>JAXGFM010000007.1:16230714-17453928 GCA_039880935.1 Streptanthus diversifolius | reverse complement strand
CGACTAGATGGGTTTGTCATTGGGAGACAGTAGGTATTTACACTCGCACTCACTTTTTTTTCCTGCTCTTTATACACTCTAATTAAAACCAAGGTGTATACCAAAATCATGTCTCTTTTCTTTGGGTTAAATTTTCTTAAAAATCTGAAAGAAAAAATGAACTAAGCCTTTTTTTCTTTTTCTTTTGGCAGCTCTGACTCCAATTTTGTCAAGGAAATTGTTGAGAAAGTTATATCAGAGAATGAAAAATCGCGAAAGAAAAAAAAAACCATTTTGTGAGAAGAAGGAGAAAGGTCGAGAATTACAATTGCCCATATGAACTTCCTGATTTCAGGAGGAGTAAGCCAGAATATTTTTGTTACCACTCTCTTAAGCCTAATTCAAACATCGATTAGCATCTAATGCGTTTTTGTATATTCAAATTATTTGTTTATCGAGTTTGATCCGTGATGTTGCATTAGTAGACTTTGTCGCATATAGACGTTACACCTGCTTTAAGTTTTTTTTTTTTTTTTGGTAGAGTTTACAGAAGCAAGCAAATAATTAGACCAAAGAAAAAGAAAGATGGGGGAAGACCAGCATTCTGGTAGAGGAAGAAGAGAAAAGGATAATAGAAACACAAGGTGGACTTGACCAACAACGAGTAAGGGGAGCCCCCTAGATGTGAGCCTTAGCGTAGAAAGAGCTAAACATTTGTTCCTCAGAGTAGAAAGAACTAGCTGACCCACCTTTGGGGGAGTAAGAGTGATGCCGTGATGCATCCGACGATTACGCTCTTGCCAAATCTCATACATAACCTTGCAAGAGAGACTTTTTAACGTACTTGTCCACCTGAATTGATGGAAGCCACAACAGGACCTCAGCCCACAATTTTATCCTCCAAATAGCCATTGTGTAATTATACTCGATGAAAAGAAACTAGACCGCATAGCAAACATGTTGCCTCAGTGTCGAACCCCCAAGACAGCACACGATCAAGCGTAGGATTCGGGTTAAGAACAAAAAACCAGGTTGTTGTGGCATGTCGGGGAATGAAAGCTTTGTGCCAAATCAAGGGAGCCCATATCTTTTCAGGTCTAGTAGAACTCACACCATTCCAAAGCACGAAACAACTACCTACTTTAAGCTTTTCACTAACATCACCTCTTACTTACCTTTTTTTTTTTTTTTTTTATAACATTGCAGTTTTGCAACACTTGCCTTTCTTTTTAATATTGTGATAGTTAAGCACATTTTATATGATATATAATTGAATATTTTAAAGATAACACAAAAATGAAATTAGTTGTTTTTAAATTATCTAGATTAAATTACTGTTTAATGGTTTTTGAATGAAAATTTATGCATTCATTTTTCTTTTCAACTCCTATTTATTCATATAATTCATTTTTTTTTCTCCATATCCAGTGATCAACCGCAAGTTTAAATACTAGGAAAATTTGTTACTATTTTCCAGACTGAATATATTTGTTGACACAATCATGATCAACATAATAAATGATGCTAAATTCAATAAAAATAGATTTATGGTAGAATTGTAAACTCAGATCTAAACAAAGATTCACATTTTTTCTTTAAACCGACAATAACCAACTTTAACTCCAACGGCAATCAAGAATATGGCAAATCTTATGAACCTCTGTTTGTATCTGAGCCTATTTGGGACACTATATTTGTTGTCTCGAGCTATGTTTTTTTTTTTATATAGTTTGAACTGATTATTCCATAAAAACAAACTAAAATATTATGTTGTTTCTTGAATGCAAAACGCATAATTTTTTTGCATGTGAAACTATTAAACTTTGTTAAAAAAAATTTTAATTTTTGTTTCTTCGTTTTGGATTTTATTTTTTCATTTTGTACGGTAGATTGACTAACGATTACAATTATAACTTATAAAATATACTTATTGAGTTGACATTTGTTAGGAATTAAAACACGTAGTAGATAATTTATGAACTTCAGATTATTTAGTGAACTTGTTAGTGAAGTAGTCGAAAAAAGTAGTAAAAGAAAGTGTTGAAATGAAATTCATGGTTCATCCAGCAAACTAATATATACATGGAGCTAAAATGCAATTATCATGATTTTAGACCCTTCCACATAAATAAAGATAGTTTTATGGTAAAAGTACTTGATTGTGTTAATTAATTCTCCTTAATTTAATTAAATTAAGAATAAAAAGTAAAAGATAATCAGATCTCTCCGTCTTTTGTCGTTCGTCGGAGATAATTGCGTCAACAGTCGCCGGAGCACGTCGTGAGATCTCTCCAACTTTCGATCCAGCGGAGAAAAGGGTAAGTAAATCAACAGATTTCTGTTCTTCGGATCCATCCGTCGTCACTCTTCTTTCCGTAATTGAACTTTTTTTTACTTCATATTGTTTTTTTTTTTTTTTGCTTTGAATCCTTGCATTGAGGGTTTATGTTGCTTGGGTTTACTAAACAAGCATGGATGATTTAAGACATTGTGCATATTATCTTATCAATTGCTTTGTAAATCGAGTTGTGGTTTCTTTTGAACTACACTTGTAAGCAAGTTTGTTTCTTTTGTCAATATTGATAGAGTTTTCCGCTTATTTATGAAGGCTGTCTTCTGGAAAATTCGTGATAATGAAAGTACCTTTCTTGATCAGTAATATATATATATATATATATATATATATATATATATATATAATTTAACAAACTAAAATGAATGTTTTAAAAAGATTGTTGGAATGTGAATTCTGGTCAAAAACCAAGAAACCAAGAAAAAATGATAAACATTATTGAAGTGGAAAGGTACGGAGTGAAGTTGATCAGTAATTACCATATATAGATTCACACATGTTCAAATTCACGCGGTTTAAACCAATATCAACTCGAAAATGAACTGAAAATTTATTCAAATATATTATAAACGCTTTGATTCATAACGTCTGATTTCAGTAAAGTAAATATCAAATCAAGTGAAATTAACGAAGATGTTAAACATACTTTTCAGTTATGAAAACATGATAAAATATATAAAAAACATTTTTCTTACCCACATTCAACTCATTTTTTTATAACTAAATCTAATTGTTTTTCTAACTTTATTCTTATAATCGAGTTCTACTTTGTGACAACAAAATAAAGGTTTTGCTAAAGTTACATGGATGTGAAAAAGAATAATAATGAAAGGTATTGCGGCGATCGTCATTTTTTTGAATGTTAGAAAGAAACACCGTCATTTTTTTGGGTGGCGATCGTCATCTTCTTTTTTTGTTTATTACTTTTTCGGCGAACGTCATATATCTTAGAGGAGGAAAACAATTTATTTAAGATAAGAGAGAAGACATCATTACAAATACCTAATGGTTTTATTTGTTTTTAGCAACGTCAGTTCTTAGTTTCATACGATGACAATCTTCTCTCCCATTGAGACCCACCAAGTGTTCTTGAACTACAGGGGAGACCAACTGCGTTACAGCTTCGTGAGTCATCTCATTGATGCATTTGAAAGGCATGGAATCAACTTCTTCGTAGATAAATACGAACAGAGAGGCAAAGACCTCAAAAATCTCTTTCTAAGGATTGAAGAGTGTAGGATCGCGCTTGCCATCTTCTCTACCAGGTTTGTACTCGTTCTTTGATTATCAAGTATGTACTTCATATGAATAAGAAGAAAACAGAGTCAAAACAGAGCAGCTGGTGTATAATGATAATCATTACGATGATTATCAAGTACGTACTTCAACGAACCAGAATTAGATTCAAGAATCGTAATGATCATTAATTATATAGGTATCCGGAGTCGAGCTGGTGTATGGATGAGTTGGTGAAAATGAAGAAACTAGTGGAAAAAGGAAAGATCCAAGTGATTCCAATCTTTTATAAGGTGAGAGCACGAGACGTGAGGAGACAGACGGGTGAGTTTGGTGATAACTTCTGGAAGCTCGCGAAAGCTTCTAGTGGAGATGAGATCAAGAAATGGAAGGAAGCATTGGAATGTATCTCCGGCAAGATGGGCTTGTCGTTGAAAGACAATAGGTACTTTCTAATCATATTCGCTCTAATTCTTTTCTCCAAACTCTCAAGGATGTTTTATGAACTAAGACATATACTTTTATGGCAGCTCTGAATCTGATTTCGTCAAGGAAATTGTTGAGGAGGTTGTGAGAGTTATAGCAGCAGCTGGACTCGATGAAGAAGAAAATCATTTTGAGAAAAAAAGGAGAAAGGACTGCAATTGCCCATGGGAGCTTCCCGATTTCAAGAGGATCAAAACCAAAAAGTTGTGACGTGATTAAATTTATGTAATTGTAATATGGTGTATTCGTCGGATATATATATACATGTGACCCTAGAACCTGACACTTTTCATGATAATAAAACGTTTTCTCTTGTCTCACCATTATCGTGTGAAATGGTTTGTAGCAATTTATTTATTAAGTTTGTCTTAAATTCATTCACGACTGACGATATCCAACTTCAGCTCGAAAGCTGATCAAGAAGATGACTAACTTTCTCAAGAAAATGACTAATTTATTATTTATTTATAATTTTTTATTTGCGCATCTTTTTGGCCGACTTTCGGTCTTCGGGTTTTTTTTTTTTTTTTTGTTTGTTTGTTTGTGTGATTGCGGTGTTTCAAGGTAAAACAACTGATATGATAACATTATCTCTCTTCAGTCAAGAGTTTTGTCATTGGATCATTTCATTTCAAACCAAAAAAAAACTATCTATGTAATTGGTAAAACTGTTGCTCAGAAATATTTTGTTAAACAAAATTGTATCATGTGTTTGCAATCTTGCATGTTTTTTTTTCACCAATTCATTACCATTCATATGTGACTCGGAACGATGAATATTTTTTCCCATTCAAATTAAAACCCAACAAGTGTTCTTCAAATTATCGGGGACAGTATCTGCGTTACAGCTTCGTGAGTCATCTCATTGAAATCTCGAAAATCTATAGTAAAATGAATTCAGTTGTATAGTAAAAGTTATAGCTTCTTTATAATAGTCTTTAGTCTTAACACAATGTGAGTGAGTGTGTGTCTACAACTTAGATGAGTTTCTTTTTCTGAAAGAAAGTTTTCAAGTGCCAAAATTGCAGGCCAGCCACCGATAAACAAACACCGAGTGACAAAAAGCTTAACCATGCCATCTTTGAGTTTGTGGATCTATTCAGTTCTTGCATTTCTTCTTCCCTGATTCCACCAAACCAGAAGATACAAGGTTATAAGACCTCATCATATCTCTTTCTTTCTGACCAACAAAAGCTACGTACGGTTAAAAAAAAAGAAGGTTTGTTCATAGTCTATTTACCTTTCGCGAAGATAATACATCTCTTCGTGGATGGAATCAACAGTTTCGAATAACCTCTTAACCGACAACTCCATCATCTGCCAGAAACAACATCAAGATCCACACATCAACAACCACAACCAGGTTAGTAAAACAAACCCTTTAACACAATCTACACACGCAGAAAAAATGTCTTGGAGACTCAATTTCACATAAAAACAAACATAACTAAACTAGCATACCCTTTGAAACCAAGATTACAGAGGCATTGATCAATGTCACAGAACTTGTGTCTTATTTCGTCCAGTTTAATTTGTTGACTTACTTAAGACTAAAATATTTAAAAAAACCGGAGGTACTTACTACGACTTGGCTCCTCTTTGCCACTTTAGACCAATCCTTGGAGTGACCAGAGTGAACACCAGACATCCAATCAAAATCAATTGTCAACGTCGTCTCCGGCTTATGATCCACGGCGGAGAAGCACGTAAAGTAATTACCGGTTTCAGACGCAGTAAACGAGAACTGCCCAGACTCCATATTATCGGCTTCGTGCAACATCTTCCATTGTGGCGACATCACCTACAAAAATCACAAGAGACGAAAATATTGAAATCGACTGAAATTTCATGACCATATTCGATTTGGTGATCTTCGGAATTAAAGAGATCGAGGTGAAACTTTTCCGGTGCTTACTACCTTGACGATGATTTTGTGCGAAGGAGGAAGAGGATGATTATCGTTAGGGTTTACGATGAAGTATTTCCCAACGGTGATGGAGTTTACGTGAATATCCTCCGAGATGCATTTCATCTGCCCAGAATGAAGCTCGTACCGCATTGATAGTGTTGTAGGAGATAATAACGTAAGGATCAAAAGAAAAACCGAGCTCCGACGAAGAAGATCCATGGCGGTACCAGAGACAGAGAGAGATAAATCTTTGCAGTATTCAACGTTTTGGCCGTTTAGGGTAAAATGCAGAGAGACAACTAGAGTCAAAACATTTTCTGTCACGTGTGATCTTTTAATTCGTTGACATACGTGAACAATTTCTTATACAACGGCACGTAATTTTCTTTCCATTTTTGCCGCGAGTATTTTATGGGCTTTATGCTATTACTAGGTTATATCAGTGAAGCTAATATATAACTTTCGGCCCAAAGGCTTTCTAAATCCCCTATGTCAACGACCACTAAAGTTTTTGCGTAATAATTATATTTTATTTTAGTTCAAATAGTAGCAGTTTGATCCGCTGTAGCACACCGGTTATTTCTTGAAAATCAACCTCTTGAAAATCATTTCATACTTCATCTTCTCAGGTTACTCAACTTCTAATTAATCCTCCTTCAATTAGAGATTAATCTCATGTTAATTCTTGTGTATCTCCTGGGTGAAATAGCATTTGACAGTTTCTACATTTTGCTATGCAATTAGTTTTTTGCTTATAGCCTCCATGTAACTATCAAGGACTGTAATTGTAACCTATCGGCGTTTATGTACGATTATGTTGAAGATGTCGAAGCTAAATTAAGGTAGCTGAATGTTTACTATTTTGTTACATAACTTTGTTCATAAGCTACTTTCGTCAAAAATGGCTTTGTGCCTTTGCATCGTCAATTTTCACAAGCACAAATGATTTTATGTTTTAGTAACAAACGAGAGTTACCGTATAAAGTGGCAACAAAGTCCTTTAATGCTATGATTGTTATGTTTGCATATTTGAACAAGGAAAAGATGGTGCTCTCGTTTTGATTTTTTTTTTTAATAGTTTATTTGTCTCGAGATTCTTTTTGGTTGTGTTGATTCAATGTGTTTTGCTATTTGTTGCTTCCAAAAACATTTGTTCTTATGTTTCTTTACAGTTTGTGAAATGTTCTAGACTTTTTACTATCTTGTTTTCTTCAATTTAAAAATTTGTTTCTAGACTTTTTCTTGGCATATTTTGTTCCCAACTATCTCAAAATAATATTGTTGTAATTATTTGATGATTATTAAATCAAAATATGAATTCGAAAAATTAATAATTAATTATAAATGTGGATACATAATTACTAAAAAATAACTAAAAAGTCTGGTATATAAAAGGGTAAGTGTAATTTTACAGAATTTAAATGGGAAGCCTAATTTGACAAAATAAAATAAAATGGGAAGCCTAATAGACTCCAAAAGTTAAATGACAATAATTACTACATATAGTAAGTAGAGTAATAGTAATTGTCTTGCCCATTTTGCCGCGAGTATATTATGGGCTTTGTGCAACACTTTTCGGCCTAAAGTCCTAAAATAATTAAAAGGTTGAGTATAATAATATGAAAAAGCCCATTTGAATTTTCCATCTAATAAATATATTAAACTTCACTTGATTCCAGTGAAATTTAACAGCACAAAATGGGAATGAAATTTTATATTGAGAGTGAACTACAATAAATCATGTAAATTTTTGGTTGTTGATGAAAAAAAATTAGTTATACTATACAATTAACTGAACTAAGTGTTGTGTCACACACTATTCGTTAATTAAGTTAATGATGAATTCTAAATTTTTTAATAGCTGTAAGAGACTAGTGGAGGTTTTGGACTTTGCATAACAACAAAACATCCCAGTAACTGTCAAGGAAGCCCATAAAGGACAAAGGATGGAGAACCAACACATCGTAAAGTAATCTCTGATAAGCCAAAGGAAGAAGATTACTTCTATGCTAATCCTCAAGAATGTATATATGAAAATGCACATTATTAACACACCGAGGCTTCTGTTTTTTTTTTTTTTCTTAAAGCAAATAGACGAGAACTAACCATTAGACCAACTATTTTGTCTTCGAGGTTAAGATATCCTTCCGCGGGTCTGAACTATGCTAACGAAGAAGTTTTGGCTCTGCACAAATCTATGAATTGGCCTGAGGTTTTAAGAAACTCGCGCCTTACCAATTGGTGTAGTCAGAGGCGCTGAGATACTCGCCATGCTCCTCAAAGTATTCGATCATACGTTTGAGAAACGCATCACTGCTCACTGTCTCTGTATCGCAGACGACACAACACTGTCTTCTAGCGCGAGTAACAGCCACATTCATTCGCCTTTGGTCTTTTAAAAATCCAACCTCGTTCTTTGAGTTTGATCGAACCATGGAAATGATGATAGCTTCTTTCTCTCGACCTTGGAAACCATCCACCGTTGAGACCTCCATGTCCTTTAGCTTCTCCTCTTTTCCCCTAAGAATCCTAAGCACCATAACCTGAGCAGCGTAAGGTGTAATGATTCCAATCTCAGAAGGTTGAACTCCACTCTTGATTAGTCTCTTGGCATGTGCCATTGCAACCTCTGCTTCACCTTCATTATAGGTGCTCTCTTCCTCGTCTTTCTTCTCTTCCATATCACACCCAGCGGAATCTACCAATAGCAGAGTCGCCTCTGTTGCAGAAGATTTAGCTACATTCTCCAAGTCAAAAAGCGTGTGTGAGGCAACACTTGAATGCGCTGTTATCTTTCCATCATAAAGCTCTTCGGATGACCAGTTCATAATAAGCTCATGCATACGATACTGAACAGTAAGCATGGACTTTATCTCATCTCCATAAAGATCCGCTAGCCGTTCAAAGAGTGTTATCCCTAATCCTTTCCTTTCAGCTTCAGCGCTTTGGATCGTTGGTGGGAGTTGGAGATGGTCTCCTGCAAGTATACATCTTGAACCTTTTAGCAGAGCTATCCAGCAAGCAACCTCAAGAGCCTGTGCTCCTTCATCGATGATCACCAAATCAAATGTTGTATTATCGAGCTTTCGTGATAGTGCACCAGTCAATGTTGTGAGAATGACATCAGCATTCTTGATCACGTCTGATACAGCTAATTGCTGCCTTTTACGCTCTTCCTTACCCAGAGCTCGAAGGTCCTTTTGTATTCCTCTCCTCGTGTTTCTATCTTTTGCTTTCAACAACTTCCCGTTCAGGGCCTTCATTTCCTTTCTAATGTCATTCGCTAGAGAGCTGTTATCTCCCTTTAGAACCTGAGCATCTAGAGCACTATTCAGCACTTGAGGTAAAAGCCGAGCAGGATGTCCCACCCTCACCAACTTTACCTTGTGAGGAACAAGTCTCTCAACAATGTTATCGACTGCAATATTCGAAGCTGCACAAGCAAGAATCTTTGAACCGCGTTTCACTTCTTGTAAGATGATTTCCACAACCGTAGTTGTCTTACCAGTGCCAGGAGGACCATGCAGTAAGAAGACATCCTTTGAAGATAACGCCTTTGAAATTGCATCTTTCTGTGATTGATCAAGATTCTTGTTAAAAGGCGTAAACTCAACTTCCTTCTTAGACACTGTTGGTTGCCTCTCGCCAAACAAGACAGGGACTAAATCAGAAGCAGGTCCTCTTAAAACACCTTTGCTTAGCTGTATCAATGTATCTTTCATTCTGCGATACGTTACCTCATTTGCAAGTTTCTCCAGCCGAAGAGAAGTGTTTAAACCTTCTTCAGGGATCTCATCGAAAACAACGGTTATCGAAGAATCCTTTAACCGGTACACTACTCCTTGCGCAAGAGGAGAGGAACCAAGATCAGCTTTGTTCAGCTTCAAAACAACCACGTCATGATTGCCAAACTTGTGAGCAGGAAGAACATCTCCTTTGTTCGATTGAAATTCAAGAAGAGACTTCCCCATTAGACCTGTCTGTACATCAACACATTTCAAATTGAGGATGGTTGTGCCTTTCTTCTGCGCAGTTTCAATGTTTCTTGAAGCCCCCGTGCTCAAAGACATCGATATCTCAGCTTCTTTCTCCATGTCTATAAGCGGGACCATTGTTGACACAAAAGCTTCAAGAGACATCGCAGATCCTCGATTCTTGGCCATTTTTGAGAGATACTATACAAAAAAACAACAAAACTATCAGTTGACATAAATCACGGAAAGTCCTAGATCTTAAAATTAGAAGTCAAATAAAAGTAGACGAATCCAAATGGATAATAATATCTACTACAAAAATTCCAGATAGCCGGAGCAAAAACTGAGGCCGAAATGGTCTACCTACCAGAAGAAAGATTTGTTCTTCGCCGATGAGTTTTTCTCTGCGTATCACGTATTGGCAGAAAAGGAAGACCCTCAAAATCAAACCCTAGAGAGAAGAAGAAGAATGAGACGAATCATCTCACTATGGTGGAAGATAGTTGTGAAATATTCAGGTTTTCTCTTCTTTGTCTCAGCTCTCAAGCAAAACCTTTTAATGGGCTTATTGGTCTTTTACGATTCCTTATAGGCCCAATTTATATTTGATATAATAATTAATTATTTTTAAAATTAGTAAGTACATTGGTTTAAAACTTGAAATTTAGTCTACTAATATGTTGTTAACAAGTTTTAATGTATAAGTTTCGATTGGCCAAAAACATATTACAATAAATCATCCCACATCGATAAACTATTAATCGTTAATTCTCAAAGTATGTGTATATAATAGAAGCTCGATGGGCTAAATAATTCATACCTTTCTCGGCCTTTTGGCTAAGATCAAGTGTAGTATCTGTTCTTATCAGTTTAATATCTGATATGTGGGCCATCGGTCCACACGATATTAACTCTATTTTTTAAGGGAGAAAGCCCATTAAAATAGCTTGCTATCTGGGCTTTTGCGAGTCGCTCATGCGTTGCACTACTGCACGGGCTGGCTCAACCCACCATTTTTTTTAAGTCCAACTGTTTAAAAGTATTAGTTGATCAAAATCTTAATTATCAAATTAGAGGATCATTTTGAAAAGTAATCTGGACTCAATACAGAGTGTAATTTAATCAAAATCTTGACGGAGAGATTAGAATCGCCAATTAGGCGCGCACATGTCGTTGTCTCAGTAATGTTGTTTTTGGTAAATATCTATATATATCTTCCTCTGTGATATTTTACGTATCTCTTACTGTTTTCTCTGGTACTACTTTGAAATGGCTGGGAAGATCTTCATTTTATGGAACTTTTAACTGTATTTGCGTGTTCTATGTGAGTGGGTGGCCTCTTATTGATTTGAAATTCATAAACTTTCTGTATGGAGTGAGAAACACACATATTTGAAGTTGAAAACATTTTTAGTGGACGAACATGTGAAAAGCACATGTTAGGGATTCGTGTCTCAGTTTGGGTTGATTGTCCTTGTAAGCTCAGTTGTCTGGATCCTCTAGACTGAATCAACATTGCAGATTTGGTTCCCAAAATAGTATGTAATGTGTTTAAATGTCTTGAGATGCCAATGAAAACGCATATTAGATGTCCTGTTACATGGCGTCAGAGATGCCAATTTCAGAATTACATGGATGCTGGGGGCACTTCGAATATTTGAAGCATTATGATCAAAGGGGTGCTTTAAAGAAATATGAATTTTAGGTTCTTTAATGTTAGGCATATGATCATTAATTCCTTTTCTCTATGGAAGATATCAGTAACCAACACATTAGATAGAGAAATCTTCATACTTTAATGGGCTTTATATGTAATGTAACCCGTATAATGACTTGATATGTGTTTTTTTTTTCTTTTTGAAACTGTAAAAGATATGAACTTGTGTTTGTCAAATCGAAGCAAGTGACATCTGTCTATACCAGTACAAAGTACACTTGGTACATGTATTTTTTTTTAAAAAAAAAACTAAAGAGAAGTCCACTATAATATTTGGGCGAAAGACCTTTTTTAAAGTTCCTAAACCTAATAGCACTTGCACTTAATATAACTTTGTTAAAAGACCTAAAAATGATTTTTTTGTGTGTGGAAAACATGGTCTTTAGAATAATAAACTCTTCTAACAATATATAAACCTAATAGCACCTTTTTAAAGTACCTAAACATAATACTATTTAATTTATTTGGTTAAACTAATAAGAAATTTAGAATAAAAACATAATCTTCTCAAATAATCGTTAGATCATATAAAAACAAACTGTCAAAAATATTATGGACTGATATGTGTCAGAAACTTCAAAATATTCCAGATCTTCAGATATTAAGCTTAACGATAAAAATATGAAATAGTGAATGCAAGTATAATCTATAAATTATCTAAAGTTTTGATTCATAATTGTTTCATATTGAAAATTGTAAATCTGGATTTGAAATATTTAAGTCAATATTTTTTTTTTTACCGATATAATTTTTTTTTTTAACATCAAAATCAAATTTTAAAATATCTCAAAAAATACCTCAAATATAACATTAGATTTCTTCGTATTTTATATTAAATTCCTTTCTATCGGTCATAATTAATTAAGGATAAATAACTATTAATTAAGATGAAATCGTTTTGTTTTAAATTGCCTCAAATTTATAATTAAAGTCTTTCAAAAATTGACATTTTAGACAACAGCAACAAAAATAAATGTCCAAAAAGAGTTTTTTAGTCGTTGAACTAGTCATTACTCCGAGAGTCCCATCCATGTACGGTTGTACGGAACCGGAGCCTGTTTTAGTAACGAATGACACGTTTATATTATTTGACTTGAAAATCATCTTGATACAGTAATTTTTCCCTCACTACACTACCAATTGATTTTATTTTCTATCTTTTTATTACTTTCCTAATTTAATTAATTGACTCGATGCTGATATTAATTGTTTCAATCAATTTACAGTCAAATCAAAAAATTTGACATATTTTATAAAGACATCATCAAAGTGGTCAGTGTTCGTAAACAAACTCTTCACTATCTGAAACCAAAATCAGAGTAAACAACATGAAATTCGGAAAAGAATTATCGTCACAGATGGTGCCTGAGTGGCAGCAGGCTTACGTGGACTACAAGTATCTCAAAACCCTTATCAAAGATATCCAACGCTTCAAACGCAAAACCAATCCTCAGAGCCATGGGATGACGACGGCTCTGTACCGCACATTCAGCGGTCGAAAGATACACCGCTTTGGCAGTGGTTGCGGTCAGATCAGTCCTTCGCCGATGGTCGATAATGACAATGGAATAACGACGGCGCCGATTCAGGTGAGTTCTACGGCGACTGACCGGTACGAGACGATGTTTTTGATGATGGCGGATAAAGGAGGCGAGTATGAATTGGTGTTTTTCCGGCGACTAGACGACCAATTCAACAAAGTGGAGAAATTCTACAGAGAGAAAGTGGAGGAAGTGGTGAAAGAAGCGGCGGTGCTTAACAAACAGATGGATGCTTTAATCGCGTTTCGGGTTAAGGTGGAGGAGGAGCGTACAGAGGAGATGACTCGCTTGGCCTCACCTAATGCGGTTTCTCCGGCAGAGCTCGCCATAACGTCTAGTAAGTGATTCAATATATTAATAAACCGTTAAAAAATAACATAATATAAAAACTAAACCGTTAAAAAAATAACATAATATAGAAACTAAACCATTTTGTTCCGGTTAGTTAGATGGTTCTGTATACACGTAAGAAATAAACAACGAATTCAAACCTAAACAGACATTTTTACGTTACAATTCGAAAATATATTGTCAACTAAAACTGATACTATATGGAATTTATTTATAAGAGGTTAGGTTCGGTTACGTTTTTTCTAATTTTTATTTTTCAATTCATAAACAAGGTGATAGCTACTGCTAATTACTTAACTACACACTTCTTTTTTTTTTTCATTTTACTTTTGCTGTTATTCTAAAATGAAAAACTTAGAAATACCAAAAAACTCAAGATAGACCTGAAACTGGAGGTGGGTAAAAGCCACGTCTCTTACGTTCCAAAGTCCCATGTTTCAATCGGGACAGCACTTAAAATTGTCTTTTGGCGAATATATTATATATCAAAATTCTTCCTGTAATCCTTACAGTGATATCATTTTTTTATATTTTCTATCGATTTATTTTATAATTTTACAGTTTTTCCAAATTCAGTTGTTTGAAATTTTGTTAATATTTTTCTTTTTTTTGTTGATTTAAATTAAAGCTCAATCTCACATGGGAACCATAGAGGAAGGAGGCTCCAGTAGAGCTGGTCGATCATCCGATGAAGATGACAATAACGTTGAAGAAGAAAGTTATAACAAAACATTACTCAAACCGGTCAATGACATGAGCAAGATGAAAGCTACGAGGCCAGCTCCGATGGGGGTTCTTAATTCCGTCAAAATCAACTACACTAAGGGAACGCCTAGGTCAACCATTAAAAGCGTTCTAAAAGTCTCGAACCAGACAGAGCTCATATTCAGTAGAGATAATCTAAGGAAAATTGAGGAGAAGCTAAGCTGCGCCTTGGTCGAGTTTCATCGGAAACTTTGGTTTCTTAAAAGTTATAGGTGCGTATATTTTGTTTGTATTACAATGTGAGATCCCTTAATGTGAATACTTTTATGATTGAAGGATGTGATATTTATATTACAATATATATGCAGCTTTTTAAATGTGTTGGCGCTTTCGAAGATACTGAAGAAGTATGATAAGGTAAGATTTGGTTAGAGATTGAGATTTTGATTTTAGGGTTTTTTGAATGGGGTATGTGTTCCATAACTGAAATGTGTTCGACGAAATTACTCTTACAGGTAACTTCGAGGGATGCTGCTAAGTCTTATATGACAATGGTTGATAACTCTAGCATTGGAAGCTCTGATGAGGTAATTAAGCTTAGTTTGCATGTTGATTGTTGAAAACAAACTTATAGAAAAAATATATACATGTTATATCCATGAAATTGCTTCTAAACATCGAGAAAAGGTTTTTTTATGTCATTCATGTACTTAGAAAGGCCATATATTATATACGTTATAGTAACGGTATACGATATATCGTCATATGACTCATGTCCATATTTGACTATTTGAGATATGAACATATCACTAAAGACATCAAATGTATATTATTATTATTATTTATATAAATGTGACTATATCCTCATAAATATATCATAAAGTTGAAACTGTAAAATGAAATATTTGATAATTAAGTATGTGAATTAGCCTAATCTTATCAAAGAAATTTGGTGTAATATGATTATTAACGTAATATAAAAGTGTACGAGTTAACAAAATTCTGTAAATCCGTTATTTTAGTGTAACTTTTTGTGATGGTAAATCTAAAATGGAGAGAAAATGGCTATTTGACGACAAAATTTTATTTTCTAAGATTTAATAGAAATACAGTTGCAGATTGCAGTTAGCTCTAAAGTAGAATATATATTAACTAATTAGCACTTGAACTGATCTTTCTATTGCTCCTCTTTTGGCATAGGTTATGAGACTCCTGGATCATGTTGAGACTACATTCATAAAGCATTTCACAAATGGTAATAGAACAAAAGGAATGAACATCTTGCGACCAAAAGCTAAACGAGAGAGACACCGACTTACATTTTCCACAGGTACAATCATAATAATATACTTATCTTGAACCGATTTTCATCTTGTTTGTCAATTTCTTCTTAGTGCTTATGATAAATTATGTTTCAGGTTTCATGGGTGGATGCATGCTTTCTCTTATAGTGGCTCTTGTCGCTATCGTTCGCACCCGAAACATCTTACAAGATGAACGCCAGAAACAGTACATGAATACTATGTTCCCTCTTTATAGGTAAGACTTATGCTTCAATCATTTGTTTCTTTTTTTTGGGTCTAATTGAATCCACAACTGTAAACCTCTGTTGCAAAACGCAAACGGAATATTACCTTCATATAGTCATAAACTAAATACTGTTTATATGATTTTCGTGTATCATCATTAAGATAAATACAAACGCAGGAATTGCATTTGAAACAACCTTGGCTTAAATATGGTCCTACGAATGTATATGTTCTCTAGGGTTAGAACTTGTTTTTATTCATAATTCGTTTGTTATTATTATTTTTTGTTTCTGCAGCTTGTTCGGATTCATCGTGTTGCACATGATTACGTATGCTGCTAACATTTATTTTTGGAGGCGGTATCGAGTAAATTATTCCTTCATATTTGGATTCAAACAAGGAACTGAACTCGGCTACAAACAAATACTATTCGTGGGATTCAGCATTGGCGCGCTTGCGCTTCTTTGTGTCCTTACCAATCTTGACATGGAGACAGACCCCAAAACCAAAGATTACCAGGCATTAACCGAACTTCTTCCTCTTTTCCTCCTCATTGTAAGTCCATAAATATAAAAAAAGTAGCTTTTGAATTCAGAGCTATTCGACGATAATGGATTCATAACTTTATGTTATATATTAGGCTATGTTCATAGTTCTAATCCTACCATTCAACATCTTCTACCGATCAAGTCGCTTCTTCTTCCTCAATTGCCTATCCCACATTCTTGCTGCTCCTCTTTACAAGGTAAAACATGAACATTCAAACTGCTCATATTTTAAAAGTTAATCTTTTGACAAACATAGAACTCTTGCCTCCTTCATGCAGGTTACGTTCCCCGATTTCTTCTTGGCAGATCAATTATGTAGCCAAGCGCAAACTCTTCGAAGCATCCAGTTCTACATCTGTTACTACGGTTGGGGAGACTTCAAACAAAGGCAAAACACTTGTAGACAGTCACAAGTCTTCAACACTTTCTTATTCATTGTTGCTTCCTTCCCATTCGTTTCTCGCTTCCTTCAGGTACAAAACTTATCTCTACAAATTCAATAATTCTTTTGTTGTTCAATAATATGTCTGACCCGCGTTATGTGTGTGCAGTGCATGAGGCGAGTGTTTGAAGAGAGAAACATAGAGCAAGGATATAATAGTTTTAAGTACTTTTTGATAGTAGTTGCTGTTTGCTTAGGGATGGCTTATGAAGTCGATCGCGAAAAAGATCGTCAAATTGTCTGGAGATTATTAGGTGGCATTACCTCGGCCATGGCTGTCATTTTCTGTACGTACTGGGACTTGGTTAAAGACTGGGGACTTCTTAACCGAACATCCAAGAATCCGTGGCTACGTGATGAACTCCTAATACCATACAAAGAAGTTTACTTCATTGCAATGGTAAGATCGTCGGAACATTACTTTTAAAATTTAGATCCTTCGGTTAATTAACCTGAACATACAAAGAAATGGCGAGCTTAAAGTTCATTTGAGGGTTTTAACTAGGGTTTTCCGTTTCACAACTGGTTACTGAATCTTTACATAGCCCATTTGAATTATGCGACTCGAAACTGATTCTTAAACTTAACGCAGATCTTGAACGTGGTGCTGAGAGTTGCGTGGATGCAGACGGTGATAGATTTCGAATTTGGGTCAATTCACACACAAGCGGTGATTGCCTTTGTTGCAAGTCTTGAGATCATTCGTCGTGGGATATGGAATTTCTTCAGGTTAGTTACTACTACACATTTTTATATACTCTGTTTTCTTATTTCATTACTATACTTTGATTTTCAACTACCTTGGAATGGGTTTACGTTCGTTAAAAACAGGTTGGAGAACGAACATTTAAACAATGTCGGGAAGTTTAGAGCTGTCAAGACTGTTCCATTACCATTCAACTACGACGAGGACCAATAAATGTTTGTTGAAACATCGTAACCATTTTTACGTGGCCTTCATTAGTGGCGGCTTTATCATGATATAGCCCATGTGTATTACTAGTATATATGAAAAGGACATTAGTCAAATTACGGTCAATTCTACATATCTCCAAAGGACTCGTATAAATATAAATATATATATATATATATTTATGAAAGATATTTTTAACGTTTTTAGAAGGAAGGTTTACAAAACCAGTCGAAGAAAGCCTTTTTAAAAAGGATGATTTCCTATAAAAAAATTGGTAATTTAAAAAAACTTATTTTTAAATGGTATGATAGAATATTAATAATCTCATTAATTAAACTTAAATGCATCATATTAAGCCCGTTATTTTTTCCTCCAAATGATAACATGCTATTTTATAATGAAGAAAGAGGAGTCTAAAGGATTATGAATCCAAATTTTAAACTCACAACAACTCGCAAGAACAGAAAATTGTTACAATAGGGTCAAAATATAAAATTTACAAAGTTCTGGTTAAAATAATGATAATGTAGAAGTTAGAGGACATTCCATTGAAATGTTTTCAATTAAACTCTCGTGGAGACATGTCTGAATAAAGTAATGAAGTCGGTGACTGACTTCGCCAAGAGCAGCAATCTATGGATCAGAATCCGTACAGGAGGAAATCGTCTCCGATCAGAACCACCAACGACGGTTCAAATCCCGTACGTTGCTCCGAACTACTTCCGATGAAGTTTCTTAGCTCCGGTACGATGAAGCTCACGAGAAACTTCACCACTTGCTTGATACTCTTCTCTGTGTTACTAGCATTCTCAATGATCTTCCACCACCACCCATCTGATCCAAATCGGATAACGGGTTTCGCCGAGGCAAGAGTTCTCGATGACAGAGATTATTCCAATGTTACTAATATCGGTACGGACTTTTTGTTTTTTGTGCTGTTTTTCGAAGTCAAAGTTTTGAGCTTTACTTGTTTAGATCTTTGCCTATATATGAACGTAGTTCTTTGTCAATTTTGTTTTGAGCTCCTAGCTTTTCTTCTTCAGAATGATTCAAGTGAATTCATATGAACAAGATTGTTTGGTTTTGCGTCTTTAAGCTAAATGTGATCCACAATTTGATATGTTCACTGGAGATTCATCTGGTCTTAAGTTTTCATGAACATTTCTTTAAAAATAGAATCTTTATTGGTTTAATTTCTCCAAGATTGCTCTTTTTGGTCTGAGGTTGTTTAGATGAAAAAGTGTCCTTTTGTTTGGTCTTTAGCTTAAAATGTTCGTTTGCTTTTTTTGGCTGTTATAGATTCTGCTCTGTCTTCTCATTTGTTTTGTAGATTCAAATGATTCTAATAAGCTTCTCGGAGGACTACTTGCTACGGGGTTTGATGAAGATTCTTGCCTTAGTAGATATCAATCAGTGCTTTACCGTAAGCCTTCGCCTTTCAAGCCTTCTCCTTATCTCGTCTCTAAGCTTAGAAACTATGAAATGCATCACAAGCGTTGTGGTCCTGGTACTGAATCTTACAAGAAAGTTATAAAGCAACTTGATCAAGAGCATATTGATGGAAATGGTGAATGCAAATACGTTGTGTGGGTTTCTTTTAGCGGGTTAGGGAACAGGATACTCTCTCTAGCCTCGGTTTTCCTCTATGCGCTTTTGACGGATAGAGTCTTGCTCGTTGACCGAGGGAAAGACATGGATGATCTATTTTGCGAGCCATTTCCTGGTATGTCGTGGTTACTGCCTTTAGATTTCCCGATGACGGCTCAATTTGATAAGTTGAATCAAGAATCCTCTCGTTCCTACGGACATATGCTGAAAAAACAGGTTATTAATAACGAGAAAACTTTGTCTCATCTTTATCTTCATCTTGTCCATGATTATGGAGATCATGATAAAATGTTCTTCTGTGAAGGAGACCAAACCTTTATAGGGAAAGTCCCTTGGTTGATCGTCAAAACAGACAATTACTTTGTTCCATCTCTATGGCTAATTCCCAGTTTCGATGACGAGTTAAACAAGCTATTCCCGCAGAAAGAGACCGTCTTTCATCACTTAGGTAGATATCTTTTTCACCCAACAAACCAAGTATGGGGCTTAGTCACGAGGTACTACGAAGCTTACTTATCACATGCGGATGAGAAGATTGGGATTCAAGTAAGAGTTTTCGATGTTGGCGCTGGTCCGTTTCAGCACGTGATGGATCAGATTTCAGCTTGTACTCGAAAAGAGAAACTTCTACCTGAAGTAGACACACTAGTAGAAAGATCTCACCAAGTCAGAATCCCCAAACACAAAGCTGTGCTTGTCACATCTTTAAGCTCAGGTTACTCCGAGAATCTGAAGAGTATGTATTGGGAATATCCGACTTCGACTGGTGAAATCATCGGTGTTCATCAGCCGAGCCAAGAAGGTTATCAGCAGACGGAAAAAAAAATGCATAATGGAAAAGCTCTTGCGGAAATGTACCTTTTGAGTATGACAGATAATCTTGTGACAAGTGCTTGGTCTACATTTGGATATGTAGCTCAAGGTCTTGGAGGTTTAAAGCCTTGGATACTTTATAAACCTGAGAACCGTACAGCTCCTGATCCTGCGTGCGGTCGGGCTATGTCGATGGAGCCTTGTTTCCATGCGCCTCCTTTCTATGACTGTAAAGCCAAAACGGGAATCGATACGGGAAAATTAGTTCCTCATGTGAGACATTGTGAGGATATGAGCTGGGGACTTAAGCTAGTATGATTTTTTTTTTTGGGTTTACACTGTTTTTGATCATATGATGTAATACGCTCTCTCTTCTTTTTATAAAGTCAATTTTTGTGCTTCTGACATTAACTCAAATTAGATAAAAACAAGAGCATAAAGAGTTTTATTACCAAAGTTTCCGTTTTTTTGTATTGTTGCAAGTGAAAACGTGAATTTGACGATCTTTGCTTCTTCTCATACTCTTTTTTCCATCTACCAGATGAAGAAGGGTAAAAGGTACAGATCAGATTTGATACTTACCTTCCTTTTTCGAATCTTAGGGTTTCTTAATGGATCTGTATCCTTCCAGAAGGAGATTATCTCTTTCCAAAGCCATTCATAAATAACCAGAAGAACAAATTGGAGTCCAAGAAAAGAGAAGGTTCTTTGGAGCAATGAGAATCACAGAGATCTTAGCTTATTTCATGGTTATTATCCCTGTTTTGCTAGTAATCTTAATTATCTTTGGTCATGACTCGTATGATCAATGGAATGGCTTTGCAGAAGCATCAAGAATTATCCAAATAAAACCGGAACCAAATGTGACATTTCCAGATGATTCAACATTGCAGAGAGATCAGAATCCAAAAGGTAAAACGTTAGATATATATTGTTTTAACTTTTTTCTCCTAAAAGTTATTTGTTATTGGGATATGTTAAAAAAAAATCTTGAATGTTTCATCAGATTCTGTTGATTTGTCTCTGCTTGGAGGACTACTTGTTTCTGGTTTCAAGAAAGATTCTTGCTTGAGTAGATACCAATCTTACCTTTACCGTAAAGCTTCACCGTATAAACCTTCTTTGTATCTCCTTTCAAAGCTTAGAGCTTATGAAGAGCTTCACAAACGATGTGGACCAGGAACAAGACCATATACCAACGCCGAAAGACTGCTTAAACCGAAACAAACCGATGATTCGGAATCAGAAGGATGCAAGTATGTTGTTTTGATGGAGTTTAGTGGATTAGGAAACCGGATTATCAGTATTGCCTCAGCGTTTCTGTATGCAATGTTGACGGATAGAGTCTTGGTCGTTGAAGGAGGAGAGTAATTCGCGGATCTATTTTGCGAATCGTTCCTAGATACCACTTGGTTGTTACCAAAAGATTTCACCTTAGCTAATCAGTTTAGTGGCTTTGCTCAAAACTCAGCTCATTGCCATGGAGATATGATGAAGAGGAAACTGATTAACGGATCTTCGGTTTCGTCTCTGTCTCATCTTTATATCCATCTAGCTCATGACTACAACGACCATGACAAAATGTTCTTCTGCGCAGAAGATCAAAGTTTACTAAAGAACGTTCCTTGGTTGATCATGAGGACAAACAACTTTGCACCGTCTCTCTTCTTGATCCCTTCTTTCGAGGAAGAGCTCGGTACGATGTTTCCCGATAAAGGAACGGTTTTTCACCATTTGGGTCGTTACCTTTTCCATCCTTCGACCATGTATGGGGACTAATCACAAGGTACTATAAAGCTTACTTAGCCAAAGCTGATGAGAGGATAGGTCTTCAAATAAGAGTCTTTGATGAGAAATCCGGCGTATCTCCTCAAGTCACTAAACAAATCATTTCGTGCGTTCAAAGCGAGGAATTGTTACCCAAACTAAGGAAAGCAGGAAAACAACACAAGCAGCCATCAGAAGATGAAGAAGAAAGCTTTAAACTCAAAGCTGTCTTGATCACTTCTTTAACAACAGGGTACTATGAGATCTTGAAAACAATGTATTGGGAAAATCCTACTGTAACAAGAGATGTGATTGGAATACATCAGCCAAGTCATGAAGGACATCAACAAACAAAGAAGCTAATGCATAACAGGAAAGCTTGGGCAGTGATGTACTTACTCAGCTTGACTGATAAGTTGATTATTAGTGCTTGGTCTACATTTGGGTATGTAGCACAAGGACTTGGAGGATTAAGAGCTTGGATTCTGTATAAACAAGAGAATCAAATCAACATAAACCCTCCTTGCGGTAGAGCTATGTCACCAGATCCTTGTTTCCATGCTCCTCCTTACTACGATTGCAAAGCGAACAAAGGAATTGACACAGGTAGTGTCTTACCGCACGTTAGAACTTGTTGACAACTCATAACTTGGAAATAAGACACTGAAATTTTGATGCTTGGACCAAACTTCCAAGAGAAAATGGCTGCAAAATCGACTAATTCGATATTGTAATTCTCTTTTTCAGTGTGTTTCAGCTGATTGGTTACTTTAACACTCGAATTCTCCAAAACAGTTCGAAAGATCAGCACAAAGTTTAAATCTTTTTGATATTAAAAATTGATCAGATGCTCACTAACAAACTATAACGATCTTCACGTCTCAATTTTAAAAAAACCTAGTTATAAATTAATCCAGAACAAGATGATCCAACTCAATGCTACTTCTGGTGAAGAGATAAACAAGTTACCTATAGTTTCTCGAGAAAACGAAGGAGGGATGACGAAACAGTGGCGTCAACGCGCCACAACTGCGCGTGGATTCTTTCCTAAACATAAAATGGGCCTGTTTTAGTGAGTTTCGTTAAAAATGGGCCCATATACTAAATTGCTTTGTTTTTTATCAACATATTTAGATGAGAAAATAACATAACTTAAAAAAAAATTATCAACAAACGACGGAAGAATAGGGCTTGCTTGTTTGAATGGATCTCTCAAACGTACTCTCCTCAATTTAAGTAGGAAGTTGCAGTGTCTATCTTCTTACACGCCTACCTTTATTCTGTAACTCTCTTTCTTGTGTCCGAGAATCGCTTTATATAAACACTAATTAACACTCCTTTAATCTCTCATCAATCCCACTCACACACACACACAAACCATGGCTTCTTCCTCTTCTTCTTTGTTACTTCCTTTCTTTCTTATCACTTTCTCAAGTTTCATCGCGGTTTCATCATCAAGAAGATCATTAATCGACCGTCCTCCACCAACGAAACTTCCAAGATCTGGTTTTCGATTAAGTCTACAACACGTGGATTCCGGTAAAAACCTCACAAAGATCCAAAAGATCCAAAGAGGGATTAACCGTGGATTCCACAGACTAAACAGGTTAGGAGCTGTAGCTGTTTTGGCTGTAGCGTCTGGTCCTGATGATACTAACAACATTAAAGCACCTACTCATGGCGGAAGTGGCGAGTTTCTTATGGATTTAGCTATAGGAAACCCTGCAGTTAAATACTCGGCTATAGTCGATACCGGAAGTGACCTTATATGGACGCAATGCAAGCCTTGCACCGAATGTTTCGATCAACCAACTCCGATTTTCGACCCCAAGACGTCTTCCTCTTACTCAAAAGTCGGATGCTCTTCTGGTCTTTGCAACGCATTGCCTATATCGAATTGTAACCAAGACAAAGGAGCTTGTGAGTATTTGTATACATATGGTGATGACTCGTCCACAAGAGGGATCTTGGCCATGGAAACGTTCACTTTCGATGACGAAAACTCGGTCTCTGGTATCGGGTTTGGGTGTGGGGATGAGAACGAAGGAGACGGGTTTTCTCAAGGCTCGGGTCTTGTAGGTCTTGGTCGGGGACCGCTCTCGCTTATTTCTCAGCTCAAAGAGACTCAATTCTCTTATTGCTTAACCTCGATTGAGGATAGCGAAGCATCTAGCTCGTTATTTATAGGATCTCTAGCATCGGATATCGTCAACAAAACCGATGCAAATTTAGAAGGTCAAGTCACCAAAACGATACCGTTGCTACGAAACCCGAATCAACCTTCGTTCTATTACCTTGAGCTACAAGACATCACCGTTGGATCAAAACGCCTTTCAATTGAAAAGTCTACTTTCGAACTAGCCGAAGATGGAACTGGAGGTATGATCATAGACTCGGGCACGACCATCACATATCTCGAGGAGGCCGCGTTTAAGGCCTTGAAGAAGGAGTTTACTTCTCGGATGAGTTTACCAGTCGATGACTCGGGAACGATAGGACTTGACTTGTGCTTTACGTTACCTAGTACCGCTAAGAAAATTGCTGTTCCTAAGCTCATTTTTCATTTTAAAGGCGCGGATTTGGAGCTTCCGGGAGAGAATTACATGGTGGCGGATTCGAGTACAGGCGTTTTGTGTCTGGCCATGGGAAGTTCTAATGGGATGTCCATTTTCGGAAATGTTCAGCAGCAGAATTTTAATGTACTTCATGATCTTCAGAAGGAAACGGTGTCGTTCGTTCCAACTGAATGTGCAAAATTGTAGATTTTTAATTGTTTTCTTCTTTTATTATTAATAAACCTTTATGCTTTGTGACAATGTCTAGTGCCTCAATATTTTTACCCCAGTAGATATCTCCGATAAAATAGAAAGGGAGAATTAATCAAAGAGGCCAAATTTCATGGAAAATTAAAGAACTATGCCAAATAGTTGAAAACAATAAAGAAAAAACAGAAGTAATCTTTGTAAATCATTTTAATTTGCTCACTTGAACCTAGACCAAAATTGAGTAATAGTTTTTGTTTTCATGTGTCCGTGTGAAACCATAATGATAATTACTATGGTTTCAGATTGAGCTGTAAAAATCTCTAGATAAAGTGTTATTGTAAAATAAAGAGAGGTTAAGTTTTGCATATAAAGATGATATAAAGATTCTAAACCGTTGATTGTTTACGGTATATTTTAGAATCTTGTTTACATGTATATTACAATATACGTAAAAGAGTGATGATTTGTTTTGGAGGGTCAAGTTCCATCATGAACAACTTAGAAATTGACATTGATATAATTCTATGAGAATCATTGATAATAAGTAACACTAATAATTATTATAATTAATTAATTGCTAAACGTGGAAGTGAAGAAAAAGGGTTCGCTCAACTTCCAAGCAACTCGAAAGAAAGAGATGGAATACATGCGTCATGCAATTGTAATCTATTTGGAAATATAAACACGTCGGCCAACAAACATAATTAAGCTCTCTAACCAACTTACCTGTTTATTTGATTTATTAAAAGGTTGCAAAACCATGTAACTGATCGTGTAATTTGTATATATTTCCTAAAATTTAAAGTATATGTCTATTTGAGTGTTTACTTCACAAGTGGATTGTTCTAATGTTCTTGGTCGATATATCGTAATGGGAACAGAACAGTGTAATTTGGAAGAGCAACTAGAACTTCACGTGTGATATGCGAGTGAGATTCCTTGAATTGGCTTTGAAGCGCACGCGCTTTTGAGTGGTATAACATTGGTCTTAAAAGGACCCATAGTAATATAAGTGTATAACTGTTCTAGCCTAATCGACCCACTATTGATGTCGTTCCACTTCTCATGATTTATTATTCGAAGCCTCTTCGAACTGATTTATAAAAAAAGTGACCAAGAACATTAAAGCCCAATTTTATACCACTCTCTAGAGCCCTAAAGTTCCAGATATATTCTTGTTGACCCACTAGTGTCAAGCACTCAAGCATACATAATCTAAATCTTCCATAAACCCAATTTATTTTATTTTAAAGGACGGTTAGAGCCCAATCGTTCTCCTTGCGAATAGCTTCTTCTTCTTCGGGAGTGTAATCGTTCTTGATCTTGAAAAGCTTGCGAACTTCCTTAGGTTGCATGTCTTTGATGGTATCTGCAACCTTGTGGAAAAGGAGGTCGAGAAGGCCTTTGATGTTGAGATAGTTAGCAGCGAGGATGAGTGTGAAGTGAGTATCCATATCCAATTCTTTCAAAAATTCTTCGTTGTCCCACTTGTTGAGATTCTCCAACGCTGCCTCCTCGTTTTCTTCGACCGCACCAGCTTCGACGTGCTTCTTGCAATACTCGATCACTTTGGCTAGGGCCGTCGAGCTCACGTTTGCTAGTGGGATGGGATTCCCCGCGCAGCCGTCTTCGATCATGTGTGCTATGATCTGGAACTCACACGCAACCGCTTCGTCGACCTCGAAAGTCTCGCCATCGGAGCTCAACAACGTTATCTTGTTCGACTCAGCCATCGTTTGTTATTTTGTTCCTGGGTTTGTCTCTGAGACAAATTCTAGGTTATGGTTTTAGTTGTAAAGACTTTTGATAACTCGATATATCTATTTATAAACTTGAAAGAGATTTGGTGAGTTCGAAAATATGGAAACTTTTCTTTTCTTTTTCCCCAGAACAGTGAGGAAAAAATTTTCTTTCTTTTATAGAATCTGTTTAACGAAACATTATCTTTTCACTTTTGACGATAAGCACAATAACAAAGTTCCTTTATTCAAAATCTCACAAATTTCTAAACAATATCTCTTTTTTTTTTTGTGTGTGGCAACTATCTCAAATATATAATATATTATGAAGATTTCTTTTTATCTTAATAACAGTTCTAAAATACTTTATACAGATTTTTTATATAGCCAATATATAGGTAATACTTAAATCATAAAATTTTACAAGTTATATAAAATATGTTTCTTATTGACTTTTGTAAATGCACACAAACAATACATTGTATTGTTTACACTAAAATGTAAAATATATTTAGAAGATTTTTTAATTTTTACGAGACAAATCACCTAAAAAATAAGTAAAAACATCTGTTCAATAAAGCTTTTTTTGTATCTATGATTAACGTTAGTGTATGAATCATAAGCAGTAACTTCGTTTAGTTTATTTTCTTTGTTAGATCTTTCAGCTAATATATGTGCTTAAGCTTAGTTAATAACTAGAAAGCTATATGGCGAAAAAGATTATCAAAGGAAAAAATCAATTGTTGATTCTTGTTTCGTATACTGTTTATTGAAAAATAGTCTAAATAAATCGAGGAAGAAGGGTTTATCAGGACGTTCCAAAGAGTAAGACAGTAAGAAACACGACGAACATAATTATCGTCTCTATAAAGACAACCTAACAAGCTTATTGTATAAAATTCGATCATCTCTTCCTGTGTTGCTCTCTAACAAAGCACTCTGCACAAGTTCCTGCAGGAAAAAAAATGACAGAGAAACAGTTATATTCAATTCTAAAATTATATATCTTGTTAAGATGATTGACCAACTCAGGTATGGAGAAATCTATTTTACCTTGACTTCTCGGTGAGATAGGAGTTTTCCCAAGCTGTGAATAGTTATTCTCATATCTTCAACCTGAGAACCGAAAAAAAAAGAAGAAAAAAATGTATTTCAAATTCGTTCTAGAGATAATGAGATGACAATTTAAAGAAGACGAAGTTAAAGCTTCTTCTTACCCTAACATAGCCTGTTTGGTTACGGTCAAAAAATCTGAAAGCCTGAGTCAAGGAACCAATGAACAAAGGTTTAGCACAAACAAAAACAGCAAAAGCTAAAAAAGCATAACAAAGCCAAAGTGGGTGGGTTTTCTCCAGTTTTGTTGGGGATATTCTACCTGCAACAACTCCTTATCAACTGTTTCTTCTCTTTTTGGTGCATCAGACGTTCCTTCCTCTTGCTTCCCGTGCTTGTCTGACTCAGACTTGGGTTTGATCTCAGCAGATTTGGAATCAGTCTTCTCCACGATAGAACCTTTCTCTTCTTTTCTATCAGCAACTTCAGTTATAGGATCAGCAACAATGCCACTAGTCTTCTCACTGTTTTCATTCTTCTGCGGCTAAAGAGGAGACATGGAACAAATGGACAAGATTGATGAAGAAAACATCTTGTTGGCTAAATAAAACTTATGATATTAAGATTCAACAAGTTGAAACTCCAAGGCAAATGATGTAAACCATACCTGTTCATCAGTTTCTTCTTGCTCAGGATTTGCATCGTCCATTTCCTCGCATTCTTCAGGGTCTTCTTCAGGATCTTCTTCAGGATCCTCTTCGGGATCTTCCTCTGGGTCCTCATCAATCTCGTCATCCTTCTCATCTTCCTCATCCCGGTTATCCATTTCCATAGTAGCAGCTTCATCACCAGTAGTTTTTTTATTGCCTAAAGTGTCTTCAGTGTTCGCTACAGTTTCCTTGGCTGAATTTTCCTTATCATCCTTCTCAGGAACAGATTCAGTTATAACAGAAGTTTCCTTGTCATTATGTTCAACAGTCTTTTGACGCTTATTTTGTGTATTTGCTTCCTTTTGCTTGGCAGATAACTCTTCCTGATGCCTCTTCCGTTGATTTCTTTGTCTCACAAATTTTACGCGTAATTTCTACCAAGAGAAAAAAACTAAGTATAAGAAAACAGTTCAGGTGACTCAAAATCAATAACATCATACATCAGTTGAAAACTAACCTTGAGAAATTCTAAGATACGAGTACCCATTTGATACTGTAGCATCTCTAACAGCGATTCCGCAAACAATGAAAGCTGCAAGAACATTAGATTCATGATAACTGAGTAGTTAGGTTGTTATAACAAAAGCGGTACACTGAGTTCGCTGAGAAAGAAATTGGAAACATGCTAAGCAAAGCACAAAACTAACCTCAAACGATGACTCATCAATGTCCTTTTCAGTGTAATCCAAGAGCGAGTCCAGGGAGACCGAAAGGGAACGCAACTGCTTAAAAGAAAGGACTTGAAATAAGTGAAAGCTGCATCGACAATATAGCTATTACCAAATGTAACCTGAAACCTCTAATTTATTGTCCACCTACTTTAGAATCTTTGTTCCGTTTCATTTGTAAAATAAACCCTGGCCGAGGAGGTTCCTCAGACTTTTTCCTGTCCTTAACTTGTATTCTGGACTCATCTTTTCCACCTCTCTCTTTCTCGTTAATTTTTTCTTTTGCCTTTTTCTCATCAACCTTTTTGCCCTCAGACTGAGTCTCTGAGTTGTCTTTCTTTTCAGCCTTCTTATCTTCACCTGTCTTAATGTCCTTCTTAGTTGAACTAGAGACACCCTCCTTTTTCTCAGTATGCGGAGATCCAGCCTTCTGTTTTTTTTCCACAGTTTTGGAGGCACTCTCACCTTTTTTTTCTTCTGGAGATTTCATCTCCATACTACCTGAATCAGGGGTTTTTATCCCTGCCTCCACTACGTTTTTCTCATCATTGTCTCCATCCACCTTCGAGTCACCGTCAATGTTACTGTCTACTTCAGCAACCTTCCTTTTAGCCACTCTTTTGATAATTTTTTTCTTTACAATTGTCTTTGAAGGAGTCTGCACATTAGCCTTAGCACCAGGATCAGAGCTCTCACCTGTTTGAGCTCCAGCCATAATTTCTGAGCCCTTCTCTTCGTTTTCCGTGGGTCTCGCAACTACCTTTTTCACTATTTTTTTGTTAGATGTATCGGTGGATTCTTCTTGTGGGACTGGGGTCTCCGATATGGCAACCTTTTCAGGAACATCTGACTTCTCATTTTTCTTACCAGTTGCTTTTCCATCGTTGACAGGCCTTTTAACAACTCTTTTAATAATCTTTTTCACCATCTTCTTAGTTCCAGTTGTCGGAGCACTGCCGGACGGGTCTCCTGAGGTCTTTTTCTCCGCATCCTTTGCTACTTCGCCCGCATCATCACTACCCTTTCCCACAATGACATCTTTCTTAACCTCCTGAGAAAGTAATCGATCTCTCTCAGCAAGAGCTTTCCTGTGTGCAAACCATTGGGTTCTCCAAGCGTCAAATGAAGGAAGACATTCTGATAAATCAGGGACAAATAGTACAGTGATCTCTTTGAAGCTAGAAATTCCATCCGTCCCAACTCTGTCATAATGTATCTGTAAATGCCAAAAAAGAGGCAAAACAAAGCTACTTAGGTCTCCAGATAACTGGTAAGTAATATCGCTTGGTTAGCTTGTATGTATTAATACTGTAGCTACCATAATTACAGCAAAATCAAATAGCACCAAAAGAGGACCCAAGTTAAATAAAATTGGCAAAGCAATTCATAGAGCAAATCTCTGGATAGGCCAATAGTAGTGCTTGAGGGTCCAATTATTTAATACAGTTGGAACAAATATTTGATACAGTAAGAAAACATTTAAATATAGCAATCATTAATAAGCATCATATCATCTTTGACGGTCTTAACATAAAGGATGCTCAACCGTCACGTCTCCACTTGTTCAACATCTCAATGCAGTCTTAAACTAAGAGAGGTAAAACCTACCTCAAGAAATGGATTCCAGTGACGACAGTTGCTAAGATCAAGATGTAGCTTATCCTTTGTGTGTCTGCAACGCGAAAGTCCTGATGTCTCAGACAATGAACAAAAGGCAGCAAAAAATGACAGCAAAACCGTACAAGGGAAGAAACACACCTCAGCATTGTCTTGATTAAGGAAGACTGATCAACTGATGGGTCCATGCCATCTGTGGGATCCCAGGGACCACCAATCGCCATGAAAGAATGATATTTTTTAAGAACAGCAAATTTTAATATGTTGCATATATGAGGTATACGGTCTTCAAATAATTTATCTGAAGAAAGATCTTCCAGAGCAGTCCTGCTCAGCCCACTCATCAAAATCATCTGAACAACAGAGAAACACATTACACATGGGCCTATTTCTTTTCAATACAATCAGGAACAGATCCAGCGATGATAAATTGCGCAATGACACAATCAAAGATGTAGAAGACCCTACAAAGCAAAAAAACGAGGTAATCTTTTTCAATGAGAAAACAACAACTCTAAACAGCCCACCTTGGCATTCCAAACAGTCTTTCCTTTAGTTTTCACAGCTAAAGACTTTGAGGGCGTATATTTTGCATCAACTCCCCCATCTTCAATGTAATCATGCTCAAAACTGCAGTCCTCAACAAAAGATGGTTAGAATACATATATAATAAAGCAAAAGTGAATCTACAAAATTTAGCTCTAATATACTGACTCGGCAAGGGAACAAAAACTCCGGAACTTAATGTCTATTTAAACTGCTTGAGAAGGATTAAAATCCTCAGACTGACAAAAAGCAAATAAGAAAGGAGAGATAATTCACCTCACAGCAGTATGCATCGAAAGTGTAAGCTTTTGATTCGGCCAGTTCACTACAACCTGAAATATACATATCGAGGTTTACAATCATCTAGCACTCCACTAAGGATTAGAAAATGATTGAGAGATTGCCGAACAGATACCTTGGAAAACTCAGAGGGCACAAAAAGCCTTGGGTATCTTTTATCTAGTGTCAAGTAATCCCTCTCCATGTCAACCAATCGCGAGGATAAAACCTACAAACAAGTCAAACAATTATCAAATAAAGAATTGTGCACATTTTTCTTAAACATTGCAGTACTAATGATACAGAAGGCAGGTAACTCTGCCCTTTTCATTCCTGTAACAATAGTGTTTTATCAACGAAAATATAACAATTCACGTTCTTGATTTGAGAAAGTGATAAGATCCATTTGATAAAGTTCAACGAAAAGAACTTTTCCAAGTTTCTTTCAATTCAAAGTCCCGAAGACAAAAACTCATCGCAATCAGGGAAATTAGCTAGAGACCACAAACCAAATCTCAGGTTGCATAATTTCCCTCCAAAATACTACCAAACTCAGGAATACATAGCAGTTTGTACCAGGATATTGCAAACAGATATTTGTCACACTAAGTTCAAAAAGCCGGCATAATACCACAAGGTGGCAAGAAGTTAGAAGCTTGGGCTAAACATTTGGCCACAAAATGAAAGAGGAAGTAGAATAACCCAAAGTACAGGAAGATATCCCATGAAGAGGCAAGGAACGAGAAAACTGAACTTGGAAAAATTTGGATGGAAAAGGTGACAACGGTAGTGAACTAGGGATTATCATTAAAGGTTTTGTCAAGGATTATCTTGATAACTGGCAAGAAAGACATAGTAATCGAGCAAGGACCAAGAGAAGCCCAGGTCAATGAATAAGAAAACAAGGAGAATGAACGAATGGAAAGGAAGATGAGGTAACCCTGAGGAGTAGGCGAAAACATCATTGAATGAGGAGTCTCTTGGAACACTAATTACCTTGCAGACATAATCTCTCCGTATTGGCCTAATTGGTGAAGGACGCCTTCAGGTATAATATAAATAAGGTTAGTGTCTGGTGAAGCAAGATAAAATGCCCTGTATTCCAGATGAAGAGCGTGACAGAGATCAAAAATAAAACCTAATTGATGTTTCACGATATTGTGCATCCCGCCGCAAAGAGGAACTACGTGCATCCCGAGAAACAGCTTTCGGCACTGGATTCCGCTCCTTTGGGTCCCTGGACGTAGCTCTTGCTGTTGGATTCCGATCAGGTTTGGTTTCATTAGCGTGTTTTCGCTCACGTTCTCTTTCTGCTTCTCTTTCCTTCTCCCGTCGCTCAAATATGCGATCCCTTTCCCTGTCCCTTGCTCTTTGCCTTTCTCGTTCCTTCTGTCGCTCTCGTTCTCTATCACGTTCGCGTTCCCTCTCTCGTTCTCGCTCCTTATCTCTGGCACGCAGGTTCTCACGACGACGCTCTTCTTCCCTTAGTTCAAACTCCCTGAGATAACTTGCCCGTTCATCATTCCGGAGATCATCAACACGAGGACCACCACCACGAGCCAGCATACCACCAGGGTAGTCCAAGTCTAGAGATGCTGCACTATGGATTCCTTTCCCAGTACCGTAATCCCTACCTGGAGGTAAGCTAACGCCATAACCAGGATTTGAAGAACTATCCGGATAAATATAGTCATCTAAGTTTCGCCGAGGAACAGCTCCTAATAGCGATGGTGTATGTTGGCTGGCATAAGATGATGTGCCGTGTACTGATAGCCCGTGAGGATCAGATTCCAGCCTTCTTCCATAATGCATAGCTTCTTGGTCAGAATGGCGTACAGTAGAACTTCGTTCTGTAAGATAATCGGCTTGTCTGCCAGAAATGTTTACTACTCAGTGCAGTAAAATATAATTTTCTTCAAACGTTATTGCAAGTTTTTACAGGAAGGTATCGTAACTTTATAACAAAAGTCTTGGGAGAACATAGCTGCCGTACCGAACAGAAAAATAATACAGATCACAGAGGTACTAGAATAAAACTATTTCTGAACCAAAGTTCTATGCTATGAACAAATTATCATCAAGAATATACCTGACACCTCTATCAACAGAAGAGGTGTGGAGCGACTGAATTTTTAATAACTGTTCTCCCCGGAGGAGTGATGCTTGATCAATGCGATCATACAAATCAGTCTGCCAAATCATAATAATGAGTATCATGCTAATTGTAACGCCATCGCGCAGAAACAAACCAAATTCATAAGATATTCTAATAACAGCTGTGAAAGTGAGCGCACCTGACGACCAAAACTAGATGAATCAGCATATCGATCAGTTGTTTCATTTTGCAACTCCCTACCGAGATAAGCGCTTGACCTTTCACCATACTGCCTTCTGTCAACCGGGACGTAACCAGACAGCTTATCTGAATACAAATCGTCCGCCTTCTGACCATAACCATGGCTCGAGGGAGACAAATAGCTTCCAGATGCATACTTTGGTGAATCTGGCAGAGTGGGGACATATCCCGAGCGGCTATCCAAGACTGATGAGCCAACGCCTTTTGTGTTTAACGGCTGAGAGCTGGTAAGAGAAGTTGTTCCATACACCGACCCATATTGCGTTCCATAATGAGTGGCAGTCGATAAATGAGATCTGTACCCACCAATCTCAGTCTCCTGAGGAGCACCTGTAATTGATGATGGATGGCGAGAGCTCAAAGAAATCTGAGATCCCCCTTCTGCACCATTGACTGAACTTCCTGGATGACCAGATCCAAGCTGCATAATAATAACCAATTAGGCATATTTTTAACCAGTTTGCCTTAAAGCATTATCTAGAACAATGAGCTCAACGTAATTCATCAAATTCATCAATCCGCAACGATTTCACATAGCCAATTTCGATATCAAAAACATATTGTGACACAGGCATGAAGTGACGCATAACCTATCAAATTTAGTAGAAAATATGGAATTTGATGCATAAGTTGATCTTACATTCTGAGCATAACCCGATTGCGAACCGTACTGCTGTTGTCCGTAGCCACTCCCTCTTGACGAATACATATCTTCTCAGCGCATCTGATTTCAACTGTAATGAGTTAGTGAGCAATTGAATCAGTCAGCACGAATCACGGAAAAATTTCACGACAAATTCTGAGAAACTCCGGAGAATCCAAATATATGATTCACTCTAGCGACTCATAAGAAGAAAAGGGTATAAAAAAAAACACAAATTGAATAGCAGGAGCGAGAGTTGACGTCGTGACGGCCAACCTACCAGAAGATTGATTTTTTCTTCTTCTCTGTGTTTCACGAACTGGCAGAAAGTGAGAAGACCTTACACAACTGGGGAATGGAAGAAGAAGAAAAAGAAAAACCCTAGGAATCCAGATGAGGAAGACGAGCTGAGAATGGTTGAGGATCGTTGTGAAAGATTCGAAGATTGTTGTTGTTGGTTTTTAAGGGTTTTTCTTTGAAGCTAAGGACGCGCATTATAGCAAGCATTGATGGGCTTAGATTTCTTGCTTTATATTGCGCTTTTAGTAGTTTCGTTATAGGCCCATTGTTTTAATTTAGAGTTACATAAAATAAATACTTTTGGTTTCATTTAAGAAAAACAAACTTTAATATACTCTGATGAAAGATTTTACATTTCGAAAAAAGAAAGATTAGCGATTCTCTCACAATTCTTCTACTAACCAAAATTTATTTTCGTAATAGTTGAAAGATGAAAATTAATTGGTCAATCTTAATTTTAATTAGCAACTAAAAAAATTAGATTAAAACAATGATTAATCACAATTCTTCTCTCAAATGGCAATGCATTAACCAAACCCGTGCAACCACATATATACATACATATTATCACATATAGACAGTGTTATTAGTTGTAACCACTATGGCTTGTACAATATATTTGATATTTATGGCTCTAACTTGTATTACTTTTTTGTTTGTCTGCGAGAAAAGACTATAATAACATGGTGTTTGTCATGTTCTTACCTTACACGCACTCCAGTCTCTCTTCGTCTCCTTCCTCACGCCTTGTCTTCATTCTTTTTTTCTTTCTCCTTACCTTACTTTCTATCTCCTTCCCAAAATCTCCCAACAAACTCTCCTCTGCAGTACCCTCCGATTCAAATCTAACTTTCTCCAAAAGATTCGAAACCAATGGGGGTTTGATTACTACACCCATGTTCCTCCATTTCTAGTTTTTCCCCAACAAAACGCGAGAGAGAGACTCACGATGGAGAGATCCGAGAGCTGCAGAAGACAAAGTGGGGTTAGTTAAAGCTAAGATCGGTTGAAGAAGAAGAAGATGACCGAAGATCAGTTCGAAATAACTCATAACTTCACCCTAAAGATTTATCAGCCTCCTATGATAATTAACGTAAGACGGATAAAGAAACAAAGTCAGAGGGAAACCTAGTATCTTCAAAAGTAAAAGGAAACCTGTCGTAACTTGTATAACTTACACAAGTCTTTGCGAAAAGATGTTTGAAAATCTAAAAAGAACAAAAAAAAAAGTGAATCATTTTGAAGGGACTGATGATCATTGGAAACAAAAATTGTTTTCCTTCTTTTTTTTTGTCCATACATATAAAAACACATTTACGTGTATAAATATTTCTCCTCTGCCCTTCTTTCTCCATTTTGTCTTCATTCTTCATGAGTTTTATTAACCTCTCCCTCAGTACTCTTCGATTCATCAAACGCCATCAACTGCAGAGACAAAAAAAAACCATAAGCATTTTACTATATTTGTGATTGTGGTTGCATTAGCGTTTACAATTAACCCACAACAACCATAAACATGTTAAACCAACTTCCTTTGTTATTCGCTAACACATAAACCCATAAACGACAAACGAAGACTACCGAAAAGTACTTCCACTTTGGTTTGGCGTTTGCACTTTCTAAAAATATTTTACTAATGTACATGCAAATGCTAAAGTTTGCGTTTGAAACAGTTGAAACCTAAAGGAAGAGAAAACAAACCGGTTTGATGTCACCGTTCCAAACGCAATGAGAAGCCAAGAACCCGATGACAGCTGGGACAATGTATAACAAAGCAGGCTGAAACAGAGGCAAAACACAAACCAAAACCCATCAGATACATCCTCCAACCAAAAAAAAAACAAACATTAGGTCGCAATAATGGATGACAACAATTAAGACACAAAAAAACTGACCTGTGCTGCTTGAAACCAGTTCATGACTACAATAGTGAGGACAACTCCAGCAACGTATCCCACAAATGCACTTGTGAAGTATTGTGGTTGACTGCGTCTTGACACGTCAAATCTTAGAGCCAGTGCAACAAAAATACCTAAAGAAAAACAAACACTAATGTCTCATATTCATATGATATCCAAAAAAATGATCCAAGAATATTGAGCAAGTATTATGCATTCGTCTTAGAGGACATACCCGGAATGACAATATCACCAAGCCCAAGCATAGAGTAGGGTCTTAGAGCATCACCCGTAGGGAATAAAAGCTGAAAATAAATTACAAAAATCAGATTACTATTAAAATTACTAAGAACAAATCAAATTAGTTTGGTTTTATGTACTTTTGAGACATTTTCACTAACCTTTATCGGGGCATCGAAGGATTTGGCAACACTAACCATAACCGGGGTAAAGAAAACCCAGAAAATATCATAGAAAAACAGTCCTACCTGCAATTCAGGTATAAACAAAAATTTCAAATGATTGAGACATCTTCAAAAATTTGTCTTATGTTCGTCAAAATACTCCAAACAATTTACAAGAATATCATTATTCATAAGATGCAGCTCGGATATTTCCTTCTTACCAAAAGAATGGCACCAGTCTTGAATGATCCAAGAGAGAGCATCTCAATTCCCTGTAATGGCCACACCGTTAATTACGAAAAAGATACACACAAAAACACTAATGCCATTTCAAAGAAAGGGTCAAATAATATACTTTGCTAATGAAGCCACGCAGTTTACTATACTCGTATATTGTATTCCACAGAATGGAAAGGAAGTAACCTGAATGCAGAAGGAAAGGCCAAGGATATTGTTAGCCAGCCAATGCTTTTTCCAAGCATACCACGCGCAGAAAAAGGTTCCAGGGATTCCCGCAACAACTTGGGACTTAGTGAACTCTACCTCCAAAGCTGTTTAAGAAGGTGTCATGAATTTTTTTTTTTAAAAAAAAAACATACTTCTGCAATGACACCAGCAAATTTCAAGCAAAACAATAACTAGATAGTGTAAAAACACAGATTTATAAAGTAGACAAATTTCAAAAGAGCCTGGATGATCAGTACGCCAACCAAAATCACATCCAAATAAGATTGAGAGAAAAGGCTAGCAAAGAAAGTGAATTTTAGTGACATACATCGGAAATAAGGAAAACGCCAGACAATAAGATTGTCATTCCATGGATTTGGCAGAAATCTTCTGATGGCAGGTAACAATGTCGCCCTGGAAAACACATAATTGAGTATTAGGAAAAGGGAAAGTCATGACTTGACCAAAGATACACGAAAAACAAGATGCATAATTCAGATTAGACATACGAAAGAGCGACGATCCCAAGAACAAAGAAGTAAGCTGTTAGCACAGCATTGACCAAGTCCTTTGAGAGAAACTTGAACAATAAGAAAAGTGAGAGAAGCATAGCACTCCCAACCAATGGGAAACGCATGGCATGTTCTTTGGACATCGTCTCCTACATCATTTCAAACAAAAACAAGAAAACAAACAATTTAGATGGAATTGGGAAAAGGGTTTCACTGAGAACTGATAAAGACAATCTGATTGCGTCTTCTTACCGTTGGAGGAGAATCCTTTACCGAACGAAAGCAACCCACATAAACTGCGAGGCATGCCGTAAGAATAACGTTCAAGTTTGGGTTCACCCTCACAACAAGTGGTGCCACTGTCAAACCTGAAACCAAACAAAAAAAAAACTCAATTTTGAAGCCTTCCTCCAAAAATTTGAAACAATCATTCACACCCACCAACTCTAAACCTTAGAGGAACCCGACTGATCTGAAACAGCTAATCTAACCCCACCCCCCCCAATCATTCCAGCAGAACCAATTCAAGGAAATTAAACCGAAAGTTAAAAGAAAAAATCATTACGTACATCCTTAATCAGAAGGAAATCATCAAACGAGACAATCACATCATTGTAAATATTCGGATTAAAACCCATAAAGGGGTCGAACAGGTGAAATTGAAAACAATTGTATGAGTGAAACGAAAAAGAGAACCTGCGAGAGCGAGATTAGCGAATCTCTCACAATTCTTCATAATTGATCCTGTGTCTCGTTATACTCTGTAAAAACTGATGAATGTATAGAGAGATCCAGTGGTGGGGTCAAGAGATAAATTCCACCAGATCTGTTAAAAATAAAATAAAAAGGTAATAGAAAGAAGAAGAGGAAGAAGAAGAAGAGAGAGTAGGGAAAGAAAGTTAATAAACGACGACTATAAACGTTACTGGCTGTGACCTAGTAATGTGACAGACGTATATCATTGGTAACGTCAACGTGTTAATAAGTTTATTACATCACCCTCGTATTATTATTGGTCAATTAGTGAAAGTCAGTAAATGGTAACCGATATTTTCTTTCTTCAACGGAAGACTGGAAGACTAGCTATAATGTAAAACATAAACCAAACATAACAATAAGTATTAGGTTTTCTTGAAAAATATCGTTTTGAAATTAAAAAAATAAATAAACCCAATTAAACCGGGTATGAATAAGAAATCGAGTACTTGGTTTAATACCCGTTCTGAAGCTTTCCCATTCACATCCTCTTATACAAGAATCCTTTCCCCATAACCATAAACGTTGTGTTTTCCTTCTCATGCATTAATTCTGATTTCTTTCAAATTTTAGAACTTAAACTAAGTCTACGTTCTTCCAATATGACAAAAAGGGACAAACTCTCGTGATATACCGTACATGAAGATTACAAAATAAAAAAAAAGTAATATCATTCTTTCATGAACTTGAGAACTCGGTTCTCGCGTTTCCTGTGCTTAGGCTTGCCCGAAGTCTTTGTTGCTTGAGAAATACAAGGAAAGAATGTTGGAAGCAAGACAAAACCACGATCCATGTCGAACACATTCGCTCTTACTCGCAACATCACTTGCGTAAGAGCCTTAATATTGATGCATCAAGATTCAAGACTTCCTGTTATCTAAACCACAAGAAAAATAACCATTGCTTAAGTCTCTCTAAAATACACAAAATTGAGAAGCATAAGGCGATAAAGGGTCATGGTTTTCTTTTACCTGGACCATCTCCTCGTCCTCACGAGCAATCCTTGGTACATCTTCACCTTGAAAAATGCGGATATTTGTAACACTCCTAATCTCGGATATAAGAGCTCCACCTTTCCCAATGAGACACCCTACTCGTGAACTGGGAACAAGAACACGAGTGGAGATGGCAGAATCAGTTGAATCTTTCCCCACTTTCTCACTGCATCGCGTTTGCAAGCGTAATGCTACATTTGCCGTTGGGGATTGATCTTCGAAGAACTGTAGTATACATCAGGTCGGTACAGCATTTCACATTTTGAATATGAGATTCTAACTAGTATAAAAAGTTTGCGTTACCTCCTTTGATGATATGAAAATTATGCAATCATCATCTTCATCAGTGCCAAAGGTATTGACTCTAATGGTCGCACCAGATTCTTGCCTAAATCTGATTTATGAAACAGCCGCCTTTTCATATTACACCTCCAACACTTTCAGCTGGACAGATGAAACAGATAGAAAACTCTCTTGCATCAGCAACATGCAGAGTAATTTTTGTGAGAGCTCGTTAGTGCAGGACTCATTAGCACTCCACCGGATTGATGCAAGGTACTTGAGGAAGACAGAAAAGTAGTTTTGAAACCGCGACGGATTATCATAAAGCAAAGAGGCAACTTGATAAAGAGCTTCTCTAACAGCTGAGGGCTCTCCAATTATCTGAAAGTCGACCAACAAAAGTCATAAGCTAAATCAGAAACGCAACCACACGAACTCAAAGCTTGAGAAAACCTCTTAGACAGACTTGTTGCATTACCTGAAGAAGCTCGTCGTGGTCAAGCGTTGCCGGAAAAATCACTCGACTAATCCAGATTAAGTATTACACGAGTTTATGAATGTAGTCACCTTTTATCATGTCCAGCTTTTAACATATCATACATTACAAACAAATCGTAGCCTTAAACTCGAATGTGATATAATAAAATTGACAAAGAAACTAGTGAGGTTCGGATCACTATATCCAAATGTAAACATGGATTTAAAATTCTAAATATATAAGGGGAAAAAGCCTAAGAAAGCATTTGTCATTTCACTTCAAACTAAACATGCCATTCCTTCGTAGAGACAATACAGTCCAGTTGGATACTGGGCCGAGCCTTTTAGTTAATGACATTTTGTACGTATGGAATTACTATGCGTGAGTCTTTAGTTATAAAATAATCAGTTGATTTATTAGCGAAGGTGAATGAATTAACTTTCTTCAGTACCCAAAGGTGAAACTTATTAAAATACATTTGAATCAACTGATTATTTTACCAAATTATTATAGGATAGTTAGGCATACAATAAATCGATGCTTTAATATTCGCCGAGACTAAGTTCATCTAGTCTGTAACGATATAGCACACTTGCTACTTTTATTCCTGTTGAATTTTACAAGTTGAAATAAAATAATTCGAAATTCAATTTGATAACTACGTATAGTAAGCCTGCCAAATTTACTGTCGGTAGTGGTTACTCACACGACCACGGGACCTATATTGTATAATTTTTATTAGTTTCTAATTAAATTAATCTTCTTTATCTTTTCATTAATTTATTATTTTAGTTTTATTTTACGATTTCGAATTTATTAGATGAAAAGTGGGTCTGAAATCTTTATAAGTAGGGTTCCTTTTAGACCATTATTTTTTTGCTAAGCTTTGATCACGGAAACTTGATAAAATTTAAAATACTTAATAATAAGGCAATAACATAAAGTGACATTCGTATGAAATAAACAAAATATTTTTCTCATTACGAAGAACTCAAAAGTTTGTATTAGTTTTGGAGGGATCACCACGTTTATCACATTTATGACTATCTTGAAAAATTACGTGAAAGTGTTGAAGATAAAAAAAAATTAATCGAATATATTTTAAGCAAAACAAAAAGAGTCAAAAGTAAAAGTTAATTTAATACTCAAAGACAGAAACATCCAAACTAGTTGAAAGGACATTTGTGTTTATATTACCTATAGGTATTTAGAATTTTTTTTGTTTAATGTTCTTTTTTAATTTATTTTAATAATTTTAATATCTCTTTTAATACTATAAAATATAAACCTTATATGAAAAATTTCAAAAATATTTGATGAGACATATGATTTCATCATCAAATGTTTTTAGAACTTTAAAAACATTCTCCGAAAGCACAAAAGATAAAAAAAAAAAAATTTAAAGCTTTTGCACGACTGCCAGGACATACTTCGTTGCCCTTTCTCTCTATCTCTGTAGGCTACTCTTTACGTTAGTGTAATTACTTACTCCATTTTCTAGTTTCTCCATGCTTTTGATTATAACAATTTTTTTATTATTATTGAACCCGTCTTTGTTATTAATCTGAATTAGCTGATTTTTGGCTTTTATATATAGTTAATATTAATAAGAGTGAGTTTCAAGTTTCTTCTCTTTTAATTTTTTTAAAAAAATGGTTATCTATATTTTATCAGGAAAATAATAACATATTTTCACTTAAAATAAAATAAAATTAATTTAATTGCTAATACGAACAACAATTACATAAAATTATTTATAAACAAAAGTATATACTAACCAATTAATGGCGTTCAAGTGGTTGAACATTCACTAAAAATTTGGAAAGCTAATGTTAGGTCTTCTCGCTATAGTTTCAACCATTGCAGATACTATCGACGCATGAAATAACAAAACACCTAACTTTATATATGTAAATAAAATAAGTATATGCTTTGGTTTACTATAAAATAAGTATATGCTTTGGTTTACTATTCCTATGTAATATATATATATATATGTGAGTATATATCATTTTTAAATAGCGTAGATTCCATACTGTTTACTATTATGTAAAAATATAGTAGTAAAGAGTTTGTATACACAATTGAACGATTCTTTAAGATAGCTAATTGAGATTTCATTCAATTATTTTCAGATGTATTTGTATTTATCTTATAATTCGATTTAATCAATTCTCAGTGTCGATTCAAACAAATAAAAATGTTCTAAAGAAGAGCATTGAGATTGAAACGATTTGTTTACATTTTAATACATTGTTGAATCGATTAGAAGAATTTTTGTAGTTTTTGAATTTATAGGGCTAACAAAAAAAGCTAATTTTTTAAAAACATAATTAGATTTCATTGGTTACCATGTCACTTTCAGATATTCAAAATATTATAGTGTCATTGTCACATAACAAATAAAGTAATAAACTATACTTTATAATAAAAGTCATAGAAACTATTTAATCACAAATATTGATACTTTTGGTCCTTTACATTTATATTTATAATTATTTATTTATTAATAAAATAAACAATATCACAAGTTATTGTAGTTTATTACATTACGAGCAATTTTATTGTCTGAATACCTTTTTAAATGGTGTAGACATTGCAGGTAACAAATTTGAAATGGTCGGAGGTGATATACAATTTAACCGCTTCAATGGTTACTAATGAAACGGGAGAAAGAAACTGGTTATTAAAATAGACATTTGAATAATGTTGGGTTTGATTTTAAGCTTAATCGTATCTTAAGACGACCTTAGAGTCTCGTCGCATCCCTCGTGAATCTATTTTGTGTCTTATCTTTTTTCGTGACCATGTACATATATATGTGCATATCATACAATAATTTTATCTTATTTGTAAATAAATCAAAAACAACTTCACATATCACCAATTGTACAAACAAGGATTGGAAGTACATAAACAAATTCACTGAATTTCTAACAAACTGTTTAATCTTCAAAATATATTTTAATAAGTTTATAAAGTATATTTCACAACTGGGATCATAATCGAATTAGAAATGGTTTACAATTACACAAGCTACAGAGTTTGAATGTCGAAAATACTGCACTTGTATTTAGTAATCAAATAAAATAACATGATGTTCTAGTTGTAAGTGTAAACCTGCTGTCACAACCAACAAAAATGTAAACGTAAAGGTACAAATTACAGTCACAAACTACAAAAGTCAATATATTTTCAGAGTTAATAAGTACAATATCTATATATATATATATATATATGTTTTAGGCCATGAGAAGAAATAATATAAATAAACAACCCTCGTTATATTACTTTGTCTTTTTATACAGAATCGTCTTACAATTTGACCCCTCCGGTTTTCACGTGAAGTGAAACAAAAGTGTAGTTATGTGTTTAATGATGATTAGCAAATTACCTTTTCTAGAATTATTGAGTCTGATTTAAGCTACAAACATTCAATGAACTAGTTGTCTAACAATAATTGTCCATAGCTTGAAGTTATTCTAAATTTGATCATTTGCTACCTAATCTATACTGTTATTAATTAAACTTATTATTACGTTTCTATAATCAAGTTGTAAACCTAATGTTAAACTTAAGATTATGGTAAACTTATATATATATGTAAATATAAATGCAATTTACTTTTCATAAGAATTAATGAACATGTTAAACTTTCTACTATGTCCATGTATAAACAAATTAACTTTTGTTATTCTGGTATTAATGAAACTCTAAAGTAATTTTGATTTGGGTTAAATTTATATAATTTTTTGCAGGGTAAAACATTGAAAAATCAAAAGAACATGTATTTCAAAACAGCAAACAACCATAGAAGGAACGGAAGTATTAGTATAAATTAAAATCTTAGGACCAACATAATTATGAACTTAAAAGAAACAATTAATTGACATATTTTTTTGTCATTAATTCACCAAATAATTGGACATACATTACAAATTCGAATACTTATATAATCAATTAAAACCTATAAAACACACAATATTTTTGCGTTACGTCACTCCGCGTATTTGGTTATTTATCATCAGAATTAAGATAAATTAAATCCTAAATTTTAAATTAGACTTAGTTCAGGGCAATGGCAGTTTGGTAAATACATGAATATTGTGCCAGATAATCACACCTTGTTTTAGGGAGGAATCATATGTAGTCGTGCAGCATGCGTCCAATCTTAGCCGTTGAATATAATTATAAATCAACGGTGCAGATGAGATCTAAAAAAGTTGTAGACATATACCTCAAAAGAAGAGAAATAGAAAAGGTTGCCTTTGGAAATCTCAAATATAGTTGAACGGTTAGTGGTCGTTAGACTCATAAGATAAGTTAAATGCTTTTAATTTAATAATTAGTTACTTTACCATATTAACTTTTCAAAATTAGAAGTCAAATACTAAATTTGAAAAAAAAATCATATGAAACTTTGGTGGTGATATTACAACTTCACAGTCAAAGCATAGCTGGACCAACAGTAAAAAAACACAAATGTCAGAGAAAAAAACATGGGTTGTATATTATTTATTTTTCTAAAATTTGTTTAAAGAAAAAAAATTAAGAACTCAAGACTCTGCAAACACTGCAAAAAAGACATAAGGGCAAACGAATTTTCGCAGCTTTTTGAGAAGCCAATTTTTTTACCACTTTTATTGAAGAATAAAATATGAATGACATTATATTTTCGTTGTAAAAATGTTTTGACCACATTGGAAATAGTGATTATGGTTCTTAACTTCATACATTAGAATAATATAAATATGATTTCTCCAAAAATCACGGTGTTAAGGACAAGGCTCCAGACAGCAAATCATAGTAGGTATTGTTAGTCGCAACGCAGCATTCAAAAGATACGATTGATATTATTTTAAAATAATGTGCATGCTTTTATGCAATAGGTGTCAATTATTCTCGAATCTGAAGGCCCAACCTTGCTGGTTTTTTCGAATCTACTATTTATTTTGATAATATGCTGCAGAAAGATAGTAACAATTTATTTTATTTATTTTTGGTTAGAAAGAATGATAGTACTAACAATTATTCGTGTCTATAAATGCCTACACGTAACTAACATTTGTAAGTTCTCTTATTAGTATATAACTTGTCTTGTTTGTCATAATATTTTATTCTGTTTACGTAGGCTAATCGTTGGGAATCAATGTATAAATGCTAATTTATGTATACGAAACTAGTATATAATATGTTGAATATATATATATATATATATATGTTAATTTATGGGTATAACTGGTCAATTTTTAGAGTAAAAAATGAATTAAGTGGAAAAAATTAAGATAAAGTTACTGAAAATTTGGCAAGTGTAAAAATTTGTCATCTTCTTTTATTTTTCAAGTGAAAAATATTACACACGCATTCAAACAAAGATGAAGCAAAAGAAAGATTTTGTGTTTTATAAAACAGAGATTTTTTTTTCTTTTTGACTTGGAAATGTAACAAAGGGATTCAAATTATAAGAGTATCCCACACTAAATGTCACCTATTTGTGTTTCTTGACCGATATTTGACATAAAGAAGCTTAATACATTTATTGTTTTCACCTAAAATAAAATTAGAAAATGTCTTGTTAAGGAAAAAGTAGAGATGGCCCATAAAGATACTAAAGGGAGAAAGGTGCAGAAGAAGAGTCGCACGTTTCCAAAGTTCTAACCATCAAAACCGACTGCAAGTCTCCCCCATGTGCTTTCTCTCTCTTCAATACTTATTTATGCGAGATTCCTCATTTTATTTCAAATATTTTCAGCTTCTTTATTTTTTTTGAACTGTTAGTTTCTATATTATTATAAACAATGGAGTATATTTTATTAAAAAAATTAATATACCTCTATAGAAATCATCACACGAAAGAAAATAATCCTTATCTTTTTTTGTTGCTTTTGGGTGGAGAATCGAACTTTTGTAAAATTTATGCATTTGGTGAAAATTATAAAGCTGTAGTGTCAAAATTTTATTTTTAAATTTATTCGAAGAACAAAAAAGAAAAGACTCCAAATGCTGCCAATTTAAATGTAGCGTAATGAAACTCAAACACATTTAATGCAGTAGTGGAACGTACGTGTAAAACAGATGAACAAGAAAACACATGTACTTAACAAAACATTAAATAGATACAATAACTATCAAGTTTTTTTATTTTACTTTTCAAAAATATTTGATGTAACGAAATTTTATATATATTCGGACAGAACCAAAACAATAAGGCACATATATATATATATATATATATATATATATATTCAAACCATTTTTCTAAACGCATTTCAAAATTTGTTCTGCTGCAAATATAATTACAAATTAAACCGTTTGTAACAATTTTTGTTTTTGTTTTTGTCATGTTTATATAATTAAAAAGAGAACATAGGAAGAAAGTTACAGTAAATAAAGTTAAAGTAGTAAGAGAAGGTAGTTAAAGCAGTAAATGAAGGGTGAAACATTCTATAAATACAACTCCAACCATCAACCTTATACTTCACTCTTAAAGCAACTATCTCTCTCCTTCACATTCAATTTTCTCACTCTCCAAAAAGCTCTGCACTTTCTCAAAGAGAATGTTCATGTAAACATCTCTCTCATTCCACTCTGTCTACAATTCTAACTGTTTTTCTAACCTCTTGCAGTAGTCTCTTGCGTACTAATTTTGTTTGATATTTGTTCAACTGCAGGGGAAAAATGGGTCTTTTGGGGATTTTCCTGTTGGGTTTTGCTGCAACGGCGTGCTCTGTTCATGGATATGATGCTGGATGGGTCAATGCTCATGCCACTTTCTATGGTGGAAGTGATGCTTCAGGAACAATGGGTATGTTTCAACAAAAATACCGCCTTTCGTAAGAATCCTCTCAATACTTTTGATGAAATGCCTCACTGAATTTTTATCTGTTGTCTCTAGGTGGAGCTTGTGGGTACGGTAATCTTTACAGTCAAGGATACGGGACCAACACGGCTGCATTAAGTACCGCACTGTTCAACAACGGGCTTAGCTGTGGCGCGTGTTTCGAGATCCGATGTCAGAGTGACGGCGCGTGGTGTTTACCTGGTGCTATTGTGGTTACTGCCACCAATTTCTGTCCTCCGAACAACGCTCTGCCGAATAACGCAGGTGGTTGGTGTAACCCTCCACTTCACCATTTCGATCTCTCTCAGCCTATTTTCCAACGCATTGCTCATTACAAAGCTGGTGTTGTCCCAGTTTCTTACAGAAGGTAAATACACTTTTTAAACTGTTGAAAACATTCTATCTATATGTACAATTTCTCAACTTGATTTGAAATTTTTTGTAATGGGTATTTATAATTTTGCTGTGTTACTCTGTTTCTAACCGAACTTATCGTTTTCCGTTTGCAAGTACCAAACTTTATGCAATTGCATAACTGGTCTTCATAGATGATGTTATTTCTCTTGTTATCGGAAGTTTAACTGTATTTTTTCTTCATTTGTAGGGTTCCGTGTAAGAGAAGGGGAGGTATAAGATTCACAATCAATGGTCACTCATACTTTAACCTTGTCCTGGTCACCAATGTCGGTGGCGCCGGAGATGTTCACTCGGTGGCGGTTAAAGGTTCAAGAACAAGGTGGCAGCAAATGTCAAGGAACTGGGGACAAAACTGGCAAAGCAACAATCTCCTAAATGGTCAAGCATTGTCCTTTAAGGTTACTGCTAGTGATGGTCGAACCGTCGTCTCAAACAACATTGCTCCTGCTAGTTGGTCCTTTGGACAAACATTCTCCGGCCTTCAATTCCGTTGAAATTGTGTCAAATTCGGTTTATATAGTTTAGGGTTTGTGTAGTGGTTGAGGATTGAGGAGAGGGAGAGCGAGAGAAAAGATGGTTTATGGCTTTTAAGGGTTTTAATTGGAGAGCCATTAAATTTCTTTAAACTCTGAGGGTAAAATGGAGAAATGGGCTTATTTTAAAAGGGCTCTTTTAGTCATTTTAAGGATTAGGTTTTAGTAAGTGAGTATTGAGTAGAGTGGTGTGTGCATCTTTTAGCAAAGGGACCTCTATGTTCACCAATGGTTTCCTTTTTTTTTATCACTTTTTCATTGTCTTTTTTTTTTAGCTTCTGTCTTTTGGTCTAAACCGGCATAAAAAGCAGAAGCCGAGGGGCAGAGGAGGAATTTCACCTCCCGCCACGTCTTTTATTTCTTTCTTTTTGGGTCGTTTTTTTTTGTTATGAAGTTGTTCGCAAGGGCTGAGTATGATCAGCTTACTTATGGGCTTGACAAGTGTATTGTTACTAGTATGAAATTTGTGTGTTTCGTGTGATTTTATTGTTCTATGGTTTTCCTTTTGAAGAACAATAACTCTTGAATTTATTAAACTCTAGAAAGTTCGGCCAATGTTGCAAATAGTAGCTGAGAAAATCAATATCATTACGAAAGCAAATGATGATGATATCAAACCCCCATGTGGTTGTAAATCTTATAAGCTCTTGCTAATATCCCACTTATAAATGAATAAATACTGAACACCTACTTGTTATTAACTTTTTTTTATGAACTTTTACTTGTTATCAACTTTCATGGATGTTAATAATTAAAAAACTAAAAGACTGAGAAAATTAAATACTGTCTTATATTTGGTGGATAATAGTTTTTGATAGTTAAAATCTTAAAAAATTATTCATAATGATGTCAAGAATATCAATTTTTTTCTTTCGAGAGACATGAGTGTATAGTCTTGCTGTGTAGACTTGTTGAGTATAATCGTATGCATTTTCAAGCGACAATCATGATTTATTGTGTGTAATTAGTCTGCGTTGTAGGAAGTTAATCTAATATGCAAAATCTGCAAACCACCAATTATTTTGACAATTTTAACTGATTTGGAAATTTTTTATGTTTTTTTAAATAAACTGGTTACTTTCAAATTATTTTTAGACAAGTGTTACATATAAGTTTACATCAACATAAAATTATGTTAAATTTGCGTTTATTTTTCCTCAAATAATTTCTACATGTCATAAATTGTATCTAAAGAGAACTAACATCCGTTTAAAATCATACTTATAAACTGTTTTGTAAATCGTAGATAGATAATCTGTAAAAAAAATCTTAAGTATATCTAGTTATGCACCAAAATCATAAAATTAAAGTAAAAAGCGTAAACAACATAAACTTGTGTAGTTTTTATCCGTTTAGTTGGCATACAACATCGGATAATGGGGTTTTTTAAACGATTACAGGTTCCTTTATACTATTTATATTTGTTAATATGAATAGAATATAGTCAAAAAAATTAAGAATGGTGCAAAAAAAGAAAGAAACAGACAACTAATAGGTAAACACGTGGAAAAGTTACATTAATTATTTTCATGTACTATGATAAATGTGTCTTGTTATGATTGAAATGACGGTGGAGGATGTTGCAAAGCTGTATTTTAACATTTGAAGCTAAAGAGACATTTCATAACTTTTGCTTTGTCTCCTTTATCTATCTGTCCGTTTCATTTCCAAGCTTTTTAAGCTTTTTCTTCTCTGTGTTGCATTTACTTCGTGACAATAGTATTATAGAGAAGAGAGACAAGAGAATCTGCACGTCTCCATTTGTCAGAATCTTCACCGGAGACTTTCTTTGTTTTCTTTTAATGTTGGCATTTAATAGTTTTGGCCAATCTCATTCTCATCATATGCCTTCACTATTAGTTTTGTACTAATTAACTGTGTTGAGGATTTAATAATACTTGTTCATTTCTTAATTGCTATCATATTCATCACATTAAAGTGACTATGATTGAAAAATAAAAATTTTTATTTCAAATATTAGGACAATTATTTTTATCAAATTTGTTTCCTCATATATTTAGCTTTTTGATCAATTATTTGCGTATACAATTTCACTTCGTCACCCATAATTTTTTCAATGTTTGGACGTTGAATTGGATTATACCGAAGTAAACCGACTCAAATCAAACTAATGCGCAATTCAAGTCAATGATCTATTTTTACAAACTTTAAGATCAGTTTATAAAAGATGCCAAACCTATGTACTTCAAAAACAAAAACGCCAAAAGAAAAAAAAAGTACGTGAAATGAAATGTAGTATTTGTAAATAAAATTTAGTTGACAAGAACAAAAGAAACTGTCAGAAAATTCAATAGCTTTCGAGTCGCAGTTTTTGAGCTCTCTGTTTGAAGTTTAGAAACAGGTAAACTTGATCGACACGTCGCTGTCTCGAGTCCCGTGAACAAAGAAACGCGTCTCCGTTTTGTCTTGTACCCATCAACGGTGTCGAGATACCCACGTCATTTACACGTGTCAATCGAAAGAGAGTCTGTCAGAACTATATCAATTCTCTACCATCCGATCTCTGCTTCGTGTTTCAGGCCGCACGTTGTAAGAACAGAGTTACAAAGTAGCGAAGTACAGAAACAAAAGAAAATTGGTCGGGTGTATCAATAATATCATCATATATATTCTTTGAAGTTGAGAATGGGCCATATCTACATTGGTACGTTAAAATCACAAGTTGCAAGAATAAAAGCCTGGGCCTATAAGGTCCCATTACAAGCCCAAGTCATAGAAAAGGGATGTTATTGAGGGTTTTGGTGTCTTTGTTGTGCATTCTGCAACATGTTAGGCTGTAGATTCTGCTGGTTGGTCTGTGCATACATCCATAGCCTCCTTGTTCTTGTTGTTGCTGCGATTGAGACTGTTGCGTTTGCATCATTCCGCTGCTGTTAAACACTGCAAGAAACGGCAAGGGGAGACAGTAGTTAGCGAATCGGGATTAATGTAAGGATAGCATGTTGTAGAGAGTTTATAAGACTTCTTTAGCTTACTCTGGTCACCCAACATTTGAGACGCATGGCTTCTTTGGGAATTGGTACCCGAAACTCTAAATGGCTGAGAACAATCAAGATCCAGAGAGATCAGATTAAATCAATGGTCATCGTTACTTCGGAAAAACAGTTTTTTCAATATTTATTTTGTTTTTCAAAGAGCATACTGACGAGGAGGAGTTTTTGAGCTAACCTGCATTCTAGGAACAAGTTTCTGAGATTGCATAGATGACAAGTTTGGTGTCTAGAATTTAAATATAAAGCCAACCAAATAAGCAAAAAAATATAATTAGTTATTAATCAAGGAGCTTTAAAGAGAGGTGACTCACCATCTGGCTACTTGAGGAGCCTTGTGCAGAAGTAAACAATGCACTATTTGCTCCACCTGAAAACTGGTTTAAGTGACGGTTCGTCGCTGGATTGAGCTGTCCTTGAGACATACCATGCTGACCATGTCCACCTGAGAGCTGTCTAGCTTGGAATTGTTGGTGGCCCATTGGCAGAGAATATGGCATTTGATGTTGCCTATGTAACTGGAAAATAAAATACAACTTAACGTAAAAAGAGTAATAAGAAAACACCAAGAAGAAAGCTTGTTTCATTTAACTCTACTGTACGAAACTATGGACTGTCACAAAAAACTTTATATAAGCTTCTACAAAATCTAGGGTAATTTCTCAGGTGCATGAATCAATTACTTGGCTAACCTTGCACACACACGTCTAATGATCTTCAATCATGGAAATAACTACTGCATAACGATTCAAACAATTGACAAAGGATGGGTATGATCCTTTTTATTTCACAGAATGTATCTCTCTCTCTCTCATAGCCTAAATATGTTAAGTTCCGTATCTAGAAGAAATGACAATCTTTGAAGCTAGAACAGGAACTGACCGTCTGAAACTTCTGCTTGCTGAGCTTGCCCATGCAAATCGTGTAGTGATGGCATCTCCGGAAGTAATTTCGAGGACAACATAACAGGTAAAACTGAAGATCACTAAAAGAAGTTTCATCAGATACAGGATTCGATCATTTCCGAGCAAAGAATCCATTAAAACAAAAAGGACCATACTTCCAGCATTCTCGGCATTGACGTTCTTTGGAAGCACAACAAATGCCTTGGAAACTTTCTTGACCTCTTCCACAGTGTTAAAGAGCTCGAGATTTACCATCGAATATTGCCCCCTGCCTGTTAAAATACTCCTGTTAGACAAATTTTTATAGACAACAAACAATAAAATTAAGATTTAATGTTCTATTTATACCTCGAGTTTTTATCTAAATTAGTTTATGCTTAATAAATTTGTCTATAATTGATTAAATGTGTGAAAATGTTGAATTAAAAACTTATTTTAAAATTTTGAGAAAATTAACTCAGATTTGACCGCGGTAAAAAGAAAAAAAAAAAGTCTGAACGTTTCACATGCCAGAAGCTACATATATATATAAATGTTTTTTAATTAATTAATAAATAAACATCGTGTGTTTTGTTTTACAATTGAATGAATGAATAATAATTAAAAAAAAAAATACAGCTAAAGTTTTGTAGGAAGGGAAGGAGAGTGAGTTTTTCATAATCTTTGACAGTCATGGCGTTACTTTGACAGCCTCCAAGACACTATCTGCCGGAAAATTAGGAAAACCTCTTTTTTTTCATCAGAATCCCAAAATTCTCATCCGATCGAGAAATTATGTATATAAAAAAATATAACAAACACAAAACATCTATTGAAGATATATAAAAAATAATCATGTATTGTGTGTGGTTGCAATCTACCAGAATTCACCACTGGTTTTGCTTCTTCTTGGAACCAATTCAGAAATCTGTAAGGTTTTTTTGTTCTTGCTGTTTTTGTTTCTGAAAAAAATAATTGGTGACTTCTTCCATGAGATGTTCTATCATCATTCCTCAAAATTTATCTCTCTCAGTTCGGTTGCTGCATCTATAAGAAGTAGGAAAAAACAAATGTCAAATCACTAAATAAAAAAAAAACAATCTTTAATCTCTGATAAAGTTTGCATTACGATGCATATCTGTGAGAGTGAAAAACAAAATGTCAGATTTTGATTTTGATGAGGTTAGAACAACAGAAAAAGATGTCTCTTTTGTTTACCTGGGAAAACAAGTATTCGTCGAACATGGAGACTGAGCAAGGCAAAGAGCTGCTGCTAGAACCAAACCTTGTCTGGTTGGTGTTGTTGTCGTAAGCAGAAGATCCAGGTGCTGGTGCTTCGAAGAATCCATTCATCATATGATACTCTCTCTGGTTCATTGGAAAGTTATAAACCGGAGGATGAGGAGGGGGAGGAGGCAACGTTTGGTGAAAACTCAGATCATTCTGCAGAACTGGATTGTATGTGACATTGTTATTATTAGTGAATTGCTGCTGCGAGTTTGTTTGCCGTCTCGTATCTCCGTTGGTAGTGGTTAATTCATCAAGAAAGCTTGTTTCTTGACCCGAAATCGTAATTTCTGAGGATTTCCCTGTTCCAAAGTAGCCTGGATAGCTCCCGAATGAAGAACTCGCGGAGCATTCGACTTCCCTTTAGAGTAAATACAGAGATTTGGTTAAGATAATGATTCAGAATCAGAATAAAAAAAAATGTCAAGAGTTTTCACTAACCTCTGCGGGATTGAATTGTGTTCCTCGGTGACAATGTTGGTGGGGTTGCTATTTAGAATCCATGACATAGATTGAAGCTGTTGTTCTAAAGGAATCTGAATCCCATCTTGCAACTGAAAGTTTTAAAAGTCTGTATTTTTAGATTCAGATTGTTTTGAGTGAGAGATCAAAGAAGAATCATTCGAGCAAATTACCGAACAGGTTGACCAATCTTTAACAAAGTTTGCATTTTCGATTTGCATTACGTGTTGCTGCTGCCCATAATTCTCCTACCAACAAAAAGCTTTAGAGTTTTCCGCTTTTGCAGGTGAAGTGAAGTTGAAAAGGTTCTAAAACAAAGGATACCTTATGCGCACGCAATTGATCAAGAGATTGCCTGATCGATATTTCGAACTGTCCCAAGTCGTCAACGTTGTTTATCTTATTGGGTTCTGTCCAATAACTGCAGAATATTATAGAAACAAGTATGAAACAAAGTACGAACATCAATTAAACAAAGAATTATCAACTTCAGAAAGATCTTTACCTTAATCTTCCATGTATCTCAGAAATCCGAGCTTGCAGGATCCTTGCTTGAGTACTCAAGTCCTGAAATAAATGTGGTTTTAGTAAGTTCTAGGCTTTGGCAAATCCATAGACGCGAGAAAATGGAAGAGATTCGTGAAGTAAGTACCTCTGTTGTTGAATTACTGAAATCAGAGAACAAAAAAAGCAAACAAGAGAAAGTAGAAAAATGTTAAAGAGTTAATATAGAGATTATGAAGTTTTCTTACAAAAGATTTTGTTATAAACTGTTTCTCCTACTCACCTCGAGGCTATAAATTCTCGTATATTTACATCGTGATCCAACTTTTGGAAAGTTTTCTTCAAGGTCTGAGCTTTCGAAAGACAAACATTTAAATCAGTGACAAACAAAAAGCTTCTCGAGGATTGGAATCAAACTAAAAAAGACTTTTTTGATTGTGTGAAACAACTTACTTCAAGACTCTCGACCTTCCTGTATTTAAAATGCAACTAATGAGTAAAACAAGAACAAACAAGTAAACAACTCCGAAACAAACATATCGATAAGAATGTAAAAAAATAGCCAACTTTTTTGTTCTTTCCTCCGGTGCTACTTGAGAAAACTTAGCTATCACATCTTCAATGCTACTGAAAAAAATAAAACCAAAGCAACAAAATTTACAACCAGACAACAAAATACAACCCAATAGAGACACGATTATGTTCTAAGAAATAACAAACAACATTACCTTCGTCTACCCCAACACAACGAAGCTTTCCCACCAGGAGAGAACATAAGAAGAACAATATCAATGTCACAAAGAATTGATATTTCATTTGCCTTTTTCAAGATTCCCATTTTCCTTTTAGCATATGTAGCTTGACGTCCATTTGTGTTCTCTAACTTTTGTATCTTCAATTTTACCCTTCCCATTCTGTTAAATTCCCAACTGAAAATCACATTAAATTTTCATTTTGGTATGTTGTGATAAATTCCACAAACACATTAACAAAATCTCTTTAAGTAGAGAATCCAATGGTTCATTCATTCTTCTTCTCCTAAACTCAACACAACAATCAGAACTTGATTGCCATATCTGATGATCACAAACCAAAACAAAAAGCTTGTAAGAAACTGTTAAAAAAAAACGAACTATTAAACAACCAGATCATTCCAATTACATCACTTTGGGTTTCAAATAAAATGCGATCTTTTAAAACATTCTTGAAAACCCTGTTGGGTAAGGAAAAAGGAAAGAGAGAAAAAATGGAAACTTACCCAAAAAAGCAAATCGAAACGCCAAGCGGATACTAACATGAGGGAGATCTTAAAAAGGACCTCTCGATGAGAGAAAAAAAAACTTGGAAACGTAGAATCAAAACCAGAGGCAGAGAGAGAGACAGAGAAAACGATTGCGGTATACATGAGACACTGCGAAAAAAACGGTCTTATGATAGAGCTGCTTGAGAATAGGGATCCCAGAAGAAGAAGAATTATTAATTAAAATTCTTGAAAAACGCATCACGACGACGTCGGTTCAACCTTATCTGACCCGTTATTACCATTCTACCCTTATATCCATCGTTTATCTACTCAGCTTGAAGTAAAACGATTGGACTTTTTTATCGCCGATGATGATTGCACGGTGCTGGCTTCTTCCGCCGCCGTTTTTCTCCGCCGTGAGAGCTAGATGTGTGGCCGGCGAAAGATCCGATACTGGGATTCTCTTCCGAGAGAAGCTTATTTACCTTCAGGACCTTAACGTCGATCCTCACAAGGCTCTCCGAGTAAACCCATCTCTCCGTGCTGCTCCTATCTCCTCTGTAGTCTCCGTCGAGACGCTCCTCTCTTCGACCGGACTCGCAAGACCTGCCGTTGGTCGGATTCTCGATATGTTCCCTGATTTGTTAACCTCTGATCCCGAATCTGATATCTTACCAGTTCTACGCTTCTTATCCGATGAGATATCAATATCCGAGCAGGATCTACCAAAATCGATATCTCGTTGTCCTCGATTGCTCATCTCCTCTGTAGATTTTCAGCTTCGTCCCGCATTGGCGTTCCTCAAAACCCTAGGATTCGTCGGACGCGACACGATTACATCGCGAAACACGGTTTTGCTCGTATCGAGTGTCGAGCGAACCCTTATCCCCAAAATTGAGTACCTTGAAGAAGGACTAGGGTTTAAAAGAGAAGATGTAGCGAAGATGGTTGTGAGATCTCCGGCATTGTTAACGTACAGTGTGGATAACAATCTAGCTCCGAAAGTTGAATTCTTCTTGGAGGAGATGCGTGGAGACGTGAAGGAGCTGAAAAGGTTTCCGCAGTACTTCTCTTTTAGCTTAGAGAGGAAGATAAAGCCAAGGCATAGATTGCTTAAGGAACACGGGATTTTGATGCCATTGTCAGAGATGTTGAAGGTTAGTGATGGTCAGTTTAACAATTGGCTTTTAGAACTCCGTCTTAGGTCTGTTGAGAGAAGAATGTAAAGCTTCTTTCTTATGTATATTAAGCTTTTTTGATGTTGTTTCTTCTTTTTATTACTGATATTCTGAGAGATGAATTGCAAAAGTTTTGCACTTGAGACATTCCCAGACACTTCACATGAGCTTGTATGCAGTTTTTTTTTTTTTGTTTCAAAGATTAGATTGGGGAAATGTTTTGTTACATCATCGAAATATGTATTTGATAACTCAAAGTTTTGAGGAAAGTTTCGTTCAAGTTGTCTACTTTCAGGATGATGGAGTTTGATGTGTAAACCTTTGTATTGCTTCACATGAGCTAAGACATACTTTTCTTTCAAAATTTTAGGATGGGTGAATGTTCTGTTAGGTCATGTAATTAAGAACTTAATTACGAAAAGTTGTGTGAAAGTTGCTTCACATAAACTTGTACATGGTTTTGCTTCAAACATTTAGGTTGAAGAACGGTTTTGTTGGACCCTGTATTGTGTAATTAAGAACTAAAATGAGATTGTTTTGAAGGTGTCTGTTTTTAGGAAGTTTGAATTCAAAATGCAACAGATACGTTGTAAGGTTACGTGAGAAACAGGTTATTGCCAACAAAAAAAATGACGATTTGCAGCAACTACAATTCGGATTTATCCAATAGTCAACAGATCCTAACCGTGCCTTTTATGTAATAAAAAAATCTAATTTGAAATTCATCTTTTTATGAGAAACAAAAAAAAAAACAATTAAAAAGTTGGAAAAATCCTTGTCTTATTGACCTATTGTCATTCGTCCGAGTCAGGATCATAAGAATCAGTACTACTGATTCAGTAGAGTAAGTCAGAATCACGAGAGTCACTAGACTCATCATCACCAACCTCTATTATATTTACCACTCCTTAGACTTCGTATCTGCATTGAGGACACGTGGCGTGAGTCTCCGACCACTGGTTTCCACCGGCCATCTCGACGCTGGCGGCCTCCCTTATACACTGGTGTCAATGTCGTTGCAGGCAAAATTCTATTTCTCAACACTCGCACGACGTTACTCGTCAATGTTGACACTGGTACGGTCGTTGGTGTCGACATGGACGTCTGCATATTCCTTGCTAAAGAGGTTAGCAAACCCCTCGATGGTTATGGCTCGATCTTCGTTAAGTTTTCTCGATCAAGTTGGAAACACAGAGAGATATTCCAGAAAATTGAATTGTTGAGTGGTTAAGTTGTTATAAGTAGTAGACTCAATGGTAGTGGAACGGGCTCGTGGTGAGTCACAAAGCGTGTCGGGATCTCTGCAGTCCTTATGCTGGGGATACTTAGCTTTTGGTGGAATTGTGAGTTCCTACTTTAGCGGCTCCCTGGTGGAATCATATGGTGTGAGGTACAGTACACAATTTTTTCCTCGAAAGAAGCTTTCCTATTTTGATATCCTGTGGCGTAGATAACTAACTTGGTAGGCATTCTAAAAGCTGTCACACCTCAGGTTTGTATTCGGGGTGACAGCTTTACTACCTTTGATAACTTCAGCAGTTGCTGTTCTCGTGAACGAACAACGTGTGATCAGACCAGGACCAGGGCAGAAAGAGAACATAACCTTGGTCAGTCCTGGCTTTCTTCAGACCTCAAAGCAGAACATGATTCAGCTATGTAATACCATCAAGTTGTGTCCAGAAGGAATGGAAGCAACTCTCTTTGCTACACTCATATCAATCTCCAATGGAGGCAGTGTTCGTGGTGGACTTATGGGGGCAGGACTGACCCAAGTATTCGGCATCACAAGAGACAGTTTTGATAACCTATCAACGCTTATTATACTTTGTAATCTAAGCTCATTGCTCCCTCTGCCTCTACTCGGTCTTTTGCCAAAAGATTCTCCAGACGCTGTTGATAAGGATAATGCAGACATCGACATTAAATCTAATTAAGGAAGATGATGATTACGTCAAAAGTCATACCTTTTGGGGTTGTGTATTCAGTCCAACCCTTGTGATTACTTGAGAAGATGAAGCAAGACTTTAACTAGAAAACAATTTCATTACCACATCATGTAACCAAAATGTTGTCATGGCTTAAATTAATATTAAGAAAAAGAGCCTAGTTAACTTAACAAAACTTCATGTTCCAAACAGATGGTCCACTAACAAGTATTAAATATCAAAACAACGAAAACAAGAGGAAAAGAAAGTGGCCACAATAAATATAGAAAGCGTTTCTTTTGGGAATGAAAGCATCTTAAATATGACTTTGCTGATTTAGTTAGATTCAATATGCTTCTTGACGATGTTGAGTGCAGTAGTCTCCTCACCGTAGTCCTGTTACAGTAAACACATAATAGCACGAATAAATAACCAGACGCAAGTCGAACACATTATATAAGATTCATGGATTAAGAAAGACTCTTTACCTTGACTACAAGGCATGAGCATCCAACAACCTTCCTTGCATTGCCCTCTGAATCAATCTTGCAAAGCTGCAAACCACATTCAAGATTATTACAATCAATCACGATTTCTCATTTATCTATGGACAGAAGGAGACCAAACATTTCTTCACAAAGAATAGAGGTTTAATCCCAAAAAAACGAAAGACTACTTACACCAGCCCATTCACCGAGGGTTTTGGCACTTGGAACCGTAAGCAATTTTATGTTGTGATCAGCGCAAAGAGCTTTGACCAGCTTGACGTAATCAGGTTGGTTGCAATCTTCAGCCAAGACACAGAACTGAGCACCATGCTTCTCAATAAGCTTAGCGCATTCATGGACACCACGACGCACACCACCATGAGCACCGGATGTCCTTATCGTCAACTCCAATGCAGTCAACAGATCCATGACCTCTGGAATTGCAGCAGGAACAGCTTCATCACTGAAAAAAAGTAAAGACGAAAGAATAAGACTCAACCACACACACACATTACAAAACACCGATTATTAGATTAAACCTTAAACTATCAAAACATTAAGCAATAAGACTTAAAAAACCATATAAAGAAATCAGAACATGATGTAATCAATACCACACTAAATAGTCTAGAAATTTGAATCACATAGGATTCGCATCAAATTGCATAAGTCCACTTCAAATCTATAAACCTAAAAAAACGAATCTACAAACTCTAAACTTCACTATTTATCACCGATTTCGGAGAATTTCTAAAAAAAATGTAGAAATATTCAACATAGCTGCATCAAAAGAGAAGCTTACCCAGACATGTTGACTCTCTAAATTGGCTAATGAACGAAGAAAAGCAAAAGCTATTTTAAATCTGCCAAGAAAACCAAACCAAATCAGTCTCAGCAAATACCTTAAATCAAAATTACGGGGAGGGATTTGTAAAGCAAGCATAATCAGGGGTAGGAACATCACATACATTACAGTAATGGAGGAACTGTCCAAAAAGAGAAAAAGACAAACCTTAGAGAAGGAGACTACAACGACGAGTTTTGAAGGGATGGGGCAATTGAGTAGAGTTTATATATTAGGGTTCCACTGATAAATATTTCAACACCGAACTTGGGCCATGGGCTTAGATGGCCCATTAATTTCACTCTTATCCCTTTCCCATTTATTAAATACTTCTTAAACCGTTCACAAACTTTCAACATTGTCAAAGGTATTTTGTTTAAATTTGATTTTCAAAATAGTATTTTATCTCGTTTAAACTAATCTTCATTCGTTGACAAATATTTGTTCTTCCTAGTTATATTTTACCTTAACATAACTCTATAAATTGCAAGTTATACTTTGTCATGCATCTAATTCATTATTTTATATGCTACTAAAATATCTCAATACGACAGTTATTCTCCCAATTTAATCAAAAAAAGCTAAGCAATAGTTATTTTCTATTATTACTGAATGATTATGCCTAAGTTTTTAATTGAACAATTAGTTGACCAATTATGAAAAAAATACTTAATAAATCACAGTACCGTTACAAAATAAAACAAAATTACAAACCCATTATTGTAAAACAGTAAAAGGAACAACGTAAATATTTATCCTACGGGGAACATGTCGTTCACGTTACAGCGCGGCAAAGTCTAGAGATAATATACCCTAAATACCCTTTAATAAGCTGTGTAATTACTACAATTGTTTTGGTCAACGGCCATTAAGTTTTTTTGTCTTTTTTCTTACACGTCGTGATAATATGTTCTGTCTTTCATTTCGCTATAAAAAGCGATTTTCTATTTCGCTCGATTTGCGGGAAAATCCTGTGAAGAATTTTCGATCTGCCTCAGAAAATTTTCTGGGAGCACACCACCAACTTCCTCTCGTCTCCGATTAATCTTCCTCCCGATTTTCTGCAATTAATCAGGGACGAGAAGAAGACAATTTTCTTCCATTTTCGCAGGTAATTTTTTTGGATTCAGTATCTTCCATTCTCGAATGTTCGAATCGTCTTTCTCTTTCCTTTCTATGAAAATGATACCGTTTTTGTTTTTCTCGGCACGATCATTTCTTATGTGGTTCCGAACCGATCTATTAGGTTTCATGTGGTTCTGATTCCGTTAGTGTTTTTTTTTTCTTATTTTTAGGGTTTTCGTTTGGATTTTGTTTTGAATTCGTGGACTAGTTGTTGGAGGAATGATAGGTTTATTAACTGAGAGCAGTCACATGGTGGTAAATGTGGATGGACCGATACGACCGGTTCCATCGCCGCCGGTTAATGCGGAGGTGGAGAACATAGGATCAGAGTCGCAGAAGCCGTCGACGGTAGTGCCCAATGATAAGGCAATTGATATTTTCGACGAGGAGGAGAATGAGCCGCTCATTGCTTCTGCGGAATGCCGTATTTGTCAGGACGAGTGCCTTGTTGAGAATCTCGAGAGCCCTTGTGCTTGCAGTGGCAGCCTAAAGGTAGTGTTTCATCTTTTAATTTAGGGGAAAGCTATTGCTTCTGAAACTAATTTAGTCTCTGATACTCAGTAAATTTTGTTAATTGTTATTGAGATTGAGCAATAGCCGATGATTGACGAGAGTTGTTATGTTTTACCAGTATGCTCACAGAAAATGTGTTCAGCGTTGGTGCAATGAGAAGGGAAACATCATATGCGAGATTTGTCATCAGGTACGTTCAACATTAACCATAGCACACAAAAGGTTTTGCCCATATTGAATGATTTAAGATCGTGCATTGCACCTGAATTTGTTTGAATATAGATAAATAATTCTCCATTAAACTCAGCAACTTTATTAGTATGTCTGAAAGCTGTGGAAAGTTAGTATCTGACGGCATTTTACTTCTTTTACTAGCCTTACCAACCCGGATATACAGCTCCACCTCCTCCACTTCAGCCTGAAGAAACCACTATCGACATTGGGTACAGTGAATCTCGTATTTCTGCTTCTACCTTCTCGGATTTTATTGGTTTGTACTTGTTTCTGACTTATGCATGCGCTTTGCAGTGGAGGATGGACAATCTCAGGTTTGGATTTGCATGATCCTCGCCTTCTTGCCATTGCAGAAGCTGATCGTCGGTATTTAGAGTCTGAATATGTGGAATATACAGCTTCAAGTGCCAGTGGAGCTGCATTTTGTCGCTCAGCTGCTCTAATAGTAAGCTTAAAGCTTCTTGACGAATTTTAAACATCCCCTCTGCTTCTGATAATCATGTAACACATTTTTCTATCACAGTTAATGGCCCTTCTTCTCTTACGACATGCACTGACCATAACAAGCGATGCTGATGGAGAAGATGACGACCCATCTTCGATACTATCTGTAAGCTGATTGAAGCTTCTATTTATTTTTCTTTTTCAGAACAATTCATGCTTACACGTATTGGAACTTACATGTAAGTTTTAACACCAAATCCGCAAAATTTTTATTGTAGCTCGTCTTGCTCCGAGCTGCTGGATTTCTTCTTCCTTGCTATATCATGGCTTGGGCCATTAGTATTCTACAGCGCCGAAGGCTAAGGCAGGTTAGTATATGAACTCAATCGAAGCATTTTTTTTCAGTCAAATTCCTTTTTTTTTCTTTCTCTGTGGTTAGAATTAACTAAATCACGGGTATTGACTTAATGGAACCCGATCGAACAGGAAGCTGCAGCTTTGGCTACACAGTTTGCATTGGTGATTCAGTCAGGTCAACCTAGAACAGTTCACTTCACGGTAGCACCCGGACCACCATCACCCTCCATGGCTACTGCAACTACATCTACACAACAACAACATGAAGAAGAACTCGTCTGATTCTTCTTACTCATAACTCATCATAAGCACACAAGGTACGAGGTGAATCGAATGAAGACTTGACGTCTCTAAATTTAAAATTTATGAGTAAAGGAAAATCATTTGAAGTCTTCGAAGTTTATATCTCATTCTAAATGAACCCTTCATTTTATCTGTAACAAAAACTGTGAATAGTTTTATGTTTCTTGCAATAGTTTTTTTTACAAATTTGTAAAATCTGTTTTACTATCTTCCAAATATTGTCTTGAAATTTGACTGTTTTCTTACCAAGAGGAGATTTTTATTTCTTGTTTGGACAACATTTATGACTTAATTGCATCTAGTATATGATTACATAAGAGTTTATGACTTAAATAAACAAAGTTTTGTGAACATAGTGTATGAATCAGATGAAAGAGACAGTCTTGACTTTGGCTTTGTAATATCATATTTGTCTTTTTTTTATTTTAATATGTTTTGTCGTCATTTGGCTTTGGAGGAGACTTATTTCATATGCTTTTGGTAAACCATTTTTTTTTTTCAATGTCCATTTGCGAGATTTGTGTGAGCATTGTCGGAAATACCAAGCTCCTCCAAATGGCGTTATGGCTGATTCTTTTTTTTTCTCTCGATATGCATCGACTATTGACAAGTCTTAATTTATAGACTCATCCTTATGGAGCAGACTGAGTCAAACTTTTTCCTTGGATATTGTAGCGGTTGTGGAACTCTAGAAATAAACTTCTTTAATTACAAAGGAGATCAGTGTTCAGTTAACCAAGGCAACATTAGACATGGAGTAGTGTAATGCGATCATGCAGTCTCACCGACTTGATCATGGAACATAATGTCAACATATTTAGAGGCATATTTGAACCCCCAATATATTTTTTTGATGGGGCACGAGCTGGCCATGCATGATCATTTTAACAATATGTACAAATTTGACGACTCATTTTTGTATGTTTAATTAAGTTCCATTCTTAATTAGCTCATTCTGAAATCCGTTCTAAAACCGCTATTGGCTTGGTCCTTTTATCATAAAACCGGCCCATTAGCTTTCTGTTTGTAAAACCCGATTATAAAAAGTTTTTTTTCCATTGAATCTACAAAATTATAAAGAATAATAGTGGTTTGAGATTTTTTTTTTTTTTTTTTTGGTTGTTTATTTTGGAACAATCTGCAGATAAATGAAAATTTGTTCTTTGCAAGTTTCTTGAATAGAGTCAACGAATTTTTATAATTTTTACGGTGGAAGTTTCATTCCAAACATTTCAATCTTTAATTCGATTGTTTAACGATTGTTACATCTTGCTCGTACTAATAATTAACATCTGGGATATTAATAATAACATGTGATTTGATATGTTTCTAGAGCTTTCAAAAACTAAAAAAAAAATATTATGCAGTTAAGATGAGTTTAAACCCAATAATAATCTTTCTTTTTATCAACTGAAATAAGAGTTCAAGAAGGTAATATAATAAGAGTTTTTTATTTTTGTCGGATTAAGAAAAGTTGCTTGTGTTTCAGGATGAGAATTAAACACGTAAACTGTGGGGTCAAGCTTAAAAATGCTACCATTCGTATGTCGACTATGATATAACTAATTAGCATATTTTATAAATTTCATAACACAGTTTCCTTGACTGGCAATTTATTAATATCTGATCTCGTGTATGTTATGAAAAAGATAACACTGTGCACAATTATTTATAGTTGTATATGATATGGATTACAACACAAGATTCGATCCAATGGATTTTCTAAAATATATTACACATAAATTATTGAGCGTATCAAATTATTATATATAAGAAAACCCAACTCGATGGTCTTTGTCAATATCTCCCCATGCAACAAAATACGCACATCCCTCGTGCTTTATGTTTTTGTATTTTTGTTCCTCTGTGAATTACATCCACAAGTAAATTTTTTTTTTAATTATTCGCTTTTACTTTTCTTAGAAATTAGATCTTAGTAATCCAGATTAACTTTTCAGCTCATCCCCCTAACATGTCTGTACAACAGTGTGTCCGAAATCTTGTCAGCCCATAAATATGTGAAACAATACTTTTATTTGAAGTTAATTATCAGAAAAAGTATACGTTCACTTTTCTTTCCTTTTTTGGCAAAAATTGCTGATTGAAACTTAAACCTCTTTTGGTACAAATAAGCGTAATGTTTGCTTTGCTAAACCGTCGACCAGCACATGATGAATGTTTCATCTGTGTGAATGTTTATCAAAATTTTGGTCTAAGACTTAAGAGCATAATATTGTAGGCCTAAGCGATGCGATTGAAAGTTGGGAGTTGCATAACTCTTTCTGTATATATATATATATATATATATATATAGAAGTTAGGAGATGCATAAAATATAGACGATATTACGTTGGTTAACTGTGTTAAAGTGGTTATCATGCAGGTTAATTTAGTCGTTAATTATGGCTACTTAGAGTTAAACTGCATTAGAGTTTAGCCGTCCATTATGTTTGTCTGTTGAGTTTATTAGTTAACATGGATAAAAATATTATTCTTCTTACTTCGTAGAATGTAAAGATTTATATATATATATATATATATATATATATTTTTCCTAAAAAATGTAAAGATTTGTTCTTTTTATTAACAAAAAAATATATTATAAGATTTTGTGTATTTAAACTTTGAAATCGAAATCTTCAAAACGTATAACAATAGTGTTTAGAAGGGTTTAGAGTACGAAAATTAAACGAATAAAGCTGCTTTCTGAAACCTGAAAAAATAAAAGTAAAGAATAAAACACTATTTTAGAGATGCAATGCAAGGAGCAACTAATGTATTGTTAGTCCTTTTCGAATTAATCTCGTAGTTATTATAATTTATTATTCATTTTGCGGTCACGGGGTAACATTATCTTTCTAGTATTCCTCCATTAATATAATTGAAAAACATTTATCCAAGAAAAATATTTTTAATTTTCAATTCACATACAACTGGCCAATGACTCAAAGTGGAACCTGAGCATAACACTTGAGCTTCAGAGAAACCAGCTTTCTACACCATGTCTTGTTTCTCTATTTATACCCTAATCTATTTCACACAAGCAAGAAAAAGAAGTAGAAAATCAAAGCCACCCAAAAAAACATGGTGACCTTAATATCATCATCTTCTTCAACACCAAAGATATCTTTTGATTTCACCAAGAACAACAACAATCCCAGCCTCAATGTCCCCGTCTCTTCCTCTCTACCTTCTTCTTCTTACTTGAGAAGCAAGGAAGAAGCTGTTGTCACAACCAAGAAGCTCATGGAACCCTGCAAAACCCTAAACATGAACACCAATCCAAAAAAAGATCAGGAGCTTGGCGATAAGACGAAAATGGTGAAGAAAGCTCTGGAAGATCCAGAGATTGGTGTGTTTAGAGCTGAGAAGTACTTCAACGGAGACATGGATTCAGACCAGAGTTCTAGTGTTCTGTCTCTGACAAACCCAGAAGTTGAGAGATCCGTTGTTGATTTGAAGCATAGCGCGAAGAAATCCACTGGAACGCCGAGTGTCCGCTCTGAATCAAGCTGGAATAGTCAGAGCATGCTGCTTCAGAACAAAATGGTGAAAAGCTGTAACGGTTCCTTGCAGGAGAAGAAGAACAATAGTGGTCAGATTCAAAAAGTGAACAACAATAAGAAGAGCTTCCTCTCTAATCTAGGGTGTAAATGCGTGTGTTCTGATGGGAACTCAGTAGATGTCGATGATAAGATATCGGTAAAGAGAGGCTCTGATCCGAATATCTCTGTTTCCACTGGGAGGAAGATCGAAAATCAGATGAGTTCATCAGTGAATCTGAACAAGGAACTGATCAAGATTCAGAATCAAGAAGAGTTGGTGCAGAGGAAGTCTCCTGAAGTGTTTGGATCGCCAGTAAATATCGAGAAGAAGAGGATTGTTGTTCAGAAGCTTACATTGCCTCCATGCGAATCACGAACAGAGGAAGAAGACACAAAGAGTGAAGGGAGTGATTCAAGCTCGGATCTTTTCGAGATAGACAATCTTACGGGGAAACCAAAACCTTTTCTTACAAGGCAACGAAGTGATCCGGCTTCACCTACATGTTATGCTCCAAGTGAAGTAAGCATAGAGTGGAGCATAGTAACAGCAAGTGCAGCAGATTTCTCTGTTATGTCAGAATGTGCAACAAGCCCTGTAAGAAGAAACCGCTCTTCTCAGATTCCTCGGATCCCTACTAATACTAACACCGCTAAAAGTGCACCGCAGAGACGGAAATCGAATAGCAGTGGAAGTGGTGGTTTCTTGTTGAGCTGCAAGAGTCATAAATCTGTTATGGTTTCTGGTACTTCAGACAGAGGAAATAGCATGAACAAGACATCCCCAAGTTATGTTCCGAGATTCCCAATGGAGAATACTAAACCTAAGAGTGTCGAAACACGAAGAAGGATCAGCAACAGCTCGATTACTCACACACAGTCATCTCTTCTTTACAGTCAGTACTGATTGCACAAAAAGTATAACAAGACTCTGACCTCTGCTTATCTGTAATACCTATTGAGTGAGAAAGATTTGTTAAACTTATATAATGATGTCTTGTTGAGTTCTTGATTAGAACGTCATCTTCCACGAAAAAAAAATTAAATCGACTTTAAAGGGTTTCTTAGAGACCTCTTGCACATGAATAAAATGGGGAAAACAAACTCAAAGAGTGACATTTGGTTAGAAAGTCAAAATAACATTCTGACCAGTTAAAACACAGATCCGGAATGCAGCAAAATGATTAGACAACTATCAAAAATTGGCTCCACCTTATTTTTGGAATTAGTGTCAAGAAAAGAGAGAAAAAAATTGTCTTAGCTTCGAAGGGTTTAATCAATCGTTTAAGAATTTTTCACAAAGAGCTATTAATGAGGAATCTTAAATAATGGAAGTGTCATCTTACCTAACATATCTAAGATCTTGGTCCTGAAGGCCATGTGTGTCTAATATAAAGGTAAAGTAGACAAAAACCTTAACTGTTTCGTTGAATATAGGTACGAAGTGACGTGAGAGAAAATTAAGAACCAAAGGGAGGGCCTTACTGAGAGAATAAATGCAGAGAAGATGTATGTTTATGGGAAAAGACTGAATTTACCCAAAGTGATCGTATCCACACTCCATTGGACCTTCCCTAGAGTTAAGTCAAGAAGGGCTAATTAGATTTCAAGAACTACATGAATGAAACCAAGATGACCCCAGACATCGAAGCTAATACAGTATGGGTTTGATTAAAACCAAGAATCTATACAGATCTTGATGAAGATAAATATTAAATCCTTCTAAAAAAATGGGAAAAAAATTGAGCCATCACTTGTTTCCTATAAAATATTGAACTAAATATTTTAATAAAATCATGATCTAACTACTCAGTCTCCATATGTGGAGGAGAAAAGAACAACAAAAGCAAGAAGACATTTTGTGTCAACAAAGGGAAAATAAAATAAATAGAAAAACTACCCATTTTTTTAATTCTTTGGTTGGTCATGCTTCAAAGCGCCCACCTACTTTTTCCTCAAGTGAATAAGGCAAGTAGGTACGGAGAATCGTGAAACGACCCGAATTCTCCGGATATAATAATTAAAATAATATTTCCAAAATAGTCCAAAATACTTTATAAAATAATAATACTAAAATAATTTAATATAAAAATAACCAATCGAAATCCGTTTTAAATAAATAATAAATAATCCAGAAAATATTGTTCAAAAGTAGAACAGCTTCGTCGACTTCAACGCTACTCGGGTACGACGACATGCTCACCTGAAAGATTGAGGAGGGAATGAGTAATTGGATTACCCAGTGAGAAATGAGTCTAAGGACTCATGAATCCACCAGAACAACTTATAACAATAATCTAAAGCAAGTCTAAGGCTAAAACATGTAAACAATCATAGTGTCTAGAACACTCAAACATATGACCACTAAGTGTCACACACACAAACCAGGGGACACGTTTTCATGCAGGGCACGCCTCACATGACAAACGGCCAGACGAATCTTCATGCAGGGCACGCCATACATGACAGAAACTCCTTCCCTTCACAAACACACGAAAACATGCACGTCCTCATGCAGGGCACGCCATACATGACAAACGGTCATGTGGATCTTCATGCAGGGCACGCCATACATGACAGACCATCATCACACCATATCTCAATCCCACATGATTCGAAAGTCTGGGTCTAATTGCCACAGCACCACTCTCGAACCAACCTATCGCGAGCTCCTAACGCTCGTATCTAGCACAACACGTCAATGCAACTTAGCATGCTCAAACAACCAATCATCACGCAAAAGTTTTAGTCCTTTAATCCTATGAATTCTATGTGATATATATATATTTATATATTTGTTTACTTAATATATAATTTATACAATCACAAACAATAACGCGTCTATTATTAATTAGACCCGTTACATACATATTTTAAACAAAGACTCCAACTAGAGATTAACGGCTATAAGAATGAACTAATGGAAACACTCGACGAATTCCTCACCTTAGCAATAGAAGAACGAACTTTCCTTTTATGGAAACTGCCAAAAAGGGAAACTTTCCTTAAATAGAAACCTGCCATAAATGGAAGTTTGAAACAAAGTGAGGACTACTGATATCAGACTGTCCAAAAACGATATCAGTAACCACTCGGAACAAGATTCCAGATCAAAACGACTCCTAGGCAAAATTACTAAAATACCCTCACAACTTCAAACAGCCATAACTTTCAAACCACAGCGATTCATGAGAAGCTGAAGGCAGATTCGGAATCAGAACAGCATGAACTATCACATACCGGAAAATTACGCAGATCGGAGATGTTTCAATTTTTCCGGCGAACCTTCCGGCGGCGTTTGACAGCGCGTCCGGCGACCGATTTCGGAGCGTCCGGTGTGTCTGGCTTCGTCTCGGAGAGATCTACAGTTTGATATGTAGATCGCTAAAATCTGATATCGTATGAAGAAGTTATGATCGAAAAACCAAATCTGGAAAAACTCACCTCACAACTCCGACGAGCTGCGGTGCTTCTGACGACGGCGGAGACTGTAGCGGCGGCGACGAATCCAAAATTTGACAGAGCTTCGCTGGGAAATGTGTTTATGAGGCAGAAAGGGTTTTGTCTCTTCTTTTATAGATTTTAGGAAGAGGGGATGCCCTAGGGTTAGGCAATTGGGCCTCAATTCCGCATGGACCTTGGGCTGGGATGTTACAAATCGGATCCCACATGACAAAGAATGTCTGAGAGAAGTTCTTACTTTACTTCCTTCGTGGTGAAACATTCCCTGTCTGTCTTGAGGTGAAAGCAGTTCCCAAAGAGACACATGAGAAGGAGAAGAGTCTTGTGTAGTCGCTATCTACATCCGTTCAGGAACTGATGAAGTCATGATATGTATGGAGTATAGACACGACACTACAAATGTGCCCAGATATGTTATCCCAAAATCTCTTTTATCAGTCTCTGGCACCATAAACAGTTGGTCTTTTAGACCGAGAGATAGCTTTAGACAGACTGAAAAAAGAGACTCAATACAGTGTGTACGTGTACGAACGTACGCGGCTAATGGGCGATTCTTAAGCTCTCTCTCTGTCGAGATTTTGATTATTTCTCAAATTCCCTCATGTTTGATAATTAAGATTTTGATTTAACTAATATTCATAAAATAATTGGACTTTAAAAGTTGGTGGGTTGAGCCAGCCCGTGCAGTAGTGCAAAGCATGGGCAACTCGCAAAAGCCCAGATAGCAAGCTATCTTAATGGACTTTCTCCCTTAAAAAATAAAGTTAATATCGTGTGGACCGATGGCCCACATATCAGATATTAAACTGATAAGAACAGATACTACACTTGATCTTAGCCAAAAGGCCGAGAAAGGTATGAATTATTTAGCCCATCGAGCTTGTATTATATACACAAGCTTTGAGAATGAACGATTTATAGTTTAACGATGTGGGACGGAGAACCAGACATCTTTTTTTTAAGCCTCCGCAAATCGGAGATATTATTAATTAATGAGTTAATTTACCTTTTTCAACAACTGGACAATATTAATTAACTGTAATAAACAAATATCAAATTTCGTGGATTTGTACGAGAGATTCTTCCAAATCTGCATCTTGGATTTTGTCAGAATTTTATGTTTCATTTTGTTCTGTGAGATTCTCAAATTTTAAAATGTCGTATTCTTGTTCGAGAAATCACAGGTTTTCTTAATGAATTTGGTTAATTAGAATGACTTTGAATTCATCCCTAAGCGTAGACATGTAAAATCTTGATTGGTCTTAAGTTTTCAGTGTTGGTGACAATGTTACCGGAGAGAAGAAGTACGGTTGCTTCTTACCTGAATCCTTCTGGTCAAAATGATAATTCATTTCTACTTCTTAGAAGAGGAAAAAAGTTTGGTCGGATAGTGAAATTGAAGCTCTCACACTTCTTCTTCTTCTTCTTCGTATCACTTTTTTTTCTTCTCTTTCATATTCTCTGGCCATAAACTACTCTTTCATGGTAAGCTTTAAAGCTAGAACATGTCTTCTTTTTTTTCTCGTTCGTGGAGATTAATTAAATACTCTCTTCTTAATTTGGATTTGGTGTAGGTCCTGAGTTCTTACCTCATTCTGAGCGAAACCGTAAGCAACTCTTTCTTGTATTGGATTTGTACTAAAGCAACTACAAAAGCTATTGTATTAACTTGACTTTGATCAAATGTAGCTTACATGAAAATTCATCTGTTCACGTCATCGGAGCTTGATATAGGATTGAACATATCCAACATCGAAAACCACCCGGAAGCAAGAAGAGAAACAAGCGTATAGATTTTTGAATTTCTACGAATTTCAGTGAATTCTAGTGTTTGTTTCTTGATCTAAGCTAAATTGTTTAAATGTTTGCAGATTTGCCTTGTGAAGTTCCACTTGCTGAATCTGTTAATCACATACTTGAGCCTCAGGAGTATTTGTATTTCAAGCCCTTTTCGTTAGGCTTTATAGAGGCAGAGAGATATAATAAGCATAGATTTGGAGGGCATCAAACACTCAAGGAAAGAGAGAGAGATCTTACTCTGCGATAAACCAGACAATTCACTGTGGTTTTGTCAAAGGAACTAATGGATTTCATCAAAGTACTGGATTTGATTTGAGCGAAAAGGATAGAGCGTACATGAAGAACTGTGTAGTCTCTGTGTCTTCTTGCATTTCCATCCTCCCTTTCATTGCAATCACCTTTTTAAGGTAACCAATGTTAAGCTGAAGACCTTTCTCCATTCCCACTGGAGAATATAATCTCACGAATCTCAAAATCGTAAGACGAACTCTCTGGTCTATGGCCTTCTTCTTCTCGATACCTTCGAGTTGCTTCTTTAACACGAGAAGTTGCTCTCTCTGATCGGAACCAGAATCCCTGTACTGAGAATCGATATGGAGAAATCTCTGTACTAATTTTGCGGTGGATTCGCAATCCTCCGATTCCAAAACCGTCTTCATTATATCGAGAATCTCCATGGATTTCTGAAACTCCACGAAGTTCCGTTCCAGCTCTGTCTTCTGAGATAGAAGCGTGTCGATATCTGAATCTAATCTTCGTTGGTAAGTGATAAATTCATGAAGAAGCCGCGTTTTCACTCTAGGGTCTGTGAGCGACGGTACGTACTCCAACGTTTCCGGTGTACCGGATTTGACAGCGGAGGAATCCACCGTCTCCGCCGCTGCATCTTCTTGCTCAAGCTCCGGCTGCCCAGTAACTACCATCGATCGAATTGATTATAGCTCTGATACCAATTAATGGAGATTAAGAACTGTTTTAAGAAATTAAAGTGCAAGATTAATAAGAACTCCTCTTCTTATTAGCTTTAGAAAAATAACTCAAAAACTAAAGCTCTCACACAACCTTAATCACACTTTGATTAATGGTTCTCTCAAGCTCTCAAATCTCACAAGTTTTCTCTCAAAAACTCACACTTAGAAACCTCTCATTAGGTCTCTATTTATACAAGTTATTAACCTCCTTAAATCTTAGAAGATAAACACAAATCTTCTCTTAAACTTAATCATCAAGTCTAAACATTATCTCTAAGATTATCTCAAACTAACAACTTGTAATTATCTTCTCACACTCCTAAGTCACATAGGAGTTATATTCCTAACTCTCTTAGGAATTCATCTCAATCCTAAATCACATAGGATTGTACTTGTGAGGTGAATCTTGAGCTTTTAAGAACTCATCATTGAGCTTAATCCAACATTGTCCCCCTTAAGCTCAAAGATATACTCTTTCACATCTTGCACTCCCAAAAGACTTCTCTTATCTGCAAACTTGATTTTCCCTAAGCAGCTTCTTGTTACTGCACTCTCGAAGAGCTTTAACGTCTCCGTTGAATCCCATACCGATAAATCTATGTTTTTCACTTCACATTTATCCCCTTGCTTCTCCAAGTTAAGGTCAACGTCAGATGTTGCTCTCTTATTTAGTTTTGGAAACAGTTCACTCTTTGACTGCCTACGCATCCCCCAATGTTTTTCCGAACTGGTCAACGAATGACCCAACTGACGCTGGGTAGCAAAGTGTGTCCTGCAAATACCACCAAGTGTAGCTGAACCAAGTGTAGCTGAAAGGCGTTTTGGTTCGGTCCATGTAGCGTCTTTGCTTCTTTTAAGAAACCGTTCCATGATCTGTTTATGTGCTTTAAGTTGCTGCTTTAGCTCGGCTTGTTCCTTCTCTCTATACATGTGTTCTTTCTTTGACTCATCTCGCTGTTTCTTTATTCGTTTTCTCAACTCAGCCTCTTCATTTTCTGTATCGTCAATATGCGTCTTTTGTATTAGCTTATACTCTTTTTCATGTTGCATTTTTCTTTCGTAAATTTGAAGGTCCATTCTCTTCTTTTCCTTCAGTTCGTGGGCCTTTTCCCTTACTATATCTTTCTCCATTTCCTTTGATTCATGGATTTTATGGGCCATTGTTCCCTTCACATTGTGGGTCTTTTTGGTTGTTACTTTTCTTTTAGCATCTTGGGCTTTATGGACCATAATCTCTTTCACACCATAAGCTTTACCTGCCGCAGTGTCTCTGGCATTGGAGATATTCTCTTCGACATCGTCGGTGTGATAAATCAGTGAATTCATCAGCTTTGCGAGTCCCAAAAACGTGAGAATCACTTTGTATCTTGAATTTAGAAGGATGTTATTACACTTCACGTCTCTGTGAAGAATCGCTTGCTCGTCGAAATCCGACGATTTTTCTTTGATCTCTCTCCTGAACGATGGAAGATCGTTGCAGGCGGTGAGTTCGAGAGGACACATGGCGTCAACACCTTCTTCTGATTTCTGTCTCATGTATCCAACTTTTGGTTTCCTGTCTTTTTCCTGCTCTTTTGCGACTGGAACTTCAACTTCTTCCTCTTCCTCCATAATCGTTTCTTCTGCGTCTTCATGCTTGGACTGTGATGATTTACACAGACCTTCTAGTTCAATGCGGCGCTGGTGAATCGTATTAGCACGGTCTTCATGTTCTGCACCCTTCCGCAAAGTATTTCTCAAGTTTTCTTCAAGTTCTGAGTTTCTGACTGATGATTGATTTAGAGAGAATTCCAAATCAGATGCTTTTTCTTTATATTCCTGCATCTGAGTGATCGCCTGTATTTTCTCTTCCTTGGAAACTTCAGCAGAATCTTTTAGTTCAGATACTTTCTCAGAGAGTTTTTTCACTTCCTGTTCCGCCTCACCACTTTTCAGTTGCAGTAAGTTCAGTTTCTGCTCAAGTTCAGATTTGTTTGACAAAGCTTGAGACAGAAGAGGTTCTGTTTTGTTGTAATTACCATCTGATGTCTTTAGTTTCTCTTCTAGTTCACTACCAATTTCTTTTATTTTTGCTGCATTACTTGTGACCTCTGCTACGTCTGCTTCAAGGGCATCTTTTTCTTTTAGAACTTCGGCCAACTTCTCATCAGTTCTCAGCTTCCCTTCTTGGTCTTTTGATAAAAATTCCAGTAATCCTCTTTTGACCAGTTCAGTGTAATGTCTCACAGCATCAGAATATTTTTTCTCCTTGAAAAACTCATTACCTTTCTCACGCTCCTCGGTACCAATACTGGGATCAAAAAACTCTTGCTGCTCCAACTCTTTATTGGCTTTCTCTGCCTTATTCAGCCTCTTAAACGTGTCTTGGTTACGATGCTCTGTAGGAGCTTTCTGGTATGTCTCAATCACAGGTTCATAGTCTTTTGAGACTTTAGCCATCTTCCCCAGAGCTGTTCCTTTCCTTGTCAAAGCTTTAACTGTCATTGTAACAACAGTTTCGAAGACCTTCTTCTTGTACGCAGTATTTCCCAACAAGTTAGCAGCATTGGACAATACAACAATCTCAGAACTGATGTTCAAAGTTGAAATGACTCTTCTTAGACAGCTCTGCAACACGTAGAACACATCATCCACCATTGATGTTGTAAGACTGTCTGGTACATGCTTATCAATCCTTATAGCTTTCATCACATTCTCGACCATAAAGAATTCTTCCAGTATCACATATAGACCTGTCAGATTCTGAATCACTTTGCTAAAACTTATATTTCTAAATGTCTTCGTAGCCCTTTGTAAAAATTCAGGATCTACCGATGTCAAAGACTTGATCTTTGACACCATGAACTCTGTATAATCCTCACCTAAATGTATCAGCAACAATATCTCCTCAACATAGAGTTCGACTTCTCTCGGGTCTGCTTCTTCAGACGCACCACCAGCGAGCAGATTCAAATTTGAAGGATTGTTGTTATCAGATGCCAATCTAGCTAATTTTCTAAACTCCATATACTTCTTCAAGATAAACGAACCTCTAGAGTCACACTCCTCTTGGAACTCACAAATCGCATAAACAACACCATCTTCTCCGCAGAGATCTCTCAAGGTCTCGTCGTTCTCTTCAATAGCCATGACAATGTCCTGCGATAAATTGATTAAACCGCCAAAGAGATTCACCTGTCCGAGTCCTTGCTCCATGAACTCAACCACATTCTCGTATTCCATCCTCCCTTTCATTGCAATCACCTTTTTAAGGTAACCAATGTTAAGCTGAAGACCTTTCTCCATTCCCACTGGAGAATATAATCTCACGAATCTCAAAATCGTAAGACGAACTCTCTGGTCTATGGCCTTCTTCTTCTCGATACCTTCGAGTTGCTTCTTTAACACGAGAAGTTGCTCTCTCTGATCGGAACCAGAATCCCTGTACTGAGAATCGATATGGAGAAATCTCTGTACTAATTTTGCGGTGGATTCGCAATCCTCCGATTCCAAAACCGTCTTCATTATATCGAGAATCTCCATGGATTTCTGAAACTCCACGAAGTTCCGTTCCAGCTCTGTCTTCTGAGATAGAAGCGTGTCGATATCTGAATCTAAGCTTCGTTGGTAAGTGATAAATTCATGAAGAAGCCGCGTTTTCACTCTAGGGTCTGTGAGCGACGGTACGTACTCCAACGTTTCCGGTGTACCGGATTAGACAGCGGAGGAATCCACCGTCTCCGCCGCTGCATCTTCTTGCTCAAGCTCCGGCTGCCCAGTAACTACCATCGATCGAATTGATTATAGCTCTGATACCAATTAATGGAGATTAAGAACTGTTTTAAGAAATTAAAGTGCAAGATTAATAAGAACTCCTCTTCTTATTAGCTTTAGAAAAATAACTCAAAAACTAAAGCTCTCACACAACCTTAATCACACTTTGATTAATGGTTCTCTCAAGCTCTCAAATCTCACAAGTTTTCTCTCAAAAACTCACACTTAGAAACCTCTCATTAGGTCTCTATTTATACAAGTTATTAACCTCCTTAAATCTTAGAAGATAAACACAAATCTTCTCTTAAACTTAATCATCAAGTCTAAACATTATCTCTAAGATTATCTCAAACTAACAACTTGTAATTATCTTCTCACACTCCTAAGTCACATAGGAGTTATATTCCTAACTCTCTTAGGAATTCATCTCAATCCTAAGTCACATAGGATTGTACTTGTGAGGTGAATCTTGAGCTTTTAAGAACTCATCATTGAGCTTAATCCAACAAGGGGCATGTTCCTGACAAGCAAGGATTTGTTGGTTTGTGGAAAATTGTAGTAGTGAGCAATTTGCCTTACACTGATATGCGAAAGACAGGAAAAGTTCCGAAGTTTCTGTCACACCGCCTTTTTCCTTCTTCTAGGTGAGGTTAGTTTACTAGTACTCAAGCTCTGATATGCTCGAATCAATGACCCAATCTTCATTTCCAGTCCTTATGTTGTTTTTCCTTCAGGTATTCTATTTGGATAGACAGTAAGATGAGACTTACTACAGACCCTATGCTGATAATTGACTTCTTCTTATGGAGAACAAAATCAGAATTTGCTATCTCAAACCATTATGACCGACATTGTGTTTGGGATGAGGTGTTACAGAACAAACGGCTGAACAAGTACAACCACTCAGCCATCAATGAACAGTTTATGTTCTACCTATCAGATGGACTCAAGAAATTTGACCCTTCAGACCCTAATTCTCCTCTTCCAAGTTGTGAGTAATCAATCAGTCGTTCACTTCTCTCTTACCAATCACATTTACCCTTTTTGTGTTTTTATAGATATTTGTGTGTTGTATCTTGTTTTGTTAGATGTACCTGAAGGTTCTTTTATTGTAAGGTCTCATACACCAATGTCAAACCTATTCTCCTGTCTTTGGTTCAATGAAGTTGATCGGTTTACATCACACGATCAGTTGAGTTTTGCATACACATTACCTTAAACTTCAGAGACTCAATCCAGATAGACCATTACGCCTAAACATGTTCAAGGTAACATAAAAAACATATTAGAGACTGATTATCTGCTTCAATTCATGAGCACGTAAACCCATTTATTGTTAGTAGATCAGACAAACGTTGAAGAGATTGTTCAACTTGGTTTCATTTGTGAGCGTCGAGCATTAACTAAACTCTTCCACCATCGCGCAGACGCATCACCTCCTGCACATCCTGCTTGATTGATTAAGTAAAGACTGTTTTCTACATATGGTTGTGTTCATAAACTACTCGAAGTACCAATATTTTGTCCATTTTTAACCTCATTTTGCCTCTTTCTACTTCTACTCTAGCTTTGAAGGAGATGAAACATGGAAAAGGGACCTAATTGCCATTGCGAATGAGCCAAGACAGAATCTTGGTGATTTTACGAACAATTCACTCCGGATATATCGAGAGAGCTATGACTGAACCAATTGCTACTTATGGTTTAGGACAGGTCAGCTACGGGTTTGTGTGATTCTGTGAACTGCCCATAACCGAAGCAACGTCCTATCTATATACATTTGTGCTTACTGTTCTTTGCCGGTAAGAGACTTAATGACATGGAAGGAATGGCTTTAGAAATTAGTGATCTGGCTTGCATCGCCTTTTAGATTGAAAACAAAGCAGAAATATACAAAACCATAAGTTGGCCATTGTGAGATGATTAAACATGATTTGTTTTTTTGTCTATTTGATCTTGTTATCTTATTTTTAAGTCAAATCTTCAAATCCTCAATTTTACTGTGTTTCCTTGATGATAATCACAGCAGTTTCAATTCTTTTAATGTGTGCAATAATTTAAACAACTTTAGGAATTTAGATAAATCGAATCAATATAATTTTTTGTATCAGCCTAATTGAACTCATAGTTTTGTTAAATTGCTTTTCTTGTACTACAATAAAATAAAACTGAACCGAAAATGGAAAAGCTTTGTGTTTTAATTAAAACTGAAACATATTCGTTCAATTATGTTATGAAAGTCATATATCCGAAGAGAGTTAGACATTAACAAGGATGTAAAGCTCTTAAGTTATGTTTAGATCAAGTTCTTTTGTTTAGGTAACTTTTAATTATTTGTATACTAAAAAAATGCAGATGTCAACAACAATGGGGATGTAGCTCAGATGGTAGAGCGCACCTCATAAATATCTTTCTCCTTATAACGGGCTTGTTCGATCCTTAGTTGAAGCCCACCTATGTCTTATCTCTTGAGTCTCTTCCCTTATTTTCTTTGTTTAAACTGACTAATTTTGTTTTAGCCCCTATCGTCAGATAACTTTTGATAATAAATTTTCAGACGTTCAAAAAGAAAAACACTTAGATCATACATATATAAAAAAGTAACTCTTGCGTTCACAACTTCAGCAAAACTTAGGATATAAAAATGTATTGTCTTAAACGTGTCAGAATCCGTAGATGTTTTAAACAATCTAACAACATTGTGACACTATATAGAACCGTTGTCATGAACTCCTCAAGTCTCACAAATCTCTGTTCGACCGACGTTTGAAGGTACTGAGACTGCCACTTTCTTCTTTAAAGGGTTGAGTGGACACATCCGAAAGAGCCGGGAGCCTAGAAACACTTCCTTTGCCTTTTCTAGCATTTGGACCAATCACTTCGATCATATATCTCCACCCATCAATCGGTCTCCTCCTGCTGAATATGTGTTGCTTTATAAAACTTGCTATCTGCGCATCAATCAAAGTTTTCACGAACACAGTGAATTCTAAAAAGTCTCGAGCTTTTATCATCAAATTACACTATGTTGCAGGTCGATGAACAGTGACATTTGATGAATCATATAAGGATTTTGGATGGTACCTGAAATTTGCAGAATGCAATCCGGCGATCAAATTCTTGGAGAAGAATGTCTTCCTCTCTTTGTGACATTTCCCAGAGATTTCCATCTTGTTCCTTTGTTGTTGATTCCCAACCATCAGGCTTGTTTTTCAATTCAGATCCAGTCGAGACTTCCAATTTGTCGAAATCATGGTCTACCGAGTCGAAAATCCTGAGCATCGAAAGATCAAAATCACCAAGAAGCACACTGATCTTTAAACACATTCATATATAAACATAACAAGCATGTGAACATATTTGCAACACCAAGAAATCCACACAACAATCTCAGATTGTCCACAATGTTTTTTGGTTAAAACCAATGCACTAACTGAACATGCTTCACATTGTGAACAAGCAAATCACAATTTTGTTCAGAGCTTTAGCTAAACCTCAATCCCCAGACCAAATCACAGTATGGTTTGATAAATTAGCTAAATCACAGACCTAGTAGGTGAACTGAAGTGAAGATGATTCAATAAAACCCTAATTGCAAACATTTAGGCGAAAGAGAATCGTTACTCTGAGCAGCTATCGAGAAGCCTATCGATATCATCGGATCCTGAATCTCCCAATTTAGCTTCCTCCAATTTCTCGATCTCCTTAACCCACAAAGAAGCGTGAACTCTTTGCTTCTTCAATCTATAGTCCTTCTTCATCGTCTCCAAGCTATAAAGCGGTTCTACTTCAATCTCTTTCCTCTCTTTCTTCTCCTCTTTCCCGCTCTTCCCTCTCCTCTCGTTCCAGTGTTCGTTCATATCTTCTACGAACGCCTTTGCCTCCACATCGATTTCCTCCTCCCCCGACGCGATCGAAGGGAAGTTCACGTCTGTCTCCCACGGTGCTCGGCTCTTATCCGTGAGATCATCAGGCAACCAAGCTGTTTCCCAAGCGTCGTTCCATTTATCTTCGTCATTTCGGGATTTTGTGGACATGAAATCGACGAGAATCGACGGGAAATTCAAACGGGTATGCGAAACCCTCGAAGAAATTGGATATGTGATCGTTCTTCTGGTGATCAACCCTACTACACGATGAAGATAATTCATCTTCTCCAGTAGGAGAAACAGCTAATAATTAGAAAACGAAGAGTCGCGAACGAAAATGGAAGCTCTCCTTCTACTCAGCGATAATGGCGTTAGATTAGATTTTTGCTCAGTAGAAAAGAAAAAAGCTTAAACCCTGCGAGATTTAGAAGATGGGCCTAACTATAGTGGGTCAATTTAATAAATGGGCTTTTCTTGAAAAATCTTAATTCAACCTCTACCACCGCATGACATTTTCCTCTTGACAATTTTATGAGGGACTTAAATCACACAACTCAACATTGTAAATCAACCATAAAATCTTAAAATTTAAAAGTAATTTATGATTGGTAATATTTTTAAATTAATCTATGAATTAAATCAATAACTCAAATTAAATCACTGATAACTCAAGCTACCAAACAAAACTTACCATTTTACATTGCTATGTAAATGTAAACACTTTTTTCAAAGAAAAAATATATCACCCTAAGAGTGGATGCAGATTAAATATACCGCAAGGTTTTAATATTTCGTACATTATTGTTAGTATCTGTATCTGGTTATAAGATTTTACGTATATAAAATCTGAAAGGAAGTTATAATTTAATAGTTTGTTCTAGTGGATTATTGTAATATAATCTCGGTTCAAGTACGCTAATGTGTATTGATTGTCAACGATAAACAAAAATTTAGATATTCATTGAAAAAAATCAAGTAATCGCATATAATTTTATCCAAATGAACAAATGACAACAAAAATCACTTTAATTAGAGTTAATACAGAAAATACCAAAAGTAAATAAATAACTTAAAAAGAGTATAAATTTAACTACTCTGAAAAAATTACTTTAATTAATATTTGTGGCATTGTTCCGATTCATAAATACGAACCTAAATTCGAATTTGTTTTCTTTTTCTACACCAAAATACGAAAATTTAAATAACAAAAGCGAAAGGACCTAAGCTAAGAGTCCAAAAACATTCTTAACAAAATTGTAACTTGCAAGCAACAGATTGAGATATCTTAAAGGACAGATCCATAAAGACATAACATTACCCCAACAAAAAACAAAAGTGACACTTTTCCTGTCGTCATAAAAATGACAAACACTTAAAACCAACGTTGTAAAGTGAATCCAACGATTCGACTGGCAGGAAAAAAAAAAGAAAAAAAAAAAGCTAAAGCAAAACAGAAACGGAAACAAAGAACTCAAAAGCAAAACTATATGAACAAAGACCAAAATATGGCTAAAAACATAAGAACTTTCAAAAGCAGATTATTAGAAAACAAATAGATTAAAACACATATAACAATGTTAACCAGATCTGGCAAACTCTAAACAGCTTCAACCTTTTAACGAACTTATTATAACCTGTTTCAGTTTTTTTTTTTCCTTTTTTTTTCCTTTTTTTGAGACTTGTCTCTAACAATACAGAGATGATTGTATTCAAATTGAAAATTTTTGTAAGAAAAACAAATATGGAAGAAGAAGAAGAAGAAAGAAGCAGCATAAAGGTTGGAGCTTGGAACCTTCAAAGGAGTCTTTTGACTTGTGAGCTAAAACCAATCAACAAGAATGTGGAGGGTCTTTCAAATGGAGAGTATTATAAAATGTGTGTTGTTTCAGCAGCCCATCACCGCGCAATTGTAAACGAAATTAGGAGAATGTTTCCTATCAAGCAATGTCCATTGTGGCGGACCACCTTCGCTTGGTATCCAAGAATTCAGCTCTATAAACCCACCTCCGGAGTACTTGGGTCCACCTATAACGATTAACCGCTCCCCGCAAGCTCTAAAAGCAAGTCCCCATCCGTTAACCGAGCCAGCTCTTTCAGGCAATCTTCCAACAGTTAACCATTTCTTTTTATCCTTATCATACTTCCTCACTTCCATATCCGCGTGATCAGCAACATACAATTGGTTATTCACAACCGCAACAAGAGGCGGTGCTTCAGTTGCTGGTGACATATCAGCTTGATCAGCACGGCTTCTTGGAGGTGACAAGTCAGGGATTTGAGTCCATTTCTTGGTCTCTAAATCATATTCTTCGCCGCAGGTCAAGACTTTAGAATCAGCACCACCGATTCCACCAATTACATAGAATTTCCCGTCCATGAAAACCCCTGAACACATCTTCCTCGGTTTGTTCATCCTCGGAAGAGTTACCCAAGTTTGAAGCTCAGAGTTATACATCTCAGCGAAATCAAGAATCTTTCCCTGAGAATCGCAACCACCAGCGAATATAGCAATCTCTCCAAGACTCGCGGATCCAAACAAACACCTCGGAGAGTTCATTTTCATACCAGAAGACCAAGAATTAGTCAGAAGGCTGTATCTGTATATTACATAAGAAGAAAAATCATTCCCTAAGACAAGTAGATCCGTCCCAACGGCTAAAGACTCCTTATCGGCACACATGAAGGTAACACTCGAAGGCATTGTTGGCAACTGCATCCACCTTCTCTCGACAGGATCGAATGCAACCCATTCCAAGAGCTGGCAAGAAAAATAGACCCAATGTTCGACAAACCCGTTCTGTCGCCTTAATCTATAAATATCTCCACTCTTAACCAAAGAACGAAAATTCCGATTCAAGGAAGCAATCGAGCCGTAATCAGACCTCGAGCAGCGGATCAAACAGTCTATGGAGTTGTCCCGACCAATCTCGTTGAAAAGAGAATGCGAATCCGATGAATCACCACCGTTGTTGTTAGAATCAGATTGTTCTTGCTCCTGAATCGATGAGCTACTACCATTTGCAGCATCTTCCCCACTCAATGAATAATCAGAAGAGTCGCTATCATACTTAATCGAAAAACCCATTAGTTTAAGTGATTTGGTCTGTCTAATCTCACCAACAACCTCCAAAGCTCTTTTGCAATTGCTGAGCTTATCCTCCGAAGCATCATCATCCTCTGGATACATGTAAGACTTGGACCAGGTTGATTCAGAGATACGAGAGCTTGAGAAAACCCTTGAAATCAAACACGAATCTGGTGATCGATCTTCCAACATGTCTTCAAAAGCTACAATTCTTGATGTTAGGGAATCAGATCAATCCCGAAGAATAATCTCTCACGACCCAAATTAACGAGATAAGTCTTCGAATTTCGAATCTAAACCATTCAAAAACCCAGATAAGAAATGGACTCAGATTTTAGATTCGACAAATAACTTAATTAAATCAGTCATCAAGAACAGATGAACACCCCCCTACAACACACGAAAATTTGCCAGCTTTCAAGATCCAGATCTCCAGATTCCAACACAATTTCACAAAAAGGGGGAGAAAAAATCAAACCCGGAAACTTAAAACAGCGAAATCTTCGATCCCGATCTGTTCATGATTCCTTCTGCACAAGAAGAAAGGGAATAAAAAAAAGAGAATTGTTTTAAGAAGAAACAAAAGGGGTTTGGTTGATAATTAAGAGGTTATTATAATAATCACAACAAGTTCGGAAATGGTAGAAAGAACTTACGAGATTGGATTAAAAAGAGAAAAATAATCAAATCTAAAAGCTTTGTGGGAAATCTGAGCTGTTTCTGTTCTTCGCGTTTATCTCTGTCGTCTCTTGGATTCGCTCTGCGAATCAGAGTGAAGCTTTGGTTTCTCAGAGGCTCAAAGTTAAAAATCTTTGGAGGAAAAATTCTATTTTCTCTCTCTTGTTTTTTTTTTCTTTTTGTTTATTCCTCTTTTGCTAACTTTTAAAAAATTATAATAAGCAAAATTTAGTGCTGTCAAATAAAATTAAAACGGACCTGAACTAAAATTGGAAAATAAACTGAATAATTTATTTATTGAGACTTAATAAATTGAGATAGAGAGCCAATACACAAACACAAATATTATGTAACTAACCCAAATTCTTTTCCCCACATATTAGATTTTGTTTAGTTTACTTTTTATATCTTAGAAATATATAAAACATTTGATGACCTAAACGATTGGCCATCTTTAAAATTAAAAATACATGTATTATCTCAACTACAAATATATGTACTATCTCTTTAGTGACGTTTCGGAGCATTTTTCAGAAGCAATTGCTTTTTCATATTTTGCTACTGAGTAGATAATTGGAAGAAAAACAAAACTTGGTGCCAAAAAAAACAAATTGGAATGTATGTTTTTAAGCGTGAGGAAATCAGGAAGAAAAAAAAAAAACCTACTTTTCAGCGTTGAATGCAGATGTTCAGAGTACTTCAGCTGTTAATTTTCAGTGGTCAAAAGGAATTTAATATTTGCAGAAAAAGTTGTTTCAAATCACACGTCATTGAAATTTTATATTCTTCTTTTTTTTGTTCTCAACATCCTCAATATTATTTTTTGATAACATCATATCCTCTATATATATATTATGAAAGTACATTGTAATGAGACAAATAGATAAATGCTTATAATATATATGAATCATAGATGATATTATATAGTACAAAATGTCACTGACTATAAATACACCATCTTTTTTTAATAATTAAGGCCAAAATTTACATTATAACTAAATGTATTAAAACAAATAATACAAACAAAAGTTTATGATTATTCTCCCATTAATCGAGTAATTAATAAACTGAAACTTACCAAAAGTTTTAACTATTGTCTAACAAAACTTGTAACATTTTGTGATTTTGATTTATGTATTTTTGTATATTACATTGTGATATAATTTGATCATGATTGATCAAATTCAACTATTTGCAATTATGATGAATAGTTTTTCGAACAATAACTCAATGATGCAACTTTCTTCACAACATACAGATTATGACAACGGTCTACATGCACATATTTATGATAGACAAGACTCTCCACTATACTTAAGATCATGACTAATGGTTTTACTTACAACACTCTAGTCCAATAAGCTTTACATCAATAAATCTACAAATTTTATTTTTCAGGAAATTGAACCTCATGTTTAATATAAAAGCCTTTAAACCTTTGACCATTAGGCCAAAAAGTTTCCACAGATCTAAAATTTTATAAAAAGTTTAAAAAAAAATTTCACTGGTTCCAAGTCTAAATAATATTTTATAATTTTTGCAAAATTCACTATTTTCAAAATCTACCTTATACGTTTTAATTATTATCTATAAATTTGAAGATTTTTCTTTTGCATTTAAGTTTTTGTATCTTTTAATTTAAAAACATTTCTGAATCCATTAAATGCATTGCAAATTTTAAAAATATTTTGATTTTATATAAGATAAAAATCTTGGAACAAAAAACATAAATTTAGATTCTAAAATCAATAATTTAATAACATTTATTTTGCTTATATTAAAAAAAAAAATCAAAACTCATAAATAACAACCTCATTTGTTGTAAAAAAAACCTCATTTATTATTTTTTAAAAGAATATTCCCTTTTAACAGTTTATTTTCAATAAAATCATACGAAAAAAAAATATTTATTATATCAGGTTAACTAGAAAAAAAATATTAGGAATACGAAAAAGTTTGCGACGAGCAATCTAGGATCATACACACGTGTTTACGCATGTAAGGTTGTTATTTAACATGTTAAAAGGGAATATTTAAGTAAACTATCAAAGACGCTAAACTTGGAATCAAAGTGTCTATGATATTAAAAAAAACAGAAACTCGTGCTCTATCTCTGTTTTGCAAGACAATCAGTACAGACATTCAACTCACGAGGAAAAAACAAGATAAAAGTTCATAAAAGTTGGATCTAAAATGTGAAAATCATCAATTTCTAAGGCAAAATACCACTCTTCTCCTTCTTCAACATTTTAACCAGTTAAAGCCAATCAGATTCAACATGCACCGTTGAAAAACCAAGCTGGTGGGTTATTGCCAAAACCCATAAAAAGGCATTAAATTCAACATGTAAAGGGGATAACATTTGTTCTCGAGCAAATGCGCCAAGCCGTCTCTACCTGAATTCTAAGCAATTAAAGTACCCCCAAACATCATATCCCCACTCGACCAAGATGCATCTACTTGGCACCTTGTCATTGGTATTAAACTTCGTTTGTGATGGTCATTAATTTGAGCTTTCCGGTTCTACTTGTTCCCTTGTTTCCTCCACCAGTTACACCACTTTCCGCAAATCAGCTTCGTGTTGAGCTAAGTGTGTCAATTGCTGCGATATCTTTATCGTTGAAACATTTTTGTTGTTGTGTGATTTCCATATAATACAGGGAAAGAGTGCATAGAACTTTTGGACACCCCCTTCCTTTGCACAAGACCAGAGATAATCAAAGTTCTCATATATTTTACTTGTAAGAAGCAGGACATAACGTAGGTAAAAAGGACTTGAGCTATGGATTTGATCTTAACACTTCCCCCCCCCCCTTTAGACAAGAACTTGGCTGGCCAGGATTCTAAACATTAGATAAGACGTTCTTGTATAAAGGCAAAAACTTGTTTCTTAAAGCCGCAAAGAAGGCCAAGGTAAATATTCATTCCTCCCACTCTAATGATACTTAAAGTTCTTTTCAGTTCAGCTTTGGTTTTTGGGTTCACTTTATTACCGAAAAAATCAATAATTTAGAGCAATTTAACTGCTATCCAGAAGCACGCCTGTAGCAGTTTATGATATACATTAACTCTGCACATTGCAAGACATCGGCTTCACAGGAAAAAAAGTTGTTATCCGCAAATAAATAAATGAGACATTGTTGGACTTGATTTCGCTATTTTTATCCTTCAAATTGTTTTTTCTGCTTTGCACATATATATTGCGCAATGAGTGCTTCGTAAGTATTATAAAAAAAAAAAAAAAAAAAGAGATAGTAGATCCTCCTGCCTTAGTCCCTTTGAAAGGTTGATTATTGCCTTTGCTTCTCTATTTAGTAGGAATTTATAAGATATAATGGGAATACATGCTAGCCAATTTCTGTGAAACCCTAGTTTTAGCATCAAAGCCTCGAGAAAGTCCACTCTTTCATAAGTTTTGCTCACGTCTGTTTTGATAGTTAGATATTTAGTTTTATAAAAAGGGTTTGTCTGTAATGCATGGAAAATTATTTGAACTACCAGAATATTATTTGCAATTAAATGTTTAGCTATAAAGACCGATTGTGTTTTCAAAATGAATTTGGAGAGAAATCTATTGAGATTATTGCATAAAATCTTAAATATAATTTTATAGTTCATATTATAATTAAGGATTATGGATCTGACATCTTTGAAATTAAAACAGATATATGTTTGATTTAAACAGAGATCAGAAAATTTTGAAGAGAAAAAACTCTTTTACTATTTCAATCATATTTTTGCTGTCATATTCTATAGTTTTTGGTAAAATAATTTGTTATATCATTAGAACCCGGAGTTGTATCAGAGATTATCTCAAAAATAGTTTTAATTTTTATTTTTTTTTACTAGAAGAAAGACGGGTGAGCGAGTTATTTATTTCCAAAAAGAATTCTAGATTTACATATCATAGAGCTTCTTCAACCTTTTATGGATGCGATGAAAAATTAAATTTTGATATTTTTTAATATCATCATCATTTTCCACCCAGACCTCATTTGAGTTTATCAACTTGGTGATCTCGTTTATTGCGTGTCTTTATTTTAAGATAGCGTGGAAAGAAATTGTACTGTCATCTCCGTTTAAGCCAGTTTATCATGTTGTTAATATGATGTTTTTACAAATTACCGTATTTTTTGTTTGTCAAGTTTCGTTTGCGAAGTAGTTATTAACCAGTGACATGACGGCCACTTTGAGGCGTCCAGTATAATGTTTATAATTTTTCTTCTTATGATATTTATATTATATATATTTCCTCTGTTCATGTAAGATATTTTTTTTTAAAATAAACTCCATTTTAAAATGATATATTTTAAGTTTTTAATGCACTTTTTATTAGTTAATAATGACAAACTGTTAATCACACAAAATAATATATATATATATAAAATTAAAATTTATCATATTATAATATGTATGAAAATACACTAAAATCTATCTTTAGAGGGAATGATAAAAGACAAACCGATACATTTTTATTTTTATTAAATGTAAATTTACAATCATTCAAATTCATAGTTAATATGATAAAATTATATATGACATCTAATCTAAGCTTGTGATATACATAGGTAGTTTTTTTATCGGATCCACCGAAAAGGACCATGCCATGGTAATTATAATATATAATTGCTCCATCAATTATAATAAGTTTAACATGAAATTGACGTGAAAAATAAAATTTGGGGAAAGCAAGGCGATGTATTTTTTTCGGGACAAACAAGGTGTTTTTTTTTCTTGTTGCTTTAAAATCTTCCACTTTTAAAATGATTTAATGAAGTGAGTGGATAGAAAAAGAGCTGTCTCTACGTGTCGTGATTCTTTTTTATTTCTTCACGTTCTTCCCACATTTCTACATCTATCTTATGTGGTCACATTCTGAATTAACATCAAAATCGAACTGTGATACTATTTATCAACTTTAAAGAGAGATTAATTTTTTGTGATACTATTTATCAACTTTAAAGAATATTATTTTTTTTAGATATCCATGACATACCCATTCTTAGATAAGTGTAACCACACTATATATTCATCTATCGACAGAGAAAGACAAAACTACCAACCAAATCATACGATAAACAATACTTATTTAAAACACACACCTCACTTTTTTACCATATAATTTTGATAATATTATTATTTTGAAAAACGACGAAGGAATTATTTTCAGGCTTCAGCTTTTGACGCGTGAGGCGTTAAGGAGATGACGTGCCAATTATGTTACACATGGGTTTTCTCTTTATTTGGAGTCAAAGGCAGCGTTCAACACGTGGTCGTCGTAAAATGTAATTAGTTAATCAATTAGTTATTTTTTTATTATAACTGGTTAATTAGTTATATAATTTACCAATTTAACTACCGGTTAAATCCCTTATCTACATACGTACTGTATATAAATATTTTTTGATTGATCGAAACCTTCCAATTATTATTGGTACGTGCTCTTTGTAAAATGTAGTTAGTTAACCAATTAGTTATATAATTAAGCAACTTAATTACCAGTTAAATCCATTATCAATATAAGTACTGTATATAAACATTTTGTGATCGATCGGTAACATCCAAATTATTATTGGTAAGTAGCTCTAAGTTTTCTGTAAATCCTTTTACGATAAACCATAGGATTTATATGAAATTCTGAATTAAAAATTGAGCTCCACAGGATTTCATTGAATGTGTTGTCGTTTTAGACATTTTAATGACTGTAATGTAAGAGAAGTAGTGTGACAGTTTCATTACAAACAGTAAAAGAGTGTAAGAGAAATTTAATCTTAATGAGTTTGATTATCTGGACGCTGGAGACGATCAACCGGTCAAGCATAGAGGAAATTCTAATGGAAGACTAACCAAATTTTGAAATCGAGCACCGGTTATATGGAGATGAAAAACTAGTTAAACCTGATCTTGTTTTCGATTTTATACGACTTTGAATAAGTCTATTAACTAGAGAAACAATAATTTTGTTAGTTGTTAGTTTTTGAAAAAAATATCAAAGAGGAAATCAAATTAAGTTATCAACTTAGAACTCGAAAAGTATATTAAATGTATCTAGTCGACCAAATTGAGTCTAAAAAATGACTCAAGAACAAGCGAACGTGAATATTGAAAAGTAGGCTCAGTTTTTTATTGCTTTTTAAATGTATATTTAAAATAGGTTATTTAAACTTTTTTTACTTAAATAACATTTCCCATGAATAATTTTGTCCGTCTCTAAAAATATTCTTAGAACATCTCCAATCCACCTATATTTATTCTTATATACTATTTAAAGTAAAATTTTCTCCAACCTATTTCTATATCCACTTTTAAAACAGAGATTGCTGTTTTTGCCCTATATCTAGAGAAACTCTATCATTCCTCTTCCTCTAATATAGAGTTTAACTTGTTATTTGCAAAATAATTTTTCAACTTATTATTTTTTTTACTTTATGATAAAAATAGTTTTTAATAATTAATAATATAATTTTTTCATACAATATAAAATAGAAATTACTATTTTTGTATATAGAATAATGTTATGTCCTTCTCTTAATAGAGTCAAACTTTTTTTACATAATATTTCTTAAAATTTTAAAATTTTATAATTATATTCAAACAAATAAAAATTTATATTTCTATTTTATAATTATACTCAAACATAAAACTTTATTCTAAATAAACAAACTAAAGTAAACAGGATTAAATTCCAATTTTAAAATATAATATAATAATACTATAATAAAATGAATATATTTAGAATATTCTTTTAAAAGGAAAATAGAAAAATATATTAAAAAGAAACACATCTCTACTTTAAAGTTTTATATTTTAGATGTAAAACAGAAAAATGTATTGGAGGTGGTCTTATATGTATCTTAGTTGTAACACAAGAAACTAATGTATATCCAAATATATAATTTTTGAAAATCAAAAAACAAATGTTATAACATAAATTATTAAATATTGTTGGAATAGATAACTCTCTATCTTTTAATAGTTTTGGCTATGATAATTTTTTTCTTTCCAAAACCTAAACATCTAAAGCATGGAGGCGATATATATATATATACTTTTTAAAAATCTCAAGAAACATATTATCATTTCTTAAACTACTTAATTATGAACTGTATATTTCATTTCCATATATTCATTTTATATTATGAAAATGGAACACTATAACACCTCAAAATGGAGGGTTAATACCAGTGAAAAGGATTGGTTTTGAACTTTTGAAAAAAGTGCATTTGATATAAAGACAAAAAAAAAATTGGGCATAAGAGGTCATGTACACGTGGAGACGGAAAGGAGAAGAGAGGGACAAGGAGAGATGGAGAAAGAAAGACGCAAGTATATTAAATTGTGCCTATAGCTTTCATTTTCCACAATTATAATAATAATCTTGGTTGCATATTTTTACCAATACATCATACATTTGTTAGGCACACGTCTTCTTCTTTTCCTCCTTTTATAATTTTCTTTTATTCGTAGGTATAATCTCTATCACGTTCACACACATATGCTATACTATATAATGTTATACAAACATGTTTACATTTTTCTTATTTAAAACAAAAAAACTTAAAAAATAAAATCTTTAAAATGATTTGATAAACCAGATCGATGGGAAAAAACCTACATAAGCCATTGAAACCCCAAAAATAACATTTTTACAATAGTTGTAAAATAAATATTCTTTTAAATAGTGACATCGGTAAAAATAAAACACACTATAATAGTGTAAATTTAGTATTTGTAATTGTTTTCATCAGTAGCATTATTTTTTCTTGCCAGAAACATGAAAAAGCTATAAATTCAGATTGGGTTTTTAATGGGCTTAATAAGTTGAACTAGGTATACCTACGCAGTTTGTTTTTTTTTAATAATATTGGCTGAACTCCAGGAATTACAGGCCCATTTACTAAACGACAGCGTTTACATTCTAAAAGCGGATTTATGTTTGGTGTCGGTGACGATGAGTTTCGTCCGCTTATTCTTTAAATTGAAGCAACGGTTTAGATCCGTACAAATCAAATCAACGGTAGTGATAACGCTAGTCCCAAGACGAGGAAGTTGAGTTATGCGTTACGACCGGTTGATACTGAAGACCAGTAGATAAAATCTCATCCGTCCATCTATAGATCGACGGTTTCTGTGAAACGAATCTCCTTTTGAAATTTGGCGTTAACAAAAAAAAGAAAAAAAAAACACCAAAACCGATCAATCGATTCCATCAAAAAAATAACCCGCCCGAATTTGACTGTTGCTAGATCTCGATCGTCGTCTCTGAATCTCATGGCGAAATCCGTAGAGCTACATATTTGATTTGGCTTATTGGTTTTGTGAATCAGTTGAATGAGAGATATTGATTCGATACGAATTAGGGATCTGTAGTTTCGAGACAGATAGATACCAAAGTCTGTGCTGAGGACAGCGAGTAATGGCGGGGAAGAGTGACTCGGTGTCGATCTCGGTGCCGTATAGGAATTTGAGGAAGGATGTTGAACTTGAGATGGTGACGAATCATCAAAGCCAACCCGCTTCTTCTTCGTCGTTCTCTTCTTCCGTTTCTCCTTCGAATCATCCAGATTCGGCAGATGGTGAACCCGTGTCCAAGAATTGTAGCTTAGTGACGTTGGTACTTAGTTGTACAGTCGCTGCTGGTGTCCAATTTGGATGGGCATTGCAACTTTCTCTTCTCACGCCTTATATTCAGGTACTGCTCTCTATGGTTGCCGCCATTTCTGTAACTTTTTGGCATTTTCTGAGTCAATAGATAAGAGGCTGTTATTCTCGGTGTAGATTGTGCGAAGAAGTCGAGTACTTTGTAGGTGAAAACAATGAAGTCTAATAGTAAGGTGGCCGTTGTTGGCTTATTTTATTTGACAACCAAATTTGGCTAGATTTGTCCCACCTCCATTGTCGTATTTAACCATGGTACTAAAGACTGTAAGAGACTTTCTTTAGCGCCTTTCAGAACTAGCGTATATTCAGAATGTTATCACAGGGTAGGATTGTGTTCACACATCTGAATTATATTCGACTGGTCATTATGCATCAGGTGGGTAGGTATGGTTGTACGTAGACATGTTCTTAGATTTGTGTTGAATGGCAGAACTTGTTTGTTGTTGTTGCGGATGACCTAACAGTGTTGCATAATTGGTGCAGACCCTTGGAATATCGCACGCTTTTTCTTCATTTATTTGGCTATGCGGCCCACTTACAGGCCTAGTGGTAAGTTTGCAATCATATTTTATTTCCTTTTAAATTCTAGCAATTATATGAAATTTCTCATAAGAAGTGTGTTCAGTGATGATCTGCACATTTGTCTCTCACTAGAGTTAAAAATGTTAATAATATATGACCAGAAACTATTTTTCTTATGTAGGCATGCATTTTTTCTGTTACATGTTGTTGGTACTTATTTGTTTGTTGGTTTTTAGGTCCAGCCTTGTGTTGGCATTTGGAGTGATAAATGTACTTCAAAGTATGGAAGAAGACGACCATTTATTCTCGTGGGATCACTCATGATCTCAATAGCAGTAAGGGGAAATAGAATATATGATTTCTGTTTTATTTTTCTATAGGATATACCTAGCTACGTTGTGTTTCATAGAAGCTAAACAAACACTTGCAATTTAGGTGATAATAATCGGGTTTTCTGCAGACATTGGGTATCTGTTCGGAGATACGAAGGAACATTGCAGGTTGCTCTCCTACTCCCCGGCCTATGGCGTATTTGTATGAAATTTTATAAATTTAAAGTAATTGACGGCTTGATGTGTATCTGTAAATGCAGTACTTTCAAAGGCACACGGACCAGGGCAGCTTTTGTCTTTATCATTGGGTTTTGGCTGTTGGATCTAGCAAACAACACAGTACAGGTTCAGATCTAATCTACTAGTATTGAATGGTGTTAGTCATTACCTAAAATATCCAGGAATGATGTTTTCTGCTTTTGTTTCAGGGACCTGCTCGTGCTCTTTTAGCTGACCTATCAGGTAATGATAGAATTCCTCCATACACTAAGCAGATCATAATTTGTAATGAAAATTCTAGAAGTAGATTGAATTTGCTCTGCGTCTGATTTTGTAGAAAAACACTTATGCGATGTCTCTCGCTTTCCCTAGGTCCTGATCAGCGGAATACTGCAAATGCTGTGTTCTGCTTGTGGATGGCTATTGGGAATATCCTTGGATTTTCTGCTGGTGCTAGCGGACGATGGCAAGAGTAATCCTCGAGATCTTCATTCTCAAAAACTTGTATTCTATTTCCTCATCTGCAATTTCGCATTTTTCGCCAGCTGTTAAATGATCCGGGCAATTTTTCTGAGCAGATGGTTCCCTTTCCTAACCAATAAAGCATGTTGTGCTGCATGTGGAAATCTTAAAGCGGCTTTTCTTCTTGCAGTGGTAAGCAGTATGTTTATTTTTCTGATACATCTAAGCTTTCTGCAAATGCAATGGAATCATCTGTTCTGTACCAAACCCTGTCATGCTTATATTTTTGGGGATCATTAGGTCCAATAGAATGTCTGCATGATTTGTGAGGTGATTTGAAATTTTTAAATTTTAATCCATATTAATCCACCTAGTGGCTTTTGTTCTTGTTTTGCAATCTGAATATATTGTTGGTATACTCTTTCTAAGAGTTATCATTTTTTTTCAGATCTTTCTCACTATATGCACTCTTGTCACAATCTGTTTCGCTAATGAGATTCCGTTGGCAAGCAATAAGCCTAACCTCATACCAGATTCTGCACCTTTGCTGGATGATCTCCAGTCTAAAGGCCTTGAGCACTCAAAATCGAATCATAGTACTGCCAATGGGATCATATATGAGAGAGTGGAACCTGATATGGATGTACAGCTTGGAAAGTTAAACAATGAGCATCAAGATGAGACCTTCATTGATGGCCCTGGATCTGTTTTAGTAAATTTGCTTACCAGTTTAAGGCAATTGCCGCCTGCTATGCACTCAGTTCTTATCGTCATGGCTCTTACATGGGTGAGTACCAAAGAAAACATTATGGCCGGTTATCACCCTTGCTACACTGTTCACTATTCTTAGATCCTTTTTATTTTGATTGTTGCCCTCTTCCTTGCAGTTATCGTGGTTCCCCTTCTTTCTGTTTGATACAGATTGGATGGGAAGAGAAGTTTACCATGGGGATCCAACGGGAGATAGTTTGCACGTGATACTTTATGGTCAAGGTGTCCGGGAAGGTGCATTTGGCTTGCTACTAAACTCTGTAAGAATCGATATATTAACATGTTTTTTTTTCTTAACAGATTCTAAACTGGTCTGCGCACTTCAATCACTCGCTCGTGATTGAATCATATTTTTCCTGGTTTCCGTAGGTTGTTCTTGGGATCAGCTCATTCTTGATTGAACCAATGTGTCAGCGGATGGGTGCACGAGCTGTATGGGCTCTCAGCAATTTTACTGTATTTGCCTGCATGGCAGGAACAGCTGTCATTAGCTTAATGTCTCTCAGGGATAAATCTAAAGGAAACGAACACATAATAGCTGGAAACGAAACAACAAGAACCGCAGCCGTAATCCTCTTTGCACTCCTTGGTTTCCCTCTAGCTGTACGTGTTTTATTTAAACCGAAATCCTCTTTTATTTTATTCTTGTTGCAACATTTCTCTTATATATGTGATGATAAAACCATATTTTTTCTTTTGTGCAGATCACATACAGTGTTCCTTTCTCTGTCACAGCAGAAGTTACTGCTGACTCCGGTGGCGGTCAAGGTCTGTGAAAAGATTCAATCATTCATAGTATTGTGCTTAAATCTTAGATTTCAGAATCCCAAATGGTTTCATCACTCTTTTTTTTTGTTCTCAATGTAGGTTTGGCTATAGGAGTGTTGAATCTTGCAATTGTTATTCCTCAGGCAAGTTCTCAAATCTAACTACACTCAAATTCATTATCTTTGTATAATGATGCTCAGGTCCCGTAATTAGTGACTGAGTTATGGTTTTGGTATGTAAACAGATGATAGTATCGCTTGGAGCGGGTCCATGGGATGCATTGTTTGGAGGAGGAAACTTACCGGCGTTTGTTTTGGCGTCTGTTGCTGCTTTTGTTGCCGGAGTTATTGCTTTGCGTAGGCTTCCGACATTATCTAGTTCGTTCAAGTCTACCGGTTTCCATATCGGGTAAAATCTTTTAACCCGGGACTCCAATACAAAACCAGGCCACACAGTCTTTTTCAGGCGGTATAGACTTAAAATTCAGATTTAGATTCATTCGATTCTTTTTGGCCATGTTCTCCTCTCGCAGTGTATATGGATGTAGGTTTTGTACATTTAGTTTTGTGATAATGTAAAGACACAACAATGTGATTCTAAATTTACAGATATTCTCTTATCACTTGAAAGGTTCAATATATTACTAGCATAGTGGTTATCTTTGTTATTTTGAATCACTTCAAAGAGTGTTCCCTTCCTCTAAAATAAAAACTTCAAGCAACATATTCCAAACTCAAGAGTCCAGCCTCTAAATCAATAGAATAAATACGCATAATAATATTGTTTTTTTTGTAATATATGTTGTGTATGTTTGCCAAACACCTAACTAGTTGACCGTCGTCTGTTAATTTTTTTACATATACAAAGAATATAAAACAATATACTACTAATATAACGACTTTAATGACTCCTTTCTGTACACAAATTCGTAGTTTAGTTTGATATATATAAAGCAAAACATTTTAAAAGAAAGAACAAAAAAAAGTCAAACTAGTTTCACCTATATGTACTATAGTCATGACCAAACAATATCTCCAATAGTGAAACAAAAATAAACCAAACAAAAGATACTTTGGGCTTGCTCTATAGACTATAATAAATCTAGATAGACGCCCCAATTTGTCCAGAAATAATAAATGATATATCGTGGGTTGTTGTGAACTTTAAGAAAACAGACAAAACATTGAATGCCTTAATTTCATCTTCTTTAAAAACCCTTTGTCCATTTTCTTTATCTCTATCTCTCTCTCTGAAGATTGCGAGATGGACAAGGGAAAAGGCAGTTCATCATGGTCGGCTCGAGCCATAGTGGCTCTGATGGTGGTCTCAGTGTTGGTGCTTCAAGCTGACTACGTTCAAGCTGCGACTTATACAGTCGGTGAATCCAACGGCTGGACCTTTAACGCTGTGGGTTGGCCTAGAGGCAAACATTTTAAAGCCGGTGACGTTCTAGGTATACATACTTCACATCCTTTGATTAAGCTTCAACAAGATTCTATTATATGGTTACTAATATAGGCCACAAGCAATTAAGTTTTTATAATCTTTTTATCCACCACTGCTGCCGGATCTAGATATGTGTCAAGTCTGTTTTTGTACATGATATGCGATAAACAATTTCCGTTTGTATAAGTTTTTATAATCTTTTTATCGACCACTATATATTTTCGTTTATAATATATACATATTCTGCAAAAGAAATCAGTAGTTTGCAAATTATGATATAAATTGTCGCTTTTCAAGTTTAAACCAAAAGCTATTAACTATTGGAAATGTTTAAAGACAGCGAAAATGTTTACAAAAGTAACTTCGCTTTTGGTTTAGTCTGGAGTGATGAGTTGAAAATGTTTTCCCATGAAAAAATTTTTCAACTAACGTTTGCAGATTTAAATATTTATCATTAGTGAAAAGTAATTTTTTATATTGAAATGTTAAATCAGTTTATTATTATCAGTGGTTAACGTATAATTAGAGGTGCACGTAATCTTTATATATTTAAACTCACATATATATCAAACCCATTTACACAAGTAAAGTTTTAGGTCAATATTATCCCCATGCACAAACGAAACCGTGTTTTGGCGTAATTACTTTTTCTTTATTAAAGTTTCAGTGTAATTACTTTTCTAACTAAAATTCCTAATAGTTTTTTTTAACATTAAAATTCCTAATAGTTCCAAATAAATTATATATTTTAATTTAGAGTGAATATATATATGGAAGAGCGGTAGAGTAAACTATAATCTAAGTAACTTAAAATTTTTTTACAATTTTAAAATTTGTTGCAGTGTTTAACTATAATCCGAGGAACCACAACGTGGTCGTGGTAGATAGTGGAGGGTACAACAATTGCAAAACGCCGGCACGTGCGAGAACATACACTTCAGGCAAAGATCGTATAACTTTGTCTAAGGGACAAAACTTCTTCATCTGCAATTTTCCAGGCCATTGCGAAGCCGCTATGAAAATCTCAGTCACTGCCGTATGATCTTGATCGACCACGCAGTCGAAATAGTACTATGATCTTCACTTTGTTATGTTGTTAAGAATATATATTAAGTATCCAATAAAGTTTGCATCTTAATTAATTAACTTGCAAAACACGTAATGTTTTCTTGTACCTGCAAGGAACCATAGTTGGCTTAATAGTTTGGAGAATCCTCCGTTATGTAGATTCAAATAGACTTTTCTATATACATATATATATATATATATAATATATATTTAAAAGATGATATAGAAACCAAAAAAATAAACGAAAAGGATATGAAAGAACTCCAAACAAAAGAGAATTAAATGTGTTTTACAAACAAATGTTTCACTTCCTTGAAGGCTTTCATATAGATAAAATATATGCATTGTACGGATCTCCAAGCCTTGTTCCTCCATGAACCAATGATTCACTTCCTCCGACGACCTTATCAGCTCGAAATGAAGTGTTCTTGAGCAGAAGAAAGTTATGATTCTTCCATAAAATCTAGATTATCCTGGAGGAACTAATGAGGATGGGTTTTCCTTTTGATAACCTGATAAAATGGGAGAAATGTTTAAACAAAGAAGCACCATATGTTTTCTATATAAACATTCAGACTAATACAAATTTCTATATTCAATTTCAGACTGATATTTACAACAAAAAAAATGGAAAATATTTTCTTATAGAGGCTTAGATTTTGGTCACACCAAATTTGTATTTTTGGAAACTGAATCATCTCGGTTTTTGTAATACCATTTAACGTCCGTTTTAGCAATTTGAAACTTGTTTTTGATAGGATAAGCCCAGATATTGCAATAGTTCTCTGGCCCATCAACTCAGCTTGTTAATGTATTGTTATTATAGGTTTTTTGTTGTAATAAAAATTAAGATATGTCTGATATTTATTACAGTGTGTTTTTCGCAAACATTTACTGCAATTTTCAATAAAAATTATTGGTGTAAGAACAAATTAAAAATAATTAAACTAATTGGATGAAACAATATCTACATGAAACCACAATCCAAGCTTCTCTCGAAATTTATTTAAGCAATCATATATGATGAAACCAAAATATCCATCACGCACCAACAAAACTAAAAAATATCGAAGCTAGTCTACGCCGTTATATGTCATGCATGTTGACTATGTCTTTTAAAATTTGACCATATACAGATGAAGGAAACCTCCACTGGATTCCAAATGTAATCTAGATCTATGGATAGTGAGTAGCTAGAAGAAGTAAGTAGGTAGGTCTATGTAAAAACTAGAGTTTGGTTGTGAGCATTTGCTTTGATGCCTGACACATTCTCACCAACTTTGAGGCAGTCTTCTCCATCCTTATTGACCATTATTCTTTTCTTTATAAATATTATATGAATATACTACGGAGTAACATAGATATATGTTTATCATTTGTTTTTGCGTTATAAAAATATTGTCTCTTTTGTTCATACATTGCATGCGTTGCTATGTATAGATACACACATAAAAGTCCTTATTATATTCATTTTTTGGTACTATCTTATTTCACTAAACCAAATTAATCATCTCTAAAAATAAAAGGGACCTAAAAGAAATGATCTTCTAATCTTTATATTCCTTAAGGGGTTGAACCGAATTCCAACATTTGTATAAATTGATGAATATAAATCAACTTACCGCTAGTTCATTCGCGTAATCCGTAATTAAACGTTAAACAGTGGTGGATTAATACATATACGATTGATGTCTATATACACCAATACACGCACACTTGACACATACGTGTACTATATATACGTGTGTGTAAGTATATATATATAGAGTGTATTGGCGGTGGAATCTTGGAAAAAGATTTAAAAAATTGATGGAGAATTGATTTAACATAAATAGAGAAAGAAGATAGAGAGAAAGGGTCTCTCAACTTTCGATAAAGACGCAATATGTGCAGAATTATCATAGTTTAGAGCTTTAAGCCACATTGCGTACGTACGTACATTTACTTAATTTATTACATATACTCGACCTAATTTATACATACATGTACATATACGTACATCATGCGAAATGTGGATAAGTTAACTTCAGTTTTGATAATATATACCATTAGTGTTTTTCATTGATTCGATATTTAATTAGCGGCGCAACTCTTGGGCCAAACGGTTTATGTTTAGGAAAAAAAAAAAACTGTTTGTTCAAATGGTCAAGTGACCACTAACTTAAACTATGCACTTATGTCATATAAATTATCCTGTTTTTAGTCTTTCTTAATTCATTAAGATGTTTACATTTAATATTATTAAAAAAACTCCCAAAAATAATGGTACGAAATAACCTTTGAAATCAATGTTAGCTAATTATTCTTTATAATTATCAAATTATGTTATACTCAAGATATAAGTTATTGACAAACAATATTATTAAATTATATTGATGATATTTTAGTGGTTTTACCAATTATTATTTTTTATTAGACTTGCTTTTATTGATCACTGCAAACTATACATGACAACTATTGGTCTTAGATGTATAGTCTGGATTTTGGTCCAAACCCTCTACCCATTTTTTTACATATTGTAAATATATACATTAAAAATGTATATAAAAAACACTCATCACTTAGTCACTTGGATCATAGCTAAATATATTGTTGGATCTGAAATTATGATGATATAGGCCCAATTAACAGAATTTAATCAAGCAAGACTAAGATTAAGATAGGCATCGGATACCTAGAAGCTTGTGGGCATAGGGAGAGCGTGCACGAAAGAATATATTTAAAAAGCCATATAAGTAAAATATTCTTTAAATAAACAAAAGAAAGAAAAAAGGTTAGGGTTTTACAAAAGTCGGGTTCAAGTTTCTAAAGGTGCCCTCATGGTTGTAGGAATCCCAAGCAATTCAACAACATCTACAAATCATTTTCTAAATCTTATTCAGATTTTAAGAATGATCAAGTTCTTTTCTTTGCACACGTGGGACATATATCTATGAATTTTCCGATTTATCTTCCTATCTTTTCATGGTACAAAATTGTTAGCATGGTAGGTTCATTTAGTTTTGCTTCGTAAATAGTTCTTATATATTTTAAATTAAATAAAAGGGTTACTTTCCTAATATCTAGATTTGAGTTATGGGTTTTTCTTTTCAGTGTTGTCTTTTATTTATTTATTTTGGCTAACTTTGTATGATGAATGAGTTTTCGAAAATAAAAGACAAACTCATGATGATAAGGGAGCGGCCTAATACCCAAAATCAGGAGTATAACCTTCTGCAGTAGACAAAAGTGTATATAAAACTATTTTAGATATTTTGGTCAAAAGATATCAAATTTTATTAGAAATTACGATCGAAAAACATTCTTTTAGTTAATTTCTTGTAGAAAACCTTTTTCCTTTAACGTTTATCCATAAGCATCCTGTCAATTTGTCTACATATCAGTTACAACGTAACTATATATATATATGTATTCCACTTCAATTCCTTGGTAAATCTGTTAGATGTAAATACAAGTTTTTGGTTTAGCAATATTTCCTGAAACCATGATACATAATTTTAGTTATTTTGTCTTAGTTCAATATGACATGTTGCTGGAAAATACAAAATTACCTTAGGACAATTGACTCTCAGTACAATATATACATATTGAACACATTTCTATATGTTTTAAGTTTATCCAATAATAATGTCAAAATTATACAATACCTATTAAAAACACATAAATAAAAAATCCTAGTTTAAAGTGATTAATGGGATGTGATTATCATTATTCAGCCACCTTATTATTGTATCATATGAAACTTCTGAATTTCGTATAAAGTTTCACGTTTCTCACGATATAGTTGATAATTTGGGCTACATAATATGATAATAGTAATAACTAGTGGAAGCTCATAATCATCCAATACCATATGCTTTCAATATATAAATCGCCGTATTGTGATTAGTTTTCATTATATCATTATATCCACATATTCGAAAGACATAAAAAGATAATTGTTACATCGTTGCATATAATTTATAGGTTTGTATTAGTGTTATTATAGTTTTACCATCTAAATTAAAAATGATTACGTATATTATAAAAAAAATTATATATAAACATTTAAATATAAGAAACATTATATTTAAAATAAAATCATGTATATATATATTGATTAATCAACTTCTGAAATTTTTTATTTTGAATTGAAATATTTTATTGTTTATATTCTTATAACTTTATATTTATGCAAAGTGGCAAGAACTCAAGTGGGAATACAGTAGAACAGAATGAAAGTGGTTGGAACTGATTGGGGGAGAGGCCGCTCTACTTGGCATGATGAGATCATGTAAAGAAGATACACACCTCTCATTCTATTAATATAACAAATAAATAAACTATACATCTGGGAAATTGGGCCATTTATCCACCAACAAAACCCATTAATTGCCACTTAACAATATTTCTGTTACATACTAATTAATCATTTCCATCTATGTATTAAGCTTTTTAATAGTTTTTTAAGTAATCGTTTTTTACTCGTTAATTTTGCCACCATCTTCACTGGACCATTTTCTCGTTCAAACCAATAGAATAGTAGAAAGTGGTTATCCAAATATATATATATATATATATTTCAATATATGAGAGTTAACATTCTAAAAAAATAAAACATGTGAATCACCTATTCGTATAACAATATATATATATATATATGTGTATATATAATACTGCAAAGAAGTATTTCCATACTCTCTTTAAAATAAATAATTACCACCGGTTACAGTGTATATTGGAATCTAAAGATTGTAGTGGAAAATCTCGCATATAACTAAATAAACAATATACACATATATATATATATATATATATCGATTATCAATATATGATCTATAAAAGTGATGTTGTTCTTTTATAATGATTTGATAAGTATCAAAACAATATTTTTCTTGTCGCAATACACAAAATGATCTGTGCTCTATTGTTTTAATTTGCAAAATATTATGATTATATAAATATTAATAAAATGTGGACTCAACGTTCATTCATTTCTTCCTTTTTCTTTGATAAGTATACTAAGTAGACCATACATAAATAGTGTTGCCTTTTTTTTATGGGGATGAGAATGGAACTCTTTAAAAAACAGCAATAGATGTGCGACCCTAATCAATATTTATAAAGATATATATGTAGTGTGTGGGATGAATAAGGCAATAGTGCCAGGGTTTAGTCAAAAAAAATTGCTGCAAAGTCCATAAGAGTTGGCCATCGCCTTGGAAAAAAAACAATTAATCAATTTATTTCCATATTTCCTTTATATTTCCAATTTTATCTCACATCTTCCATCATCAATATGAAACCCACCATAATCATGAAATATGTGATAAATATATTTATAGAGGATATTGACGATGATACTTTTATTGCCAATTCATGTTTCTTAACGTCTTTGCTTGTATTACAGTTTTGTGTACCATGCTGTTAAAGTCCATGCATTTATATATGTGATAAATATATATAAATGCATGGATTATCATGTAGTTGTTGTAATTTCATATTCTGGTGAAAACATGTAGTAAAAGTTCATAAGTTATACGATGAGATTATGGCATACAAACAATATTAATGTAACGACTTAAATTCTAAACAGGGATGGATTCATGGTACATGATGTGAAAATATAATAAAAGAAAAGGAGACTATATATTTATGTGTAGTTGGTGTTGTTAAAGTTGCATTATAGGTTTAGGAGATAGGAAGCTGCAAATTATTTATCTCATGAGAATATTATGTAAAAGTGATGGGAGCTAAATGTTCACTCTCTTTCGAAGTAGAGCCCAAAAGCCACAATATGACAAATTTTTGGAGGGAATCCTTTTTCCTCTCCATCTTTTTTTTTTTTTTTTGAGATGCTAAATAATAAACATATTATTGAAATTAACAATTGATTGGTTTTATAAAACTAATTATTAGTTTTGTTATGCATTTTTATATTCGAATATCAAAAAGTCCAAGATGGTCGTTAACAACCAAAAAAAAAACTAAACCTAGGTAATCTATGATTAGCATACAATATATATCGTGTACTCAACTCGAATTCGAACACATAGTAGAGGAGAGAAAGTAAGACAATAGCAAAATTAACATCCGATTTTTAATCACGTGAAAACTATATCCTTTTATTAAAAAGTTTTAAGCATAAAAAACAATTTTAAAAGGAGAACGAATATTATAAAGACTATAACTTTGTTGGCAGGTAGAAAAGAAAGAAAAACGTAAACTTTAGTGTACAAAATTGTGATAAAATGAGAGGAGAAAGGAGTGAACTTTTGCATTGGGTTCCATTGTTTATCATAGAGTCGGCCTTTTTTGTGGCTGCTTGTGGGCCTTTCTCATTTCACCGACCTTTTTACTTCCATTGCATCTATCTATGTCTTTTCGATTTAACATTTTAATCCTATATTAAAAACGCCGCATTATAACTTAAATTATTGTTACACAATAGTGAGCAATGGTATTTATTTATTCATGTTTTAAAAGAATATAATTCTCATTTTTATCATTCAACATTCATCATTTTGAGGTTTTTAAAAAATAATTATGTTATAACTCGCATTTTGAAATATAACTAAGAAAAATAAGAAATCCTTCTACACACTACATTTTTGTACTTCATTTATGTTATTTTTTAAGAATATGTTTTTTAATTTTCATATGTCAAAATTTTGATGGATAAATACGAAATCTGTAGGTGAAAATGAAAATAGATGTGTAAACAAATAATTTAATTCTTTCCATATTAGCAACCGTCATGCATGTGCATTTGTTATTAATAGAGTGTTTGTTTAATTTCAAGATGTTAATAGTGTGACAATTTATACTGTCTAATCACAAAAACACGAGCATTGACTTTCATAGATACAAAACACTGCGAAGGGTTTAGGCGGGAGGTTTTTGGATTGCGATAAAGAAAAAGACATATTTTTTGTTCGCAATCCTATAAATTTTGGACCAAATCTCATAATCTCTTTGGATCAGGAATAAGATTAGGTTTAAAACTTTTCTTTGTTTTCAGTATTACTCGAATCCGGGCTCTTTGCCTTTGTGATCACATGGTTCTCAGGCCAGTATAACTTCTGAATAGGATTAAGAAACATTAATATTATTGATATAATTTTTATACCGGTTGGTTAAACCCTCCAAAAGACATTCATTAATATATGGTTCCAACTTCCAACTAGTTGAAATAAAAAAATGATGGAAATGCAGAAAAAATGTAGTAATTTATAATATATGCATGGAAATACATTTCGAACGGTAAAAAACTAGGAACTAGTTAATTGTTTTTGAAAACGACGAATTTGCAGTTAAAACAAATATTAGTAAGTAAAAGTTCTATATATAACAAGATATATAAACTACTATTTTAATTTAAAAAATATTATAGTATCAAATACTCTAAACTAATACGTACACATACACATGAGTTTGAAGAAGAAACATACACATATGTACGCGTGCTTCATGTACATGTAGGACGACAAGTTTGTTCAATATGTCCCACGTGGCATGCATCATCATCCCACCATTTTAATGAATATGTATCTAACATTTTCTACTAAAATACAAAAATAGAATGGAATCTTTTTTGTCAACTAAAGATAAGAATAGAATAAGAGATAATTAAACTAAAGATATGATTGATTATAAGGGTTCTCTTGATTATAAAGAGTTTAATCTGATAATCTGGTACACTACATCCAACCCTACGAAATTAAATTGTTTTTCTTTCTGTATCAAATATATCATAAAGGCTTAATAACCATTTCCTAAAAATTTACATCACATGTAATCTTAATTTGTATATCTTTTTTTTTTCTCAAAGCAGAAATTGTAGTTTCGTTATAGACTAAGATTCTAAATTGTAATATACTGCACCTTACCGCACTGTAGTTAACAGTAACGAAAATTTATATATATATATTACGTTTTGTAACTAATTAAACTATACCACAATTGTTCTACAGCTAAATATGTAGTTATCGGAGTGTAAATCTTAAAACACAACCTAAATTTGTACGGTCTTGAACCTACAAACACACTTCGGACAAAAAGCTTATAGACTATAGTATAAGGAGAATTATAGTAATTTAGTCAAATTGAAAAACATTTATCATATTTACTCTTCCAAAAAAAGAAAGAGTAAGTGATTTGTCAGAGTGCTTCGCTGTTTATAAATAAACCCGTAATGACTACAATTCCATATTTCCAAACATCACGCGCTCACGAATCACGTGTACCTCAACCTTCTGGTCAAAGTTTGAGCTAACTGATCCCAACTAATTTTTTAGTTTTAACTTTTAGAAATTTAACCAAAAATAAATTAATTAATCTTATCCCATGTGATCACCCATATTAAAATACATATATAAGTCCAAATAAAAAAAATGCTTACGTTAATTCTCTGGAACTGTTTCAAGTAACAACGGTTTGAGTGACATATAAGTCCAAGTAATTACCAAAAGAAGAGTTCAAGTTCGGTTAGATTGGATTGAAGCAGCTCTTTTGCATGATCTTTTTAAGTTACAGCTATATAACAAAACAAATTTTAACAGAGAAAACAATTTTAGTTAAAGTCTCAAAAAATTTTGAAACCAAAGGCAATGGTTGCTAGTTGAGTCACGTAAATTGTCGTATACTCTTTTAACAAAACAAACAACAACATTGTCAATCACCTTATAACAATTGTTCAATCACTTTTTGTTAAAAATAATTGTTCAATATCATCTCATAAATTTTAGGACTTTCAGTTTTGAGTGATTTTTTTTTTTTCTATTTTACAAGAAAGGAAACAAAACTCAAATCAAATACCCATCTAAAAAACCGTGGAATAAACTCAAGTTTGATCTTAACATTTAAATCCAAGAAAACTTAAATTTAACTCAAACTAAAATTGTATCAAATCAAGACAAACTTTTTTTTTTTTGCATTATGTCAAACTAGTTTTTTTTTCATCATGTCAAACTAGTTTATATTTCAAAGTAAATACTATACACAAACGATAAAATCAAGTAGAAAATCGGAGTGAAAAAAATGAAAACCCTATTCTATATACTCATTTATCGTTTGAAGATCATGAATCGAACCATGTGCACTTTTCAAACGCAAACACTTTTAAAGTAATTTTTTGGTAATATAAAACAATTTGATTAATTAGAGAACCATAAAAGTAATCATATTCCCCACAAAACTATAGAAAATGCCGTGATAAAATCACCACGTTCGTTTGTGTGCAACTTAAGGCAAGCTTTTGAATGTATTCGTAAATTATACTATTACCTTAAAGATGTGGTAATTATAAAGAAACAAATCGAAATAAAGAAAAAGAAAAATAAATAGAAACATTAATGGGGAGACACATGGATTTTAGCGTTATTTTTCAAACTTCACTTCATACCCGCGCACTAACCCATCCATACGTTGCCCTTTTTTTTCTTTTTCATTTTTCCTTAAATTCTTAAAATCATTAAAAATAAAATCTAGAGAGAGAGTTCAAAAAGAGAAGTCATGTGAAGGAGAGAGAGAGAGTAACGAGATTATTTTAATTTGTTATTATAGTTCTAAATAACAGTGAGAGGTAACTAAACGAAACCAGAGTTCATGATTCATGAATCGTCAATGATACAAAAAAAATAAAAGGTGAAATTTTTATAAAACTCCTTTATTTCAATTTGGAAAAAAATCTCAACTTTTCCTTTGTTTTGTCCGTTTCGTTGAAATTCCATAGTGAAATTCAAAAATTAAGAATCCAGACGATTCTGTGAGGGATTTACAAAGCACGAGTGATGAAAATGAGTTACTTGCCAGAGTGATTTTCATTAAATTACGGTTCTTGATTATTTTTTAGTTTTCCTGGTAAAAGTTTGGATTTTTTTTTTCCAGATAAGAAAAAGAAAGTTGGAGGGGTCTCTGTGGGATAGAGATAGTTTTGGGTTTTAATAAAGGTGAAGGAGCGTCGAAGAAAAAACAATAGACAAAGAATTAACAGACGAGAGCGTCAGAGAGAGAAAGAAAGAAGAAAAATTAATGGAAGAGACAACGAAGAAGAACAAGAAGATCGTTAATAACGAAGATTCCAAAAAGAAGGAGCGTCATATTGTTACCTGGACTCAAGAGGTCTCTATATAAATATTATAGAATATAAATATTGATGAATCTCTGTTTCATTGCTCGGTATAATCGACCAGTTTCTGAGATGGGTTTTGTTTGAGTTTTGCAGGAGGATGATATACTTAGAAAGCAAATCAGTTTAAATGGAACTGAAAAGTTAGTTTTTTTTCTCTTTCTCTGTTTCTCGGGAAAGTTTTGAGTTTGATTGGGTCGATTGATTCTGATGAAAAGAGGGATTTTTTTTTGTGTTGATTGATTTCAGTTGGGCGATCATTGCATCTAAGTTCACCGATAAGAGCACAAGGCAGTGTAGAAGAAGGTCTGGTTAAAAGTCTATACGAAATCAAAATGATTGTTTCTGGGTTTTGTTTAATCCGATCATGGATTTTGATTTTGCAGATGGTATACATACTTAAACTCTGATTTCAAGAGAGGAGGTTGGTCCCCTGAAGAAGATACACTTTTGTGTGAGGTTAGACATCTTTATTATCACATCGATGTAAATATTTTTAGAGTTTGTGTGTGATCTTGTATGTGTTTGGTTTCTTAGGCACAGAGATTGTTTGGGAACAGATGGACTGAGATAGCAAAAGTGGTCTCAGGCAGGTATATATCACAGAACAAAAAAAGCTTTTATGTGAATGAAGCTATGATAATGAAAGTAGATGGTAAAATGTTCTTTCGTGTTCTTTGTGGTTTGTGTAGAACGGATAATGCAGTGAAGAACAGGTTCACAACACTGTGCAAGAAGAGAGCTAAGTATGAAGCCATGGCTAAAGAGAATAAGATTGCTTGTTGTGTGAACTCCAACAACAAAAGAATGTTGTTCCCAGATGGTATTAGTACACCTTTAAAAGTCGAAAGTGAATCCCCTCTTGCTAAGAAAACGAGGTGAGAAACTTGTTTTTATTTCTCTTTTGGGGCCCCATTGATTCAAAGACTTTGAAATGTGGATTGACATATTTTGGCCGTGCTCTTTATTTCAGGAGAAGTCACATTCCAGACCTTAAAGAGATCAGTAGCTATGGGGATAGATCACATTTAAAGGTTAATTCGGGTGTGAATCAGCAGGTAAAACCTCCATTTTCGGTACTAGCCCACAATGCCACAAGTGCCGATAGCACGGAGGATCATCAAACAGACAATGCGAAAGAGAGTGACGGTAAACAACTCTGCGCAAATCTCTTGTTGATGTTGTTGTTGCTTATCCAGTAAAATTGATATGAGGACATTAGTAAAGATGCAACATAGTGAGTTAGTTGTGTTTTACCGGTAAATAGGTGAGCATAAAGGTAATCAAGAGGTGTTTTTAAAGAAGGATGATCCAAAGGTAACCACTTTGATGCAACAAGCCCAGATTCTCAGTTCATTGGCCCAGAAAGTTAATTCAGACAACACTGAACAAAGCATGGAGAATGCGTGGAAGGTAACTATGCGATTTTGCTGTGATTAGAAAACACTTTCAAGAGGCACACCGTTGCATTTTCTTGAGCTTTCTAATAATATAAGTGTTGCTGTTGTTACTCATATGAAGGTCCTGCAGGATTTCTTGAATAAAAGCAAAGAGAATGATATATTTCGTTATGGACTTGCGGAGATGGATTTCCAACTTGAGGAATTTATGGATCTTGTTGAAGACTTGAGGAGTAGTAATGAAGATAGTCAAGCATCTTGGAGGTTCTGAAATAACATATTTATATACAAATGTTGTGGTTTTACACCTAAATGGTTTTCTGAACATGTAATGTCCACTTATAGGCAACCTGATCTCCATGATTCACCAGCCAGCTCTGAATATAGCTCAGGATCAACTGTAATGCCGCAACCTTCTGATGATAAAAACCAACAACACGTGTTTGATACTCAGACGATATCGCAGAAGCAAAATGGCATGGAGTTACTACAAGATAAAGGGATTGTGTCTGATGCAACTGCGGAACAAGTGGATTTACTCTCAACTTGTCATTATGTCCTAAAGAATCCTAATGAGATTGTGCCTATGTCTGGTGACGAAGAGTTTAACTCGCCTGTTCAAGTCACTCCATTGTTCAGATCTCTAGCAGCAGGCATCCCAAGCCCTCAATTCTCTGAAAGTGTAAGTAAGCTTGCACCGAATTAACTGAATTGTCTGAAAAAATTTCAGGTATAGTTTTATAGAAATGGAACTAATTGATCTGCCTCTGCAGGAGAGGAGCTTTCTGCTAAAAACACTCGGTGTCGAGTCCCCATCTCCATGTCCGAGTGCTAATCCTTCACAACCACCTCCTTGCAAAAGAGTCCTTCTTGATAGTTTGTAAACCAAGCCAAACTAAAGCTCTAAACCAAAAAGGCCATCCCTAAAACCGCGGTTGTGTCCTCATGGAGTCGACATAACTTGCATTTCTTCCCTTTTTTTGCTTAGATTTTCTTCATAGGTTTGCAGCCATATCGGCCTGAAAAGTTTTAGTGAAGCGGGCGTGTCATGATCTGCATTTTTTTCCCCTCGGTGTTCATAATCTAGAATCTAGAATGTTAAAGGTAACATTTCTAAGTCTAGACCAATCTCAGAAACTGAGTTTCTCTCTCAGATACTCAGCATTTAAATCTTTGCTCACTCATTAGGAGAGTTTCTTTTCATCATTATCATACTTAAAGCCATTCATAAAAAGGCTTCAAGTATGAGTGTTTCTTCAGTTTATGATTTGTGTGTCTAAGAAAAGAAAAATTCTTTCGTTTGTCTCCCCTATTTTAGGGTCAAACCCAGATACATAATCCGGGTCTTTTCCTCCCCATGAATTCTTGATTTGTTGTTTTCTTGATTCTCTGTACAGAACCTATATATTACATAAAAAATAGAGTTTTGTTTCAGAGTGTAAACTAAGGAAGTAGACAAACAACTTCAGAGAGGCATCGCTTTTCTATATACAGTAATGACTAGAAAATAGACAGAAGAAGAAGAAAGAAGAAAAGATAAGCCAAGACTATCTTAAGGTTTTGGAGAAAAAAAAGAAAAAAAAAACTTTGGTTTCAACCCACTTTCTTTCTGTAGTAACTTCTCATAGGTGTGAGAAGAAGAAGAAGACAGAAAAAAGTTTTTTTTTTTGTTTTCTGTAAAACCCTTTCCCTTTGTTTACATCTCAGAAGATTCATGTGATATGTAAAGAGATTATATCATTTGTAATGATTTGATTTTGGTGTGAAATATATTAATATTATTATAAACTTACCTGCTATATTTTCTTGTTCTTCTCCTTCTTCCGTGGTTGTAGTTGCAGAAACAAAAATTCAAATGAAGAGGGTTCTTACTTAGTTGGATCTGGATCTGCTTCTCTTTAAAATGGGAAGAGTTAAGCCAGTGTTAGTTAGTGGAAGACAAAACGTAATCATCACTTTCTACCTTTTCAATTTGAATTTTTCAACCTCTCTTATTTACTACTCTTCTAATCCGGTTTTCAGTTTATAATCAATGTTTTAAAGACTAAACCATACCGGTCGAACCGACCAAGAACGTCCTTTTATAGTCTGGACAACAGCAAAACCCAGATTCCTACTTAACCGTTATAACTGGATGAAAACAAAAAACCGCCAAAGCCAGTGATCAGGGTTGAATAGTAAATATCGGATCACAAAATTTAAATCATTTATTTGAATCATCATTAATATTACCTCTCTGATAATCACTAGTTTTACAGTTAAGTAATTGGTTTGAGATTAGACATAAACATCTAAAAGAAAATCTAAAAATATAACTTGGAGATATGAGAAAAGTAACAGAGCCAATACACATTTTGTTTTCGCTATTTGTTCAACTCTTTTGCTTCTTCTTCTCCACTCTTTTCGACTTCCTCCATTTAAGGAAAATCTGATACGACAAACCACCAAACACCATCGAAACACATCCCCATTGCTTCAACGACAATGGATTCCCGCTCATTACCGATGACACAACGATGCTAACAAACTTCCTGGTCGTGGTTATCGTCGTGTTAGCTAATGAACCGAAGTTACTTATTGTCATAAAGATGAAGTTTTGTCCCACGGCACCGCAAAGACAGTATTTTAGAATGTCCCATGCCGCTTCCGGGTGTTGCTTACAGAACTGATATGCTTCGAATCCGATCCCTTGTGGTAATCCAAACATGTAGACCATGTTGTATATTGTGCCCCATAAATTCATTCCCAGCATTATGTCCCAAGCTTCGGTTTTCGGGTACCTGTGAAAAATTCATTTGTATGGTGATATGATTATTATAGATGGAAGATTGTGATGCAGTGTCAGACTCAATATATAGTACCTTGAGGCAATGGAGTCTTGGGTGGCGTTTGTGAATCCGTCAAAGGCGAGGTTTAAGAAGCAAAGTGCGTAGCCGAGGGGAGCATTTGGATGTGCTAGCTTGCTAATTGTCTTCGAGCTTGTCTGGAAAAAAGCAAAATATCAAAAGCTTAAGAATCTGCTGTAATCAAAGTTTTTGGATTAGCAGATTTGCATTGCATACCTTAAGAAGAGCAAATACGGCTACTCCTCCCGCGACAAGAAAGGTGCAAATGTATTCAGGGAAAGTGTATCTTATTCCGTAAACTAAAGTTCCCATCAGCATAACTGCATCATGGAAAGAAGAAAAAAACACAAACAATTTAAAAGGAGAGATCTTGAGAAAAAAATATGTAAGAAAGTTTCATAATCATCTTTCCGAGATAACAATGGATTAAAAGTTGAAAACTTTAGATAGAGATACCTTACCTGGAATCATTTTTGAAGATTTTGCCAGGACCTACACGAAGCAAGATCAGAATTGAACCCATCGGCTACCTAATAAGTAGTTGAAAACCATAATCTGAGTATTATTGATCAGGTAAAAAAGTTACCTGAGCTGGATAACTGATATACTTCAAGGCTTCAATTCCCATGGCAGGACCAATCGTATTAGTAATGCCGGCACTCCAATACGTCCACCATGGTGCACCACCGTTACTGGTGTTTGACCAGAGCTTAATCACTGGAGAGAATCAGATTGCATAAAAAGACATTTCAGCTCCATTTGTCTGTATTAGATGATAAAGAAATAGAGATGGAAGTGGACCAGTGCTCACTTATATAAGACCAGACCAAGCAGACTACACTTTGAGCTAAGTTCAAGAATGCGAGGTGCTCGAACCTCTTCTCATCTGGACCGAATCTCTTCGTGGACCTAATCAGAAGAAAACGAAATTTTTTTAGTCCCTGGACCAAGAAAGTGTATCTTATTCCGTAATATATACAAATGCATTTGCATACGGATTAAGAACTAGCTCGTGAAGCTCTGTCTATAAACATTCAAACCAAAACATTCGAACACGTCAGTGCATTTGCAGACGAATCATGGCGGCCGTAATGTAGACTAAAATTATTTAAATTAGCAACAATCTCGCAGGAACAAGCCGAATCGAGCAATGAAGATAAAAATAATTAAGCGACGAGAATCAACCCGCTATTAAGAATTTACTTACAGAGTTTCCTGAAGAACGCCTTGGTAGATGTAGGCGGACCAGATCCCGGAGACGCACAACGCCAACAACAGAATTCGCCGGAGCCCGGAGCCATGGACCTCCATCGCCCTCCAGAAACGCCTCCACACCGCCGATTTTCCTCCGGCGAAGCTTCGATGAATCGAATTTCACTTTTCCTTATTCACTCTGAGATTAGAATTCGAGAATCGCAACCAAAATGTTTGTTTTGGACATTTGGAAGACGAAGTTTTATTATTGTTACAAAGGCGCGAAATAAACGTCGATGTTCCACGTGGAGGCTGAACACTGGAGTGATGATCTCACTTTACGTTTCTGATTGGCTACGATGACGCGTTTTCCGGGGTCCGACTTGTTAAATGGTTTGCGTGTCTGAGATAGAAAGGGAAACTACACACCGTTTGATTGTCGAAAAAACCACACGCTTGTCACAAATCACAATCATTGAAGGGTCATTAGATCTTTGATTTAGATGGAATTTTAAAAAATCATAAAATGTAATTTTGTAAAACTTTTAATATAATTTATTAGGGGACAAAAATGAGAAACTTAGTCGATGATATTGATCTGTAGGTAACTTATGAATGTTAATAAAATATTAAATAAAGTTTATGAAAATGAAGGTGATAAGATACTTTTGTGTAAAGGCAAAGATGATAATATTGTTGACAAATGAAAGAATGATGGGCGTATAAAATATGATAGCAAATCAAATAATAATATGCACTCAGAAATAATTTATACGTACTTTTTTTATCCATGAGTATCATAATTAATGGATAGCTTAACAGATAAATGATATGGTTGACAAATATACATAGAAGAGTTTCGAATAGTCAACAGATTACTATTCACATACTTTTTGTCGTGTTCCTATTCCAATGCTTCGTAGTTAAACCTTGTGATTGATATTCATACAAACCACTTGGTAATATCATATCAAGTTGCAAAATTGTATGGGTGGGGTTTAATGTTATACAATTGCCGACAAAACAAAGAAAATAATCCCATTCGACCGCTACTCGTAAAATGTTATTAAGCTTTAAGCACGTACACCTTTCCAACAAATTTTTTTTTGTTGCGTTAATAATAATGTTAGTAACGAATGTATTTCACCGCAACAAGTAGCAAAATTATTCTTGAATACAATCCAGAATTCTAGATTGTTTCTATGTTCCACAAGTATTCACACGAGTCAAGGTGTAATATGGACAAAAGAAAGCTCTTGTGTGTGTCGGTCCAAACGTAATGTGAATAGATCGTCGGAGGAATTTGTTCGGTCAATACATGGAATAAAGTTTTAATACACTTTAAATCATCCAAAAGCGTGTTTACTACGTCTTTTCGTTAAAATAGTACTAAATATTTGGAACATCATTATCGACAATATAATTTATATAATATTAATATAATATAATTTTGTTATTAAATATTAAAAGGTTTAACTAATCAAAGGAAAATAAATTTATGCAGAATATTTTAAATTTTATGATTTTTAAATATTTTATATAAAATTATTGTTATCCATGGTTTAATGATTTAATAACTTCAGTAATTATATGGGAACCAATTATCAAACGCCCAAATTTAAATTTTAAATTACATAAATTAAAAAGATTTACTATTTATATTATCAGTTTCGGATATATAAAAATAGTTTTTCATAATTTCTCTCTTTCATTGTTTTTTTATTAATTTAATTATAAAATACTTGCTCAAATACTAGGGATAATAATGTTGCTCTAGGCACTCAATTTCAATTTTTTAATCCCCAGGTTTATCTTAAAAAAATATTCGAATCTTTTACCAAATTAATCACTCAAGTGACTGAAAATCATTTTAGATTTGATGCTGATTTAAGGAGTTTTGCTTTTGCTTAAAGGTAAAATTCTACTTTACAATCTGACGTGGATTTGTTGACGTAAGCAAATACGTAACTTACTTTTTACGAAGCTATCCCTTCTCTATGCCCGTAAAAACACGGTATAACCATAGAGAATTAGAGATTCGCAGAATTTAAGGGCATTGTGGTCATTTACAAAAAGCCAAGGACCACGACGAACAAAGCAGGAGGGTAGAATCGTAGTTTCAGAAAACCCCACCACCACGACTTTTTTATGTATGGTGTGCTGTGCTTCTCTGTGTTCTTTCAAAATTTCACGTTCTTTCTTCTCTCGTTCTGATTTTTGTTTTTTATTACAACAAAAAATTGAGTATTATTATTACCGATTTCAATTACTCCCAGATTTTGCGCCGCTGAGAAAAAAAAAGGAAAGAGAGAGAGAGAGAGAGAAAAAAAAGCGAAGAAGAAGCTCGTCGGCTTCCATTTTCAGATGTTCTTTTGAATCTGTTCATTGTCTAGAAGGAAAAAAAAAACAGTGAGGCTTTAGCTTGAAAAAGAAATGGGAAATTGTTTGCATTCATCAGCTAAAGTGGATAGTAGCAGCCACAGTCCTCACGCTAATTCTGGTAAGTTTCTTTATTTTCTCCATAGCTCAAAAGTTTCTTCCTTTTTCCCTCTTTAATCCAACTTCGTTGCTTGCTTAAGTTTCTGTTATTGTTTCCTGGAGCTTTCTCTTATTCTCCACATGGGTTCTTCAATTAAATTTCTGGATTAGAGTCAAATCATTGAGTCCAAGCTGAATTTTCAACTTTTAAGCTGTTGTTCTTGTTTGGGATCTTCAAAGATCAAACCTTTCAAAATGATCCATCTCTGCAGATGTCTGATTTCGGGTTTGTAGATAAATTTTGGGATTAAATGTTTGAACAAGTTGATGTTTGAATCGACATGGTACTCTATTGTCTCACTGCTTTGCTCTTTATAGTATTGCTAAAGCACCAAGAACTTTACAGGTAAATGATTTAAGATGGTTGAATTGCTTAACGTTATTTGTAGGATTGTTAAGCCTCAAGATTTTCCCGGAATTTTTATTGAAGTTATGATCTTTCTAGAAGTCTGATTTTAGATGTTTTTTTTTGCTCTAATTTAGGTTCATCGGGCTCAAGAGTTTCTAGCAAGACTAGCCGTTCCACAGTTCCTTCAAGCTTAAGCATAAATTCTTATAGTAGTTTAGAGTCTTTACCTACACCAAGAACAGAAGGAGAGATTTTGTCATCACCAAATCTTAAAGCTTTCACCTTTAACGAGCTCAAGAGCGCTACTAGGAATTTTCGACCTGATAGTCTTCTTGGTGAAGGAGGCTTTGGTTATGTGTTTAAAGGATGGATTGATGGAACAACTTTTACTGCTTCGAAACCGGGTTCTGGAATCGTCGTAGCTGTTAAGAAGCTTAAAACTGAAGGTTTTCAAGGTCATAAGGAGTGGTTGGTACGCTGTTTTTCCCTCTCCTTCGTGTATCTGGTTTTGGTCATGAAATTGTGTTAAAATTGTTTGCTAACATTTTTTTTTGGATTTGTTTGGTTTCAGACTGAAGTGAACTATCTTGGTCAGCTTAGTCACCCAATTCTTGTCAAACTAATTGGATACTGTGTAGAGGGTGAAGACCGGTTATTGGTATACGAGTTCATGCCAAAAGGAAGCTTGGAGAATCATCTTTTTAGACGTATGTAAACCTGAGCAAAGCCCTGTTCAAAATCGACACATCTTAGGTTCTTTATACCGTATTTTGTAATCCCTATCAAATGATTTCCTTTGGTCTTGCAGGTGGTGCGCAGCCACTAACATGGGCTATAAGGATGAAAGTTGCAATAGGCGCAGCCAAAGGGCTTACTTTTCTTCATGACGCTAAATCTCAAGTGATATACAGAGACTTTAAAGCTGCTAACATTCTACTCGACGCTGTAACCAACCTTAGAAACCTGATTAGCAAAATTCTCTTCAACCCTTTATTCGGGATTTCACTTCATTTCTAACCAAAACTTCTTTGTTGATCTTAATCACAGGAATTCAACGCTAAACTTTCAGACTTCGGTCTAGCCAAAGCAGGTCCTACCGGTGACAGGACACATGTGTCCACACAAGTCATGGGTACTCACGGATACGCAGCCCCTGAATATGTAGCCACAGGTGAGAATATTTGTCCTTAGATTCAAAACCGATATAGCCTTAGCTTATAAAGTTTTAGCCTGTGCTTCAAAAGCTTTCGCTCTTAACCTCGAAAGCTATAACCTTTGCTTCAAAGCTTAGCTCTTGACTATAATAGCTTTATCCCTTTGCTTGAAAAGCTTTAGCCTTTGCCGCTCATAGTCTCGTACACTTTCTCTTAAGCTCAAATCTGAATTTTCATTCACAGGTCGATTAACAGCTAAGAGCGACGTATACAGTTTCGGTGTGGTACTATTGGAATTACTCTCAGGACGAAGAGCCGTGGACAAATCAAAAGTAGGAATGGAGCAGAGTCTAGTAGATTGGGCAACACCGTATCTCGGCGACAAGCGAAAGCTCTTTCGGATAATGGACACGAGATTAGGAGGTCAGTATCCTCAAAAAGGAGCTTACACAGCTGCTATTCTTGCTTTGCAATGCTTAAACCATGACGCAAAACTCAGACCGAAAATGTCGGAAGTTTTGGCCAAATTAGATCAGCTTGAATCAACAACTACCAAACCTGGAACTGGTATTGGAGCTAGACAAGCTCAGATTGATTCTCCAAGAGGTAGTACTGGAATTGGAACCAGAAAAGGTCAGATTGATTCTCCGAGAGGTAGTAATGGAACTGGAATCAAACAAGGTCAGATTGATTCTCCGAGAGGTAGTAATGGAAATGGAACCAGACAAGGCCAGATTGATTCTCCCAGAGGTAGCAACGGATCTGTTGTACAGAAATCTCCCAGGAGGTATAGTTATGATCGGCCTCTCTTGCACATAACTCCAGTTGCTTCTCCTTTGCCTTCTCACAGTCAATCTCGTGTAAGATCACTGTAATAGTTTTCTGTTGTAATGTATGCTTCTCTGTTTGTGAAATAATGTATCTGTTGTCACTACATGGATTTGATGTTGTTCTTTTTAGCGGTAAGCATTTTGAAAATTTTGTTCAGTTTTTGGTTGGTCATGTGGTATAGTGGTGGCCTGAATTTAACATCTCACAATTTTATGGGTATTTAACGAGTAATTGACGGATACTTTTGGATAATTTGTACGGAGTGGGTAACCGGTTGGGTATTATTTTTTTTGAAGGCTTGATACCCGACCCATTACTTGTAGGTAATTTATATTTGGTTTGACGGACTGAACAAAGCGGGTATCAAGTATCCGTGCCTATTAAAACTGAAATTTTGAATTACAAAATAAAAAGGTTAAAGAAATACTTTTGGTATATAATCGTTTGTTAAATTTTCTGTCGAATTAGAACTGAAATCTTTTGGTTCAGTTCGACTTTAGACAAATTTGGTTCCGATCGATTTTACTTTATATATAAAGTCTACCTTTTCTTTCTTGTTTTTCTTTTTTTTCTTGTTCTACAGAGAACAACTAGTAAAGCAAAATTCAGGAACAAACTATAAATGATTAAGAGAGAAGCATTATAAGAATTATTTACTAAACGAAGTTTTCGTTTGTGAAGACAAAGCATCTAAGAGTAAAACTAAAGATAACATGTCAAAGACTCACCACACCAAACCAAAGCAAAACCAAATTACAACACAGAAAACATAGAAACAAAACAGTTAAATGATTAAAAAGGTTTCAAAGCTCTGTCCAACAGTGTAAAATGATCAGGATGACTCTTTGGATTGCTTTCTCTATTTCCTCAAAAGGAATTCACCGTTTCCACTCAGCTTTCGTCGATTTATCTAAAAAATAACATGAGGAAACATGGGTTTAAAGGATTAGATTTCAGTGCAAAGGTTGAAACTTTGAAGAGGCTTGTGTATAAAGCTTTAGACTTACCACCAATGTCCTTGGAAGACGAAAAAGATCTGTCACTGTTCATTGATCCTTTAGCTGAAGCTATGAGAAGTCTGTGAGCTCTTGGAGACATTGTACTCAGCTTACCATTGGCCGCAGGAGGAAGAGAGTGGCGCCTAGTTGTCCCGTTTTTCTCTGGCTTCTCTTGACCAATCCTCGGGGACCCTTGTACTCTTACTCTTGCCTTTGCAGATGCAGTTGGAGCCATGTAGCTTGGGATCTTTCTCCCGCTATGTGTAAGCCCATCGTCTTGATGATGATTCTCAATCTTTGCAGGCAGCGAAGCTCGTCTATCGCTTGGCTTTGTGTTTTCAGAAGCAGCATTTCCATTCTTAGAGCTTATCTGCACGTCTGGCTCTTCAATCTCTTCTTCAGCTTTGTCATTTGTCTCTGCGATTTTGACTTCATCTTGCTCCGGGTTATCCAGAACCGGTGATATCTCATCCTTGTCCTCTTTCGAAACAGTTTCAGGGGTATCTTTCACCTTTTCTTCCTCCGGAGTATCAACTACAGAAGCTGAAACCTTGTCACCAGGCAATTCTTTCTGCACTGTATCTGCAATCTCTTTCTTCTTCTCAGCAGATTTGCGGGTAGATTTTTCTAGCCCATTGGAAAGTGAAGCCTTTTTGAGACTAATTTTGGGCTTTTCGTCCTTAACCTCCAATGAAGACCCTTCCTTTATGGCGCTAGTACTTTTTCTCGAATTCTGCTTAGACTTGTCATTCTCGATTCTTGAAAGCTCTTTACCAAGCGTGGAAGCCTTCCTCACATTTCTCTTAGGCTTTTCGTTTTCGGCTGTAGAACGGCCACTAGATCTATTTCCATTATTTAAACCACCGGATGGTTTCTTGATACATTTCTTAAGTTTTCCCTTATCCGTTTCAACTGCTTGAAAACTTCGCTTCTTTGTCTGAGATTTCGCAACCAGGCTCTTAACCACCAGTGGACCAGGAGCCCACACCTGCAATTGTGTCCAGCGTTCAAGCCACACCTTGGCTGAGTTAGGATCCTCAGGATCATACTGAATCTTCAGAGGCAATGCCGTTGGTGACCAAACTAGAAGCTGAAAAAGTCAAGGAAGCAAATAAGCAAGCGTGCGTCACAGAACACAGCAAATTGTTGATGTTACCTTATCAATCATGGAGAGCTTTGTGGGATTCATATGCCAGCTATATGTGCTTCCTTGCAAAGTTTCAGAATTCTCAGTTTCCTAACAAACAAAAGAAATTACAACTATGAAAGCAAAATCGAGTAACGGTTATCAGAGTGGAACTTATAAACTCGAAGACATTAAATACCGAATTTGTTTTCTGAAGTAGAACCCCGGTTTCTGAAGATCTAGCTTTCTTCCCTCGGACAAGAGCTTGTAACTTCACAATTCCCCAAATGCACGAGTATGTAGCAATAGCTTGTCTTCTAACCAAGTGGCCACGGATAACTGCTTGCAGCTTTATGATACCTTTAAGCGTTTGAAATTCTTCACGGGCCTTCACGAGTAAAAAAATACAAAAAAGTATAAGCAGAGTAAGACCCGAAATCTCAATAATAGAATGTAGAAGAAGAATTCACCTGATGAGATCTGAACGCAGCTTGAACCTTTGTAGCAGCTTCTTCAAGCTTGAGTTCTTCTGTGTCATTCCCTGACTCAAGATTCGCATTCGACTCTTGGCCTTCAATGTCTCCGCTTGGCTGCTTCTCGGGGACTACAACATCTGGGACTATTACAGCTTGTGTAGCTGCAACTTCCTGTGATGAAACTACAGCCGGAGGATTGGTAGGTAAGTCTGAGACATTATTATCCTTCAACTTCACCACAAGCTCTTCTTTCTTTGCAGATCTCTATCACATATTGACAATGAGTACAATTACTTATCATTCTGTGACTAAAGACAAAAAGCAATATTTTTCTTCCATGTTCTTACCAATTTCTCGTTTCCTTTCTCCAAACTTGATTTTGATGATTTCTTTCCAAGAAGAGACTTGATCCATTTACCAGGACTTGGAGTCTTTCCCATTTCTAATGGCTATAATTAGAAAGTTGCTATAGAAATAGAAACCTGCATAAGCTAAAAACACATTTGGTATTTGCACAAGCTAAGGTCAAAACAAAGAAAGTCTGTGAATTTCAAGTAATACTCAGCAAATCTACAGTCGCAAATGGACTCATCAATTTTAATCGAAGCTGAGACACATTCCATATATAGAATCACAAATCTGTTAGTATAAACCTTAGAAACACACAAAAACATAACCCTAACAGTTGGAAACAAGATGAAGACAGATATCAACGGTGCAGTAACTAAAGCGAAAGTAGCATGAATCAAAAGAGAGGGACGGGAAAAAAAAAGTAACGAAAGCCAAAGGAACACATAGACCCATTAAAAATAAAGTGAAAAAGCTGAGATTTTTACGACAACAAACGAAAACCCATGTCGACTGAACAGAGAAACAAGCGGGAAGAAGAGATAAGAAAACCTAAAAATTCGTATAAACAGTTACCAGAAAACCCAAAACGTTTTTCGAACATACAAAATCGAAGAGAGAGAATCGTTGTAAGCAAAATCAAAGAATGAAAGAAGATGAAGTAACATGGAATACCCAGATCTGAGTAGAAATCAAAAGCGGAAACTGTTTCTTTTTAGTGCGAGGTTTTCCTAAAATGGGTAAAAAGAAATTTCAAAATGTCAACCTCAAATAGAATCCACAATGTAGCTGAAGATAGACAAAGAGATGCCGAATCGTCTCTTTTTGTTCTTCAAAATGTTGTCTTTTTTGGCTCCTCGCCGGAGCAGTGCCCTAAATAACAAAAGTGGTTACAGTGAGAATTACTGTCTCACCGTTTGTAATGTGAGAGAGAGAAAAAGTAGGAGGAGCGACAAAAGGAGAGAGAGAGAGAGGAAAATTAAAAAGACGGTTCCCGAACGACAGCGTTTAAGATGTATGTTACTGGTTTTGTCAGAATGGGCCTTATTAATGGGCTATATATGGTATGAGCCTAATTGAGAGATTGTGGTTTGTGTTGGAATTTACAGAAGTAACCTTTCTTTTGCCTGAGATGATTTTTTTTCTCTTAAAGTTGAGAATTACCATTATCGAAGTGGTTAATCCGCTGTTCCTGACATTAAATGTTTATTAATTACGTGTCTTGTTCCTATACTTAAAAGAGTCTTTTTTATTTATAGTACTAGTTAATACCACAAAATCTTATCACTTTAGTTCAGATGAAAATGTAAGATATAACATAAGATAAATATGAATGTTACTCACATCATCCTAGTTCAAATCTGATGGAATATATGTTACTAAAAAACCTTTTAGAACTATTTGAAAATTCTTTGTATTTTTCTGGTATCAAACATATATTTAAGGATATGTTGGGAAAAACATATTTAATATATCACTGAAAAAATGGAGTTGAGACTAGGTTCAAATGCATCATTTTCAATAATACAAACAGATAATTTAAAATTTTTACTCTGACATGATATAATTCAATGGTTTATACTAATTTTTAACTTATCTTGGAAAAATAGAAATATTGGGCTTAAATGTGCACAATAGCGGGGCTGAAATTACACGTTTGATAACCGAACAAGCCCAAAATAACGCTTTTTTATCGTCTAGTTGTTAATTTAATTATTTTAATCAAAAGTAAATAATAGCAAAACACTTGGATTTTTTACGAAAAGAAAGAAAGAAAAAAATCAAGGACTGGTTTTAACCTTTTTTTTTATGATGGGTTAATATATTAATGCCTGTTGTAGAAAATATTAAATGATAGTTTCGCAGTAACGATTGTTCCAAGGCATTTGCTTCATCGTCTATTTTATGGTAGATAATATCTTAGCATTTTCTTGAGGAAACAATAGCAATAGTTCTTTACCCAAAAATAAAATAAAAAACCAAATAATTTTAGTACATGAGAAAGTGAATGAACATTTCATGAGAACAAAATATTACAACTCGACATTTGTTAGAATCTCAACACTTTCAAAGAAAAAGACACAAACGTAATGGCTTCGCTTTCTGGAGAACGAAAAACGACATACATTTCTTGATTTCATTCTCACCGACAAGTGACCAAACATCTCTGGCCTGATCAATTATACAGAGGTTCTATAAAAGAAAAGTGTAATTATAGATGTTTTGAACAAAATCACGTGTTGCATTAAAAAGGGTCTCTTATAAAAACAAAGAAATGATGAATTAGTTTACGAAAATTAACAAAAGAAAAACTATTAGTGGATTTGATAGTTATCATAAGTGTCGCATGACGATCTGGTTTATATTACACTAACAAAACAAAACATTTGATTCATTGTCAATCCTTTGACGTTTTGCTGAGTCTTCTGACTTCATAATTACATATACCGGTCAATCAAAACTAGTTAATAAAAAAGATTGAGCTAAATTAAACAAAAAATACTATGTAAATCTGAAGAACTTTGATAGCAAAAATACGGAGAATACATATATATATATATATATATATAATGTGAGCTAGAAGTTAAAAAGAAAATAAAAATCATAGTAATGTTCTTCTAATGCATTAAAACCCAGTCTGTTGAGCTGAGGTTGTGCAATGTGCAGTAATGAACAAACAATCAAACAAACATAATTAAATTATAAGCAATGAAGGATCGCATTTATTGCCTCCACTTAAATTGGGTTTCTCTCTTCTTTTAATTTTTCCACGAACATCTCAAGAAAGCTTATATTTTTATTTTATTTTTGCAGAAGAAAAGTTATATTTTTGATCCCAAGCTTTTCTCTATTTTCCCAATAGATCTGCCTCTTGTGATCCCAGAAAAAAATGACAACTTTCAATAATTTTCTGTTTCTCTAAGCCAAAAAACATCTTCAAACACTGTAAATTTTCCCGAGAAAATGCAGAGTTATTGTCCCTCACTTTCCGTCTTCTTCGCCTTCTTCCACAACTCTCTGAGTCTCAGTTAACTCCCAGTGAAACAAAAACTCTCATTGAAATCCAAAAGCAACTACAGTATCCACAGATTCTTCTGTCATGGACCAATACAGCCAACTTCTGCCACATTCCTTCTTCTCCTTCTTTCAGAATCATCTGCTTCGAAGGTCACATAACAGAATTAACCATCACCGAAAACAGAACCAGTAAGCTCTCCGGAAGATTTGAAGAACTCTTCACTCTTCTTACAAAACTCTCAAGCTTAAACACTTTGTCTCTTACCTCACTCGGAATTTCTGGTCCTCTCTCGCCTAATACCATCACCAAGTCATCACCGTCTTTCAAATCTCTTTATCTCAGCTCTAATTTTATATCTGGGAAAATCCCAAAAGAGATTCCGTCATTGAAGAATCTGACAAGCCTTGTTTTAACAGACATTCTGCTCAACGGTTCAGTATCTGGTCTCAGAGGATTGACGAATCTTCAAGAGCTGGATTTTGGAGGTAATAATCTCGGCCCTAATTTCTTCACTCCCAAGTAATCTTATCGCTGTTTCATTGACGAAAAACTCCTTCAGATCCAAGTTTCAAAACAGATCAAGAAGCTGAATAAGCTTCAAAGTTTAGACCTTTTCTTCCAACGAATTCACTGGATCCATTCCGGAGTTTTTGTTTTCTCTTCCTTCTCTTCAGACTCTCGTTTTGGCTCAGAATATGTTAAGCGGATCACTTTCAGATTCCTCTTGCAGCTCCTCGAAGGTTAAAACTTTAGACGTTTCTCACAATCTTTAAAGCTTCCCTCTCGCTACTTTTTCCAAGAGTTTCAAAAATCAGACAGTGCTCTTTTCATTCAATTGCTTGTCTTTGACTGGGAGTCCTAACGCTAAATATCAGCGTCCGCTTTCTTACTGTCAAAACCAAGCGAGCAAAGCAATAGCTGTGGAACCTGTTCCCAAGGTTGAAGAGAAAGATTCTGCAGGAATCAAACTCGGTTTGGTGATTCTGATAATCATTGGTGTGGTCATCCTTGCAGCAATTTTGGTTCTGTTGGTTTTGATTGTCCTGAGAAGAAGAAGATCAAGATCAGAAGAAGATCGTTTTGAAGTAAACAACAAAAATGAGAGACATGCCTCTGATAAAGTCTCAGTTTGCAGCACCACAACCACCAGCACTAAGTACCATATCCAAGTAAATAAAGAGTCAAAGACTATTATTATTACTTCGAAATCTTGAATTGAGTTTTTTCATTAACAGAAGCGTAGGACGTGTTCCGCAAACAATGAGATCTGCAGTGATCGGTTTGCCACCTTACCGCATTTTCTCCTTGGAGGAACTGGAAGAAGCGACTAACGACTTTGATGCAGCAAATTTGTTTTGTGAACAGGTAAAACAAAAACAAACATAACATGAACTATAATATAACGCCTGATAGATTGATATATTTTGGTATTCCAACAGTTGTACAAAGGTTGTCTCAGAGAAGGCATATCAGTGACAGTGAGATGTATCAAGTTGAAGCAGAAGTGTTTGCTACAGTGCCTAGCTCATTCTGTGGGGTATTTCTGTCGGTTTAATGTCTGAATGCAATAATCCACACAATGATCTCTTTCTCTTTGTTGGGTTTAAGTCCCTTAGTTTCTTCTATACCGCAAATGCAATCTTATGACCTCAGAATCGAGAGCTTGCCTATGCTCCATAAAGAGACCATATGCCTTCTTACAATGAATCATTGAGCTGTAGTGAGGAGTGTAAGACCCTTCGTGATGAATATTATTTGTAAATTAAAGATGTGACAAGAGGACCAATGCAGGTCCAGTGATTTTTGATGCCTCAAACAAATTTTTTTTTGATGTTTTTATATTTTTATAATATTTTATAAAAAATCTATTTTGATGTTTTTATATTTTTATAATATTTTAAATAAAATAAAAATTATATTTTATAAAAAATTTATTTTCATAAATGATCTATTACAAAAAAAATAGTAGTACTCCTTGCATTTTTGCCATAAAATAATTTATCAAATTTATATAGTCGAGATCTTTATTCATATTGTCTTGTTTGATAGTAAAGTTAACTCATTCAATCTATCTTATGACATGGTAGATCTCAAATAATTATTTACAAGTTTTAGTTTTGAAAAATTTCTCTTTATGGTAGCAAATGAAACTAGAATTATGAATAATATGCGATAAACGATTTATGTATTTGGATATTAATCTTCCATTATTTTCAGAAAAATAAATATTTTTAAATGATTATCCACTTTATTCAGTAAAACATTTGGAAGATGAAAAAAACAATTGAATCTCAAAAAAAAATCTTTTAACTAATCTACATTTTTTCTTAACTATTAATTATATATATATAATTAATTAAAAAAAAAATTTCAAAAAAAATCACCAGTGTTATTAGGAAAAGAAAGTAATAGATTTTTATTTTATATTGATATATTTCTTAAAAATAAACATAGTTAAAACCCAATACATAGATATATATATTAATCAAATGTCTTTAAAAACATAATATTTTTGTGATGCCCTATGCCGGGCTGAAGAGGACATGCAATTTAATTCTTGTATTACCAAAATTGTGACCGTTTGCTCTTGAATCAAAACAAATTATCTAACACAGAATGAGTTTTTCCTTACAGAACACATCCCATTCGGTCTAAACACTACTTCAATCTCTACTGCTACTTTCTATTTCCTTTTGATGTCTCCATCAACTCTTGGTGACTCATTGATTACATTAACAAAAAAAGATGGACACAAGAACCGAGTTTGCAAGGTTGTCTGTAATCTCAATCATCTACTCCATTCGTAGTCTCCTCCATACTTAGATGACGCATTGTTAAGACGATTAGAGTCTTCTGGTTTGATGGAGTTTGCAAATGCTTGCCAGCCTATAAGGTGCGGCAAGATGAACTGCGATAAAATGTATAAAGTTAAAATAAAGGCAAATGATTTTCACAAAGAGATAGAGAGAGGGAGAGAGGGCTTACATTGAAAGCAGAGATAAGAACAGCAAACTCTGCTTTAGTGATTGGTATGTATACATTCTCATCTACATTCAAAAGCTTGTTTTGAACGCCTTGATAAAGAAAAAACAACAATGGAAAAGAAGAGTTTTTAGGAGCCAATGAAAATACGAATCAGGCCATGAAAAAAGAACGAAAGATTCATTTACTTACTCAGGTTAAAGAAGCGGCCTGAACCATCTGGAAGGGGTTCAACTTTCAACACTTTCCTCACTTTACCTTCATCACTCCTACAATAGAAAAAACATAACCTCGTTTACGAATCAGAACTAAGAGATCACAATATGTGTAGTAAATAGATCTCATAGGATCCTAATCATACCCTTTTCCCTTATAAGGATCATGGAAGAATTCACATGATTCCCTCGGCCCAAGGCTAACTAGATTACCGATTTCTGTAACCGATAATGAGAAGACCTGCATCACTCAACATCAACACATTATCTTACCACAATGATAACTATTAAGTGAAAAGGTTGCTCTTTCAAAAAACCAAGTCATGATCTTTATCACAATCCATAAAATACACATGAAAATATGATCTAAGCACAATCATAGTAGAAAGTAAAAAATATGCTTCTTTTTCACCAAATCAAATGACGAACACTATATTTAACTTGGTAATAAAATCTGTGAAGTACAAAGTTAAATATAAAATCAAACCTGCTTCCTGCTCCAATCATATTGCCGAACACCAGCTGCAGGAGCAAATTGCAGCAGCAAGAAACCTTCCTTTGAAAGCTTGAACGCACCAGACTGAGTAAATACAATAAAAATATCAATTTAAGATAGAGATGATTCAATAGAGCTTCAAAAAGAGGCATACTTCCAAAGCCACAAACTCTGGTGCTCGAGGCTCAATTGTAAGAGCAGCTTTCCCTTTGTAAATCGAATGACCCACGTAAAATCTTGGAGAAGATCCTTCCGCTAATCCAAACAAACACGAATCACAAGTATGAGACCATTTTCGAAAATTTCTGGATTCAAGCTTCCATTTTCAAAATTCAAACAACAATGAGCTACTTTTCTCAATATAAACAAACATGCATCACTACTGGGTTTCGCGTATGAGCCTTAGTTTTTCAAAACTAAAAGTCACTTTTTCTTTAGGGATTTCACGCTTCCTTTTGCAAAATTCCTCGGATTCGAAACAAGCTTTTAAAGTGGCTTTACCATTTTGCGGAGGATAAGCCGGCGAAGAAGACGACTCGCTGAACTTCCGCTTCTCGAAGTAATCCTCTTGGCGAGACTTCACCGACAGCTTCACCCTCTCCGTCGGTTTCACCGCAAAGCCATGCTGTTTTCCGGCGAAACCACCGGCGGTAAGAAAACGAGCTTCTGTGAATCGATGGTTTAAGAAGATTTTGGAGTTTACCGCCATTGGAGGAGAAGATAAGAGTTGCAGATACTGCTGCGTCATCGTCTTCTCCACTGCCCACTGGATACGACGGATGAAAAAGGGTTTTCAAATTTCAACTAATGAAAGACAACCTTTGAGTTAATTCGTTTGCACCAGATAATTTTAAGAAACTTACAAAATTGGCCCAACAATTTTACTTAAATGCAATCAGATTTATTTACTATTCTTGTGTGTATCATCAACGGCCCAGATTAGTTTAGTGCAGAGGGTCAAAAGAATTTACAACTATAGGAAAAGTATAAAACGAGAGAAATCGACATTGAGCTGCTTGACAGTTTCTTACGCCGGCGAGCGAATATTCAGCCCTCGACGAAGAAGACAATTTTTTTCTATTGACCTGTGAGGCTATTTGATCATGGCTCTGCAATCCGGTATTGGGTTATCAAGGATTTTGATTTTAGCTGGAGCAGGTAACTAGGGTTTCTCGATCATGACTGTGGAGTTTCTGAAGTTTTGTTTCTGACTAATTGGTTTTCGAATCCGAAGGTTATACTGGTACAATTCTGGTCAAGAATGGATATATGGCGGATATTTTGGGGGAGCTACAGGTACGATAGATTTCAGTGAAGCTTCTTTTGTTCTTCTGAGTTTTGAATGAGAAGGTATTAGTAAAAAAGGTCTTTTTTTGTTTTGTTTTGTTCCTCCCCATTCTTGAAGGCTTTGGTAAAGCGATTTGAGAAATCCGGAGATCATTCAGATGACGATTCTGATGCCATGGCTACTCAGGTAATTTTGTGTTTGAATCTTTAGGTGAAGAGCGTGTCTCAATAGAAAGTAACTATGTGGGATTTTGTAGATGCAACGGTTAGCTATGGAGATCCGGCAAATATCCTCGTCGCGGCAGATAACTGTCATTAATGGAGGTCAAGGAGGTTTGTCTCCGGCCAGTTTTGATTTGGTATTTTTGAAGATTGTGTGTATTTTTGTATGTAATCTCTGATATTCTCTGCTACATTTTACAGCTGACTTTACCCGGTTTATAGTCCCGGCAACGACAGTAGGAGCTATAGGCTATGGCTACATGTGGTACAAGGTATCCTATGGAGTTACGACAACAGTTATTACTTGTCTGTAAATTAGGGTGATTTCTCTGCAGCTGATGTTTATTCCTGTGGTAGGGGATTTCATTCTCTGACATCATGTGCATAACAAAGCGAAGCATGGACGATGCAGTGTCGAACTTGACAAAGCATTTGGATACCGTTTCAGAAGCTATTTCTGTGGGTGCTTCTTCGATCAATCAATTGTTGCTGCCTCTTGTATCAGGCCTTGGATATATGATCGTTAAGGGATTCTAATTGTATAGTGCTTTTGCTTATGTTTTTGGTCAGAATGCTAAGAAGCACTTGTCCGAGCGGCTAAAGAAGACGGACCATAAGCTGGACTTGCAGAAGGATATCTTAAAGGGAGTCCAGGACAATGTACGAATATGGCATTAAGTGTTAACTAGTTTCAAGAGTTGTTCTCTTTTTATGGTGGTATTAATAAGTTTCAGATCTATGGAACAGGTGGGTTTGGCTCTTGAGGATCTTGCTAACATTGGAGATAATTTTGAGGCAATGCATAGCATGTTTGGTGGTATGGTGCGTGTACAAATGTTTTAAGGAACTTTTTTTTTCTTGTTTGTATGACCACCAACGCTCTTTCTCCCTTTCTTACTTATAACTTAACGTTAACCTAACTAGTGTATATAGCAAACAAAATAAATATACAGAGCTAAGAGCTTCCAGTGGTTGTTATTGCATACTGATTCCATCTAATTCCCATTTCTTTCAGGGTGGAAAATTAGATAGTATTGAGTACAAGCAGGTATCTTCATTTCCATTCTTGTTCGTTAATATCAGCTCAATGACATTTGTAGGGATCATTGTGGAGCTAATTTACTTGTAAGATAAAATTTACTTATTTGTCTTCTTTTGTTGTTTTTTTTTTCTCTGGGCAGAATATTGCGAATATGGGTTTAATGTATCTATGCGACTCTATGGGCGGAGAAAATCACAAGATGCCAGATATTATGATGCAGGTAAGTATTCTGTTTCAAGAGAAAGATATGAATGAATATATATAGTTCCTAGCAATAATTTGATGGTCTTAACTCTCAACTTGCTACATGTGGTCTTGCAGGAGAAGCTTCGACTTTCTGGGAAGTCAAACACATGTATAGTAATTACAAAGGAAGAAACTTCAAGCTCAGAGGTATTGTCTGATCAGTATATTTTATCAAAAATATAGTCACGGATAGATTTAGATGCAGCAATTAGATTCATTAAACCTCCAACGAAACCTACACCCATCATATTTGTGTGTTGACATGTTTCAGGGTTTGAAAGAAAGCGATAAGATAGAGCTTATTGAAGGCTGATTCAAATGGTACCAAATATCATCCAGGTTTGATGATATAATAGATGTAGTATAGGATACTGGGAATAGGAGTGATTATTATGTATTGGTGTTTAAATTAATGTCCTTTTGGGGCAAGAAAGAAGATTGAAAAACAAAAGGAATGTGCGTTTTTTCCCTTGATTTTTTTCCACAGCGGAAAAATAATGAAGCCTAAATTTGATCCGTACTGCATTATGCACAATTCGTTACAAAACACCATCCACAACAAATACAATTGTTTTTTCAGTCTTTTCTTGTTTGTTACCATAACAACACGAAAACACACATGCACGACAGATGAAATTATTATCAGCAGGACTTGCCTGGTTTGCAACCAAGCGTACCAGCATCTTTGGTGAGTCTTCTTACCTTTGTTCCTGGCTGAGGCCGGATCGCAAACTTTCTAGGGATTGGATTTTTCGGGGCAGAGCTCCATGCGTTTGACCTTCCTGATTGCACGAAGTAAGCTCCGTTCAAAAAGTAATCTCTCTCTGATTGCCAGTTCCATGATTTCCACTCTGTATACGGTGTGTACTCTCTCTTTGTAACCTGCATTTTTTTAAAAAAATAAGATAAAATATCTCTCAATTGTGTCTCAAGTGTTGTGTAGTGATTAGTTTATTAGTCTAGTGGTTTTTACCTGCTTCCAACCTTCTACAGGAGGAGCAATGAAACGATTGCCGTGACTTATAATGGTAGGGTTCATGTTTCCACCAATTGCATACATTTCCCAGTGAGTGTAGTCATTGTTCACTACATGGATCAAACCGTATCTTGCCCTTGGCATTCTTTGAACCAATCTCTTACCAAAATGGTTAAACGCAACCGTTATCTGCATTTTCTTGTCGATCACATCATTGTTTGTACCCCCAAAAAGCATCACCTGCAAATCCCTTACGCCAAACACTGTAAGTAAGGGAGACTTGGGCCTCATTGTTTTAAGTTTTAAGTTTGCATTTAGTGTATATATTGTTATTCAACAGAAACCACAACCTAAAACATCGTAAGCATTAATCTTCTGTTAACCTCAAACACAAAAGTAGATATTTTGCATTTAGTTGATTATGTTTATGAAACGCTGATTATGTTTCCATATTTTGAAAAAATATTGGTGCCTTAGCCTTCTTTACCTCGTTATGGTCGGTGAAATGGGAATTAGAGATAGTAATAGCGGTGGATCCCATGATCGCATCGATCATACCATCAGAACAATTCGTCATGGAGACATGATCGATCCAAATATTTGTCGCTCCAAAAATATTGATCCCATCACCATCACTCAATGTTCGAAGCCCAAAATGATGTTCAGAGTCTCTAATCAACCCACCAAATCCTTGTATAATGTGTTTTATATGAATGTTGTGTATGATTACATTATTCACGAACTGTAACGTTAAACCTGCACCTCCGGTTATATAAACACTCACACCTCGACCGTCGATCGTTTTATCGTTTGTTATGATCAGTTCTTGTTGCAGATTTATAATCATGGTTCTAGCAAATATGATCCAAAGGGGTCTGTCGCGAGTCACGGCGTATCTTAGAGTTCCTGGCTTGGGATTTATCAGATCGTCGTCGGATGCGTCAGTGACTACGTAGATCGGTCCCTTTTTCCCTCCCGTTGTTTTCCGGCCAAATCCTAGGACGCAATCCGCTAGCTTTTTCCTGTTTTTCTCCCAGTTTTTGTCGCCCCGCCAGCATTTATCAATCGCGTTAAGGGATTCATACCTTCCGCCACGTCTTTTCCGACCGCCTCCAACTTGTCGGAGCTCTCTCCTTGTTCCGTTTTTCGCACCAGTCGTCTCCATTGCTCTGATCAAGAAAAAGAAACCAGAAAACATTAATGTTTTTTAGAATTAGCTCCATGTATATAGATTTCACCGAAACGCTCTTTGGCAAATAGTTTTTAACAAGCCCATCATGTATAGAACGTTCGAGTAAACAAATGGTCTACACGGCGTGTTTGTACATGGTGGTATCGAATCTAAGGCTTTCGTGAGTTCACGCATTTCGTCTTAAATCCGAAACCACCTTGACACCACGCACGGGTTCAGAAAACATTAAGTTTACTTCTGTTAAAAGTTAAGTTCTAAAAGATAAAGTAACGAGGTTGGTTTTTGAGAACCCACAATGCGGCACGGTAGTTCAAGTGATCCGTTACGTTAAACGGGTTCGGGTCATAAGATTCCATAGTTTGTTGCATCGCGTCGGTTTGACGCTGGGTCCAGTACTCATCGAAGAGCGCAACGTGAGCTTGAACCGATGGAGCTACGACGGCGAGAGACAACGAGACGAAAGCGAAAACGTAGCTCCCAAGATTCAAAAAAGCAACCGCCATTTGAAATCGACGATGAGACTATTTTTTTTTGGTGAAGAAGAACCCTTAGAAACTTGGGTCGTCCAAAAAGTTTTCTGGTCGGCCCAAGGTTAGAGATGGATGATCGGATTCATCGTTTGCTTAAATAACAAGGAACTTGAAAGAGAGAGAGAGAGGGAAGATGAAAGACGTTAATGGAGGATTAACGATTAACAGAGTAATTATTAGGTAGCCATTGATTTTTTAAAACTCTCTGTTTGTTTTATCGCAAAAAACCAATTATTGTTTGGCTGTTTTCTATTGTTCTTTCTTTGTGTTATCCTTCTTTTGTGGAATAAATCAGTTATTTTTGTATTTAAACCTAATATCACTTTTTTTTGTCAACTAATATCACTTTTTAAATGTGATATTTATAATTATCTAGGACTAATAATTAGTTTCTTTTTTTTTAATTTTCTAATAGTTTTTAAAAATGATAATCTATAAATTTGAAGCTGATACACATATATTTTCTAGGATCTGAAACTAAACAACGGATAATACCATACCATACCACGGTATATTTAAATTTTATATTTTTAACATTTAAAACTCAAATGGTTTTAGTTCATTTTATAATTTTTTTGAAAGAAATGATTAGTATATTTTTGGTAGTCGTTAGAATTTGGAACCAAAAAAATTGTGAACATAGTTAATCATTTTTTCAAAAATATTTATGGTCCAAGTGGTTTAAATGCAGTGATTTTAAGTATTATTAAACAATTAATATGACTGGTATAGCGGTCAAAACAGGTGTGTTTGCAAGATACTTATTATTAGTTGACTAATAAATTTAATATAGGTTAATTCATAAATTAACAATATAAGTACATTAGATAGTTATAAAAATATATAAAAAAAAATTATTATAATAAAATACAAAATTTATTCATTATATATAAATAATATTAAAAATATATTCATATAATATATTATTTTAAAAAAAGAAAATTAGAAAATGATGATTCAATAAAAAAATATTGTTTTTTGTAAATATTATTGTTAGATTCAAAATTTTTTTTAATATTTATATATATATATATTTATATTACTGATTAAAAGTATTTATCAAAGTAGTATATGTTAAAGATATTACAAATATAAATGATGAATTATGATATATAGTTAGTGAATATAAATTAGAAAATATAAGTTATTTAATATATTTTCTAATTATTATATTAAAATTATATTTTTATTATTATATCCTATATATATTTTAAATTTAATATTTCTTTTTAAATTTCATTTTTAAAATGTTTTATCAGTAATCTCAAACTTTAGAAAAATTGCTTTTTTATATGAACAGTATAAGGTGATACAAAGTCATAAAAAGTAATTTTATAATTGTTTTCAAACATAACATATTTTATTTTAAAGATTACATTTTAAAAATCTGAATCAGATAATAATAGACATTTCTAAAATTTATGACACGAGCTATATAACCGATTCATTGTTTGTTACGTTAGAGACAATACAGCCCAATGGGCTGAATGAAGCTGCTAGTCCAGTCCATAAAAGCGATGGCTGAATGACACGTGTTTCCATGTGGATAGGCTAGTGTATAGTGTTATTTGCCACGTAAGCTATTGATACTCGCGCGAAAGCTACATGACACGGGAAATATATAAGTATGGAGTTGTCAGATTGTATGTCGTTTTCCTGCCTTTTTTTACGTGCAATCTCGGTTTATAAACCCACACTCCTAAATTAAGAGGTCATTAAATTAGCCTAAATATTAAAAAAAATCTAGCCGAAATATTAATACAAAATAGCCTAATTAAACAAAATATTCGGTATGATTAATTTTGATTTTTTTTTTTATCAACATAGCTTAATATCCCTCGTAACATTGAGAGATATTGAGTTCGAACCTCAAACATGTGTCATAAATTTCAGAGGTGACTACCATTATGTTATATGATTCTGATGATTAATTCTGATTTAATACTGAAGTTACAAAGTTATTAAAATTTAATTATTATTTTTTTAACTTAATTTAATAGTTTTAAAATCTTCTAAATATAGCATGTACTGGATTTGAATATATTCATCATTGTACCACATAATTTTGACTAAGAAAATTTTATTTATATACTCAAATTTTGAATTTTGAATTTAGATAGGTGATATCTGAATATTTTAAAACATTCAAAATATCAAGCTAACCAATTTTTCTGTTACGTTTTATTAAATGATATTGGTTTTTTATAAGATGCCCAATATCAAGATATTTAAAACAGTTAGATGGACCATAAATGAATAGTAAGTATACATATCCTATTTGTGCCCTATTCTAGGGGTGGGCACGGATCAAGTATCCACTTTTTTGGGTAGGCTTGATATCCGGCCCGTTATTCGCAATTAAGTTTTTCAATCCATACTAAATACTCGTTGAAGCATGTACCCGTGTAAGTAAGTATCCGCAAAAAAATCAATAGCTGTTATCCGCTATTCGTTATCTGTTATCCGTTACCCGTAGATACTTGCGAGTATTTGTAGATTTTTGCGGGTTTTTACGGATATTAATGGGTATTTAACGAATAATTGACATGTTACTTACGGATAATCTCTAATTGATATTGATACACAATCCGTTTTAAACAGGTATTTGATTTCTGACCTGTTACTTTCCCTTCACTTGAAATCGCTTGTTTCTCTTTCTCTTCTCCTTCTTATCCGTATTCTGAAAATCTGTGGGCGTTGAAACGCTACGATTCTCCATGAAAACATATGGGTTTTCTTGATTTCCGATTGAATTTTTAGTCTGAGGTTCGTGTTTCGGATTTAACCGAAGTAAAAAGGTTTCAAATTTCGCTCCAAAACCCACATGGGATTGGCACTGAATTGTAGTCTGAGAAGAAGAAGAAGAAGAAGAACAGTGATACTAGTCACCGAGTGTTTGCTACGACTATGTCCATAACGGAATCTTCAGAATCGGTTTTCACCACTTTGGAAGAAGAATCTTTTATCGCTCGTTACTCGTTATGGATCAAAGAAGCTTTAGACGAGCTTCCTCACAGTTTCACAATCACCGACCCGTTTATGTCGGGTCACCCGATTGTTTTCGCCAGCCCAGGGTTCCTGAAAATGACTGGGTACACGCGGGAAGAAGTACTCGGAAGAAATGGGAGGATTTTCCAGGGTCCTAAGACCAATCGGAGATCGATCATGGAGATTCACGAGGCGATTCGTGATGAGAGATCGGTTCAGGTGAGCCTGTTGAATTACCGAAAATCTGGATCCCCGTTTTGGATGTTGTTTCATATGATTCCTGTTTTCGGAAAAGACGATGGGAAAGTGATCCATTTCGTGGCGGTTCAGGTCCCGATTTCGGGACAAGACCATCATCGGAAGATAAGAAACGGGTCGAGTTTGAGCGGAGATATGTCGGATTATTCCGAAATGGTGTTTGGTTCTTGTCGAAGAGAGGTTTGCTTGGGCTCTTTTGTGCATCAGGATCGAGCTCGACCAGTGGAATGCGATGAACAAGGTTTGGCTTCAAATGCCTATCACTTGTTTGATGAAATTACTCATAGAGCTTTGAATCAGCCAAGAACTTTAATTCTGTAGCTAAATCCTTGCTTAATTAGCGCCAAAGTCTTTGTTAACGAATTATCTACTTATTGATAGAGGGTTCACTAAATCATTGTTACACGACAAAATTAGAGAATTGGGAACACTGTGAAGCGAGTGAGTCCGAGAAGCTAAAAGCCGCGGAAGCAATTAACAATGTATTATCTATTTTAACGCGTTACAGCGAGTTCGCTGGCAGATTAGTCTCTGGCAAGCGGTACTGTTTGCGTGGTGCAGAGTGCTTAACCTCGTCGTTAGTTATTTCTCTCGGTAGAATCAAACAAAGTTTTGTATTGTGAGTTTTTTGTTTTGGTTCTTGGTTTCATTATGAAGTTACAGTGTGTCACTAAAGATTTTCTCATGACAATTCTTTTGGTAACTTTGCAGAACCGATCCATGCTTACCTGACATGCCAATCGTTTATGCGAGTGATGCCTTTTTGACATTGACTGGTGAGTGCTTCTTTTGGTTTTATTTGAACCATTGTGGGGTCGTAAATAAGCAACTTTTATTAGATCTTGGCACTGTTCTTATTTATTTCATGTTTTTTAGGTTACAAGAGACATGAAGTGTTGGGACAAAATTGTAGATTTCTGAGTGGGGTTGATACAGATTCCTCGGATCTATACGAGGTAGTGTTTTCGTTTTATAGTAATGGCGCCGCGGCTTTCATGGTGTTGAACTTGTGTATATGCCTTTTTTGGTTCAGATGAATGAGTGCATCTTAAAGGGACAATGTTGCACTGTCCAAATATTAAATTACAGGTTGAAATTTTATTTCTTCGAAACATTTTGCTAGAGAATCTTTGTTTCCTTGAATTATTTTTGGCTGATCATTTATGTTTTTATCAGTAACAGAAAAGATAAGAGCACATTCTGGAATCTTCTTCACATATCACCAGTTCGTAATGCTTCAGGCAAGGTATATTCCTCCTGTAATGTAGTCCATTCTATTGCCTTATCGCGTTTGATACAAAACCGGGTTGCAGCATGTAAAATTGAAAAAATAATGGGTGTCGGTTATTCAATCGTTTAGTAAGTATAATTTTCTTTCAAAGAAACTGAGGTGTCCGGATATGGAAAATTAACCACTTCTAATATGCTGTTTGGTTTGGTTTGGTTTCAAGTTCATTATGGTTTGTCTGGAGTTGGTAAATCTGGGACTGGGCATCCACACGAAACATATAGTTTGGGGCTTAAAGAGAAACCTTGCTACTTCAAATCTTTATGATTGTGGAACTTCAGTGAACTGATTGCTCTGTTTCTTTCTTTCATATATTTGTTTTCAGACAGCATATTTTGTAGGCGTTCAGTTGGAAGCAAATTGCAGAAATACGAAAAGTAAAGAGCTGAGACCAGAGACAAGGCAACTGAGTGCGGTCGGTGCTGTTAGAGTTGCGGTCAGGAGCTCATTCATGGTGACATGCTAATATACACCAGAAACAAAATGTCTCTGTGATCGTTGTAATCATTGTACATGAATTAGTATTTCCTTTGATCGTTAAAACTTGGTTCAATCAAAGAGTTTAAAGCTTAAAACTACATAAGCTTTTTAAGACCGACATACGTCAGTTAACTTTAACAGATTCTACGAAAAATAGTTTTAACAGGTTCTATTAAAGATTGATCGACCTTGTATCTCCTACTTAGAGGTATAAGCCTAATCCATAGATAGCTTGATCTTCTTATTCGCCTCAATGGTTTTCGTGATCTTATGTTATTGAGCGAGTTGTTGCCTCCGTGTAATGATCTTCTTTTCTTTTCCCTTTGGGCTTGCATGTGGCTTTGTAGACATTATTTTGTGAATGTTCTCGTTAGATTAGACATTAGATGTCATTTTGTTTGGAGGTCTGACGTTTGTACATGTCTTAACTGTGACCCTACAATGATAATATAACAACAGATGGAGAAAAGAAACCTACATATATATATAACGTTGTTTAAATATTAAATGAAACACAAACAAACAAAGTTGTATAAATATTACAACCTCACCTCGAGAAAACCAAAATAAAAAATACTTATATTGAAAAAAAAATCTACCATACATGTTCATCTCTACCATTTGATAAATGAGTGATCGACGCCACATTTAAAAGAACACACCGTTATCTCTTCATATACCAAAAATATTGGATAAATACAACGGGTGTGGCAGAAATTGTAAATTGGTCGAGAAGGAGAACTGTTGCGTAGAATATCATTCATTTTACAGGGATCGAATTTGTTTGCTGAGGTTGAATTGACTTCATGCAAAAAAAACGAAACAGAGCTATGATTGGGCTTCTGACAAAGCAATGGGATTTTACACTAGAGCCACATGACAGAAAAAAATGAATGATAAAAGAAATGAACATGCGGGGTATCAATCCCCGTGTATGCCATAATTTACAGTGCAATCACTAAGCCTTAAATTTTCCTCGGCTTCACTATAAACATAAATGTGATGTTTCCTTACTATATAGTAAAAACTGAAAATTCAGTATGGTAAAGTGCATTGCGTGTACATCAGTCAGGAGTTATTGAGAACAGAGAATTGGGGAAAAGTGACCAAAAATCCTTCAAACATTATTAACAGTTGATTTCTTCTTCAGCATCAAAAACCAATTCAAGGCAAAGATGGTCTTATAGACTTCCTAATGTTTCTGAGAACGCTCCACATAAATGTCGATACAAAGAAGAGAGCAATACCAGCCACAATGGCTTCTTTCAGACCAAGATTCACCAGCAAGTTCACAAGCAGTCCCGCTAATGCAACGCCGCAGAAATTAGACGAAACAGCAGACAAGAACGGCATGTCGAGGATGGATGCTATTATAGCTCCTGTCCAGGCACCGGTTCCAGGGAATGGAACAGCTACAAAGAGCATTAGCCCTAACCATTGGAACTCTTCCACTGGCCCAGCTTTCTCTTTAGCTCTTTTGAATAAGATCTCAAGTAATTTGGAAGCTGTTTGGCTCTTTCCCGCCAAGAAAGACGCAAACTTTTTGAGATAAAGTATGATGAATGGAACCGGAACCATATTGCTGCAAAAACCCGAAATCAGAGTCACTTCTTTTTGCTTATATAATGGAATCATATGAATATGGATTCAACGTTTAATCTAACTTATCATCATATATTCATATGACTCAAAATCTCATTCAACCTCACAGATTCAACTAAACAATAGAAAGGTGTGCCTCAAACAAGACAGATAGCAATTGTCACACACAAGTTATCACATTTCACACTTTTGTCATCATTATGACAAATGACACATTTACAAACTCTGGTCTGAAAACAAATCAACAACAATATCAAGATGTATCCAACTAATTTTATTCAAGATTTTAGTATTTTGCAAGGTGTGAAGAATTAAGAGACTAACCCAAGAACAGAGAAAATTGTGAGAACAGTAGGTTTTAGCTGCATCCAATAACCGACAGGGATAGCACCGCGGAGCTCAATAACCGGAAGTGTGGCTAAAGCAAACACCACAGCTTCGTCTGGCCAACCAAACCGCCGGAGAGTGGCAGCGATTCTGAGACCAAAGCTCGATGATTTGATGGCATCAGCCGCCGCTTTCGCATCGCCAGACCTAGCAAACCAAAGCAAAGAGAAAGAAGCCCAGAACACAACGCATAACGTGAATTTTAATGGATTTACGCCAAGCTGGATGATTTCGTTTCCTTCTTCTTCTTCTTTCGTTTTTCCGAGAAACCCATCTGGAGAAGAACAAAACCTGGTGAAATTACGGCGTAATGGGTAGAGAAGACTGGAACTTTGATTATGTATGAAACTATTTTGATTTAATCCTAGAGAAATCGAAGATGACAAACCCCTAGTGTGTATTGAAGTTAGGAGATGTGTTTTTCTGGATGAGGAAGCTAGAGTGAAAGGAGAGATTGAGACTAATGTCGAAATAGCCATTTCTGAATTTAGCTCTGATACTCTTTATCTGATCATCGTTGACTCAATATATGGGATTTTCAACAACAACAAAAAGGCAAAATGACTGAAATATCGACCGGAACCTTCAGGTTGAGTTTGGTTTTCTCAGACGTGGTCTTAAGAGTAAAACTAAGTACACTGCTGAATGACTTCCAAACTTCAATCGGGGGAGAGGTATTATTTGTTTTGAATAAATGTATAAACTTTCTTAAGTTGAGGGTTATTGTTGAAATTAAAGGAAACGCGCCGCGTTTGCGTATTATAAAGATCCATCCAGACGGTGCAAAACGGCGTGCAGTTTTGTATTAGAATTAACTTCTTCGTAAAAATATCTTCGCGACAAAGAACATCGCAGAGGAGGAAGATCAGTGTAGAGCTATCGGGACAAATAAATTTTGTGAAGAGAGAATTGGGATCGAGTTTTCAGTTTGGCGAAAAGATGGAAGGAGGAGAAGAAGAAGTGAGCATCAAAGAGTTAGCTTCGAATCTCACAACGTACAAAGAGCAGCTCGAACAGGTTCGAATGATTTCTTCTCTTCTTTTCAGGGCTTTGTTTGTGGTTCCAATCTTTTGGGATTATAGAATCGAGGAGGCTTGAGGAATGGTGAAGATCAATTGAATCTCGGTTCCTAAATTTTGAGCAGAATAGGTTTCTGTATGATTGTTAGGGTTCGTAAGGATGCTTAAATTAGGGAGTCGTTGATTGAAGAAGTGTTCATAAAGTTATAATCCATTATATTCCTTTGGAAACCACTCAGCCATGTGTGTGGAATGGATTGATGATTTTCTTCTTTTCTCACTGATGGGGAAGATTGCTTGTGAAGTAGAATGATAATGTCCCTGTGCTTCCTTTTGCTCTAGCTTATAGAATTTTTGGTTTAGTTTTAATAGGGTGATAATGATGACTGTGATCATGCAATTGCTTCTCCTCTGGTTATCTGATAGAATTTACACTCTTTGGTTTCAGGTGAAGCAGCTTTTGTCCGAAGACCCTAGAAACTCGGAATATGCAGACTTGGAAAAGGAGCTTAAAGAGGTTATACATCCTTGTGAATGTTACTTTCAGAAATCAGTTAATTTTTGGTTTTGTGTGATCAAATCTTTACATCTTTGTAGTCGATGTCATTTTGCTAGTCTTCCTTAGCGTGAGTGAAAGTCATTGACCTGTATGTCTCCACCCTTTGCGGCAAACACAAAAAAACCCCCATTAAACTAGATTTGGTTACTTGAGTATCTAGGTTTTGCATATCATGCCCTTTATGTTTCCGTTCCCAATCTCTTTTGAAGGATTCAGCATGTTACTCGAAATAGCAACATCATTTAACAGCTAGCGGATTCAGTGGAGTTATGTTTCACTTTCTTGAATCTGAAAGGTAAGTATATTTTTGAGTGCCATAATAATCCGGCAGTGGAGTTTGGGTCAGCCAAAAGCAGTTGTTGGAGTGTACATGAAAGTAGGAGAATTAGCGAGGCTTTCATCATTTCTATCTTGGTTATTGTGCAGGTGTGCTAATATGGGTCATGATGGCCAGCCTGCTTCTATCTCCTAATTTCTCGCGTTTGATCCCTGAAGTTCTTACTTCTGAAAATCTTAAAAGATATATTTTGTGTTATTTGTTGGAATCTTCAGTTCTCTGACGCACTTTCTTTTGCACCACGTAGGTGATTGCATTGACAGAGGAACTTCTTGCAACCGCTAAGCAAAATGAGATTTCTCTATCAGATGCTGGAGTTAGTGCTGGAGCAACTGCTGAATCTCCCGATTTACTAGAGGGTGCTTGGGGAAAAATGGTAGGTTTATTTCTGTCATCTTATCTCTTCTCCTGGTCATTTTACCGTCTCTCAGCTCTCTCTATCTGCCATCTTTCCTCAATATGCTGCTATGTGATTAATTTAGTCTGTTCTTTTGGCACGAACAAAATTAATTATGTGATATTCAAACCTGGATCCATGTTACTCCAAAGCACACTACAGATTTTGGTGACTAAAGCGTGATTGATTCCATTTTTTTGTTTTTCAGGATTCAAGGAATGACCCAATACATGAGGGCAAGTTCCCTATTGGAACAAAAGTTCAAGCTGTCTTTAGTGACGATGGCGAGTGGTATGTCAAAAAACCCTTGGGTCTCTTGTAATGATGTATTTACTGTATTCTTTACGTCTTCTTCCCCATTTTGTTTGATTAGTTAAATGTGCAGGTATGATGCGACTGTTGAGGCGCATACTCTAAATGGCTATTATGTTTCGTATGATGAGTGGGGTAACAAGGAAGAGGTAATGCTTCTGTTCCTGTTTGTTTTTCTATTAAAAAAATAAACAAATCTTGAGGTTGCCTTGTCACAATGTAGGTTGATCCAGATAATGTGAGGGCAATAGAGAACAATGCTCTCTTGGAAGCTGAAAGACTAGCTGAAGCTACCAAAAATGCACTCAAAAGAAAGATTGAGCAAGCTGCGAGTTCTGATTTTCAATCCAAAACTCTACCAGCAAAGCTTAAAATCGATCCTAATGATCCCGAGGATGTGGTAAGTCAAAAGATGATTGATTATTTATTTTGTCTTTGTTGGTCCCATATGAGGTCGTGTTATGAGGTCTCGCTGTGTTTTTCAGAAAATTGCTAAGCGTAAGAAGATACATGCTTTCAAGTCAAAGGCGAGACAGGAGCAACTAGAGGTTGCACAGAACAAGAAACAGAATGCTTGGCAACAGTTTCAGACAACTAAAGCCAAAACTAAAAAGGTTGAAAATATTCGCAATTTCTATTGCTTTTTTTTTATAATGCTCTCTGATTCTGAGACGGGTTTGGGTTGCTTGTTTATTAGCAGGTAGGGTTCTTTACAGGGAGGAAGAAAGAGAGTATATTTAAATCTCCAGAGGATCCATTTGGAAAAGTGGGTGTGACTGGAAGTGGTAAAGGTTTGACAGATTTCCAAAAGCGAGAGAAGCATCTTCATCTCAAGTCTGGTAATGCTGAGGGCACTGATGAATAAGAGACATTTTATGTTTCTAAGGATTTTCAGGTACTCGAGTAGTTATTCTTCCTGTCTCTCGAAGAAACCTCTAAAAACAAAAACAAAAAGATCTAAAACCCACAAATTTATTTTGTGGATTTCTGCTCTTTTGTAAGTTGAATTCTTGAATTTTTAAGACGAGCTTTCTCTATTCGATCTCTTTTATTTCGTTGTAGTCGACAATAGAGTAGAGCCGACCAATCAAGGGAAGTACACAATGCGAATCCTGTCACTGTTTGCTATCTCAATTGGGAGTTACCTTTCTCGCCGTTTCTCTTTCGTATAACTGCGAGCCGTCAGGATATGGTATTATCCAAGCCGTCTCGCATTTAGGAGGATGTCGCTCGTTCTGACTAAAGTTTCAAAATGACATGAACAACTTTTGGTGGGTTAATAAACTTTTCGTAAGGTATAATATTTGTATACAAGGGAGAATGAATACGGGAGTTTCTTCTTCTTTTTTTTTTTTTTTTTACTTCATAAGCCGGAGTTCAACATGCCAAAGGTGCATGTTCAATTTGGAGTTAATTGCATTTGCATGTCTCTTTATTTGAAAAATGTAATCCTCGATGTTCCATTCCATGGATAATACGACATAATTGCTATTCTGTCAATTTATATAACCTGTGCCGTTTCCGACAAACTTATACTGCCCAAGCTTCTCAGAAGCTCACTTGCACACCATCTCCTCTTTGAGAGGCCAACAGGTTAACGTTTTTACTCAATTTTTAATTGGAATCAAAAGTATGAAACACACAATACTACTAACAACCATTGAAAAGCCAAATAAATCAAGGCTATAGAATCCCTCGCATTCACAAAAATAAAAATTAAAAAGCAAAATAAAGACAGAAACAACACAAAAACAAAGGTTCAACAAAAAAAAAAATCCCTTTTAACTATTCAAAAGTTGGCTTCACCCAAGATGTCAGATCTTTGCTTAACAAAAACACATCCATCAAAATCAATCTAATTCCTAAGGAAGCCAATAAGACAGCAGATGCAATGGCAAAAAGAACTAGAGAGTATAATATATGTTATGCTTCGATTGATAATGCATTACCATCATGGTTAATAAATGTTGTTCAAAAAAAAAAAAAACTATTCAAAAGTAAAAAAACAAAATTTATAATAGATAATAACTGTTGAACAATAAAATCTTTTTTTGCCGATTCAGAAAACTATGTTCTCAATTTTTTATTTTACATGTACCCTCTTGCAATAGTGTCTCATCTCATGCAGAGAAATCATCATCGATCGCTTTTATTGTTCGGTATGTAATAACATAACATACACAAACTCTTTACTCGTTGCGGATTGTCTGATACTTCCCCCACAATGATTCAGATCTCTTCATCTCAGCCATCAAGCTCTTGAACTTGTGGCTGTAATCCACTCCACTGTTGAATTTGACATTTATTGAAGAAAAAAAATCAAATTCGTTTGGATATAACGCAAAAGAGAAAAATCATAATCTTAAGAAATGGGAAAGAACCTGATACGATCCAATGATGATATAGCACGAAGAGCACTTCTGATCATGTCTTCATTACGATCATGCTCTTGCTTCACTGCATCTTGCTTTGGCTTGAAGTTGATTGTTTTTTGAAGTGGTTCCACAAGCGAATCCAGTACTGAAGAAAAAGCATCATGATAAGGAATTTATAACAGATAAAAAAAAGCATCTTGTATATTTTTTTATCTGTTATATAACAATTAATTTGGAAGCTATTAACATACCAGCTAGCACGGCTGAGGGGCATTTATCCGCTAGTAATGAGAGTATAAGATGACAAAGCATCTTCAGATCATAATGATCTGCATAAACAGAGATTTATGTTATAAAGATAATTTATAAAAATAAAAATAAAAGCGTGACTGTAGGTTAATTAACATACAAGAGAGATTAGACAACACTCACCTTCTAGTCCGGATTTGAGGAAAGGAATTATGAAAGAAGACGGATTCAGTTGATCAAGACAGCTATCGAGCAGAGTAAATACACACTCAAAAGCTGCTTTCCTCAATTCAAGCCCATCATCAACAACGTGCTTGAATGGCCCTAAATCAACCGTTCTTATTAATTCTTTCTGCAAAACAGAAAATGTCTCAGTTATAAGGATTCCAAAATATTATGACAGGATTATTGTATCACTAAGAGCCTTTTATAGAACTTACCTTGATAACGGTTTGATCATAAAGAAGCGGTAACAATTCAGGGAGGAGTCCTTTAATAAGGTTTGGTTTATAGTGAGCAAAGGTACTCAGAGCTGACACCGCTGCACGCCTAACATGCTGCATAAATCAAGGAACCGGAAAAAAAAAGAGTTATGATTAGTCGCAGCAACATCATTTTCTTGTCAATGATTCTTAATGAATTTTGATATCATCGAATGGGGTCAATTTTATTTGACCTACCCTGTCACCATCTTTAATTAGCATGAGGAATGAAGAAATCTCAGGGAAGATGATTTCGTCTAATTTCTCAGGCCGTTCCACTACAGAATATTTCACAGCGGTAACAACAGTTGCACGAGTAAAAGCGGCTGGACTAGTCGTCCTTACCTATAAAATTCAGAATGCAATACAAATATTATTCATCATTCAACTCATGACACAAAGTGAGTAAATGAAGATAGTAAGATTGTTCTGCAGCTACCTTAAGTGCAGGAACCAGTTTCTTAGGTTCTATCAACGCCATTTTTCCCAAGCATTCAGCAACAACATTCCTTACACCCTCTTCGTCGCTTTCACAGTGGTTAAACAGTAAAGCAAGTATTTTCTCAACACTGGAATTCTGGAAGTCAGCTTTATCAACAGACTGCCTCACGATCACCTGAAAAAACAAGGAACAAGGTATGAAGTCCAGCAAAATATCAAATTTTATAGTATAATATGGATACTTGTTCAGGAAAACAGACCTCCTTGAGCGAATGAAGGAGAATATATTGTTTTTTCTGTTGATTATCAATCTGGTTCAAGATAAAAGGCAAATAATTCGACAGATTGCCAACAGCAATGTTTCCAAGAGCATATGAAGCCGCAGACTTTATTTCTTCAAAAGGAGATTGGAAAGACTCAATGACGATCGTCTCAATGCCAATGTGTGCGCTTAGATCTTTCCTTCTCCCAATCTCACCAAGAGACAACAGGGCAAGATGCTGTTTTGCCTGCACGTAAAAAACCATCACCACAAAAATGAGCCTTCAAGTAGATGTAGATCTCAAAAGAAAATAAGCAATTTGTCTACTCTGAAAGCTTACTGAATTTGCGCCGCTGTCATCTTTAAGGATTTCCATAAGCATTTTAACTGTAGACGAGCAATTCTTATCACCTGCCGCGAGACAAAGTACTGCGACACACTGTGCAATTGAATATAATGCTTGCTTTGGGACACCTCCAGACTGAGGAGAAGGCTTAGCACAAGAAAGTAATGAGTCGAGCAAGGTGTAGAAACTCGTATTTGCATGATACACCAGAGCTTCAAAGAATCCTTGCAGAGCCTGTGACAAGCATCCACAAAATCATTTCCTTTTTATCTTTGATCTCAGGCAAAGTATATAACAATTCAAACAAAACAAAAAATTACCAAAAGTGCTTGACCCTGGAGAAGTGGGCTTTTAACTAAAGTTAGTGCCTGCGGAAGAACTTTGTTGCGAACCGCCAAACTGATATTTTCACTACAACTCTTTCCGGTCATCAGAGTGCAGCAGAGTTCAAGTGCAAGAGCTGTCATGTGGAGGTCAGAAACACTGAAAAAGACAGATGAAAGTCATTCTTCTACTAAAACCACCAAACTATAAAGTTTAGGAAAAAAAAATATTTGGGGAAGTTCTGGATAAACAGACCTTATCAGAGATGAAAGCTCCACAACAATAACTTCATAAGCATCTGAGCCAATTTTATCACCGTAGGCTGTTACCAAGGTATTCATGGTAATCAGTGTTGCTTGCCTTAGAACCCGATTAGCCTGTTATACAAAAACATTAATACAAATTGCATAAGAACCAGATATTGTATTCAGGGATTTTTTTCCACTGGTTATGATACAGTAAACAGAAAAAGTACATATTTAATGCCTATTAGTAAGAAGCCATATACCTTCCTTAAGAATCCAGTTAATTCAGCAATCAAATGGTCCAAGATACATGACAGATCAATGTGCAGCGGAGAAGTGGCAATGACAGCAAATGCCTGCATGCACCAACACAATCACAGACGTGACTAAAAAAATTAAAAATAAAAGCGTCATTGCTGCTGTTAGGCGAGTGATTTCGTTTGGAAAATTAAAAAAAAAATTAAAAATCAAAGTCATTTTTGTTTTAAATTAAAAATTAAAAAATAAAAATAACAACCTTTACTGCTGTTAGGCGAGTGATTTCGTTTCCCATTCGGTCAACAAGCACAGGAAGGCATGAAGGTAACTCTGCTCTAAGTTGATCGCCAAATGTTGAAATCACAAGACCCATGCAGGTAATAGCACACTCCTTGACCTCCTGTTGAAGCAAAGAGATATTAAGAAACATAAATAGTACAAATAAAACACAGCTATCTGCTTGCATCTTCCAATTTCAGTAATTAATCATAAAGACAATTTGAAAGAGTTCACAAAGAAAATTCAGATCTAAGTCCCCAAAGCAAGGATACTCAAAAACGACGAAAAACAAATAAAAAAGGGGATTCATGCCACAAACCTGGTCCTGATCTTGATTTGTCAAGCGAGACATTATAGCATTGTAGATTGGATGAACAAATGGTTTAAAATCAAAGTCCATACCCTAAACCACATAAGAGAAAATATCAGTGGATGCAAAAATCTGTGGGTTGTCTAGTGAACAGGCTGGCTCAGTAAGTGTGTACATGATGTCTCAATGTAATGAGATACTCACCTGAGTACTTGGGCGTACTACTCTGACAAGTTCCCCACAAACCCTTAATGCCTCAGCGGTCACCTTGTAATAGCGTTCGCCAACAGCAGCTAAAACAGGACTAGAAAGAGCCTGGATTGACATAAGAGTTACGAGACAGTCAAATCAACCTTCATCAGCTGTTAATGCTCATTTAGTTTTGAAAACTAAGTTCTAAAGTCTATGAACTCAACACTAGGCATTGAACATTTTGCCAATATTCGATGGACTGAAAACCATAAAAATGTTTCCAACCTTAATGTAAGGATGAAAAACAGGAGGCGCATGCGATGCCAAGACTAATTTTGTGAAGACAAGAGCTTCAATTTTCAAGTTTGAAGTAGAAGTTTTATCCTGGAGGGGAAAAAAAGAGGAAACATGAGCAACTGAACAAAGAACAACACCGAGAGTACGCAAATAAGTATATCGAATATCCCCACTAACATTCAGCGCTCTTTCAATTCCAGGAACTAGTGAACCAATATGATCAGCAAGGCAGTCAGGCAGGACGACCACAAGTTCTCTCAAAACAGAGAATGCACCCACCTACAGATAGGTAAGAAGTTATAAATATATAAGGAACCAAACCAAAAAGAGAAATTCACACTTTCGTACCTTTGTCTTAACAGACTTTTCACGCAGTTGCCTATTTATGGATTTCACAATCTTTGAGACTTCCTGCTTCAGTAGCCATTTCGCACTGCATGGATCAAAGTTACATACTTAGTTAGCAGGGATTCATCAGTAATGTGACAGACCGTCCATAGTGATGGAATGAAAGGAGCGCAAAATTTGCCTCGACTCATCGGTGTCAGTTTGACCTTTTGTGACATTTCCTGTTTGCCGTAACAGATCAATGAATGTGTTGAAAACATCCATCTGTAGCAACAGTACCTCGGATCAGTGACCATTTAGCAATGCAGAATAGAGCATTTTTTTATTTTACATACCTTCACATTTTCTTCCCTTTCCTTAAATCTATCAATTAGTTTTGGGCAGGCCTGCACAAGAAGAGACTTATTTCAAAATTTCTGAACAAAAGAGACTACAGTAAATTTTCATCTCTTATTTAATTAAACATCATAATAACGCCGGATTATCAACAGAAGTAAAAGATGAAAAAATTATTAAATATATAATCCTCTTGATAGTTATTAAAAATACAAAAAAAAAAAGATATACCTCTTGATATACTTTAGAGATCATCTCAGAACGAGAAACTATTAATCCTGCCAGGCATTTCGCCGCTGCTCTTCTAACTTTCCAGCTGGCATCCTCATCATCCGTGTACTCATTCGCACTCTCACTGTGAGGAAAATAGACATATATCACTGAGACAAATGTGCACTGCAAGGGGCTAGGTTACGGATCCAATGCTTATATCAGAACTTACTCATCTTCTTCATCTTCAAGAGTCCCATCGTCAGTATCTTCCTCCATGTTGTCCGTAAAATTTGGGTCATAACTTATGTATTCCAAAGTGAGATTTAAAATTTCATCACAGTATGGTGAGATGTCCCTTGGACACCGTAGCAAGAAACTTTCAAGTGCCTGCAGTTAAATTTCACAAGAATTTTTCATATAACTTTCGTTGAGGCTTAATAAAGATTAAAATCCCAATTTCATACGACAGTGTAACAGAAAAGAAACTCCAAGCACGCCCAAGTAATTGTATGATTAAAAAATTGGATAAGAAAATAACAAGAGGCACGCCTAGTGAGAATGTAGAAAATAGGGAATATTGTGCGAGACCTGTAAGCTATACTCGCGGAGCTCCTCATCATTTTCTGAAGCGCTGGTGCAGTAATTGATCAATACTGGAACAGTGTTACCAAGATGAGTCCCAAATCGGTATCCGACAGAACGGCTGAAAAAGAAAAAGCGCAATAAATACCATACACATGGCAAGCCTAATCATAATATGCAAGGTAAACCATGCATCCCACTCAATAAATAGGCAGGACAGCCACAACTAACAGAAACATATTACAACACTACAGTTAAAGACAAATACCACAGCAACGAAGGATAGAAAGTAAGTACCTTAAAGCTCCAATCATTTGAATATTGGTGCGTGTAATCTCCGATTTTGCATTCTTGTTACTTAGGTTTTTCACAACTTGAACTGTCGCATTTGCGAGCAAATCATCAGACAGACTCGAAGCAAGAGATGCTGAACCCAAAAGAAAAATTTGAAACTTAAATGAGATATCAACATCGAATTAAGACTTGGAACAAAAACAAATGGAGTTGAATTTATCATATGAACCGGCGTTGGTATCACATGAATTGACACCAACAGCTGAGATCCATATTCATATATTTAATACTGGGCTGATGAAAGTTGACACTCAATCCCCATGAGATTAGAATCTGGTGTTAGATTAGCCAACTATTGGTAGAACTAGCCAGCAATCTTATAGTCTCGATTTTTAACTTACCAATGCATGTAACAGTCTTCTTCCTGACTGTGGCTTGGTTACAGCCCAATTGCAATAGCAATGTGTTCAGTAGCTTCTCGTGATCATCTGCCATTAAACTTCCGTATTTTTGAACAACATCACACATAATCTCAAGACATTCACACTTAATCCCTGGGCTCATTCCCTTCAGCAGCAAGACAGCATAAAATTACTTACTTGCAAAACAAGTATACTAGGGTAGACAAATAATTATACGCGTGTACTGTTCTCTGCTTTACTAAGAGTTATTCAGAACGAGATATTAAACTGTAACAGCGCCAACAAAACTTTCAGGTAAAATCAATTCAAGTAAAGGTATCAATCCATCTAATGTGTAGCCTGACTTTTTCTTTAAATTGTAAATCTGTAATTTTGCTGGCTTCCTAAAATTGTCTCAGACCCTCGTAGTGGCCTTGACAATCGAAAAAAAGGAATAGGCCTCCCAGCAACTAACCTGGCCACTTATCCCTCCAATCATTTGAGTAACAAGAATAGATGGAGCATGCGAAGGAGCAACTTGAGCGACAACAGTCCTGAGCGCTATGCTTGCGGTATCACGGTGTTGGTCTTTCCCATGCAGTAGTTTCTCACATAATTTGTTGGTCATCTCCACAATACGCTCTTCTCCGACCTTCTTCACCAGTGGAGCAAGACTGAAAGAAAATCATACATCAATGGTCGAACATAGTCAGCTAATCTTAAAGAACTCAAGACCATGAAAACCGAAGCTGCTGAGAGAAGAAAGCAGACCATTTAACAGCCAATCCAGAAACATCACCAGCAACATCATCAAGTTGTTGCAGTATGATGCTCGACAATCTCATCTCCAAGTCTGGGTCGAGTTTAAAGGAGTCCTTATTCAACTCATTGAGCAAATCAGAGGTTGCCATATATCTATAATCTTTATCTTTACCAGTCATCTGAACATAATATAGAACAAAAAAACGCAGAAATAAGAAAGGTTTGTATAATCAAAAATTAAATTCAGCTTAGTTCGAAATAGATGATGAAACCTTTTCAATTATTCCAGAAACTTGTAAGTTCGCCATCTTTGCTTGACTTTATCAATTCACCCCTTCCAACTGCAATCAAACAAGGATCTTGAGTTTTCTTTTACACAGTCGAGAAAATAAAAATATATAGAAAGTGAATCAATCACTCAATTATCCGAGCAATGTAACTCTAAGAAGCTCTCAAAATACGTCAGAAACATAGTCAGAAGAACAAAGGAGAAGTCCCGAACATGGACTAATTCTCTCCCGGTAACAAAACCTAATTAATTTCCCTGAAAACTTATGATCAATTCAAGATTACAAAGAAGAAGTTCGGTTCGATCAATCGAAGTACCTTCACACCAAAACCCTAAGACTACGAGTACGACTACGGAAGCCAAAAGAGTTAGTGCCAGACATCATCAGACTTCTCGATGTCGCACAGAGAAAATAAGTAGCAAAAGAGGAAGAAACCCTAACCTCAGAAGACGAAATCGACGAAAGATAGCGCCGGTGACGGAAGCTGAGCGCTGAGATGTCCAATATTATGGTGGTGAAGTTGCCTAGAGGCTAGAGGAAACTCCAGAGGAAAGTAAAAGATGGAGGAGACACTGTAAGTTTTTCTCCGGACTCGTGTAGCCTTTGATATACGCCTTCTCTCTCCTAAACAAACAAGGAAACTGAAAAATTACAAATGGGCCGTATGGAGTTAAATTGGGCCTGGCTGCTATCTTACTTTATTTTTAGGCTACTTTACTTTATTTTAAAGCTACTTTTACATTATCTTTTACCTCTCGTGTTAATCCTTACGAAACTAAATACAGAAATACTTTTTTTCTTTTTTTGACACGAGTCATGAATATTTATAATTTCTATTTTTCAACCAAATCTTCATTTTCTGTTTTCTTTTTATATAATAGTAATTATTTTTATTTTTCAAACTATCTTTTGAAAAATATATATTTTAAAAATATCATATTTTAAAAGTTCTTTTTCAATTAATTTAAATCAATAATATCTGTGAAACGTAATGTTGGTCTAGTCATTCCAATCAATTTGGTAGACAGTCAAACTACATCTTTTTCAAAAAAGAAAACAAAATTAGCTTATTTTTTAGGAAAAAAATAGTAAATATTTTTATCATAAGTACATTTTCGTCAAACTTGATTGGAAGTATCGAAACCAAAAACAAAATCTTCACTAACAAGTTAAAATTTTATAAATAATTAGATATTTGAAATTGTATTTATATCTGTTAATTTGTTTTAAATGATATATGAGAATCACATGGCACAATAGTAGTCACATTTAATATTTATTAGATATTTTTTGGGTTCAACTCAACACTTTTAATGTTAAAAGAGATATTAAAGCTAATATGTTAAATTGATAAAAAATACTTGTTTTAAAGATGTCTAATTGATTGTTTCAGTTTTTAAACACATCTGGATTTAATTGAGAAGAATGATTTGACCATTTGAGATTGTTTATATAATTAGATTAAATTGATAAATTAAATACTTCCTTAAATAAAAAAGAATTGGTACTTTAACCAAAATAAATCTAATAAGCTAAAACACTTAACAATTTAAATGTTAACTATTTATACGTATTTAAATTAAATTACAGTCATAAAATATAAATATTATAATAAACTAAAATTTTGGGTTTTATATATTTGACTAAAACTAAACTACCTTCGAATGGACTTAATTAAAATTTGATTTGGTTTAACCAAATCAAACGGATAAAAACAAAGATTAAATCAATTTTATCATAAATTAGATTTCAACTCTCAAATAATATCAAATTTTAAACATTTATTGTCAATTGAGTATAAATGGCTTGAACTTCGTCAATGGACTATAATTCGGCTTGGCCCAGTTACTTTGTTTTCTCAATTTCTGTCGAATATTTTGTTGTGAGAGTGTGGTTTTCTTGCTTGATCTATGTGATTTACGTGTAGCCAAAAATTCTTATTTATTTGAGTGTTGCTAAATTAGCAGGCAAGACGCATTGACCAACGATTAGCTATTGAAATCTAAAATCACCGACATTCTCTCATCTGTATCATTTTTAATTACGTGTTTGAACACAAACGCCAAATCGTTTCTTATTACAGCAACACATAATTCATGATTGAAGTTTACTGAATGCAGTAAGTATTAAAACAAAACATTAAAATTTATACAAAAATAAATATATTAAGTGAAAATGATAAATCTAATATATAATAAATGAAACATGTGATATCACAAGGTACAAAATATCTTCAATCTTAATCTTTATGTCAAAAAATAATAATAATAATCATAGTCCTTTTTGATGCATAAGGGCTTTGATTGGTAACATTTGCGTAATGGCGGAATGATGGAAAAATAAAAAAATTTACGGAATAATTTAAAATATGAGGAATAATTTAAAATTTGCAGAATGAAAAACTTGCGGAATAGATTTTTTCTATGATTGGATAAGTTTGCAGAATAGCAAAATATAAAATATTTTAAATAAAATTTCACTATATTTTATAATTGAGCTATTTAGTTTTAGAAAAAAAAACATTTCACTCTATTATTTATTATCATAAGAAATTATAATTGAGTTAATTATTATAAAAATAAAAATTATTATAAATTATTATAAAAATAATAATTATCTCATTGTAATTTGTTAACTTATTCTTAGTATATTTATAATAAATACATTAATATTTTATGACATTGAAATCAAATATCATAGTTTTATTTATTGATTTTCTATTATATTATATAAGATGTATACAAGTTTGTTTTGTTTTAATTTATTTGATTTTTCTTAAAATTTTATGCAAATTTGTATGTATTATATTATATAGTGTGACTATTAATATTTTTTAATATTTTTATTGGTTTTAATATTTTAGCTAAATGTTTAAAACAGCATTGTGTAAAACAAATATTTTATAATTTAAAAATTTAGTAGTATTTATTTAGAATTCTAAAATATTATTGTTATGTAACTATAAAAATTTGATTCCACAAAAAATCTACTCCACCCTCACTTTTCCACTTAATAAAATCATCTTTGTATTTTTTGTCAGCAAAAACGTAGACTTGCGTTTTTGCGTTTCGTACGCGATTCCGCAAATTTTTTTATTAGAAAAATATTTGTGGAATCGCGTTTTTGAACGCGATTCCGTCATTCCGCAGATTACCAATCAGAACCAAGTTATTTATCGCATGTCACATTACACGCCTTACAATACATGCCAAGAATTTTCGTAACATATAAATGAACATAATTTTAATTACAACGTTTAAGGAGTTGAAAAATCGAGAAAAAAGGTTTAATAAATGAGTTCACTTGTGACACTAACCAAGCATTTACTCAACCTAATAATACGTCAGACATAATAGGACTTGACTTGCACTCGCCAGGACGATCTTCAGCTCTCCACTAATAGAAATAATAATTTATTGCTTCCTTTGTTTTCCGTGCAACGGATTTTTCATCATGAGATGAAATCATACGTATGCATCCTATTTTTCAAAACTAAACAAAGTGTAAAGTATTCTCATAGGAAAAAGATTAAATTAAAAAGTATTACGCATCATGTTGATAATTTTAAGTAAAAATCATAGGTATATATATAGGTAAATGTTATCAACTTTTTATGGACTTTGTTCTGATGCCCTTCCTCTAATTAAAACGGCCTTATAAATCAATTTTGTTCAATTAAACCGAAAAAGGAAAATTAACCAATTTTCATTGGACCAAAAAAACTAGTTGTGTCGGAAATGAGTTTAAAGTTACATGATAAGATGTAAAATTCGGCAGATTCATGTAGCAGTATGTATATGAATATACTGTATATATATATATATATACATATGACATTTCATGGATGATGCATATATTACTGGTATGAATAAATGAGACAAATGATCATGATCCACAAAGTCTAATGAATAAGAAGTATATAATAACAGTGGAAATCCCAATGCGTCGATCAGATCGCCAAGATTATACCTTACTAAAACATATGTTCGCAAAGCTACCTAAACAATGATTAACAACAAATACAGTGTTAAAACATTAATTATAAGGTACTTATATTTAAATCACAAGAGAACATACATAATAACAATCTCAACTTAAACTAATTAAGGACTAGAAGCAAGATTTTCAATAGGGGCTTTATTGATGTAGTTATTACCAGCAGAAATCTCGACATTGTTATTAATGATGTTGCTCTTCTTGGACAGATTGTGTTTGTTGTTATGCATCCAAACTTTAAGAACTTTTCTCCTAACTCCAATCTCTTGACAAAACTGCTGAACAACAGATTCCTCTTGTCTCTGCATCTTCCAACCAATTCTCTCCGCAAAACTCAGCATCTTCTCCTTCTGCTCTTGAGTAAACTTTGTCCTAGACCTCTTCTTCTGATTATGTCCACCGTAATTGTACGGTGGTGGAGGCGGTCGAAATGGTAAGTTTCCTCCACCGTCTTCCTCCATATGATCTGACTCTGAGTTTGATCCAGCTGCGGTTGCAACACCAATTGGCATTATCATTTGCTGTGGTAATGGTGATTTGATAATCTTGTGGTGGTGATGGAACATGAGTTTTTTCTGCTTTTGGTTGTGGTGGTAAGGGGAAAATAAGGTTTTTTCTTCGCCTTCTATTTCTCTTCTATGGAAGTTTCTATGGCAGTTACAAGCTGAGCAAGTGAGACCTTGGATGGAACCTTCTTCACCACTTGGCATAAACTCTCCACAACCATCAATAGCATTGCCTCCCATGGAAGCTGCATGATTCTTCCTACATTCCTTGTACTTGTTAACCACAGGCTTCTCCTTCTTGTCGTTGTTGTTGTTTCTCCTGATCATGATGTTGTAACCCACATGATGATGATGAGGATGATCATGGTTTTTGCCAAGACCATTACCATTCGAGGGGACTATTAGTGGGTTTGGATTAGTAGTTTTGGCAGGATGATGATGGAGATGATCATGATGACGATGAATTATGTGTCCATGCCCACCACAACTATTACCATAAGCAGTGTTTATTGGGATAGGCATGTCATGATCTTCTTGACTCGCAACTTCCATTCTTTTGATCTCTCTCTGCAGAAAATAGTCACAGTTAATTAATAAGTGTTTCTTTGTTTGGGGACAACGACAGTAGCTAGTTAGGAAGAAAAAAACAAAGAGTAAAGATAATTAATGAGTAAGACCAAATGATTAAGCTACAAAAAGGCAAGAGCTTTCCTCACTACTCATTAAACCCATTTTATAATAATTTTTTCAACAAATAAAAAAACCTAATTTTGGAACGTTAAAAACGATAGAGAACAAAACGAATAAGTATACAAAAGAAAAAAAAAAATTATTGCAAGCCTGCTCATGCAAAAGCTGACAAACCCACTTGAAAAAAAAAAGTCTTAGTTCAAGAGGGTGATGATAATCAAGAAGACAATTTAACCCAACAAATAGTGTATCATCAAACACACAGATATTCTTTTCAAATCTAACGACAATTTGAGATAGAGAGACTGAAGAAAAAACACAAACCCTCACAACCAGCAAAAGCCGCGCAACTTTCTTTTACTTCTGAAAATCAAAACTTGTCTTCAGGATAATCAAGAAGAAGTATCTAAACCACAGTGATCTGAGAATGATAGGGAGATTGAGAAGTAGTAAAGTGAAGACTTCGAAGAAGAAAAATAAAGAGAGAGAGCGAAAGAGAGGATTGCAGATTTTGGATGTGAAGGCACTGCTTAAACTAAGGGCTTTTAGAGTATTAGCAGTGAAAGCCTAAAAAGCAAGAGAGAGAGAGAGAGAGAGAGAGAAATGAAGACTACAGCTAATTATTTTCCTAACTTTTTCTACAGACAAAGAGAAAAAACATCGTTAGTTAATTACATCACTTTGACCTAATTTCATTTAATCAAAGGGATAGAAACGAACAAAACGTATCCTTAATTTACAATAAGATTTTTAAAAAATTATTTGTTTTGTTTCTTTGTTTTTTGTTTTCGCATTTTTGCTGGTGAATGTAATATTTACAATATAAAATATACCAATCACCTATGTCACTTCATACAAGCATTGATTAAATATAGTTAATAAATGAACTTCAAATTCTCCCAGAGAAAAATTATAAAGATAGGAGAGGAAAAAATATGAGAATTAAAGATTATGGGAGATTGCTTGGCTTGCACTACCAGACATCAAATTTACAACAGTGTAGAAACGTGTCAGATCGTTAGTGGGAAGAGTATTGAATCAGATAGACAAACAGAAAGTCATAATAAATTACAATATCTCATCTTGGTTTTAAATTACCTACAAAAATATTGGTATCAAATATCAATACTAGTTACAACGATTAATCAAAAAAAAAATGTAATCATCTTTTTGTTGTTGAAATGGTGGAAAGCTGGTTGAAATGGCGTTAAACATTCTGTTTTTCAAACATGTAATACTTGTTGACAAAAAAAAAACATGTAAAATTTATGCATGTGGTTGACAAAAAAAAATAGTTTAAGCTTGTGGTTGACAGAAAAAAAAAAAAAGCAAACTTGTAAAAATTAGTTTTCAATAAATACACACTTAATCACCAATAATGTCGCGTGATAAACACATATTTTGGAGCTAATTCATGGCATTATAACTGTGAGATTACTCGTTACTTAAAAACGAATACCTGAATTTGTTAAGGTAGTAAATACCATATATTGTTCCTCTCTTGTTTTTTTAAAAAAGTATATATATATATATATATATATATACATATACATGTTACTTTACTCAAAATCACATCGATAATTATCTGTCGGCATTAAATACGTCACGTATGATATTAGCTTCCAGAGGTTGTCATGTCATGCATGTGAATTTATATTATTCACTTGAAGTTACTATTAATTATGGTCCTACAAAATATGTGCTCTCATATATTATGATCTTCTCCTTTTTTAACATAAATTTATCAAGAAAAAATAATAAACAATCAATGGAAAAAAGTCGTAGTTACCTTATAATTTTGTTTTGTTCTGTGAAATGTATTCATAATTATTTACATAGATATGTGAAATCTCTTGTGCTTATAGGTTAACTAAAGGACTCGTATGGTTAGATAAAATTATGTTTCTATTTCTATTAAATTCGAGAACTATATCATGGAATCAAATAATTTAATTTTACTATATATGCTGCAGGTTGAGCCATTTGTCTAAATCAGGTTTTCAGTGTTTTTAAAAAAAAAAAGAAAAATGGTGTGTTTTCGATATAATTAGTACTCCATCAAAAAATAATTTGTTTAACCCATTCAAGTCTTTAAGAAAACGGTGCAGTTCACTTTATTCTTTTATCATCCCCTGTGTGCTTTTATGCAATGATACAAAAATGAAATTGAGAAACTTTTATCTTCTTCTATCTTTTGTTTCCTTCTTGTCTCTATTTGTTGTCTATTCTTCTGGTAAATTCCTTCCACTGTGGCAGCTTTTTTCTTTTCTAATCTCCTTTATTTTTCTTTGTACCTTATGTAAAGTCTCATTAGAATCATGGTAAAATTTTGAAAAACATATAGTAAGTTGTTTTTCTGTCGTCCATAGTATGTATGTATCCATACGCTAAATGAATTTTGATTCGTGGTAAGATTTTTTTTTTTATAAAAAAAATGGACCACAAGAATAAATGACGTTGGTTTGATGGTCCAGAAATTGGATCACAATTTTCAAGATGGTCAGGCCTTTCGTATTTACTCAACTTCCTTTATGTACAAGGATAAGTATATTTGTTTTTTTAAAAAATAAAAATAAAAACAGAATAAAGGAGGAAGACGGCGATGCTTAATAATATATTATTCCTTCGAAGAATTATTTTTATGATTTTTTCTAGTAGATATAGTTTCATTATTTTATAATGAATGTATGTGTGGATATTCGATAGTCTAATTAATGTGTGGTATCTAAAAATGATATGTTTAATGTGTACGGTGTGCCTTTGCAAATAACTTTACTCTAAACAACAACGCTAATTAAATAAGGAAACGGGATATATGAAGATGACCACTAGAATAAATATTTTTGTTTTTTGTTCTTTTTATTACGAACTTTTGGTTTATTGTTAAGTTAATTTTAATTTATGATGCCGACTTTCTTTTATTAATCTTTATAACTACCAAGCTTCACATAACTTCTTAAATTAAAGATTCCAATTATTTTCTGTTAGCAAAAAAAAAAAAAAATCACGGTCAGCCACACCAATATTGAAATTATTGACTCATCTTTCCTTAAAAAGGAATTTAAATGCCTCATTTTTCCGTTTGTTACGAGAAAAATATGATAACAACATCATTTGCATTTTTCCAAGTTAAAAGCATGTGATTATACGTCTAATTATCGTTGAGTTATTGTTCATGCAATCTCAAAATATTAAAGATCAATTAATCATTGTCTTTATTAATTAATTAAAATTGGACATCTATTTATATAAACATAATATGGCCAAGTAACCACACAAAGACACATTAATATACATGTATATTTCATGGGTATATATGACATGCCATGTCATATAATTAGTACACAATATATATAAACACTATAATGATTTACTCAGTTGTTTTTATCAATGAGTCAATTTGTAGAAACACACAGTTATTACAATATTGTTTCCCGGCAGTGTTACCTGTCGAAATCTTAATTAAAAAGAGCCATAGTTAAATAAAGTTATTATTTCAAAAGTGATGAAATATGGTGTCATTAAGCAAAGAATCAGCTAGTCTTTTTGGGGAATGACAAAGTCTGATGCATCGATCGTTGTTCATCAATGTACAGTTCTTGCATTAGGTAAAGCCCATCATTACAAATTTTTCTTAACCCCAAAAAGAAGCTTGTGTATTGAATATTGAATAAAAAAAGTTTACAGTTAAAATTTTTCTCATACATTTTGCATGTGTGTATTGCTTTTGTGACACACCCTCTCGATTCTCAGTTACGTTATTTGAAGAAATAGGACCCAATTGTTTCTTTGTAAGTTACCTTGCTTTGCATATTCGCATTCTGAGCCTTCCTTAATGTCCCATTTAGATTGAATTCTCCACTAGTATTATTCCATACTTATTATTCTCTTTCGGAATATCCGTTTGTTTGTTTTGTGTGTGTGTGTGTGACATTAAGATACTAGAGTTGACATACGGGAATTAAACCATGTCGCATATTATAAAATATCAAGTTTGAAGAATCTATCGGTGGTTCTCGTAATTGAGGACATTTTTAATGATTACATTAAAAATAATCAATATGCAATTTATTAACTCAGTAAATAAATTAATTCATCCTGGTCTCGTAATTGAAAATTAGCCATGTGGATTTATGTAAGTAAAAAATTCTTTTAATGCAAATTCTAAAAGTTCCATTGTAAGTTTGTTACGAAACCATGTTCTTCAAACCAGACCGGAGGATAAACAATTTTTTTTTATAGGTTGCGAGTAAATCTGGTCCAACCAGTTAACCGGATTTAATATATTAACACATATATGGCACAATAAATCCCTGATTGTATTTAATATATATATATATAGTTTTCAATGTAATTTACCACATTTATGTTTACTCTTATTACATATTTATCAATAAAAATATTATTTTTAAAAGGCATTTATAATAAAAAGCCCTAGGACATAAATCTTCTCTACATCTTCTTCAAAACCGTTGCGGCCTATCTCTTTGCTATTATAGTATCTTCAAATCTAAACTTACTGTAAAATAATGTTTCTTTTTGTTTCTTCCTTACATCTATGCTTGTTACTTTTATATTATGGTTATATAGTAATCGTAAACATATCAAAACCGATCAAATAAAATCAACATAAACGAAAATATAACTGTAAGAAACACCAAAATAATTGTGAAAATTTCAAAAGTTAATAACCAGGTTATTGTGGTTCAACGATTCGATCCAGTTTACTGGTTTTACCCTGTTTTAAAACTAGTTATTTTGGCTAATAATGTAAAATGGAATCTGAATTTATTATTTCTAACACTATCAAATTTATTTCTATGAAAACTGAACAAAAATTCAGAGGTAATAAAGTTTATATGAAAATAACATTTATTGTATTTGTGTAAAAAATATGCAATTAACTATATATATATGTATATATATTTTATTTTATTTTTGTTAATGTCTGTTGGTAATAAAGATGGATTTTCACCAAGTAATTAATTCTTCACCACCACAACACTAATATTAAGGGATTATAGTTTAGTGACTTGTATAGAAAATGTAGAATTCGTAATGTTACTGTTTTACTGGAAACGGTGCAACAAATGAATCGGGGACCACTGACTCGCTTGCAAGTCATAACCCATTTCGTTGGGAATAATCTACTTTAAATTTGAAAACAAAAAAAAAGAAAATTTGCTTCTTCTTCTTTTATTCTGTTCCCACAAAATTTAGTCAAGAACTGTTTCAAACGAGTTTATTGGAAACGCAAAAGTCTCTTTTTATCCAGAGGATAATTTGTCTTTAAGAGGACTGATAGACATACTAACATAGTGTAGAATATAAGAGAAAACTGTCAAAATAGGGACTTTTTGATTAAAGACTTATTTTGATACGTCTTATAGTGCAAAATGAATGAATACAAAACTCGCTTCCAAAAAATATGATTCGGTAAAAACGTTTAGAATCTCGTTATTCGAATCACCAATCATACTCTATTATTTTGTGCTATTATATGGTTTATGTGGGTGTATATCACTGTATCACATATATTTTCATTCTAAAATTGTTAGCGGGATAAGGCCATTAAAAATTTTAGTATAACAAAATGATTGTAGTTACCAACCAAAGAACTAAAAACAAAGGGAACAATGTGCATTTGAAGTTGCATTTGCAATGCAAGTAAAGGAAACGTTTTGCCTTTTAGTGATCCCATGAACGATAAAAGCTACAAGGCGCATGCGTAAGCCAAAGTCCACTGTTCTTTCAAGTTTAATTTGTTTTATGAAAATATTAAAAATTTCAGTGTTGACAAAAAAAAAACTTCAGTATATCTTCACACACATAAATCATATAATTTCACAGAAGAAACCTATAAAAATCAATACCGATAGAAGGTAACATTCCAAGTTTTTCACAATGACAAAATTTCAGTTTCAGACTATGCTCGGAAAATTTACCAAGCAAATGCATGAGCTCGAATTTTTTATAATAATGGATTTTTTTACTTAAAATCAAAATACTGACAGAAATTTTTTTTTTCCTCTCACTTTTTATACATATAATATATATAATTTTATTAATATTGTCAAGCACAATAATAAAATGGCAGAGAGGAAATGAAAAAAATAATAATACGGCAGTGGACGAATGGACGTAGCGTGTAAGAAAATACAATCTGTACTTTTTATATTACCATAAACTAAGAGCCAAAACAAAATAGGTCGGCAAAAAAGAATTGTAATGTAAGAGCCAAAATAATTATTTATAAAAAATATTATATCTTTGATTATACGGCAACGATCCATCCATCACTTAGTTTACATGCGATTTTTGTCAGTAATAAACGATACATTTATATACTTCTCGAAACAATACACTTAATACAAAAAGTATCATCTTGAAGTCTTCTTTTTCGTGAACAGATCTTTGTTTTCTTTAATATTGAATATTGAAAATATAAAACTATTTAAGCCCAAATGTGATGGCTGATCTTGTTTCTTGTAGGCCCATTTTTAGCGACAATACCAGCTTCGAAGTTGAAAACGACGTCGTTTATTATAAACACAAGAGACACGTTCTTAACATATCTGAGTCAATCAAAACCTAAATTAGTAACCGTGTGATACACCAATTAAAATAAATTATTTGAAATTTAAAATCTATAATCTGCATTATTTTTACTCTTTAAATTTGGATTAAAATTATGTTTTATTAACCGAAATTGAAAAATTTAAATAACAATAAAAAATTCAAAATTATCATAAATTTTCCAAAAATTTTAAAAGCAATTTCTTTTAATAAAATGATAATTATAAAAAAGATTCTAAATATTATATTATGAATCTTGTAAAAAATAATATTATTAAAATTTCAAAACTGACGAAATTCCATCTTAAAACATAAAACTTTTAACATATAATAAAACAAATGATTATAAAATAATTTATATAATTTTCTTTAAAATATATTTATGTGTTAAAGCTTTATTGATATATTTAATATAAATTTCAATCATAATAGTTGCAAACTTTAGAAACTAAACATTATATACAAATTTTAATTTTTTATTTTCTAATAACATTTTATTTTAAAAAAACTTAATTATTATTACTTTTGTTTTGTTTACATAAAAAATGATTTTATTTTTATGAAGTATATTCACTGAAAATTAATTGTTATAATTTATTTATTTTTAAATTAATAATATATTGTTTATTTTTAGATAATCTCTTCCATATCAAAATTAGATCTTTTCCTAAATTAATAAATACTGTATATATTTTATTTAAAAATATTTTGATGGTATAATTAGAAATAATAATTATAATTCGTGTTTTAGAATTAGTAATTTACTATATAATTTTATTTTATATACTTATTTAAACGTATTTAAATTTGATGTTATTATTATTTTATGATTAGTATATACTATATAATTTTTTTTTATTTAAAATGATTTTTTATCTGTTAAACCTAATTAATAATTTTTATATGTACCACGATTATCTTAAGTACATACTTCAAAAAATAAAACTTTATATATTAAAATCCAATCTTTCTTTTTATATTTGACTTTTCTTTTTCGTTAATATTAGTTTTCATTCATTTTTCCTTTTTCTCGTAATAAGAAAAATTAGGTAATCTTTCTTTTTCTCCTTTTTAGTATATTTTTATTTTATAAGATTATTTTAAATTATCTATCATCTCTACATATTTTTTCTTTTTTTATAATTATATTCTTAAACAGATGTCAAAGTTTTTAAGTATGTTACTCTCATTTGTTCAGCCTTGCTAATTAGTTACTTTGAAAAAAGCTTTATAGAATAAAAGAGTCAATATGTGATTTTACAAAATCTCTTATTAAACCAAGACAATGCATAACAAGATCACACTGCGATATACAAGTCTTTTTCTTTCAACAACATCTTATTTAGACAATCAAGAACAATGGCAAATCATGAATCCCGGAGCTCTTGATCTACCGCGGTTTTTAATCATTGAAACAATCTGCAAAGAGATGAGCAGTCTCCTTTAGTTTACAAATTTTTTACTCAAAAGATTCAGAGCCAAACCCAAAAGGTCCTGATAGAAGAAGATGAGATCCAAAGACACTTATCTTTCCAATCATTATTATAAAACGAAGTGACAATGGCTTAAAAACAAACACAGAAACCGGAAAAAAGCTACATACAGCAATTAACACAGATATTTAGCTATTTGTATTGATCTGTATTCCCAAAATGTTTATTCAGTTTCAATTATACTAGCGAAACTAAAGTCATGAATGAGATAAATGCTGCCAAGAATCAATCATCTCTCGATCATCGGCAAAGTAGCAACTGCCAATAACTGAGATTAAAGCTGTCAACTTTTGAGTTTTAGTTTTCAATAGGAGAATCACTAAAAGAAGGTACTGAAACTGTGGACAATAGCAACTGCGAACAACTGATCGATTTAAATCCAATACTAAGTTCAGGATTCTAAAAGGAACCACCTCTCAGATCAAGAAAAAAACTAGCAATTGCAAATAGCTGACATTAAAAGATGTTAACTTTTACACTTTTTCATACAGATAATCACTGTAAGAAGGTACTGAAATTGAACAAAACATGTAATCCACTTATATACTTATCAAACTTCTGAAATGCATAACCATTTTCCATGTAAATCCTAAATCATATGCACAAAAGTTACAATAGAGATCTCAATCATGAGCGAAAAATCTGCCAATGGTGTTAACCCAAAACATTACAAATTCTAAGGTTTGGTTTACCTTATCAAACTTTCGTGTATCTAATCTTGCAATACTCAAAATTTGGTATATTAGAATTGAGTAAACGTAGGAACTATGAATTTAACAGAGAAGTCATACATATCGATTAGGATCAAACTTTGAAAACGAAACGTCCGATGAAATTAGAAATTTCGAGAAGATCCGGGAAATGACCTCATCGCTCAGTGAGAAGGAGCTGGTTGTTTCTGGTGCGATGATTGAGAAGGAACCATGAGTTTGCTATAAATCTGCTCACCGACGAGGTAAACGCAGAAGGCGGCAACACCGATCCCGAGACCAGGAAGTGCGTGCCTCATTTGATTAGAAAGCATCGGGTGCTTCCTCCACTCATCCCTTCGCCTGAAAAATTCTCCGGTAGTACCCAACGGTTTCGCCATTTTTACCGGTCTTCGTCGATCTCTTCCGGCCGTACGTTCTTCTCTTCACAGTGATATCGACGAACTTTAGCCTTTGATGTGCTGTTAGTTGTATTGACTTTATGGGCATCATTTTAAGCCCATTAGCCTCAAAGATAAGCTAATAAGCCTAATGGGTCTATTTAGCTGGCCCTATATAAAAAGTTTTCCCGGTTAACGGGATATATCTCTCTCTCTCTCGTTAATTTTATCTCCGGCGAGATAGAGAAAATGGCGATGCTTCAAGCGAATCTTGGCTTCCTCAATTCTCCGACATTTCCGTTTCCTTCTTATTCTTCTTGTTTGTGTCCAAAGCTTTCAATCAAGTCGACCTCACTCTGTCTGGGCTTCAGCTGTCGTCCCTCAGGCAATCTCTTATGCCCTTTTGTTTTGTTTTCAGACCAATAAATCTCTCTTTCAGGGAGGGAAATTTGATTATTACCAATGTTGTTTCAGTTCAAAAACTGAATTTTTCGAAAAGGGTTCGTAGAAGCTACATAAGGGATGCTAAATTACACTCAGTCAAATGTTCTTCGTCGTCTGAATTTGATAATGTAAGTTTAAATTTGGAATCAACTCAATGTTGATGCTGTATTATCTAGTTTGATTTTGAATTTCTTACTATTTTTTTTTTGTTATCCAGAGCAATACAGTTGTGAAGGAGAATAGTGTCTCAGTGATTCTCTTAGCTGGAGGTCAAGGGAAGAGAATGAAAGTACGCTAATTTTTCTCTGTTAAAGTTTCAAACTTTACGTTAGAGTTTGATTGTTTGTTCTGCTGAGCTTCTTCAAGCTGAGCTGTTGTTAATATCGATTCCACCACTTTTTGAATTTTGTCTGTCGATGTGAATAGATGACTATGCCAAAACAGTATATACCACTCCTTGGTCAGCCAATTGCTTTGTACAGGTATCAAACTTTACTTAAAACTACTTATTTTTTGAATCTGTGTTGCGCGGAAATGAGCCGTTTGAGAGCTAATGACACTCTTAATTTGTTGATAGAGGAAATGTATAATTTGGTTATTTTTCATCTAAATCATAATAATGATTAGATAAATTGTAAAGGGATATACTTTTGCTTTGTAATTGTTGATTTTTATGCCTTACTGTTTGCAGCTTTTTCACGTTTTCACGTATGCCTGAAGTGAAGGAAATTATAGTTGTTTGCGATCCATTTTTCCGAGATATTTTTGAAGGTTTAGTCTCTATCTCTCTTTTACTAGTTATAGTTCTGGTTGAGAATTCTCTCAAAGATTTTCTAAGCATTTGGTTTTGGTCTTATAGAATATGAAGAATCAATTGATGTTGATCTTAAATTCGCTCTTCCTGGTAAAGAAAGGCAAGATTCTGTTCACAGTGGATTTCAGGTTTATACCTCTTTCTTTCCTGAGACTAAATAAACTATTCTAAATTGTATTCATTCCTCTAGTTCATATGAAGCTTATAGTTTATTTTTCACAGGAAATTGATGTGAACGCTGAACTTGTTTGCATCCACGACTCAGCCAGACCGTTGGTGGACACTGAAGATGTCGAGAAGGTATACTTTGTACTTACCGATTGTCTTATGCGAAGTAGCAAAGATTAGGGGAAATGAAACAATACTTCTCTAAGTCCATTAAGAATTTATTGTCATGGTTTTGTTTCTTTAAGGTACTTCAAGATGGTTGGGCGGTTGGAGCAGCCGTACTTGGTGTTCCAGCAAAAGCTACAATCAAAGAGGTACAAATTCTTCAGTTTATTTTGGCAAAAACGTAAAGTTAGTGGTCATCATCTGGTTTTTGGGTAATAGACTTGTTTTAATGCGATATGCAGGTCAATTCTGATTCGCTCGTGGTGAAAACTCTCGACCGGAAAACCCTTTGGGAAATGCAGACACCACAGGTTTTTGTTTTTTAATCATTTTCATGCTTCACTTGAGATAAATGTGTTGTTAGGTTTATGGTTTCAAACAACTTCATTGTATGCTTTCTCTTTGTAGGTGATCAAACCCGAGCTGTTGAAGAAAGGTTTCGAGCTTGTGAAAAGGTTTGTGAACCTTAAAATAATGAGATCGTGATTAAAATCAAACAAAACTGATTGTTGTTTGTGTACAAATCTGAAACAGAGAAGGTCTAGAGGTAACAGATGATGTTTCGATTGTTGAATACCTCAAACATCCTGTTTATGTCACTCAAGGATCTTACACAAACATCAAGGTAACAAAACACTAATCTAGCCTTTTTCCGCGGTGACAGAATCAAAAAAATTTTCACATCTCTTGATTGTTAATATTTGTCTTTTTATTTGAAGGTTACAACACCTGATGATTTACTGCTTGCTGAGAAAATCTTGAGCATGGACTCATGAGGTATCATTAGAAGTTTTGTAATCAACTTTATGACTTAAAAATGTTCATAGCCATATTGCACCTTCCAGATTGTGAATACTGTTTTGTTTCTATATGTGTGCAGGATGAAGTACGGCTTGGTACTTTGATTTTTTTGGGTTGTTTCGGGATGTAAATTTTCGATTTTTCGGGACCGATTTTTATTTTGTTTTAACTTCAGAAAATATGCATCAAACAGTATATACGAAAGATTTCTATTCAATTTTAGTTTGGATAATTCGTTTATGGTTCTGGTTGATTTAATTGTCAACCTTACGGTATTTGTAGACACTATGTTCTGCTTCATGAACAAAGTGAAATCTGAACACTTAAAATCAAAGAGAACACAAATGATTATGATAGATTTATGATGGAAAGAACGATAATACAAAACATGTTTTATGTTTTCATGTATTGTATTTATAGTTTTAAGAACGTAGACAAATAATTGGGATTGGGGAACTGCTCCACTGAGACCATCGCATCCTAGTTTGGTGAAAGAGAAATTGGCTCGGGTGGGAACTGGATTGGTTTAAAGTCCGTTTGAAAAGGCTCGGTTCTAGCCTTGGCAAGACCAGATGCAAAAAGAAGGAGAGTGTACCATTGTTATTGCAAAGAGCTTCATGATCTTAATCATCTTTGTGTTGTGATTGAAATGTTTAAGTATCGTTTGGTTTAAAGTTCGTTTGAAAGCAATATGATACATATTTTTGTCTTTTACTGGAAACAAAGACAAATATGTATTGATGACACATAAGAAGATAACAAATTGGCATCTTAAAAAAAAATAAAAAAAATTGGCCTCTAAAACATTGTTTATTTTTGTTCAACAAAGTAAGTGAAATATAGGCGAAAGAATAGTATGACACATGCATTTAAACGTTTGGATTTCTTGTAAGAGATTCTACTATTTTGCTTTGTCATCTTTGTAATATTTTATCTTTGATTGTTTGTAGTTTTTTTTTTTCATATTTTCACGCATGCATGAACTGATGAAATTTGTAGTTATTTTTGATTCATTTTTCCCGAGATAATTTTGAAGGTTTAATCGCTAAAGTTTTCTATTCTTTTGTATGTTACGACGACTCCTGATGTTTTATTACTTGCTGAGATAATTTTGAGCATGGGCTCATGATCGGTCTCATTTTATTACAACAACTCACGAGGTATCATGAGAAGTGTTTTTGTTAAGTTAAAACAAAACTTGACATTAAGCTTTATGAATTTTCATATTGTGAAAACTGCTTCGTTTGCTGGTTGATTTGGGATTGATTTTTTTTTTTTTCGGACTTTTCAAGAGCATCTCCTAGATTTTTAATAAAGTTTTTTTTTTAAAAAAAATTAATAATAAAAAAAGAAAAAGGATGAGAGAGATGATAAAAAGAGAGATTTCTAAATAGAAGTTGTAAGAATAAAGTTAAAAAATTTCTTTCCACGTGTTATTTGCAAGTTCATCAGTTTTTTATTAAATATTTGATTTAATTAAATAATTAATTTTTATTAAAATATTATTATTTAAAAGCTTAAAATCTTATTTTTAGAAACTGATGATGCTCTAAGAAAATTGAAACCAAAATTTGGTTGGTTTGGTTTCGGAAAAAAGCATGGCAACGGTATATATGAAGATTTCGATTCTACTTCAGTTTGGATATTCGTCTAAGATCAGAGTTGGTTCGGGTTGATTTAATTGGCAGTCTTATGATATTTGTGGACAAATGATGTTCATTGGTCAAAGTAAAATCTGAACAACGAAACTTAAAATCAAAGAGAACACACGAAGAAATTATTTTAGATCTTTTTATAAAACAGAAGAAAAAAGAACACGATAATACAAAACATGCTTTATATTGGCATGTATTATAAATATTTTCTTAAGCATTCGATATTAGGAAAAGAAACATCTGATCAGATTTATGGTAACCATTAGTCATGTTTCGCAGGAGGAAAGCTACGGCCGCCGTGACCCGGAGGACAAAAAGAGGAGAATGGGAACTGCTTCACTGATTTCTTCCCATCCTGGTTTGGTTCGGTTGAGAAACCCGGTGGTTTTTTGATAGGTTCAGAGTCGATTTTGAAGTTTGGATTTGGTGGAGGATGAATAGGCTCGGTCCTAGCCTGGACAAGACCAGATGCTAGAAGAAGTAGAGTGAACACCATTGTTATTGTAGAGAACTTCATGATCTTTGTCATCTTTGTGTTGTGATAGAAAATGCTTACCGTAGTTTGCTTATTTATATTGTTGTGGAAAAACTTCTCCATCACAGAAAAATATTTAGAGATTTGCAAAAAAAAAAAAAAAAATCAAAAGAATCATCTACATTTGTCAAAAAAGGAGAAGAGAATCATCAACACATATTTATTGATAGGATTTTCAAATTGGACGTTTCTTTGACGAGATTACAGAAGTTGTGGACAAATTCAATGTTTTGTGGTTTGTGTCTATTCTTTTGGGTTAAAAAGTAGCACTCACATAGCATGAGAGACATATATCACAGATTCACACATGTGATGTAACATGTTATAATTATTCCATACAAATTAGTAATTTACATAAGAAAAAATTGTTACGATTTTAACATTTGATTCGTTGTTTCAAACAAATAACATTATATTTATACATGACAATGTTCATAAACTAGACTGATGAGAGGCATCATTCGACATGCAATGTTCATAAAGCTTTGTTTTATTTGTCGGACTCTTTGTAAGAATATTTCGATTCAATTTTAGATTGGATCATTGGACTAAGATTCGAGTTGGTTTGGGTTGTGAGCTTTAGGATAGTTAAAAAGCAATGATGTTTTTGTTATGTTAGTGAGAACAAAATGACGTTGCTATATTATTGTAACTATTCAATCCTTTTTGGGAAGATGATTTACTTCGTGTCATGGTATTGTCAATCCTCTAATCTCGATCCCACGAAGATGTACGGGTCTCGACCCCGAACTTCGAACTTATCAAAAGAAAAAAAAAATATTACTGTAACTAAGGTCAGTATCCACGTTACATTTTGGATTTGACCATTAAATAGATTAAAAATCTAAAAATTAGCTTTCTTAGAATTATCAATATGTGTTGCCGTTTCATCTTTAAAGTAAATTTTTTATATAAAATCATAACGCAAAACACTTATTATAGATTTATGGATAAACACACAATAATATAAAGCTGATTTTATATTGTCATGTATTATATTTAATTTGTAAGCGTTGAATATTAAAAGAAACATAGTTTATGATAATCATTAGTTGAGTTTTGGAGGAATGCAATGGCCCAGACCAGGAGGACAAATAATTGGGATCGGGAACTGCTCCACTGATTTCTTCGCATCCTGGTTTGGTTCGGTTGAGAAAATCGATGGTTTATGAACCGGTTTGGATATGGTTTGGAAGTTTGGATTTGGTTGAGGAGGAACAGGCTCAGTCCTAGCCTGGGCAAGACCAGATGCAAGAAGGAGCAGAGTAACCACTATTGTTATTGCAGAGAGCTTCATGATCTTATTCTTCAATTTTGTGTTGTGATTCAAAATGTTTGCCCTAGTTTGCTTATTTATATTCTTGTGAACTTGTGACACACCAAAATAAAGTAATATGATATTAATTTTTTTATTGTGCTGTCAACAAAAATAAAAAGAAGAAAGGAAAATGATTTTTTTTTTTTTACTGGAACTATTTACGTGTTGTGAATATAGCAATATAGTTATACTACTTGAATATATGTTGTGATTTCATTGGGTAGATGTATAGTTTATAAATTAGTTCTCAAAATTGATAATTACCGAACACTATTCTAAAGCATTTCGACCGAAGTTTTTTAATACATTAGGAAAGTATCTACATATCGATGAACGTCTACATTTGTCAATAAAGAGAGAGAGAGAGAATCGCCTCTTGATAGCTATCCGATATATTTATAATTTAAGAAGTAACTTTTCATGAAATTATGTTGATATTTCACCGACCTCTTCACGAATTCTAATGACAAAATCATATTAATATTTTTTATTAAAAAGTTTTGTAAAAATTACATTCAATTTGAATGGGATGTAATTTTTGTTTTGTTTTCATGTTTGTTTTGAAATTGTGATTCTGCCAAAAACATGTTATTTACAGTATTAAACATGGAATAACAAAAACTAAAAATAAAATAAAGAAAATATTTTTCAATTTACCCTATATATTTTTAATTTATAAGTAATTTAGAAAATCATAATTCATCTAATAAATAATTTTTTTAGCGTTTTTAGTTTATCAATGTTGAGTTTTCATCATGTTGATTTTGTTGTTTCATTATTTTAGTTATTTTGCTATTATGATGTAGCAGTCAAGTTTATTACTTAATTTTGTACATGATGTAGGACTATATCTTATTTAGTTTTTTTTAAGATCGAATCTAGCAAAATTAAAATTGAAAATAATCTTGTTTCTCAAAAAAGGTGATTAGAGTAGTAGACAAAAATATTTTTATGATAATTATATGTTAAGTGGATTTTTTTTTACGTAATATGACTTTTTTGCCTCTTTTATTATTACAAATGATATGAGTACAAATGAAGTTTTTTTCTTATTCCCATCTGTAAATATTATATTTATAAATAATAGTAGTTAATATCTAACAACAGTCAAATAAAATAATTTATATCACTTTGTGCTGTTTTAAATATCTGAATATCAAAAAAAATTTAAAAAATTGTGATTGCCGATAGGTAATAAAAATAAATAATTTTCATCAAATATTAAATTTATTTTAAAATCAGATTATACATAAAATATATAATAAGCTAAAAATTTAAAATTTGTATATCAGTTATGAAATATACGAATAAATTTTACACTTTCAAATTTATATTCACTAACCATCTATAATAATTTTATATTTATAAAAAAATTAAATAAAAATTCTCTCGATATTTTTTTTGATCATAGTATATATAAATATAATAAACTACAATTTTCGAAAGCTAACATTAATCTCAACAAAAGAAACAATTTCTCCTTTAAAATCACAATTTTCATATAAACTAAAAATGTAAATATTATACACATAATTTTTCATCACTAGTTATATTTAATTAATGATTTTAAAATTTACTATAATAATGTATTTTTTATAACTATATAATATGTTTTTAATAATAATTTGTTGTTACATCCATTTATCAAATAATCATAAAAATTCGGCGAATATATACATTTCCAACCAACAACTATTTGTTTTTACTAAGTTCTCGGCACATATTGTATTTAAATCAGTAAAGCCTGGAATGAGCGTTGATGACTTTCATATAAACAATAGAGTTGTCCATATTTACGTAAGGTGAAAAATAGGGTTTCACACTTCAGTTTCTGATCAGTTCGGGATGAAACTTATTGATTGAATTCGAACTCATTTTTTATATATAGGTTTCAATTCAATTTTAGTTTGAATCTGTTAAGATTCGAGTTGGTCTGAGTCGATTTTATCGTGAGCTTTAGGATATTTATAACCAATGATGTCTCTGTTTTCACGAATAAAATGACATTGCAATATTATTGTAACTAAGGTCCATATCCACGTTACATTTTGGATTATTTTACATTTAGGCGGAGGAAAGCAACGGCCGAGACCCGGAGGACAACAAGGTAAACCCGGAACGCAAATAGGTGGGAGGACCTGCTCCGATCCACTGATTTCTTCGCATCCTGGTTTGGTCCGGTTGAGAAATCCGGTGATTTATGGATCGGTTAAGAATCGGTTTGGAAGTTTGAATTTGGTGAAAGAGGAAAAGGCTCGGTTCTAGCGTGGGCTAGACCAGATGCAAGAAGAAGCAGAGTGAACACCATTGTTATTGCAAAGAGCTTCATGATCTTGGTCATTTTTTTGTATTGTCATAGAAAATGCTTAGCCTAGTTTGCTTATTTATATTGTTGTAAATTTGTGACCAAAAACACAATGCAATATGATAGAAAAAAATTTCATATTCTTTTGTTACTGGGATTATGTGTTGTGAAAACATGTCGTGATCTCACTGGTTAGTACTGTATACTATAATTTATAAATTGGTTCTCAAGATTGATAATTACCGAGAAAATTCAGCGGTATATTTTACCAACACTTAGTCTGTTGACTATATAATTTCCAGATTCCATCACCGAAAATAGTTCGATACTCGGAAAAATTTTCAATTTATTTATTGAAGAAAGAACCTTCTTACATTTGTCACAAAAAAAGAGAGAGAAGCATCTAAGTGTATATGCCAATTTATCAATTTATTTATTGAAGAAAGAATCGTCTTACATTTGTCACAAAAAAAGATGAAGAGAATCATCTACTTTTGTATGCCAAAAACAAAAATGGCCGATGTTCATCAAGTTGTTTTTAAAAATGCTACACAAAAAACTGAAAAATATAAATCGTTGCTCAAAGATTAAACTACTCTTTGACATTTTATTGAATTTCATAATAACCATTTTGAAGTTTCATAAAAAGAAAACAAAAATGGAGTAAAAAAAAAAACTCAATAGGAGTGGAACTTTACAGTGAATAAATTAAAACTATCCTTTGACATATCAAATATCAAACAGAATTAAGGAAAACTATGTGGAAGTGGAAGAACAGATGAGAAATTAGGGCTTGAGCGAACAATTTTGTTTTCATGACTTGGAAACTAAAGTTTCATCGTCTAAAGTTACCTTCTGGTTTCCTTGGCTTAGCACATCCATTAAACAAAGAGAATCCTCTCTTTCGACTTCTACGGGGACGAACAGGAGTTCCCTTACCCTGTTTCGACTAATCAAATCCGCAAAAGAAACAAAAAATGAGAAACACAAACCGAATCAAAATATCGAAAAGAAGAAACAGTTACGATTTAATTAGGCACACACCTTGCTACTTCTTTGAGTCTTGTGTGTGTTCCAACAAAATAACATATTACAACCAACTCTTCCTGATCCTGATTCGTAACCTCCTCTACACAACCAAAGCCAAAATATTCATACACAACCAACTATTTGTCGCGGAATGAATCAACAAGGACAATGAGAAACTTACAGATTGTCTTTGTTGTGTCCGAACTTAGAATCATGAAGTAAGCTCGGGGAAAGAGGGCAATGCTCTCCTCTTTGACCGGTTAGATTCTCTTGAAGTTCACCATTTTCGCCGATTTTCAAAAGCTTAACGTCATTGTTTGATTCATCAGCCCAATGGTGAGAAGTTAATCCAGACGTAGAAATAGAAGAACCTAAGTTAGGTTGGCGATAAGTGTCTTCTTGAGGTAGAATCTGATTCCTTTCGGGTTTTATCCGTATTAGCGATCCAGGTGTGTCTTTATCAGCGGTTTGTAACCATGCGGTTTCTAATCTTTGTTCTCGGATGATCGATTCTATCCTTTGCATTGGGATTTTTGATCTGCTTTCTTCGCTGCTACCAACTCCGAGGTCTGATGCAGCATTTAAACTAGGAATGGCATTCAGTTCTCCACCTTTGTTGGACGTTTCTGGTTTCCGGGTTTGGTGAGGGACAACGAGTAACTCGGTTTCAGGCAAGAGAATTATCCTGACCTCTACGCTTCGCCTTAGTACCATTTCCATCGAGTTTGTGATACTGCTTAGAAACCTTTCAGCTCTCGATTTGATATCGGTTTCTCCAAACGCGATATAAGCAACGAGAATACCTGCAAATCATATACAACCTTTCAACACTGCAAAACTTTTAAAGGAGGGAAAAGGTGAGAAAAGAGAGGAACGTTTAGGATTTTACCTTCAACTTCACTGATAGATATAAGTTTCCCATGACTATAGAGCAGCTGCCTCAATGTTTTGGAATGGCATCTTTCTATACATTTTCTCCATAAATCGTTTAGTTTCTCTGAACTTCTATGAGTAAGCATCATGGTGCTTGTGGTGCTATTGTCATGTGAGGCAATGGAGGCTTCACTCTCTGGAACTTGGCTTGACGAGGAGGATTTATAGCACGTATTACCAATAACCCTGGAGAACGATTTCGCTTCATGGGTATGATTTCCGCTCCTTTTTCTAATCGAAGCTGGAGATACTGACTTACTAAAGTGAAGTCCTCCTATTCTCTGTTTGTAAGCCATCACTTCCCTTGAAATGCTTGACGGGTCATCATCAGTCGCTCTAGAGCTTTGCCTTCTACTACTACATCCTGTATGTGTGGTTCCAGGAGAAGGCATTGACCCAAGCTGAAGCAAAGTTGCTGTGAACCAGGTTGAACGGTCATTAGAAACTCTAAGCTGCTTCTCAGCCTCAGAAAGAAGTTTCAAAGCGTGTTTTAGTCCCTCCATATCCGCTTCAGTCACTACAAAAACCAAGCAAGAATTTTGCAATAATCAACAATAATCGAATTAAACAAAGTGGCCAAAGATTCATAAAGAATAACATTGCTCTCACAAGAAACATGGCTTAAGGTGTGGTGTTGATTGAGGAAAATAACGGAATGGGCGATGATCTCAACCAGCTAACAGATCATAACGCATCAATAAGCTAATTTTTAGCATATAAGCTAATTTTGAATTTCAAATACTTTGCTTGTAACTCACAGTTTCGTCCGTCAAGGAAGGCTTCGCTGTATTTTTCGTCTACGACCTTGTATGTACCAGCAATGATATCCATGATAAGACTAGCAAGTTGAGACATCATGACTATTGGGTCAGCTCCAAGGTCCAATAACTCTCTAGCTCGCTTCACCGTCTCTGCCGTATCAGATGACAATGCTAATTCCAAAAGTTCCAGCAATTTTTCATCTGAAACAACACCCACCTACACAAACACCAGTCCCACATTTTTACATTAGTAGGTTTTACTTTTTTCAATGCACAGAAACATAGACGAAATAGAAAACCTTACAAGCTCGTTTACTACACAAGTGGTGATACGTTTTCCCAGTAAACTCAGCTGCTCCAACATAGTTTCAGCATCACGAAGTGAACCATCCGCGTTCATAGCAATCAGGTCTAATGCGTGCGATTCTACATCAAGATTTTCGTCTGAAGCAATTTTCTTTAGTCTCACTACTATGTCTGCATCTTTGAGTTTGTCAAAGAGGAACTTCTGGCACCTTGACTGAATGGTCCGAGGAACATTGTCATGGTCTGTCGTTATAAATATGAAGACAACTTTCTGCACAGGGTTCTCAAGAAACTTAAGAAAAGACAGCCACGTCTTAGATGGCAGCAAATGACACTCATCTATCACAAAAACCTTGTATGTTGAGGAAGTCCTTGGAAGTATCGTCGGTAGGTTTTTTAAAAGGTACCTAACCTTATCAGCTCCCTTCTTATTAGCTCCATCAAGTTCCCAAAAATCCCTACTTTTCCCAGACATGAAATCATTGCACTCTTTACAATACCCACAAGGCTTCATTTCTTCAGTAGCCACACAATTCAGGGCGGCTGAAAAAATCCTTGCGGTCGATGTCTTCCCAGTTCCCCTCGGACCCTGGAAGAGATAAACAGGAGCGATTCTACTCCGTTTTACAGCGTTCATTATAGACTGAACAACTATACTCTGCCCAATCAATTCATCGAAAAACATTGGTCTGTACTTTTGGCTGAAGCTTCGGATGTTTTCCGGTGTACTTCCTTCTTCTCCTTCTCCATCTACCGCAACAACCTCCAAACCATCTTGACTCCTATAACTAGTAGACCACCTTCTCCCGTCTAATCTACTCTGAGCCTCTAAATCAAGCTCTCCGTAATTAGTAGAAAGCTCGTCGTCACTAAGCCCGGTTCCTATAGAAGACCCTCCTCTACCATCACCACCATATGTGAGCAGAGGTAAAACACCTTGAGCACTTCTTGAAGCAATTTTCTGTTTACTGTATCCTCCAGAAGAATGTCGATTATGTCTACGATACACCGATTGACTCCCACATAAAATGCTACTTCCCGTTCTTCTCAAAGTATCCGACAACGATGGAGAGCAACAACTTCTGCATCCACCTCTATGTTTCATAGCCTTCTTCGTCCAATAACATGGAATGCCACAACCTTGCCTCCCTGGTAAATCCAAGTTATCATCCAACTCATCATCACCGTCATTCAGCGAAGTCGTTGTACCATCCCAAGATCCAACCGTGCTTGGATTACGAACAGCATACATGTTGTACGAGCTTGTCGATAAAGCAGGTGTGCTATTATAAGTACAAGAAGAATCCTCTTTCCTACTAGTTCTTAACAACTTAGAGGAAGAACGTGACCAGTTCTTGTGCTTAAGCTTCAAAAGCAAAGGAGATGCACCAGTGACCTTCCTTAGATCCTCTGAATTGCTAAATTCCTCTGTATCGTCTGATAATTCAGCAGAGTCACCTCTCCTTACAGTTAAAGTTGATCCAGCATTACAGTTTATAGATTTTCTAGCGACATTCTCTTCTCTAGGTTGATACTTCGACAAAAAATCCAAACGAGAAGAGTTTTTTTTCTTACTCTTCTTCTTGCTACCAACACTGCTCTTCCCCATCTTTGACACACCCTGTGACGCTAGATTCGTGTTTCTGCAACTGGAAATCATCGAAGCCAATTGGATTTCACCGAGGTACGAATCGCCACCCTTCCTCGCATCACTCACATCATCCTCGTCGTCGTCATCATTGACACTAGCTTGTGTCCACGAAGATTCATCTTCTTCCTTGCCGTTCTTAGCTAATCCGCTTTTCTCGCTGAAAGATTTCTGAGTCTTCCAGTTGTATAAGAACACTTTCTTCTCCTTCCCGTTCCCAATCCCTCGATTACAACTACTCTCTGCTCGAATCGGGAATTTCTGGTCGTTATCACCATTCTGACTCGAACTCCCGCCGTTTCTGCTCGCCGGAGGCTCCACGACAGCCACTGTCGCAGCGACGGATCTCGAGGAATCAAGAGGGGATCTCCACGAGGAAGTGGTACCTGGATCGCGTAAAACTCGGCCAGCTTTCCTGATTTGAGTCAGCTCTCTCTTGAGATGTAATTTGCTCAGATCCGAAACTCTCGAACCCGACATTTCTCCCAATTTATTTTTTTTAAAAAAAAAAACACACACACACAAGAGCTTCCCTCGATTTTCGCTTCCTCCTCTCTCAAAATCGCGTTTTCAATGGCATTTCAGAACTGCATCGCATGCTCAAGCACATAAGCGGAAGCTATCAGAGCATCACGATGGAAACAACCAAAGTGAACAAATCAGAAGAAGCAAAACAGTAGATCCAAGAATAAACGAAGGAATCGAAGAAACAGTACGAAACACTAAAGAAGAAAAAAGGAAATATATATATAGTATACTTGTTTCGCCGGAGCTACGCCTAGGGCTTATGCATCGCCGGAGCTGGAACACAAAAAAAAGAAAAAGAAGAAATGATGAATCTCGAGTTCTGAAAACATATGTTGCCTGCGACTGCGAGAGAGCATGTAAGAGAGAAAGAGGAGAGAGAGAGAGAGTAATTTTCAATTTAAAATTTCAATGATGTTCGATAATTTAAAGATTTATTTGTAAATGTTTTTTTTTTTTGTTGAAAAAGTAAAATGAAAGAGAGGGCTAGTCTATGCTTTTGAAGCTTAAGCACAAGAATATAAATACAGATCAGTAGATGAAACATAACGGAATAAATTTAGCCAAAAAAAAAATAGAATAAAAGAAGAGTAAAAAGAAACAAGATGAATGTGAACAGTTTGACCGTTATCAATCAAAATATTATATATGGTAAAATATAAATCTTACCATGATGAAAATAATATACAATTTATGTAATAACTAATTTTCTTAATTTTTCTGTTACTTTAAAAATAAGTTAATTTATGTCTATGGCGCGAAAACGGTCAACAACGACTATCTTAACTAGGAGAAAAATGACGGGAGGTTACAATAATTTTGTTTTAAAAAAATTATATGAAGAATTTTGAAACCTAACATTCGTTCATTTTATACATTCTGTTAAATTATACCTTTTTTTTTTGTTGCTGTTCAATAGTTTGTTTTATACCGCTAATTACGTTATGATATGGACCAGATAATCCTATAACTATGTATCTCACCAAATTGTGTTTTTCTCTTTTGGTTAAAGTATCTCACCTCAAAATTGCTTTATGAGCAATGAGAGCCTAAATCTTTGCCGTGACACAATAATGTGTTAGCTGTTTTAATTTTTTTTGTCCGTTCCGAAGAAAATGGATAAAGATCACATGACTATTTATTCCCATTATAACTATTTATTATGGATGCTATTTTTCTGATTACAGTTATTGATGTCATCAATTATTCATTTTATTTCATGATATCTACGTGCGTAGAGTCTCGAGGGGAACACTTTTTAGAACGTAAATTAATAGAATATTTTAAATATACACTGTTAAATCTTGAACGAACTATCAATGATTTGGTTATGAAAGTCAAAAGAAAGGATGAGATGGAAAATCATGTGGACACATTGAAAATTCACCACTTCCAAACCATTTCTTAAATCCAATTATTGCTATCTTCTTATAACAAATTGCTGTTTTTGGTCAACTCTAAAAGTATAATGTGTCGTAATATATTTAATAATATTTAAAAAAAAACATTTATAATTTTTTTTCATTCGATTTATAAACAGCAAGACAAAGTATCATACCCCCACTTTTGGCACAACATCAGGATTGGAGACTAGCTATCTCTCATTCTTATCAATATAATATTGTTTTGAAATTTATTACATACGAAAAGACATACAATTTTGTTAAGAAATACGTACTGAAGTAGATGTATATATAGTTCCAAAACAAGAAAACAACAATTTTACAATCTGAACAGAGCAGTTTTATATTGAACGATGTTAACTAGTACAGATAGTCACAATTTCAAGAGCGTCTATGATATTCCGATTACTTCCAATGGTATTTTTAAAAATCAAATTATAAATATTAGCTATTGAATATCAGACACACACAAAAATATATATAAGACACACTGTCTAGTGCTTATGTTTTCATTATCATTTGATTCGTCTATATACCAAACTTGGAACATCAATCAAATAATTTTTAACTTATGCTTTTGGTTCAATATTTTAAAAAGAAAAGAGAAACGATAATCTATTTTGTTCTTCACACAATCCAGGTTTACTTGATTAATAACCCAGCTAAATAAAACTAAATTGGGAAATTAACATTAACATGGTGATTGTTTGAAAAACAATATTATTCATACAACTTTATATATATATATATATGTAGTGTTTTCTGTTTGATGGCAACATGATATTACTAGAAACTTATACACACTAAAATGTCATTCAAATGAATTCAGTTCGGTAAACTAGTAATTTGAAAGACATTCCACTTTTGGCTTTATGCATTAAAAGAGAATGTATAGGTTGGTACATTGATCGATCCAGTGACTTTGCGTTGATAGGTTATTACCAAACATATATCAACAACGCAATAGAGGTATTTAAGAAGATGACATATTTGTGTACTTATTTGAGTTCTTTTTGAATTTGCATCAAATCAAAGCTTATTGTTACTTATCGCTTGGATTCTTTAAGTTATGCATTTATAGCTGCGTAAGAAAAACAAAAGGCCAAAAAAACACATGCCACTGTTTTGTTAGATATCGGGAGGCCCCTATCAGGCTATCACTATGGCCCATATATATTTGATAGTAATTTTCTTAAATTCCTTGATGAGTTAGTTTTTGATAATTAATTCGAATTGACTTTTTTTTTTTTTTTTTTTTGTTAATATAGTCTAGTGGCTTTAATATTTTTGAGGAGTGCTGGATTCGAACTCTAGACTTGTATCATGAATTTCAGAAGTGACCACCATTGTACCACATTATTCCGACGGAACTAACTTTTATTTAAGTCATTTACTTCATGCCTTTTTGATACGGATCCAACCTATCAAATCTTTTTAAATTATATGCAAAAGGAACAAAATAAATAATGTTAAAGGAAGAACCACCTGACTTTAAGACATGTATCTTAGTAATTTATGTTAGTATCATTGTATCACTATTTTGATTTGCGTTTCGTTTACAAATATGTTTTTTTACAACAATATAAATAAAAAAATATTAAAAGGATCTAATTAACCAAATATTTGTTAAAGGAAAAAAAGTATTTGATTACTGGAGTAATTAGGCATGCTACTTTTAACTGAATGGAAGTTCTTAAACTGAACCAAATAAAAAATCACAGTTTTTGGATTTGATTCAGTTGTCAGATTAAATCAATTGACAATTTATTTTAAAATTGTTCAGTTACTGCTTCTGGCCAAACCGTATTTTTCTAATTGTTCTAAATTAAAATATACTAAAAATATATTGAAAATTCTAAACCAAAAACAAACTAACCAAATAAATCAAATTTATCTGAACTTAACCGACTTTATCCAAATATAAAGAAAAAAACCCAAAAACTTAGATATTTTTGAAAAAACATTTAATATCTGAACTACCCATGTATCTAAACAAAATTGAACTATAATTGATTTCAGTTACTTTTGGTAAAAAATTTCTTAACCAAATTACCAAAAGCGAAATATCTGAATAAAAAAGAGAAATGCATGAAATGAAAAATTTACTAATAACTAATCAGAATCTTTTAACTTTAATTAAATTGTACAATATAAATTACGTGATAACTAAAAAAACCATGTAAAATCACACAAACTGATAAATATAAGCATATTACCAACAACAACAAAAAAGACTAAGCAAGCAAATTAGTAGTAGAATTAACATTAACAACATAAAATCCAAAAAAAAAAAATGAAAAAAAAGACATCACCCAATCGTAAATAGTCTGAATCCATAATAAAGACTAAGCAATAAAAAAGCGTAGTTTTTACCTTCTTACATCTTTCTAAAACCGTTTATCTGGCTTTTTTGTTCAATAAACTGGGAACCTCGTCTCCTTTCACAGTTTCCTCCTAACTCTTTTACCTTTTTCTTTCTTCTTCTGGTTGTTTATTTAACTTCAAGGCCTGGCTCTCTTGTTATTGCAACTTGGGCATTTGTAATGCTTGATGTGTTCTGCTTTTGCAGGTGTTATCTTCACACATTTTCCATGGAACCATTTCTCACAAGCGTCGCAGCAAATCCAAAACTCATCTGTACCGTAGTTATCTCCACAAGCGCCACAAACCGCACCTTGTTCATCGTCTTCCTCATCGTCTTCACTCTCATCTTCTTCTTTAGGCGGTGGAGATGACATCGTTGAAACCTTTGAGAGAGATTCGGGTTGGCGAGATTGCTTGAGAAGAATCATACAAAGAGATAAGAGCTTAGCAAAGAGGAAGAATGAGAAAGATAAGAGTGAGAGAGGGATAAAATAGATAAACAGAAGATACCTTCAAGCCGCTAGATTTGCTTTTGCTATTGTTGTTGTTACCAGATTGATCCTTAGACTGCTTTGCGTTGCCCGTCACAACCTCGAAAATGGTTGGGAGCTCGTTTATCATCTGAAAGAGCCTCTTCCTGAAAAAGAATCAATAAATCGGATACGCTTAGAGGCAAGTGGTTACTAGATTGCTTAGGAGACTTAATTTCAAAGAAGAATTTGATAAGATCCAAACCAGTAAAGTTCCTTTATTCAATCCACCAAAAGAGCCACACATACACAGACATTGATTCACGACTCAATGCCCAACCAAAATCCTACACATATCCAGAATCACCAATTCATTCTTTTCAAACTTCCTTTTTAACATTTTTGCTCTCAGCTAAGAAGATGCATAAAATGTTTCCATGCTGCCAACACAGCTACAATCCAGTGCAGACTGCCTAGGCTAATAACAATTAGGGACATATCACATCTACTGACCTGAATCCTATATGTAAGTGAACAACATTGGTCCAGTTTGGTGAGATTCATAAGACTTGTGGCTTCAATTATGTCTCATGAAGCAAAAGATAGAAAGTAGAAACCGAAATCCACTTACAAAAAGAGTTCAACAGAATTCGACCAATTGAACAGAAGCAAGTGAGTTAATATAAAGACACAGAGAGATTGTTAAAACCAGGCACCAAGACAACACAAGGGGATGCTAGAATGGTCATTTTAACGTTACCACGCATGAGTACTGAGAATATAACATTTGAGACGCAACATTCGAAAAAGACTGAACTGAGAAGGAACCTTACCTCTCATTCTTACCAAACCCAAAACGTGCACCAAAGTAAAATGCAACAGAAAGCAGCCACGAATCACTGTGAACTGCGACCAAAGATACCCAGTCCTTTTCTTGCATCCCGTCTCTTGCGAAATTGATGCCTAAAGCTGGTTCAGGAAGCTCAGGAGGAACTTCCTCTACGGGAAGATTAACCTCCCATGTCTCATTTGGAAGTCCATAGAGGCACAAGTTCTCCTTCTCTGCATAAACAAGAAACAAACACCTTAACAGAAACCACACAGAGGACTAACTCTATTTAGTTGCAAACATGTTAGACACTCACAAATAACAAATCAACTCTTCCAAAAGGTTCAGATAGATAGAAAATTCGAGGAGAAGATAATACAAGATAAAGCTCTAACACAGGAGGAAACTATAAACTAAACAAACACAGTCACTATGAGAAAATTACACTTTTACCAAACAATGAAACAAGAATCTTCTGAATCTTTTACTCTAACTGAGATCTGAACTAGCGAAAACCATAAACACTATCACTCTGAAACAACGACCAGTGAACAAATTAGTGAACGACAGATTGTAATTAACACTGAAGAAGAAATAACTTACCAGGATCGCACGTTTGGTAAAACTTCACCATATCTGCATGAACAAATAAAAAAAAACCCAGAAACGTCAAAGCTCACGATGACAAGAAACCCACAACAATAGGAATTTTTTCTCACGAAAGAAGCAAAACCCAAATGCAACAAATCCGCAAATCTACACAAGCTTATCCTTTTGATTCGCCGGTGCAGATTTGTCGGAGACAAAAATTTGGCCAGAATCGGACAAAGCAGGAAAGAACAGAGACAGAGACACAGAGAGAGAGAGAGAGAAAAGACCAAACTCACCGTTCGTGAGAGCTTTAATCAGACCAGCTCGTCGACCTCTGAAGTCGCTAAAGACCTCTTCGACAGTTCGAGGTATAGGATGAGTGATTCCCTCCATTTTATCAACCAACAACTTCACAGACGATGTCGCCGGAGAATGAATTAGCCTCACAATCGCCGGCGAAGGTGATTATTCCGGTCAAAATCAAAATCTGGGACAAATGCTTCAAGGAGGCTTAGAAGCAGGAAACGAAAAGGACCTAGAAGGAAGAAATTTTACTTTGGGGTTCCGGATTTGGAGACATGAAATTTATAAATTTCTCAGAGAAAATTAATAGGGGGAAAATGGGAAAATAAAAAAACAGAGAGGAGCTAGAAACCCTAAGAACGAAAAAGGAACCGATCAAACACAATTTGGGGGCTAAGACATTATTTTTTTCTGACGTCATAATATATATAAAAAGACAACATGTGAATATATTAATGAATAAGTGGTATTTCTCTATGCATTTATTAATTCCGATCTTACACACCCTACTTTTTTCTCAATCTATTTTAGACTCCCAAATAGTTTACCTCAATTTTGTTTTTGAGCTACAAATATATTATGTTTTATTTTATTTTGGAAAATATGATGTTTGATGAGACACCAAAATTTTGTGTTGAAAATCTAGTTTTTGGTTCGGTTTCATCGTTAATTTTTTCTGGATTTCACTTTAATTTGGTTTCATAAAAGGATAAATTTAATAAAATTATTTGTAATTCAATCTCGTTTTCAGTTAATATACGTATTATTATGTATATAAAAAGAATGATTGAGAGTTTATTATATATATATGTATTGTTTGTATATATATATGTTTTTATATATACAATTTTTAAAAACTATATGTATAATATAAATTATTGTAAAATATTTGTATATATTTATAAAAATTAAATTACAAAAATAATGAATTTTGGTTTGGTTCAACGTCTACGCAAAAAAGGGTTTTGGTTTTCGAATTCATAGCCCAACTTTAGATGGGTATGAAGGGATCTGGCCCAAGAAAGAGAATGGGCTTTTGCAGCAACCTTGGGGGTAATGGGTAATGGGTAATGAGATATGAAGTTCTGATCATCTACGTATATTTTTTTCACGCTAACACTGCACATAATATTATGGCAAAAATGTCATTTAAATCTTCAATTTCTCTGTTTTTCCCATTAAAAGCATCAACAAAAAAAAACTAATTTTATGATTAATTTTTGTTGATTTAGTTTAAAATATAAAACTTAAAGTTGACTTTACCATTAAAGACACATTGTTAACTCACCTAACAAAAATAATTAATAGCTTTAACGGTTTTCGTTTAATCAAAACGATATCATTTATCTACTAAATTAAAGTGTTAAAACGACTTCATTTTGTTAAAACCAAAACCAAAAAATTGAATAAGGCCCAAACCCATTAAATTGAGTCCAAATCGCCATATTCTCCTTCTTGCTCACTGAAGAACCCTAAAATACTAGAAAATCATCGATTCAATTCACTAAGAAACAGCCGCTTCGTCTGTCATCGATTGAGGAACAACTGCTTTGTCTGTCGTCGATTTGAGGAACAACCGCTTCGTCTGCCGTCGCTTGTTCTCTAACAATTGAAGGTTCATCGCCTACGACAACAACATTTCCCTTGAACTGTCGAGAGGGGCGATTGAGGAAACGCTTCCTCCTTCCTAGCGGCATCAAGAAATAATTTCGCGCATTTGGAGATTTTCAGATAATTTAGAGATTGCGAATTGAATCGAAGAGTTCAACGCGAATTGAATCGAGGATTTTCTAGTATTTTAGGGTTCGTCAATGAGTAAGAAGGAGAAGATGACGATTTGGGCTCAATTTACGGAGTTTGGGCCTTATTTAATTTTTTGGTTTTGGTTTTAACAAAACAACATCGTTTTAACACTTTAATTTAGTAGATAAATGATGTCGTTTTGATTAAACGAAAACTGTTAAACATCTGTTTAACACCATTAATTATTTTTGTTAGGTGAGTTAACGATGTGCCTTTAATGGTAAAGTCAACTTTAAGTTTTATATTTTAAACTAAAGTCAACAAAAATTAATCATAAAATTAGTTTTTTTTTGTTAGGGTTTTTAATGGACAAAACTGAGAAGTTAAAGATTTAAATGACATTTTTCCCAATTTTTAAAGGTTACAATTGTTATTTTCTCTCTTTTTTTTTGTCAACGTTATTTTCTCTTAAAAGGGAAACATAGGCAAAACGAAGATATTTGATTACTGCGAGAAAAATAAACCACTACTATTTACTAGAATCGGTTTGGTTGGCGTAATTTGTAGTTTGGTACTAGCTATAGAGGGTACATTTAATTAGCAAACACAACTCTAATGCGATTAGTTTCAGATCATTAATGATGTGGTCTAGTCTATGAACTCAAAATAAACACAGCATTCAAATAATAAAATGAATATACAAGCACGGTTAATTCTGTTGGTTAGAAAGTGTTGTTTCAGTGCTATTTGATCGGGTTCAAATCTAGTAATACGCTTTTGGATGAACTACGTGATATATATATATAAAACTTAAATGTCTAAAAATTTAAAAATAATGATAAGAAACAAAAAAAATCTAACTATATACATCAAAATTATTTGATATACACATAACTATTTGAACAAAATCAATGAATCAACGATTTTTATAAAGTAAAATCCACATGACATATTTGAACAAGGATTAACCAAAGTAAAACACGTTTAATTATAAATTTTGGACTGACATTCATTCTGATAACCAAATTTTGTGGAAAAGTTAAACATAGTTGTTATTTAAAACGTACGGTCTTTTTTACATTGCACTTCCTAGGTTTCTATTTTGTAAAAACACTAAGTCTTACACTTACGTAGACAAAACTAGCCAGCGTCTTTATATATTTTTGTCATCGGTTGCTGAATAACATCATCAAGAGTTAATAGATGGTTTATCCGCAGAGTAATCAGGTTTGACAACTTGGATATAGTGTAAACGACTTAATGCCAAATGAATTTAAATAATTGATAAATGAAAGACAGAAATTATCAGACTTTTTTTAAGTTATGATATTAAAAAAAAATCGAATGAATTTGTCGAAACATAGTTAGAAATTTGTGATTTAACTTAGTCTACTTTGTGTTTTTTTTTTATTTGTTTCGTATATAAAAATTGTAATCGAGTATCTATTTTTGTTTAGTTCGATTCTTGGATCAAAATGTTTAGCATGACTTCGGTTCGGCTACAAAACGGTGTTAAACCGGATAGGATAAGTCGTAGTTCATACACCATTCATTGAACTTAAAAAAAGTTTTCAAACTACATTTTATATATATAACTCATAAATTGGATGTATATGTAGAAAATCAGTTCCATTACATAAATTGCAATAATCAATCATTGTCTAGCTATAACTATCTTGTTTAAAAAATATAGTGAGTATATATAATATAGATATATAATGAAGCAGCAGTATTAATTAACTGGTAATGTTTAAGATCTAATTAAATTACTTAAAAGGAATATTAGTATAATGATCTTTGTTTCCATCAGGTACTAGTGGATTCCACATATCCCACAAAGCATTGTTTGGAATTGGAATCGTCCCTGCTGGGATCATGTTCATCGCTAACGCAGCCTGCGTTTGAGGCGTTAGCGCTGCTGTAGTAGATGCCGCCACCAATTGCAACGCGTTTGCGTTTGCGTTTAGTTGTTGTTGATTATGAAACTGTTGAGCAATTTGATAGTATTGGTGATTGATGTTACCTCCATCAGATATTTGGTAGTTAACGAGTCTTTGAAGATCATCAACAATTGCGGTTTCATCATCTTTTTGATTAGAGATTACTGGTGTGTTGCTTGCACCAAAAGGCATTGGACGATAGATGTTCCGATTGGCTAAAGCTATGGTGACGTCAGAATTACTGTTTGTGGTGGTTATGGTGCTACCGTCGCCGGAATATTCGGTTGAGAGCTTCTCAAGATTGTTGTTGTTAAGGTTGTTGTCGGAATGATTAGAGGAGGATGAATGGTGTTGTTGTTGTTGTCTTAAGGCCAAGCGGGATGATGATGATAAGTTATGATTTTGATGTCTTGTGGATAGAGAACGTGGCATGGATGGATGATCTTCTACTCCTGGCCTTTTGTACACTCGGCACAATGATATTTCAGCCTATATATACATGAAAACAATGATCAGAGACTCAGTTATACGTTATAACGTATATATATATATATACGTTATGAAGATTGTAACAAATCTGATTCAACTATATGACGATTTCATTGGTAGAGTACTCTCTTTTGACGTACATATATACATATATCAGATTGTGATACATATATCAGATTTCTCACATTTTTCAATTTTGGGATGTAAGATTAATGAATTGATTATACATTTCTGTTTCTTTTGTCGTGCTTTGTAGTAGTACAATATAACTGGATGTGTGAAAATATACACATTAATTAGATTTGTAAACTTATGTCAAGCTTGGTGTTTTAGCTATCTAATAAGAACTAATGAATACACAATTTTAATGCATTCAAATAGCGACAACTTAGAATACGCAACAAAACCGAAAAATAATGTTATCTATCAATTCGCCAGTAAACACATTACTTGTTTGGTTCCATATACAGTAATCATTCATAACTTTATATAAAGACTTTAGTTTTCGTACACAGATATACCATATCATATAGATATATGCCAAAATAATATTCTAAAAACTATCGGGCAACTTAAATTGAAGTCATGAATGTGAGAAAGAGCAGGAACAATGTGATGAATTGTAAGAACACTAACTAAGCCTCTGCAAAAATTAAGGTATATATACATCTAGATAGATATTGAATGTGATATTTGTGTGTGTGTATATATATATATATGTAGCTATCTTATTAATGCCTTCTACTGTACATATGGGCCATGGCTAGTAATTTAAAGAGTTCATGCGTATGGCATGAACATTTTCTGGATTTAAGCACAAACGCCGCCTTACATTCAATTAGTTTCTTCACAAGCATTTTGGATTTTATCGAGTCAATTTCAACACGGAAAATAAATAAATGTAAATAAATTTAGAAATGAAATTCAAAAAATCTAGGGACTTCATTACAAATTTAGCTAGGGTTCTATCTGTGTATTTATGGGATATATATATATATATATATAAAAATATATCAAGAGTTAGATTAAATAATACCTTTTGGTACTTCTCAATTTCGTGGTGAGGGAGACGATACTCATTCATTATCCAACTGGTACGAGTGCCTTTAGGGGCTTTACCGGAGTAGAAAACTAGGGTTTTCTTTAATCCGATCGGCCGAGAAGTCTCCGATCTGATCATCCGATCCGCTCCGGTGGCTTTCCAATACCCCGAAGTCGTTACTCGGTTTGGTCTATCTCCATTTCTATACTTCCGATCTCTTGGCACATAGAAGTACCACTCTTTCTCTCCTATCGCCGCCATCGCTGCATATACGTACATATATATATCGTCAAACATACATAATCTTATGATAACACCAAAAAATAAGACTTATATTCGTATACACATATGTATATATATACACATAAATATCTTATTAAGTAAAATGAGATTTTCATAGGTTTAACAAATGATATAAACGGTTGATTCTTCGGAGTTATATACATAACACAGTGGGGTTAAAATAATGAAGCATATATGTTATTCCACAAAGTGAAAATAGAAAGAAGTGTTGAAAGAAATTGAGAATATCGGAGATCGACATAGATATAATCTAGGTTATATAGGTTTAAGAAAGAGAGAGAGAGAGAGAGACTGATAAGAGAGAAGGACGTAAATTGTATCTCCAGATCTTAATAAATTGTATATTTGTATATCATGTGTATATATTTTCAAATAGTCTGACGGTATCTGTGTATATATATACATGTGGAATGTATATTTACCCGGAAGTTCCCAAGGATCATAACGATAAAGATCGAGGAAAGTGATGAGCTCTACATTGAAGCGTTTGCCTTCGACTTTACGGCGAAGATAAAACTCTATGAGTTCTTCTTCGGTGGGGTGGAATCGGAATCCAGGCATAACCATGTCATGATCATGATCATCAGCTTCATCATCATTTTGAACACGACTCTCGTGGCCGCCTCTGTGAGCATCTTCTTCTATACCTTTTTCATTGTTGTTGTTGACTTGGTTACTCATGGTCATGATGCTTGTTGTGGAGGATTCAATCGCCATATGAAAAAAAGAAACTATATATGTATATGTGTATGCATGTGGATTAAGATGAAGATGAAAAAAAAAGATTAAGGGTTTGGTGGTTTTTATACTAAACAAGGGAAAGGAATAAGAGAGATGAAATTGAGTGGTGTTGGGTAGAGATAAGAGGAGGAGAAGAAGAAATGAAGAACATATAGGAATAAAACGTCGTCGTTTGTAGAAGTTGAGACTAGAATAAGACAGAGAGAGAAGAGGAAGAGAGTTAAGGAGGAGACAAAGACTTGTCAAATTGAGGACAGGGTGTCCACGGTTTTGTTTTCTTAGCCGTGCCTTTGGACCTTTCTCTCACTCTCCATAACTAGTTCTTTGTTTTCATAAAAACAAATATCCAATAGGTTAACAAGTATTGTATAATGATGTGTTTAAGAAAATTAATCCCACGCACACACACGTATATAAGACTCATTTTTGGTAGATCATATAATCTTCATTTGCTCTATTTACTCTTTGATCCAGTTATGATTTATCCGAAATAAATCAATTAATTATAACGCCCAATGCTATATAAAAACAAAATATCAACAAATCCTCCTTAGTGTGCCTAGTCGTAAAACGATGCATAAGAGTCATTGTTTTTCTTTTATCTTTTAAGTTAAATTTTGAGGAGTTCTAGGTCAAACCTTATACATTTTCTCGTCGGAATCTAAGCTCTGGTTAAAAAAAATTATAAGTGGATTTGTGCGAAGGATCATAAGAAGCGATAATATGTCGTTGTTATAGCTTAGACTAATCAGATCTCGGATATCAATATAAAATAATACTAAGTTTTGGATTATTCTTGTTAAATTATTCATTAAACGGGCCAAAGAATTCTGATTGGTGGTCTATATTACTAATATAATAATATATATTATGAATGCTCACTATGTCACTCGTCATAAATTTATTTACGTGTTTTTCATTTGATTCATGAACGTTCTTTTATTGTTTTCGTTTTATATTAAATGGTTTTTTTTGGCCCACCATATCCTCGTTATAAATTATTAGTTTACAATTATGAATGCGAAACAAAATCTCCAAGTGTTTTTTTTTTTTATTTGTATCAAACTTTCTAAAGTTAGTAAGAAGCTGAACTTAAACTTCGTATATTAGAAGCCTACATCAATTCTTCAAAACTTCATTATATAGCATCTATTAATATTCAATCAAAGTATAAATTTTAGTTAAAAAATTTTCTTTCGGTTGTTCGTTCAATAACCATTACTGTCCTACCATCGTTTAATTATAAATTTTTTTTGTCACGACGTTTAATTATAAACCAGCTTATACCTTTTCTAAGTTGTTTCATATTATTGATGTAGAAATTGTTATCGTTAAGTTCAATATGGAAAAAATAATGAAAAAATATCAAGTTAAATGGGGAATGAATAAAAGGGAGCTTAAAGAGGTAATAGTGGGGCTGCTACGAAACAAGAGTGGGGATTGCGGAACCTTACTCTACGTTTTACTGACTTTATATTACTTCTTATTTATTCTCAAATATTTTCAATTCAAAATAAATCCGTGAATACATGGTATCACAACAAATTTCTTAAGCTGAGTATAAATCGACTTTTTCGATTTGTATGCATTATGGAACTTAGAAACAAAAAATATCCATTAGGCCATCATGATATCAAAACCGGCTTTTATTTATTTAGATTATCATTATGGATTAGATAAAGTATTAAACTTTTAGTTGTAATTGGGGCCTATTTCAAATGAGGGCATATACATTCTTATAATATCGATTTCAAATGGTGCTTGTATTTTTATGTGGTTTTCTTTTGGGGCTAATGGTTAATATTTGAGCCTACATAATAAAATTTCTACCGTGAAAGAGATTGTGGTATGGACACTAAGTTATTTTCTTTATCCCGTATAAATGTTTTTGATTATCATTTTTTTCCAAATGAAAAATATCACTATACTTTATTATTTAATAAAATAAAATTTATTATAAATTTAATTTTTAATATTCAAATAATCATAGTAATATTTTAAACAGTTCATAATTAGAACCATTCGCAACATGCAGTTATAAATCAATTAATAGGTGTTATTTATTAAAATGTAAATTTACTTTTTACTAATCTAATTAAATTTAAGTAAAAATAAATTAAAAATTTGTTAATCGAAATTGATTTTTTTTTATAAATGATTAATTTTATATTATAGTTTTAATAAAATGATAAATTTAAAATATCAAAAATAAATATAAATTATATTTTCACTTTTAATTAGAAAAAAATTATTATTCTTTAAATTATTATTTTGTGTATAATGCAGGAAACTTCTAGTATTTGAGAAAAAATATAGATGTATAGGATAGGAAATCGCGTGCGTGACATGGAGTTGGAGTCATGGACATGGACCCTCCCATAACATCTAATTTTTCTGCAAAATTATATATTGTTGTTCCAAATCTAGAATTTATGTTAAAAATAAGGAAATAGGATAAAAGGGGATATAAATAAGTGCATAGTTAATTCATTCGAGTCTTCTATTTGGCTTTTAGCTAGCAGTAGCAAGTAGGGTGGCGATAATTATAAGTACCACTGCAGGATAAAATTTATAGATATATGTATATATAATAAATTTATAGAATTATACATATATTTAACTCATATTTCAATAAAACTGGTCTATTTTCTCATATTCATCCAAAACACAAAAATAAATATCATGGATTTTTATTACTGGTATGCATATATTATCGACATACAATACGTGGTTTGATAATTATATATACGTATTAATTTCGTTATATGTGCAACTGATTCTTATTATAAAATAATATAATGATGCAAAATACTGCCTCCCTAGATTTCAAATATATATTTCCTATAACATGACATTTTAAAGAAAATGATTTATTTCCTATACTGCTGAAAATAAAAATAAAAAATAACAAATAAGTAAAATGAAAAATTAGCGATAAAAATAGAGAAAATTAGCTATATAGTATTTATTATTTTATATAACTTATGATAACATATGTGATATTATTATCGATCGATTGCATTATATTCTATAAGACGCCTCTAACTTCACAAGACAAGCGTCTATACAATCATCCACGATAAATGCAGGATTGTGGTTTCTTGTGTCTTGCAAACGTTGGTAAGAACTTCCTATATATAAATTCTAAAATTTACGATATTTTACATAGATAGCAAGCGGTTTTAAACTTCAAAAAAAAAAAAAAAACTTGATAACCCTTTCGCTAAATCTGCAAAATGAAAACTCACCATTAATTGTGCTTTAGCAAGTTGTAAACGTTAGGTTAAGTCAGTGATAATATGAAAAGAAACAGATTCAAGTGGGTTCGAGAACAAGAAATTTAAGGATTTGAAAGTGGTTTAAGAAAGATGATACTAGAATTGGTTAAGTAATTTAAAACCTAAAAGTCTTATGCACTCACTATCAAATGTCTTGTCCTAACTAAAATGAAAAATCATAAACTTTTAACCAATAACTGGATTCGTTTTCTCCAATATAGAATTTCATTGGATTTGGTTACCCATCAATACAATCTTATTAGTCATCCATTTTTGTAGTTAGGTGATATATTTTACTTTACAATAAATAATTGAAAGTTTAGTACTCCAACTTTATTTTTAAATCAGTATACAATAGTCACTTTCTTATAATTATGGACCCTTCTTTCATCGCAATTATTCTAATATTTTTGAAAAATGTTTTGCTCTCCAAATCAAGATTCGGGTCGTATCTTTCACATTCTTGTGTGTTTTAAACTTTCATTCACTGACGAAAACCTAATATTGATTTGGGTACCCATCAACCCAATCTCATTGGTCATCAAATTTGTATAGTTAGGTAGTATAATTTATTATAATAACTATAATTGTGAAACTTTTGTCTGACATGAAAACTTGAACCTTTAGTTTTATTTATTCCACCAACTTCTTTCTTAAATTAGTATATTATTAGTCAAACTTTTATTATGGACCCTTGCAATTTTTTATCAGCGATGATGTATCAAGTTACATTGATGGACCGACCTTTGTAGCTAGTATCCTTCACATTCAAGTTCTCTCTTACTAGAATGTTGTAGTAATAACAGAGTTCTTCAACGTCAATTTTAAAATCCTAATTAATTTCTAGTTAGTTGGGTCTGGTCTTACGTATGATCTTTTTGGCAAAGTTTCTTCACATTTGTTTTAGATAAAGTCTTTTAACATCCAGTGATGGCTAGAAAATCCCTATTAATTTAAAAGGTATCATATAGTAATTAACCTATTTACAGTTGGCAAGAATACATTTTAAATTATGATCTATTATTTAATTGTTGAACTTAAATTCGACAGTTGTGAACAAAAGGATCCCAAACTCAACTACGTTTCTGTATAAAAATGTCTATTTTAATTCATGAGCTTATATCAAATGTCAATATAATATCGTGCAAATATACATACAGAACAAAGGAGCCACATGCATTTCGTGGCCTGGGCCTTCTTGGCGGTTGTCAACCCTTGTTCTTGTCTCTTTTTGCATTTTCTCAATTTTTTATATTCTTATGTACTAATTAATATAGTATATATCACTTTCATTTTTTTTGCATATCCTACATTTTATTTTCCATATCCAAATCTAAATTTAATATCCCTCAGTGTGGGCTACGAACACAATAGAAGAATCATTGAGCATATTACTGAATTTTTCATAACTATTTAGAAAAGAGTTGTAGCAAAATTAAATTTGCTACAAAATTGCTACAAAAATACACCTATAACTATATGTTCATCACAAACACAACGTTAGTCGGAATTCGAAACAAAATTGCTGTAAACTTGTTACGAACTAAATTCTAACAGTTGCGACAAATTTGCTTCTCTTTCTCTTCTAAACTACAATTTAGTTACAATATAAATAGTAACAATTTGTTACAATTCACAAAATATTTTTAGGAAATTACATACATATAGTCAATGATATAAAAAATCATGCTAATTATCAACAGATTAATGTGTAGCCAATGAGTAGCTTTTTCAAACAAGAAAACAAATAAAAAAGTTTTATCTACATTTATAGTTTGTAATATACATTTAAATTAAATATTATTGAAATATTTCCAGAAATACAGAAAACTATTACAAAGAAAGAAGACAAACATTATTTATAAGGGTTTCTTGTAAATATAAATAGGCAAAAATTAAAACTGATGTTTTAGAATTTTCATATAATGTTTAAGATTATAAACGTCAGATTTTAAATTAATTTTACTATTATCTAGATTTAATTTTTTTTTATAAATACGGATAACTGTAAATTTAATTTAAAATCTGTGAGAACTAGCCACAAATTTAGTCGTTTAATCTCTCGACAGTTATACAGATTTTTATCAGAAGACTGAGACAAAAAACATGGACTAATAATCAGATAATACTTTGGAAGCGAAAAAAATAGTAGAAAACAATGTGGTGAAAAGAAATTATGAATAGTTTTTTTTATTAAATTCATTAATAGTTAAATATTCATCTAATTCATTAAAATTATTATTAAAAAATTGATATATTTATAAATTTTCCTTTGAAAATGATATTTCTTAAATTTATATACTAATTAGTTACAAATCGTCATGCTAAAATTTACATATTTGTTTTATTCTTAACTAATTTATATTAATTTATCGCAAATTTTTTTTAGAAATTATTATTGTCGAATATCTGTAACTATATTCAGCGTATTTTTTGTAGTAACAAGCATATTTTGTAGTGACAGTAACGTCACATAGAAGAATTACCTATTCGTGTAACCGACTTTGAAAGTTTAAGAAATGACGAAATGCTTCGATAAATGCTCGTCATCTTTGCAAGCGAAATCATGTACACAATAATATATTTTTTTTTCGTGAAATTTACAGTCAGAAAGTTATATATATACAAAATATATATTTTTGAAAAAGGAATAAATATGACTGAACATCATATATCATGATGAGCCGACCTATGATTAAGGCATTGTGCTTGATTGATAAGATATTTACAAGTTCTTAGAAAATGATAGGAGGAAAGGTAAATTTAAGGTATAACTAGAGTCTGCACGTACAAAATAGCGATAATATAAACTATTTTCACGCTAGGTTTCGCCGATAAAATATCATTCAAAGCTTTAAAAGCGGTGATTTTTTTTCCTCTCTTTGATATTAACCAAGCTCCTAAAATATGTTTTTGTTCTACTTGCTTTAAAATGAAGAAATGTTTTTCCTCTACATTGTTCTTATTTTGGGTCTAAATGATTGTATGTTAAGAGGAACAAAAATTAGTGGAAGTAAACAATTCTCTAGAACCTAACTATTTTGTTTAAATAAAATTTAGTGAAATTTTCTAAAATTTCACCATTTGAGTTGAAAAATGAAAAAATAAAAATTCAACTAGTTTCATTAAAAATGCAACTATAAACAAATTTTAGAGGAAAATATTTCATCAATTATTCTGCAGATGAATTGGAGGAATGAATTAAAAAAATTATTTTTTATTATACTCAATTATATTCCACTAATTTTACCAATAGTAACCATTTAAACCTTTTAGTTTTTTTTTCACAATTTTTCTTTATTCTATTCATTTTCATTTTTTTTTGTCTTTCTTATTACTTTATATCAATAGTGTCAAAGGCAATACGCATACAATTGATCTCTATATTTACCGGCCTGTTCGTTTATCAATTGGTACGATATGTGATTGCGACCAGCGACCAGCAACTGCAACTAGCGACTGTTATGATGTTCGTTTGACAGTCGCTAATTTTGGTCACAGTCGCAAATTTATTCGTTTAATAGTCGCTGATTTTTAGTCGTTGGTCACAAGTCATAGTCGCAAAAAATCAATCGTAAAAAAAACTAACGACTTAAAATTTATCAATTGGTGTATAAATATCAAACCAATAATCACTCATCGCAGTTGAACAAAGGACATCATAATCCAAATAGCCATATGTAAACTAATCTAGAGATCTCAAAAGGAGCGTCCACATACTGGGACATACTAATAAACTAATTTGATATCTGATTTTCTTGTAAATACTATTCTGTTTGACGTGATTGGGATATGTTCATAGTGTTAATTTATATGTTACAACTTACAACATTATATATAACAATAACATTGTTACAATAGAACTGAATAATGAAATAATAAAAACTCTTGAGTCAATATTGTTTTTTTTTGCATAAGAGACTAGCTTATAGTTTTAATTTTTTTTTGTAATTTTTTTCAGAACGCAATTTTTTAATTAAATATAAAAGTTTTCTATATAAAATCATAGCATCGTGCATCTTTTTGCGAATGATAAAAACAATAAACGAACGAATGATAGATTAAATTCATGAAACTGAGAAATACATGTTATGGCCAATTTTTTGACCCAAAATATGCGTTTTTGAACGATGGCCACATAAGAAAACCGACCAAATTGCATGGAAGAATGAGACTGGTGTTCAGTTTTGTGTCTATCTTATGTGTGTTGTATGGACCGCCCAACCAATAATGCAGCCACAAGTTTATCGTAGAATCGTTTGTTTTCTTTTACACAAAATTACAAATTCTAACTTTTTTAATTTTAATCGTGGGGACAAAACGTAATGCATGAATATGACCGTTGGCCATCGCTCCTACTATATCTAGTCCTTCAATTTATGTATTATTTCAAAATAAAATATTTTTGATAGTACACGATATTTTCATATATGGCGATATATCGAATCTCTTAGTGCTCAAGAATTTGTTTTGCCCGACCAGACAGCATACACTTGTGGAGAGATTCGAGAGCTTAAGAGTACATAATGATAAATTATGGAACGTTAAAGATTGCGATAATCAATGTTCATAAATATTTTAATTAAATATCTTTGCAGACAAACTGTTTGTCTTAACCCAAAAAAACTACCTAAATTAATTTTGTAATAGAAAATAATAATAATCGAGACATAGCAGAAATCTACCGAAATATATTTTGTAATCTTACTCCTACATTTACAACCTATGAGTACATACACTTGACACGGAAAAAAGAGAGAGCACACGTTTTATAAAGTTCATAGGCTTAAAGTATTGCTTATTATCATTTAAATAATATATATATATATCTTTTTCTATTTTCTCCACCATCAGAAAAAATGATGCAAAGGTTTGGATCTGTATTGATATTGTTTATATATGTATTTAGTTGAACTTTTATATATACATATTGATCTATACTGTCTATATAAATTGATATGTATAAAAAGTTAAAAAGTTGATATGTATACACATTTGGTATTCATCCTTAATTTTCCTGAATTTTTGAAAGTGATTTTCACCTTTTGCGACTTATAATCTCGTTGCAAGATACTAAAATAGTATTAATCTTTTAGGTAAAAAATATGAGTTAAAAAAAAAGAGAAAAAAAGTTAGTTCAAAAGAATAAAAGAAGAAAACGAGAATGTATGCATGACGTCGTGGAAAAGGATAAATGACGTGGGAGGATCCAATCGGACGATAGAAAAAACAAGAAGGCCCACCAGGCACCGTCGGATTCAATGAGAATGGGGTCAAGTTTTACAAAAATGCTTGACTCTCTGACTAGACGGACCCGAAACATGACTCTGACAATCAGTTGACTTCTGCCATTTTTTAATCATATCTACTTAGAATGTGTTTTTGCTTTTTTGTTTCCTTCTTATTTTAATAACAACAAACTAACTCCTCATTGAGTTTTTTTTTTTATATATATTCATTTTATCTAGATATTCTTATTCTCCAAGAATCATGCAGTAGGGGACCTTATAATCTCTAGTGGTATTCAAAAGAATCAATACAAATAAAATAAGCATATGTCTATATTCGATCTAATTAGTTACTTGGGTTTTCTTTTGCCAACTAATAACTCGAGTCTTTTGGAATTTTCTTAATTAGAATATTACGGTTTGTTCTCTATTTTTTTTTTTTTTTTAAATAATATTACGAGTGATCCAATGTTTAACTATAATTAGTACTCTAAGATAAGTCTAAATGTCTAATAGTTCATTATCAAAATTTCTAATGGTTTTAAAGTATAACACTGATTTTAACTGGTCAAATGAAAATAATGAATTCTCAGTGGGAATTAAATCTGAAAAAAACAGTTTACATAATTTATTTGAATCTTTTACTGCTAAACTACCACCACTTGGTTATATACAATTACTAATAGAAAACACTAACCTATTACACATAATAATCTTCAAGTTTGTCTTTCTTCACACATATCACATTAGATGTGACTCTACGATTATGCATAATTTTAGATATTTTGTAAAAATGAAAACAAACATTGAAAATGATTTAATCGATTGAAAATATCATATTTTTTTCATCAACATGTTTTTAATGTGGTTCAGTTTGTCTGGTTGAACCAATACAACTATCATCCGAAAGGAAAATTGGCTTTGATTTTCACCGTTTAATGTTTTTGTTATATATGTTACTTTACTTTCATTAAATATATATAAAGCTTCAACTGAAGCTCTTCGTAAATTGTATATAACTTTTGGTTAATGTATGTTTAGATAAATATTTGTTCATTTACAATTATATTAATAAAAAAGTTAAACTACTTAGCAATTGATCTACGGACTGCAGTCCAATTGGTTCAACTTGATAGTTCAACAATACAAGAATAATCTCATTCATTTCTCAATTTGGTTTTTAAAGTTCATATGATATAATGGTAGTCATTTTTGAAATTTATAATACGAAATTCAAATCTAAAAAATATTTTTAAAAAAGAAATTCTCGGTTCAAAATACTTGCTGACATTAATTGTAAACTTGCTCAAATTATTATTATTATTTTCAAATTTGAACTGAGCATTAAGTTTCGTTAGAACCACTAAAGTAACATAAATAAAAAGTTTTATTAGGACATGAAGTGGTCGGAGAAGTCGGGCCATGAAGTGTCCTAAAATAAAGGAATGACTCTTTGTAGGACAAAAAAGATTAAACGAGAAGGTGGATATCTCGTGAATCTCTTCGTCTGTTTCTTCCGTTGACTTAATTTATTATCACCACAATAATTACACTTTCTTTATTTTGTATTTCTGAAAATAAAATATTTCTGTAATTTTTTATGTTCTTTTTGATTATTTTATTATTCTCTGTTTATCGTCACTTCTCTAGTACATCCATCTTCTGGTCTGTATATAGATATATATATATATATATCTTTTATTTTGAGAACTAGTCATATTTATATTCGTGTGTAACTTTGTCTATACACGTGTTTTTATGGAAGTTTCTTTATAAAAAGTCAACGAGTTCTAAACGACAATTTCAGTTTTGTCTGTGTTACTCTGTGTATGTATAGTTTATATATGGATTTATGTATTTTTGTGTATTATTGAAATCTCTCACGGATCTTTTTTTTATCTTCTTCTGAAGGTCAACGAGTATTGGATATAATAGAATTAGATGAAAACTGGATAATAAAGCTAGGAATATTATTTTGATTTTTATGTATTTTTTGTCTGATATGTTAAAAGGATTAAAAAATGTCGAAAGGATAATCAACGTATAATACTAAGTTATCCTTTATAGATAGAGAGTGACTGAGCGAGTAGTATTTTGGTTGGGCCAGGGGAAATATTTATTATTATTAAATTTACAAATGCTTGATTTGAAAACGATCGAATACTTTTTAAGTTTCATAAAGATCTAAAAAAAGGAGCCGAATTGATTATAAACTGTTAAATCGGATTTAGAATTTCAGAACTCATACAAATCTATGGAATGAACTTAATGGTCATACCAAATATCAAATCAATGGCTGCAAAATGCTCAATGGACATCCACCATATCCATAACTCCAACAATATATATCTAAGAGGAACCAAATTAATTGAGAATTTCATAATTCTATTAAAATCTATGAACTTTAATAGCCACTAAATTTATTCTTGCGAATTCTCAATTAATTGGGGTAAAAGAGAGACTTTTGGGTCTCAAAGACAAAACCTTTTACATAATTGTGAATCGTTAGTAGACCTTAGAAGAGGGAGATTGATGGTTCTTGATTTTCCCTCCCATCTTCACCACCAGTACTCTACAGCTAGGGAGGAAGATGATGAAGACCAGTAAAAGTAGGCGGTGGAGGAGGAGCCACCACTATGCTGCGGCGGCGCTCCGCCAGTGGATTAATTCGTTGCAGAACTTGAAAGGTCTATATAATTAGTGGATAATTATTAGAATACAATGTTCCACAAATCTTAAGTAATATATATGAAATATAAGTATATATTACTTGTAAGATATAAGTAGATATTTATTAATTGTAATTTATTTTTAGTGTGAAGTCCATTTAATTTAGTATAAAAGTCTCATATATATACAGTCCAATATTGGTTCATGGATCTTTCTCTAATTATATTGAAATTAATGACCAAAAAACATGAAAAATGTGTATTAGAATATAATATCACACATCAGGATTGGAGAATATAAGTCTATCCACTAAATACCAATTAATTCTTAATCTTAAACCCATTTAACTTAACAAACCATGTCAAAAATAAGTTTTTGTCTATCTTTAAAAAAAATCGAATTTTTTGCTCTCTCTCTTTCCCAAGTAAGAAAAAGGAACCTTTCTAAGTGGCAAAGTGTTTATCTCTTATCTGAGAAAAAAACCAAAATACCCTATTTTGATCCGAAAATCAAAATAAATAAGAAGCTTGATCGTCGGAATCATGTGGCACAGTGGTTGTCACCTCTAAAATTCATGATATATATCTGAGATTCGAACCCAGCACTCCGCAAAATTAAAGGGATATTAAAAAGTCATTAGACTACAAAAAAAAAAAAAGTTTTATCCACTTAAAATCCATTCCAAAAGAAGAGAGAGAACTAATTATTTGTGAGCTCTTATGTCATCATCAATGCCGAAGGAGACAGTGTGTAACCGGAGCGAAAGGTTTCATCGGATCTTGGATAATCCGAACGTTACTTGAGAATGGATATATACCAAAATCCACGCTTCGATTTACCTAGGATCCGACCCGACTCATCTCGTGATAGTATCTGGATGAGAAGTATCCGGAGCCACCTCTATTACCTCGTAATAATTATGAGAAGTATTCATAATAATGTATTTACTGTGTAGAACAGAAACTTAACAGTGTTTACTACAAGGTTGTCATATGAAGGCAACACAAGAAGCATAGATTTGACCAAAGACAAAAAAAAGATTGCAGTACCTGGTAATTTACAGCCCGTTTGTGGAGGTCACGAGGTAATAGAGGTGGCTCAGGAAACTTCTCATCCAGATACTGTCAATACAAACAAAAAAAACCACAAAAGCAAAGATGGATGAAATGTTCCTTTGAATCCACAAAACCACACAAGAGAAACCCCTCAATGGCAAAAGAATCAGAAATCACAAAATCTCCATCAACCAGTGCCCGTACCGTACCCATTTGGATTGATCTTCTTGAAATCTTGAGGATCAAAACGATAGTTTTTTTTTTAACAAATAACAAACCAATTGTCAGTAAATGTTGTAAATGACTCATAATAACCTCTTCATCCACATGGTCAGTGAATCACATCTTGAATCCAAAACTACATACCTGGATAATTGATCCCCCTAGATGCAATTGTTTTGTATATTTTCGTGGGAATATCATTTTTAAAATTTATTACATTGGTGTTTGAACCAATTCTTCTTAATATTAAAAAATATTAAAATTATTAGATTAAATTGACCAAAAAAATAAAAATAAAAATCAATCAAAGTTTAAGGTAAAAGTTGTGCTTGAAAGAAAGACATTCAGTTTCACGCGAAAACTTAAACTCAAAACAGGAGAAACTTTGGGCCTTTCACAAAAAAAACCCAGGATTGACAAATATATGGCCCAAGCCAGCAGCGCGTCAAAGACGCGCAATTTGGAACCATTAGATTAAGAACCTAATTATATAACAGGTAGATTTTGATGTGGCTGTATACCAGAGGAGATAATACTTGCAACCTGAGACAATAATTAAAAAGAAGAACCATTACTTTTGTTATATGCATACAATTTATAGTGTTTCTTGGACCAAAAATACATGGTCCAAAAAACACCGAAGGAAAAAAAAAAGAGATTTTACCATTTTTTCTTCTACAAATTCTAACACTTTGGTTATTCAGATTGTGAAAATATAAGTAGCGACTTGGAGACGAATCAACGATGGCGCAGAGACAATATTAAAAAAGCTTTTTATTTTTTACTTTTTTCTGTGAAAGCAAATCTAACAATTTTGTTGTTGTATGCCGAAACAGCGTTTTGACCAAAACTTTATGCCAATATTGAGATTTTCGATATACAAAATTCTTGACGAATTGGACACAAAAATAAAAAATAAAAAAATAAATTGCTTACTTATTTCAATAACCTTTGACTAGTCTTCATGGCTTAGTACATCCGACATATTCGGATATTCCTCTCCTTTTTTGTTATTTACTCTGACTCCTGCTGAATTACAAATCAACATATTAAGCTTTATACAAATCTATTATATCTTCCGTGAGAGTTTTCAATTAGGGCAATGCATGAGAAGAACCCAAACGCCGATGATTATCTTCGTGTTGAACAACGTTCTTCATCTCAAATCTCGCCTGCTTTCTTACCTTAGCTTCTTCATCTTCATTAGCTTCTGCGTTTTGTAGCTCTCTCAAAGCTCTTTTCGCGTACACAGTGAAAGCTACAGTAGTCACAACCGCAATGATTAACGAGATTATGTTGTACACAATCTCTACTGTTGTCAAACGTTGATGTCCGTATTGCACATCCGCGAATGTTCTGATCAATCGACCGCTGCATATGAATTTATGTTTTTTACAATTGTGTTTCCAATTTTCATGAATTAAACTGTTTTAATCCGGGGAGAGTAAGACTGACCTGTAAATGTAGATGAAAGCTTCAGGTATCATTCCTGCTATGGAACCGAATAAGTAAGGCCAGAATCTCATGCTTGTCACAACGATTGCGTAGTTGAAAATCGTGTAAGGAAATGGCGAAATCCGAAAGATTGCCACGACTCTGAACTGATGGAACCAGCTTCCTTCTGCAGCTAGTCTAAGAACAGCAGCTTGACGAGGCCATCTTTTTAACCATTGCTGCATTTTGTAAAGAACAAAATCATAACTACAAGTTAGTGATCTTGTGAAAATTCATCATTTAACTTGAAAAATAGAAGTGCAGGGCTTGGTTCTTACATGGAGGCGATCACGAAACATTAGCCCGATTAAGTAAGGAAGAACCATGCCAATGGTGGTTCCAACCATGATTATAACAAAACCGAGACCATAACCGAAAATCATCCCAGCTAACCACATGGATGGACCTGAAGGAATCAAGAAGACAGGGAACAAGGCCAAGGAAATAACAAGGACAATTGCGAGCATAGGACGGCCAAATGCAGTTGCTTCCCATTGTAAAATCGGAATAAGAACCTACAATCGAAACACACTATCAACAAACTAACTGCAAGAGATACATAGATATAGAAATAAACGTTAATGAAACTTGCTGAAACTTAAAGAATCTGAGTAAAAGAAGCACCTTTTGGAATACAAATGGAACTCCCCATTTGGCGAAAATAAGTGTGAGCAAGAGAGTAAGAGCACATATACCCAAAGCTTTAAACCACCACATCAAGTTTCTACTCCGCATCTCTGATTGAGATACGGACAACACGGTTTCAGCTGGAGAAGTTTCATGGGTCACAACCAGCCGAACATATTCATTATCTTCCCTCATGTGACGAACAGATTCTGAGGTATCGTCTATTGGCTCTTTCAATGAATTTGACATGTGTGTTCAGTACCTAAAGAGAAGCAAAAATTGAATAAGACATTGATATCAGAGGAACAAAATCAACATTTGTAGGCCATCAAAAAAAACAGGAACAATCATAGTCAAGAACATGAAGTGGGAGACCAACAGAAGAAATAACAAACACTAGGGACATCAAAATCAATAGAAAATTGGGGATAAATGGAAATGAAGAAGGCAGATAAGCAAAGAGACGACAAAAGATGCTTAGCTTATAAATTATAAGTATTGCAAAAGCTTCGCAACTTTGAAAACACATAGGTAAAATGATTTACACGGAAACGATAACGAAGAAGTAAAGTAAATTACAAGGAGAATCTCGACGACGAAATCTCTCAACTTCGAAATTTCCGATTACGGCTAAAATGGGGAAAACTAAATTAAATCCATTAAAATCAAACAATCCTACAGTAATCGAGTCATTTAGATCTCTCAATCTAGCGGAAAAAAATCACCAGATTAAGAAAAAAAGCACAAAATTTAGAAAGTAGAGCTAGGGTTTAACAAATCTAACCTGTGAAGAGAAAGAAAAAAAGGAAACAGAAAGTCACTCTGCGGAATCCAATCGGCGCTAGTCAAGCTTCGTGGCGAAGAAAACGGCGTTACGGCGGCGGACGCTCGGATACCGTCGGAAAAAGCGGATTGTTACGTCTGTGCTTAAGGTTCCTTTAGTGTCGTTTGCTTCAACATAAAAAGCGTGTTTTATGTTTTTTTTTTTTTTTTGTTTCGAAAATTCAAATCAAAATGAGAAAGCTTTCACTTTTCCAGTTTTATTAATTTTATCCACTTTTTTTATTTGTTAGCTTATTCTTTACTTATCTGGAATAATGAGTCAGACTATATTATTTGCCACCGTTGATCCATAATGCCTACCTGACTTGACCTTCTATAATTTGGTTTGTTTTAGTTTGAGAATTTTTCCAAACCTAATCCAAAACTAACGAATCATGAGATATATTATTGACCCAAGAGCGTGAATGAGACGCGCGCGTTGATACAAAGTAGGGGCATTTTGGTAAATCAGTAGAATGACTTAAGAAAAATCATCAGAACTAGTATAATGGATCAAAATCATGGCGTAGATATTAGAGGCATTGGCGGACGAGAGATCGTCTCTGCTTCTTCCTCTTTCGATTCTTCCTTCCCTTTGATGAAAACGTTGAACATAGCTGGGCTTGGACATGGGCTTAACTATTTTAATGCTGCTGGGCTTTGATATATATTTACTGGGCTATTGCTTGTCGTGGCCCAAAGTTGGTTTGCCCAATGATTGCAGCGCGGTAATTTTTCGTTGGCGACTATTTTGTTTTTAACTATAAAAAAAGTCAGAAAAGTAAAGTGTGTTCTATCAAGTCTATGGCCTCTCTCTCTCTTTCTCTCAAGCTTCCACATGTAGACGATGATATGGGGGATAATTACGGCGTTGAATCTAGCGGCGAAGGTGGAAGAGAGATCGTTTCGGATTCTTCGCCTTTCGATATCTTGTCGGAGGATTGCATATCCATCATAGTCTCCTTCACAAGTCCACGGGATGCGTGCGTCGTCGCCTCAGTTTCGAAAACCTTTGAATCGGCGGTCAAGTCAGATATTATATGGGAGAAGTTTCTGCCGCCGGAGTATCCATCTCTGATTCCTCCATCGCGAGTTTTTTCATCGAAAATGGAGATCTATTTCGCTTTATGCGACGATCCTGTTCTAATCGAAGATGGCAAAAAGGTATATCTATAATCTTCACTTTGTTTATTTTATTTTGGTATTAATTTACTTCAAACTGTAGTTTTTGTATAGAAAAATTGAACGCTGTTAGAGAATTCTGGCTACAAAGGATGTGATTCAAGCTATTATGCTATTTTGGGAGTAAAATGTGAACTTCTAATTCGTGCTGATCTCTCTGATTATTTGGCCATTTTCATGAAAATAAAAAGAGCTTCTGGTTAGAGAAAGCGAGTGGGAAGAGTTGTATCATGTTATCTGCGCATAGCCTCTATATCAAATGGGGAGATAGTAATGAGTTTTGGGATTGGATTCCATGGCCGGAAGCTAGGTTCTTTCATTATCTTTGTGGTGTAATTCGATTGTATATTGACTCATACCACATCATGACAATGTTTTCAAAACGTTTTCCTTGTGACATGCAGGTTTGAAAGAGTTGCGAAGCTTCGCGATGTATGTTGATTCGAGATTCGTGGGAGGACGAATACTCGTGTCCTATCTCCAAGAACTCGTTACTCGTCTTACATTGTGTTTAAGGAAGGGTATCCCTTTTGTGGCTTTGATGTGCCCATAGAAGCTGGAGTTGGAGTGGTTGGAAAGCAAGTTTGTACAAAATTCATATGCCTTGACCCAAGAGCAGGAGCGAATGGGCAGTTTGTAAAGAGAGGGAGGCGAAAATGGAACATTGTGAAACCAGAGGAGAGGGAAGATGGTTGGATGGAGATAGAGCTTGGGGGATTCTTCAATAAAGGAGGACTAATCAATAGTCATGAAGTTGAGATGAGTGCTTTAGAGACCAAGCTGCGCCATTGGAAGAGTGGCTTGATCATTCAAGGAATTGAGATCCGTCCTGCCAGAATCCGAACCTGATTTTGTTACCATGTTTTGGTATTATTGTCATTTGGTTAAGCGATTGAGTGAAGAGGTAAATTCCAATTGATAAAACAAAAGTGTGTTCATTTGTGTTTTGTATAACTTATAGTGATTGGTTCAGTAAGAGTTTAGGTGGTGAGAACAAAATATTTGCTGAATGTTAAGCTCCAACTTTGCTCTTTATAGTGGAGGATGTGGGTATATATGTAAAACCGGGTTCCTGCTGTGAAAGAGCGGTTCGATGTTTCAAATTATGTTTTGGGTTGAGTCTAAATGTCTAACCAAGGTAAAAACTGTGATGTACCAGGAGTCCAAGTTTGTGGATTGTGTAATGTTCTGAATTTGAGATTTTTCTTTTATCTTAATATTCAATTGTTCATCATTCTAACATGAACAATTTTAATGAAGAAAAACAGAGTGTTGTGACCTTTTACAGTTCTTTTTGTTAGACTTTATTACAATCAAAATTTAATAGATAGACCTCCTGACATCAACAACCTTGTTCATTGGAATTTATCCGAAACGTCCACGTTGATGCTTAGAAGGGTATTTTCGTAAATATATGCGGACGACAAGAGTCAGAATAGACCAGAGTCTGAACTCTTTGGCCTCTCTCTATCTCTCTCAACCTTCCAAATGTTGACGATGTCACGTCTCAGGAGGATGGGGGAAAACACGGCGTCGATTCTAGAGGCAAACGCCGCCAAAGATCGTTTCGGATACGTCACCGTTCGATTTTTTTGCCGGAGGATTGCATCTCCATCATAACTAGTTCGGATGATGATGATAAAGTCCTAATGTTGTCTTATGCAGGTTTGAAAGAGTTGCGAAACTGCGCAGTGTATGTTGGTTCGAGATTCGAGCCAGGATAAATACTCGTGTTCTATCTCCAATGGAAGAACGGTTCGATGATTCCGGTTATCTTTGGTATGTGTCTAATATTCAAGTAAGTTAAAAACGTTGTTGTATATCTTGGGGAAACAATCTTGTAGCATGAATTAGTAATATTTTTGGATTTCAATTGCAATGTTGGTGAATTTCGGGTTTTGTCATATCCTCATACGAACAGATTCAATGAAGAGAAACACAAACACAGTGTTTTTTATTAGATAGACGAGTAGGTTATGTTGAGATTTTATATCATGATCATCTTTATATGCTTGTATGACTTGACTTTATCATATGGTTTGTTACTCTAGAAAATATGTGTGGACGACTTTAAACGAGTCGTTCTTTATGGTTTTCTCAACGGCAGAGAAGGTATAGAGTAGACGACTTTAGACAAAATTCTTAAAAATCTCAGCTTCCAGATGAAGAAAGAATACAGAGAGAGGATGGGCCAAATACAGGAAAGGAAAAGAAGCTTCCGGTTCTTCTACAGGGCCAAAACACGGCGTTGACTCTAAAGGAAAAGGCAAAGAAGTATCGGGTTCGTTGACGGGACAAAAACAAAGCGGAGGAGAGATCGTTACCGGGCCATCGCCTTTTGATGACTTACCGGAGGAATGCATTTCAAAAATAATATCGTTTACAAGTTCTGTTTGAGCTTTTTCCCATAACAATGATTCTCTTTGCGCCAAATTGAGAATGTTCATGGGGTTTCATCAATATTACTATTTAATTTGTCATTCCTATTCTTCTAAATATATCAGAATATCCAAGTAAACAAAACTATTTTGATTCGCTGGTAAAATTCGTCAAAATATGCAAATGTAGACTTAGAACATGTTTTTAATCAATAAATACAAGGTTTGATTTCGAAGGCAGGATTTGTAAAACATCACTTTCATTTTTGTCTCACGGAAAAAAAAATCACTGTGCAGATATGTTTGCAAAAAAAAAGTTATATGGCTTTACTTTTTAATAATCCTTGTAATGTGCAATTACCTCGACGTTGGATACATTCTTCCTCATGTTTTATATTTGATTTTTTTTTCTTTTGCTGCAAGAAAGGGTAGTTTAGTAAATATGCGGGGAGAGTTTAGACGAGTCGTTTTTATTTGACACGAGTCATAAGTGTATTAACAAGTCTTTGGCTCTCTCAAGCATTTTCGGACGCATACACGATTGATAGAAACAGCGTTGAATCTAGAGGTGAAGGCAGAGGAGATATTGTGTCCGGGCGATCTCCTTTCGATGACTTGCCAGGCGAATGTATCTCTAACATAATCTCTTTTACAAGTTTGGAAAAAAATAGCAGAGCTTCTCAAAGGTATGGTGGTTTGAGATTTGTGGCAAAATGAATACTCGTCTCTCTCCTATCTCTTGGAAGTCGTTACTCGGGTTACATTGTGTTCAAGGCGGTGGATAAATGTCCTGGCTTGGCGGATTTGCCAGTAGAAGTCGGAGTTGGGTTGGTGGGACAAGAGATCCCTAAACAATTTCATCTACTTTGATGGGTATATGGATAAGGATGCTCGAAAAGAAGAGGGAAGATGGGTGGATGGAAGCAGAGCTTTGGAGAATTCTTCAATGAAGATGGTTGTGATGAAATTGAGTTGAGTGTTATTGAGACTTAAGTCTCCTTATTAGAAGTGCATGCGGTTTGATCATTCAAGGAATAGAATTCCGCCCTGTGAAAGAAAACCATGTAAATTGTTATATCCTGTTTCTTGTGATGGAAGACCGGAAACTGGTTCAGTGGTTTTCCGGTTAATGCTTGTTTGCTTCAGTTTCATGTCTAAGGAAGTGAAAAGCTTTGTTGTATCAGTTTCATGTTTTCCAATCTTTTTAAGTTTTTAGATTGTAATGTTTGTGAGTTTGATATTGATTATTCATCATTCTCACATAACACAAATTCAATTAAGAAATTTTTGGTTTCTCCCTATCATCTACAATGCTTTTTTTACACTTTACTTAGCTGAGAATAATAGAGATAGAATAACAAACAACTACATTTATCTACATCATCTGCCCTATTACAAAGATTCATCAAATTTATGAATTATTGACTTTTTATGATATATTATAATTTATTAGTATAAATGTTTTGTTGATAAAAGAAAAAAAAAATGTTTCTCGTAAGAAAGACTTCTAAACACGAAATAAAAGTTAGTTGCTTTGGCTGATTAGATAAAAGCCAAAACTTTTTTTTTATTTTATTTTGGAAAATACCTTTAGAGATATCCTTTCAGAGACGTTACGCTTATAAGGGTAATTTGGGAAAAATCAAAGTTTAATCTTAACCAGTAAGTCTTTCACGAATACAGATAAATATCCACTTCGTATCACCGCTCACAACACAACACAGCACTTCGTGTCTTAAGATACTCTTACTTCAAAAACACATCAGATTCCAAAATATTTGATTCGAAATTAGATTCGAAACGCAATGGAGCAAATTCAAGCCGGCGATTCGGATCGCGGCGGAGGAAGTAGCCGGAACAACGCGAAGGTTTCGGTCGGAGCGACGTTGCGGTTCGATACTTTGCCGGAAGATTGTATCTCTATGGTAATTTACCATACTACTCCACGCGATGCTTGCGTTGTGGCTTCGGTTTCGAAAACCATTAAATCGGCGGCTCAATCGGATTTGGTTTGGGAGAAGTTTCTTCCGCCGGAGTACTCGTCTCTTGTTCCTCGGTCGCTGGATTGCTCGTCGAAGAAGGAGATCTATCTGTCTCTCGCTGATGATTCCGTTCTGATCGATGAAGGCAAAAAGGTAAATTTAATAAGAATCCGATTCTGGAATGTTAAATTAGGGTTTCATTTTACCCTTTCTAAAATTCTAACTTTTTTTTTTTTATTTTGACTGTAAACTTTGGTGAAAAAAAAATCAGAGCTTTTGGTTGGAGAAATCTAGTGGGAAGAAGTGTTACATGTTATCTGCGATGGATTTAAAGATCGTATGGAGTGATTCTCCTGCTTATTGGCAATGGATTAAAGTTCCTGAATCTAAGTAATGTCTCTATTATTCCTTGTTTATCCTCTGTTTCTGAAATTGTGCAATTTGGAGCTTACATGATCATGTACATGTGTGGAATCAGATTTGAGAAAGTAGCAGAGCTTCGTAACGTATGTTGGTTCGAGATTCGCGGCAAGATAAGTTGCGGAATGCTGTCGAAGGGGACACATTACTCTGTCTACGCAGTGTTCAAGAGAGCAAGCAGTAGATCATACAGTTTCGACGACACGCCAATTGAAGCTCGAGTCGGGTTTGTGGGGAAAGAAGCTAGCAAAACATTTGTGTTTCTCGAACCCGACGATACGGATTCGCACAGCGGTTATGGTTACTCGGGTGTTTCGCACGCAGCTGTGTCTAGGACGAGGCGTTCATGGATGTGGTTTGCGAGGGAAGATTTGGAAGGAGAGAGTGAGATTGATGGGAATGAAGAGGAGCCGAAGGAGAGAGGAGATAGGTGGAGTGAAGTGAAGCTTGGGAATTTTTACATCAACAATGGAGATAGTGATGATGGTGATGAGATTGAGATTGCTATGATTGAGACTCAGATGGGACATTGGAAGAGTGGTATAATTTTCCAGGGAATCGAGATAAGGCCTATGAAAGAAGTAGAAATGGTAATAACTAAATGATCAAAAAATGGGACAACATTTTATCAAACTGTTGTTCTTTCAAGTATATGAACAGAATTTAAAGCTTGTGTACTGCTGCTTCTGTTCTTCCATGTCTAGAGTTTTTAACAGTAACAGTGGGAGATATATTGTGTCATCTTCGTATTTTTAGAAGATTACAATAGAACTAAACTTGATCTTAAATTAAAAAAAAAAAATTATGGGCATTTATACAAGAGAGAATTCTCTAACAAAGACTATTATCTTTATTTCTCACCAATAAAACTCATTATTTATATTATTTTTATCATAATATACGATAGAAGTGTTAAACCAATAAACTTGATATTATTAAAGACTTGCGAATATTAATACAAGATAGACGTCTCTAACGAAACCGATTACCCTTTTTTTTCTTCACCAAACAAATTCAAAATTTGTAGAAATCTACAATACAAGTGTAGAACCAATAAACTTGATTTTCTTAAAAGACTTTGAAACATAAAAAAAAAATACAAGATAGCAGTCTGTAACGAAAACGATTATATCAAAGCCATTACGACCCACATGGAATGGAAGATTAATTATAGAGTTGAATAGTCGATGTCACATGCTTTGACTGTCTCCTTCTTTATAGTCATCGACTTCTACATATTTTATTGTTAACTTGGAATCGTATCTTAACTTTCTACGTAAACAATATTTAATCTCTTCATGAAAGATCATGCACACACTAGAATTATATATTTGTAATTTCTTATATGGTAAACCAACTTTGAATGTAGGCTGATTAATTTATTAAGCAATATAGTATTTCATGTCTATGTTTTTCTGATGTTGCTAAAAGTCTTTCATGTCTATGTTCATTTCACCCTTCACCTATATTGTCCTCAATTACGTACAAATCAAGCAAAAGTCGTAAACAGCTTATGCTTTCTTTAAGAAATAAATCGTGGCAAAAAGTGTGAAAATTTATGGTTTTATTTTTTTTCCAAAATCATGATTTGTTTTTATTTCTTTAAAAACAAACAAAATTTAAATTATTAATTTATATATTTCTTAGAAACCCAACCATAACGTATATATAATTATCAGAGAATTCCATTTCCGAATTGCCAGATGTAATTTCTTTTTTGTTCGATTCTATTACTCAAATCCAATATGAGTAATGAATAAAGGATTCTACCAATAAAAAATGTATGCTTTAAGTTTATGAAAATATTAATTAGATCACTAACGTACACAAAAATTTGTCGGTATTGTACAAAAAAAAAGTATTATACGACAAATTATGATCTTTTAACAATGGAGATTTATGTTGTTATAAAACATTTATAATGCATTAAATGTGATTATATGTATATTAAGATTATATTTTACGGTTTGTTTTCCTCTTCGGAGTATCATGTTTCATAGAAAATTTATGGATTTATGCCGAAACTTTTATCGGAACTAAGAATAGGTCTATTTTCATTCACTGGGACCAGCTTGAAAAAGAAAAATAAACAATTCAATTGGAAAAACAAAATTGTAGTTGAGAAGAGAGAGAAGCAAGGTGTCAACGTCCGTGCTTTGACCTCTCTCCATGTCTTGTCCATGTCTTGTCCTCAAAGCTGACCTAACCGGTTACTCCTTCCTTCTCCGGTCATTTTTAACTATTATTCAATTTAAAACATAATACCGAATATTTACACTGGCAAAAAAGCTTAAAATATAAATTAACCTTTGAGATTTTTTTATAAAATATGTACTCAACCATTTGAAAAATAAAAGCTAAAAACTTAAAAGGAACACTTACAAAATCTTAATAGTCATTTGTTGTTGACAAAGAAGAAATAGTCACTTTTTGTTATTTTGTGCCCTTAATTTTCTGAGTTCGATCATTTTCATTTCGATAATCGTTCCAAAATTTCCTCCGTCTACCCGTTAAAGGTTAGAGCTACTATTATTAAAAGCAATATTTAGAGAAAAAAAAAAAGATTTTCTCAAGTCAAAATTATTGATTTGGACTTCATTATTATGTAAGTCTAAGTCTCTAAACGAACTCCATGATATTTGACAGAACAAATACAAAGGAAAATCATTTTCTGACAGAAAAGATGATATTTTTCATAACGGGCATAAAAAATGAACATGAATATTAACATCAATGAAAATACTCTTTATCGACCGTCAATATTTAGGAAACGAATCTTTTTATTAACAGCTTCTTCTTCCTATTTCTCCTCTTTCCTTTTTTTATTAACTCTTTATAAAAATACCTTCGTTTATCATTGTTTAATCCAAAGATTTTTTTTGTATTGGATTAAATTTGACTGTTTCAGTAACACAGAGAGGAAAAAAACCAAACACCCAACTCCACCACTCTCTCTCTCTCTCTCTCCTGATTCTCTCTCTAGGAGCCTGTATTTAACCACCCACCACTTGCTGTAGCGTGTTGAAGTCAAAAGTTGCCATTTTTACCTCTCTCTCTCTTGCTTCATCTTCATTGATCGTCATCTAAAATGGCGAGAACCCGAAATAGAAACCCATGTTGTATTCTCTCAGATTTCTCAAGGGTTTTGTTGAATTTTGATTAGAAGAACCCCTGCTTCTTCGTCTTCTTCTCTATCTGCAAAACATCTTAAAGCTTCTTCCTCTCTTTTTTTTTCTTTTTAAATTTCATCTTCTTTCCTTGAAATGCGTGTTCATCGCTTGTTGGTGATCGTCGTCTTCCTCACAGAGCTACTATGCTTCTGGGCCTTGGAATCTCAGACCCTCACCTGCCACACACGTGACCTGGAGGCCTTGCGTGACTTCGTAGCCAATCTCGAACCAAAACCAGACGACTGGGTCAACGACGGCGCAGCGGATTGCTGCAATTGGACCGGCATCACCTGCAATTCTTCCTCTATCGATCCAGACAACAACAACACCAGGAGGGTCACTAAACTGGAGCTCGGGAGCAAAAAGCTGTTGGGGAAGCTGTCTGAATCTCTAGGGAAGCTGGATCAGATTAAGGTTCTCAATCTCTCTCGGAATTTCATCAAAGACTCGATCCCTCTTTCGATTTTCAACTTGGCGACTCTACAAACCCTTGATTTGAGCTTTAACGATCTCTCCGGAGAATTACCAGATAGCATAAACCTTCCATCGCTGCAAAGTCTTGATCTTTCCTCCAATGGATTCAACGGCTCGCTCCCGTCTCATCTCTGCCACAACTCTACTCAAATCAAGGTTGTGAAACTGGCGGTGAACTATTTCGCCGGAGATTTCCCTTCTGGGTTCGGGAAATGCGTTTTGCTCGAGCATCTCTGTCTTGGCATGAACAATCTCACTGGTAATATCCCTGAAGATTTGTTTCATCTCAAAAGTTTGAACCTTTTAGGGATTCAAGAGAATCGTCTCTCTGGATCGTTGAGTCATTCGATTGGTAATCTCTCCAGTCTCGTTCGTCTTGATGTTTCATGGAATTGGTTTTCCGGTGAAATCCCCGATGTGTTCAACCAAATGCCTCAGTTAAAGTATCTATTAGCTCAATCCAACAGATTCAGAGGAGGAATCCCTAAATCGTTGGCGAATTCACGGACGTTGAATCTGCTTAACCTAAGGAACAACTCGTTAACCGGTCCTTTGCGGTTGAATTGCACGGCGATGATTGCTTTAAACTCTCTTGATTTGGGTACGAATAGATTCAATGGGCAGTTGCCTGAGAATCTTCCGGTTTGCAGGCGGTTAAAGAACGTTAACCTCGCTCGAAACGCCTTCCATGGACAAATGCCAGAGAGTTTCAAGAACTTCCAGAGCCTCTCTTACTTCTCGTTGTCGAATTCGAGTTTGGTTAATATCTCCTCTGCGTTTAGGATCCTTCAGAATTGCAAGAACTTGACGACTCTGGTTCTAACGTTAAATTTCCATGCGGAGGTTTTACCCGATGACTCGAGTCTTCTTCGTTTCGAGAAGCTTAAGGTGCTCGTCGTTGCGAATTGCAAGCTCACTGGCTCATTGCCGAGATGGTTAAGCGCGAGCAGTGATCTTCAGTTGTTGGATCTTTCGTGGAACCATTTAACCGGAGCTATCCCGAGCTGGGTTGGTGAGTTTAAGGATCTTTTCTACTTGGATTTATCGAACAACTCGTTTACCGGAGAAATCCCCAAGAGCCTTACTCGATTGCCAAGTCTCATTAGCCGAAATATCTCATTGGATGAACCATCTCCGGATTTTCCGTTTTTCATGAAGAGGAACGAGAGTGCAAGAGCTTTGCAATACAATCAAATTGTTGGCTTTCCGCCAACGATTGAGCTTGGGCACAACAATCTCTCTGGACCTATTTGGGAGGAGTTTGGTAATCTGAAGAAGCTTCATGTGTTTGATCTGAAATGGAATGAGTTGTCAGGATCAATTCCTAGCTCGCTCTCTGGTATGACAAGCTTGGAAGTTCTTGATCTTTCTAATAACCATCTCTCGGGATCAATCCCGGGTTCTCTGCAGAAACTCACGTTTCTGTCCAAGTTTAGCGTTGCTAGTAACAATCTCTCGGGAAGAATACCTTCCGGTGGTCAGTTTCAGACATTTCCAAACTCGAGCTTCGAGTATAACGATCTCTGCGGGGAACACAGGTTCCCCTGTTCTGGAGATGCGATGGATCGCAGTTCTGATGAAACATCGATCGGACATTCAAGAAGTACCAAAGGCGCTGAGATTGGAATGGCGATTGGGATCGCGTTTGGTTCGGTTTTTCTTCTCACTCTTTTGGCTGTGATCGTGTTGCGTGCACGTAGACGGTCAGGAGAAGTTGATCCAGAGATAGAAGAAGAGAGCATGAATCGCAAAGAACTCGAAGAGATTGGGTCTAAGCTTGTGGTTTTGTTTCAGAACAATGATAAAGATATGTCCTTTGATGATCTTTTGGACTCGACAAACAATTTTGATCAAGCTAACATCATCGGCTGTGGTGGGTTCGGTCTGGTTTACAAAGCAATGTTACCAGACGGAAGAAAAGTCGCGATTAAGCGGTTATCAGGAGACTGCGGTCAAATCGAAAGAGAGTTCAAAGCAGAAGTTGAAACACTCTCAAGAGCACAGCATCCGAATCTTGTTCTTCTTCAAGGATTCTGTTTCTACAAAACCGACCGGCTTTTGATCTATTCGTATATGGAAAACGGAAGCTTAGACTACTGGCTACACGAGCGTAACGACGGTCCAGCTTTATTGGATTGGAAAACTCGGCTTAGAATCGCTCAGGGCGCTGCAAAAGGGTTATATTACTTGCATCAAGCTTGTGAGCCTCATATCTTACACCGTGACATTAAATCGAGCAACATTCTTCTCGATGAGAATTTTGATTCTCATTTAGCTGATTTCGGACTCGCGAGGCTGATGAGTCCTTACGAGACACATGTAAGTACAGATTTGGTTGGGACTTTAGGTTACATTCCTCCTGAATACGGGCAAGCTTCGGTTGCTACTTACAAAGGCGATGTGTATAGTTTCGGAGTTGTGCTTCTTGAGCTTTTAACTGATAAAAGACCAGTGGATATGTGTAAACCCAAGGGAGGGAGGGATTTGATCTCGTGGGTCATTCGGATGAAGAATGAGAATCGAGCAAGCGAGGTTTTCGATCCATTCATTCATGGTAAAGAGAGTGAAAAAGAGATGTTTCGAGTTCTCGAGATTGCTTGTTTATGTTTAAGCCAAAACCCGAAACAGAGACCAACGACTGAACAGTTAGTCTCTTGGCTTGATGATGTCTAGAAGAAGTACAAAAACAATCTCTCTGCGGATTGTTATCTTCAGATAGACAGTGATACATTTTCTTACTTTTGGGATACAATGTAAATAGTCTCCAGAGAATGATTTGTTTCTTCGGTTTTTTTTTTCATTATAGATATTGAAGATAAGAGGCTGAAACGTACACTGTTTCAGAAACTGTAAACTCTTTTGTAATTTTTCAGAAATTATAAGTTCTTCAAGAAACCTGTGTTTCAAACAGTTTGAATAAGCAACACAGAATTTTTTTATTATTGGTAATTAAATATTTAGTTTTTATGATTTGCTTTATTGATCTCTGTTGATTATGTTATACCTTTGAAGGACAAAATTTTTTTTATACCTTTGGAGGTATTTGGTTGATTTAAAAAATAAAAATATTAAATGTGTTGGCTAAATTCCTTTTGGTCTTCAACAAAGAATTCTTTTGGCCAACTAAAGTCGATGTTCATTAAGAAACCATTTCGTTAACTTAATTTATGGGTGTGAAAATGTTGTTCAACTCATTGGACCAAAAACATTCAAAGATTTTGACTTTGTATAGTCAATTTCTAACATTGATTGACATAATCAATTTTCTTTCTATTGATTTCCCTGTCCCCAAAGAAAACAAATTGAATTATTAAAACTAAAATTTTCTTATAAGTTTTAAGATTAAATACAAATTTGATAGTCAAGGTCTCCACTTATGTCTTTTTCCAACAGTTATTGAAATCTGCCAAAAATATGACAAATGAAGTACAAGAAAGAAAAGAAAGGAGCACTAACACTCATAATTTGATTGATTCATTTGTCTTCCTTTCATTTTTTTGCTTTGTTTGTTTTCTCAATTTAAAATATTTGATAATCTTATAGAGATACTCTTCTCATAGGGAAGATATTTATACCTCTAGTGGACTTTATCAACTCATGAGGGGAGAAATCTTTCTGATCAAATAATTGATATATCATCGATCACAATCTCTATCATCAGAACTGTATTAAAAATGAATTAATTTCATCATTCAAAACTATACAATTGCAGTAATTATAATGATAAACATAAAAACCTTCAGGAAGCTATTTTTTTCTTACTTTAAGTTTACAAAAGTCCCATTAATCCTTAATTTTATTAAAAAGGAGGGAAGTCGAACTCCAGCGGGATGAGATGGTATCGATCTTGGTGGACTTATCATATGTCAGTAGACTATGAGCACTTCTCTAAGAAAAACTATCAATATGTTATCTAGAATAGTAAATCCATAAATGTGACAAGTAATAATATTGGATCATATGCCAAAAATGAGTTTTTTTTTTTTATTGTTCTTCCCACTCAGAAATAAGCTTTGCAGTTTTGCATGATTGAATCATTAGTGGCAAACCACCAAGATCTTTCAAGATCCCATATACAATTGTTTTGCATTACCAAAACATAACTATAATATAACTTTGTTCTATCTTTTTCTTTTCGTATTTTTCGACATTTCTCTTGAATGCTTATTTGATTTTGTGGCCTTAAGTTGCTATTGTTTTACCACCTCTTCTATTGCATTGGAGCTTTTGGAGTATTAATATTTTGTCGTTGTGTTGCCTTTGGAAAAAAAAATTATAAACCAGTACTTGATATTTCTTCGGTATACACATTACAATTTGTAGCTGATGTAACTCTATACTTTAACTATATGACTCCACAAGTTAACATAATCAATGTAGACAGAAACGTCTCAAATACTCTTAGTCATATATTTCAATATTATTGGTTCATTAATAATATAATATTTAAAAATTAAATAAAAAATTATTAAAACATTATTATTTTTAAAGACTATGTGTGAATATGTGATGCTGGTGTTCTTAGTATCAAAATTTTTTTTTTTGAAAGTTTTAACCTAAATAAGTAAGACACTAAATTTTCAAAACTAGCTTTCGGGGTATTACTTTTTAAAACTACTATCATTTCCTTGTTAATTTAAAATATACTACTATTTTAATTACAATTGACTAAAATACTCTAATGAAAGAAGGAACACATGAAAAAGATATGTGGTGACTCGTGAAAAACTAAAAAAAAAGTTGAAAACTAAAACAAATTCGTGTCTGTGATTCCGAACAAGAAATTAAAACTCCAAACGACGGCGACGAAGCGGAATCTGTCTGTGGAGAGTGATACAAATTCCGAATTTTACTAAGAAAGATTGATTGACATCAAGACACAACAGAGACGCGACCACTTTGACCACAATGAGTTTAGTAGTAATAATGCAGGTTTCAACACAACCTGCACAATCCTTCCATGTATATATAAAACTTTCTTTACAACATTACCTATTTAAAGGGAACAAGACCCTTTAGACGAATTCATTCCCAACATCAACCAAAAAGACTGATCAGCTTTAGATCCTTTTTTCAATTGTTTCTTATGCTTTTCTCTCTATTGAATACAAAAAGCATATCCGATTAAAGAAACATGGTCTTGTCTTCGTCTGAACAGTGGTTGTCGTGTCGTCACATTTCAGCGAATCTGATGGTATTGCGTGATGCCTCGCTTTGGTGGTAGCTTTCTCAATATGAAGAGGACTAGAGAGGAAGGTAATATCTCTACCAACTGTAATTAAGCAACAGGGATCAAGGTTACAAAACATCACAAACAAACAAAAAACGGTTTTTCTTATTCATAAATAAAAGCTAATGTTTATGATCAGATTCTATGATTAAGCTATGAGAGAGCTTACCAGGTAATATATGAAGTTAAGGATGGGGTGATCCAACACATCAAGGTTTGCCCCCTCGTCAAAAGCAGCAAAACACATCTAAATCATATTGAACGAAAGAAGCTCAATTTGGTTAGTTGTTCATTCTAAAACTGACTACTATAGTAGGGATTAGAAGATAATCCAACCAAGAAGGTAAGGGACGATAGATATCAATATAACGATAAGTTTTTGTGTGTCTTTACCATGACACATCTGATGAGGAAACACGTAAAACATATGGTTGTCACGTAACCAACCTACCATACAGAAGAGAGAAAGGGGGTTAAAAGTCAAGAAACACAAGTCGTAAATACTTAATTGGCTGTATTTATGATTTTGTACAATTGATGTTTCACCTCTTGCAGCTTTTTGCGCCTCCCTTTAGACTCTACTGGAAACCGTTGTAACATTAGGAAAAGCCTGCCATACGATAGACATAAAAGGACACAAAATCAAGCTTAAAAATGCAAGGCTATGATCAATTTCAATGGTCTAGATGCACTGTGCTTTAGCACCAAGGGAATCTAGTCTAGCTAGGCATCAAAGCAGAACAAGAATCAATTAAATCTGACTGCAAACAAGATGGGCACAATTTGTGATCTCATTACTCAATGGTGACTCTTGGCAACACATTTCCCAGTAAAAATGATTTGACTGGTGATGATAGTAACTGTGGTAATGTCAAATGTAGTACATGTTCATGTGGCGATAGATTTTACCTTCCACCATAAAGTAAAAATCCAAGGGCAGCGAACAATGAAGCACCTGCAATTATAAATTCGCCAGAGAGGTGAGAAAGTACTATAGGTTATATATAACAAGAGAGATCTAGGGTAAACAAGCTTGTGTGAAATACGATCGAAGCTAAGTACCTGCAAAGAACATCTTTGATAGGATAACCATAACTCGAACAGGCTTCCACCACAAAACCAACCAAAGAGCAATCTGGAAGTAATATACCCAAATAGTCAATGAATAAGCCCCATGACCCCACAAAAACAAAACTAATTTTCGAATTTCACAAATATCTTGAAGATGGCATGTAAATATACATACCTGAACTACATACACAACTGCATTAATTGTGAAGAAGCCTGGCCTCAGTCCATCAGTGGATACAGCACGGGCCTGTCCAAATCAAAGAGTGTCTGAGTAAATATCAAAACCAAAGAACCAGAAAAGAAAACAGACCAGACTATATACTGATCAGAAATTACCTGATAGTAAATTTCTGCCCAGAAGAGGACTAGAAGAGCATAGGTGGTGAAGAAAGCAAGACTCGGAATATCAAGCAAGATATGTTGCAGAATCTACAAGATAATCAGCAAGATTTTCAAATTTAGAAAGGTTTGACATGGACCAGTCAGAAATATTAAATTACAATGATGATGAAGACTCTTAACCTCTGGATGCATGAACTGCACATTTCTCCTGAAGACAAAAACCACGGCCCTGACTGCAAAACAGAAGATGGACACAATCCAATAAATCGATACACAGAAAATCTAGAACACGACCAAATCACAAATTTCGCAGCACAAACCTCCATTCACGAAGAAATTGAGAAAGTGAAAGACCTTTTGCGTCGTCCATCCGTATTCTGGAACTCTCAACTGGATTCTCACAAGTTGAATCTACCAAAAAAAAAAAACATTAATTTCCTAAATTAATCAGAAGCTGTTACACCAATTCCTCGTTACATAATCCTCGAAGAATCCGTAGGCGATGGTTCAAAATCCAGAACGAGAATTAAAAAGTAATGAAAAGACGTACGTACCACAGCAACGATGGAAACGATTCCGTAGAGAACAGCGAGAGTATGGAAGATACGATCCTGCCAAATCGGCGACTCATTTACGTCCGACCACCAATTCGAAGCTTCCTTAAGATTCAACGCTTCCACCGCCGAAGAAGACGACGAAGACATCATCATCTCCGAGGCATATTGCATAACCTCCACGCCGCCGATTCTCATCTATGGAGAAAAAACGATTCAGATGCCTTCTGGATTTAGTATTTTGTTTTCGAGAAGTCGATTGAATCACCTCTTTTTATTTCTCTCTTTTTTTTTGGTATTTTGTTTTCCCGGAAATAAAATATTGGTAAAAAAATCAAAAAGAAACGACCGAAGTCGGAGGCGAAAGAGATTAGCGAAAAAGAAATATAAAAATAATTAATTAAACGGGCGAGTACCGGTGATAGCCGGTAATTCTCTTCGGGAGACTGAAGTTGTTGTTAAATGTTGACTGACACGCTGCTCCACGTGGCACATATGGATAAAGAGCAAAGCCAAGCTGGCTGATCCACAGAACATGATGAAATAAAATTCAAATATATATTAATAATCAAGTGCAAAAAAATTAACGTGAATATGATTGTGACGGTTATAGTATGGTCTACCTTGATCTTATTATATGTCCAGGCCGGACCAATATACATATCAAAATCAATAATCAACCGTTTTTTTTTTTCACAAACTGTCATCACACTCAACTAACCTACATAGGCTAAATCAAATCGTATTACAAATTTTACGATTAGTGTTTCACATAAGAAAACTTCATATACTAAAATTTGAATAGTGACCGTGTCTATATTTACCAGAGTTGAATCACTTGTTCTACGGTAAATACAATCACTTTTCTACGGTAACCCATTTCCTTTGACCGTGAAATAGTTATGGCCTAATGGGCCTTATAAGCCAGCATCCTATGGAGGACAAGGCCACCATTTGTTTTTTCTTTGCAATCATAATATACTTTTTGTTTATGATAATACTTCTAATCAATATGTAATGTTTAGTGATGAAGACAAAATTATAGTATAACTTAGAATCTTATCTTAATGACAGTTTTTTTACCCAAATTAATTTGTTCTTCACGAGATTGAGTTAGTCTTTCGAAAACTATTAGTCATAACAATAAATGCGTTTCCATTTCTATAAACATTTTTCAGTTGGTTGTTAAATAATTCCACAACTCAAATGCCAAGAAAGTGTTATTTTGCCGTTTGTGTGTTGGGGTTAAACATTTCCAGTTAACAATTTTTTTTGTTTCTTAAGATAAATTAACTTTCGAATTTGATTTGGAAAAAAGTGCATGCTAAATATAGACATATGTCTAAATAACTGTAGTTTTATTTGGGTAAAAAATTGGATCCAAGTACCAACTCCTTCGTATTTTCAAAAACTTAATTTGAATGTGATGTAGGATTTATGAACTAGAGATCAATATTTATTAATGAAGACAATAAAGTAACCATTACTGTGAATGTCCCTTATTTTGATGTCAGCTTAGAAAAAAAGAGAGAGAGAGAGAGAGAGAAGCTTTGAGAAGAAACAACACAGTGTATCAGTCTCTGTACTTTCGCAAGCTTCCAAGCTCCATCACTGTACTATTGCATTCAAATAATGCTCTGATAATCTTAGAATATTATTTTCTTTTTTTCCTATTAATTCTTACACATTTTCATCAATCGTTTTAGGATTTTGGTGATTGAGAGGTCTCCCTCGAGATTTGAGTAGACTAACACGAAAAGTGAAGCAAAGCCAAGTGAAGCAAGAAGATTCTCTCTCTCTCTCTCTCTCTCTCTCTCTCTCTCGATGGATTACGAGCGAATCGGAAAGATCCAGGTGAGATTTTTTTTCATTTTGTAGAAAAAAGCTTCGTTTTCACGCTTTACTCGATTCGCGAAATAGGGTTTTTGCGTAGGATAAGGGAAAACATAAAGCAAGATTTGGCGTTTTTCGGATGTCTTCGACTTAGCAGCTACTTTTTGATCTCTGTTGATTTCGTTTCGATTGCGTCGTTTTCAAATCACTTCATTCATCTCTGTCTTTTGATTTTGATAAATCTCCGCTTCACTCATTTTCTATAGCTTACCAGTTATATAAACTCTTTTTTCTCCGATGAGTTTTGTGATAGGTTACTAGCGGCGGCGGATTTTCTCCGGGGAAGTTAAGGAGTATGCTTCTCGGTGTTGATAGACACAAGAAAGAAGAAATGCTTGAATCTACTCCTACAATGAGATCTGGGTCAAATCAAATTGATGACCCTGGTACACTTTTTTTTTTTTTCTTTCTATTTTCCCCTTTTTCTTTTGTTATTCGGAATCTAGGGTTTATGGTGGAGCCCCTTAATGATTTCTTAATACCCTTTTAAAAACGTTTTTGTCCCCATTTACTTAATGGAATCTTAAGTTGAAATGGTCTCTCCTTGGTGACCTTTACACTTAAACTGATTGTTCTTCAAAATGCAGTTGCTAGTGGATCAGATGATTGCAAAGACGTTGATGTTGTGAGTGAGATTACTGGTTGTTCTACTTCAGGGATGGTTGGAGACCGTGGAGTACGCGATAGCACGGGTCTTCATGAATACCCGAGTCTTGATTACGACAATGTGAATGAGATTAAAAGCGTTTCTGCATCTGTCTTTGAGTTTCAAAAGACAGAAAAGGAGAAGGTCACTCAAAGAATGCCCATTAGATCATTCTCTAACCCGGCTCCATCTAAATGGGATGATGCACAGAAATGGATCGCTAGTCCAACTGCTAACCGTCCGAAGAGTGGACAGATTCAGGTTCCTGGGACAAAGAAAGGGCCAAGCTTTGGTCGGCAGTCTTCTATGAAGGTTGTTGAAGTTGCAGATCAAAGAGCGGGTGCGTTTGCGTCTGAAGAACCTGATACAAAGCGAATAGATGTAAGCCAAGTGAAAAAGGACACCGGACAGAAGCTTGTTAGCTGGGAAGTCGATTCATACACAAAAGCGGATTCATATGTCAAACCGGTTCTCATGGTTGAGAGCTCCATTGTAGCATCAGCAACTGAAGGTGGTCCTAACGTACCATTTTCTTTGAGTTATTCAATTATGTATGCTCTTTTTATCGTCTAAATCCAAATTTACTTGCTTGCAGTTAATCTCAGTCGACATGACTCGTCAATCGCAACTGCGTTTGCCCAACCGCCTTCAACAGCGAGATCTGTCTCGATGAGAGACATGGGAACTGAAATGACTCCAATAGCAAGCCAAGAACCTTCTAGAAACGGGACACCGATTAGGGCAACAACGCCAATCCGAAGTCCTATATCTTCTGCACCTTCAAGTCCCAGGAGACAAGCATCGGCTTCTCCTATGACTAACAAGGAGTTGTCAGAGAAAGAGCTTCAAATGAAAACTAGGAGAGAGATAATGGAGTTGGGAACACAGCTTGGGAAATTAAACATTGCTGCTTGGGCCAGCAAAGAGGATGAAGACAAAGATGCTTCCACATCACTAAAGACCAAAGCTTCTCTCCAAAATTCTAAGAGTGTTTCTGAAGCTCGTGCGTCCGCGTGGGAGGAAGCAGAAAAGGCTAAGCACATGGCTAGGTACTCGAACTTGCATTGTTTGGTCATAGTGCTCTTGGGAAGCTTTAACTTTAAATGACTTGTGTAATCTCCAGATTCAGACGCGAAGAGATGAAAATACAAGCATGGGAGAATCATCAAAAGGCGAAATCTGAAACCGAGATGAGGAAAACCGAGGTAAGTAGCCTAAAACCTCAAGAAACGTAGTCAAAGTTGATCAATGTATACCGTGGGCTCTGCTTATAAGTCTGTGTAATTGATGGCGGGATTGTTGACATTGCAGGTGGAAGTCGAGAGGATAAAGGGACGAGCGCAAGACCGTTTGATGAACAAACTAGCTGCGATTGAGCGGAAAGCAGAGGAGAAGCGAGCGGCTGCTGAAGCGAAGAAGAATCGTCAAGCAGCTAAAACAGAGAAACAGGCTGAACAAATCCGAAGAACAGGCAAAGTACCTTCATTGTTCTTCTCTTGTTTTAGCTTTTGTTCTTAATAACATAAAAATCCAATCTTTTTTGGTGTTTGTTAATTCACTAGAGCCCATCTTTCTATCATTTTGTACACTAAAAGCTTTATAAAAGAACCTTTTATGGTGATGTATTCATTTTAGTTGGTTTGTACGTAGATCTGAGAATTATACTCAAAATTATTCGACCCTATATTTGGTTCCACAAAATTAGAATTTGGTTTTTGGATAACATATAACAAAAATAATTTAAAAATGAGAACTATTGGTAAAAAAATATGTGATATAATAGTGATTCCAACATCTCTAGGGTTCAAACGTTCAAACTCAGCATTCAGTTTTGATGAAGTTAAAAGGTACAACAAGCAGCCTCACCGTAGTCGCGTGTAAAAGAAGGTATAAACCATTATAAGTACATCTTCTCACGCAGGGTTCTAATTTGTTCGGTTGTATTAGCCTTATCGATTGCATATCACTCTGTTCGGTTGTTTATCGAACCATTAAGTTTCTTTCTTCTCTTTTCTTCCAAGCCTTGAAGAAGTAAAGTAAAGTTGAAGAGATGATTAATTTACCTTCTCTTCTGCTCCAAGACTTAAGGAACACTTACACTACATCAATGAACCGTATTGAGGAGTGGTGTTATTGGACAGATTCGGTTTTGGGATTAATGAAACGGCCTGCCTAATGATTGACATTTTTTTTAAAAAAATATATACATTATATTATTGCTAAAAATTTACGGAAAGAACATGGAACAAAATCCTCCAACAACAAATTAAAAGGAAATATATATTAAAAAGAAAATTAAAACTATTATGCTAATTTTTTTGTCATCTACTGGTTTTAATATCTTTCTGGGTTCGAACCACCATTTTATAACATGCGACAACCAATACTAAAAAAAAAAAATTACATCCTCATTTACCTTTTTTTCTTTCTTCAAAACTCATTTACCTGATGCATAAAAACATATATGTTGGGCCAATATGGCTTGTAGCCAAGGCCCAAAGGCCCATGAAAAATCCATATTTTACAAACTAAACAAAAAGAATAGAACAGCAAAAGTAGTCTTCATGGAAAAAAGCAACAAAACCCAGAGTTCATAAACCCTACTTTCTTCTTCCTCCTCCTCTTCATTTTGCTCGTTCTGTTCAGTCGAATAGTTGAGGAGTAGAAGAAATACAATGTCTATGAGCTAAACGATGAGGCTCATTGTATCCGCTTTGAAATTTTTCCTGAAAATGTTCTGTTCTCTTCGCAACTTTATTCACGTTAATCGCATATTCCCACGCCATATAAGCCCGTGTTCCTCTTCTCTCTCTCAAATTCGAAGACCTCTCTGTTTCCCTCTATCTTCTCCCTCTCAATCTTCCTTTATCTCGTGTCCTTTCTTCTGGTTCAGTAGTTTTCTCTGCATCATTCGCTATCCTCTCGTTAGCAAAAGCGGTCCTTCGACCTATTCCGCAGATTTCGATAGAGATTGGATCCGTAAGGTTGTCCAGAATGATCTATGGGATGATCCCCAAATGAAGAAGCTGTTTGATTCGACATTGGCTCCGATTTGGGTTCCAAGGGTTCTCGTTGAATTGAAAGAAGAACCTAGATTAGCTTTCAAATTCTTCAAATGGTCAATGGAACGTAATGGTTTTAGTCACACCATTGAATCATACTGTATAGTAGCGCACATTCTATTTTGTGCTAGAATGTATTATGATGCTAATAGTATCCTTAGAAAGATGGTTTTGTCCAAGGCTGTTATAAAGGACTGCGATGTTTTCGATGCTCTATGGTCTACAAGGAATGTGTGTGTTCCTGGTTTTGGAGTGTTTGATGCTTTGTTTAGTGTTTTGATTGATCTAGGAATGCTTGAGGAAGCTATCCAGTGTTTCTCTAAGATGAAGAGATTTAGGGTTTTCCCTAAAACCCGGTCTTGCAACGGTTTATTGCATAAGTTTGCGAAATTGGGGAAGACGGATGGGATGAAGAGATTTTTCAAAGACATGATTGGGGCTGGTTCCAAACCGACTGTGTTTACTTACAACATAATGATAGATTGTATGTGGAAAGAAGGAGATATAGAAACTGCAAGAGGCTTGTTTGAAGAAATGAAGTTTAGAGGTTTGATTCCAGACACTGTTACATATAATTCTATGATTGATGGTTATGGGAAGGTTGGTCGATTAGATGATACGGTTTACTTTTTTGAGGAAATGAAAAGTATGAGCTGTGAGCCTGATGTTATAACATACAACTCGCTGATCAATTGTTTCTGTAAATCCGGGATATTGCCTAGGGGTTTGGAGTTCTACAGGGAGATGAAGCAAAGTGGTTTGAAACCAAATGTTGTGACTTACAGCACTTTGGTTGATGCTTTTTGTAAGGAAGATATGATGCAACAGGCCATCAAGTTTTATGTTGACATGAGAAGAGTTGGTCTTGTGCCTAATGAGTTTACATATACTTCCCTCATTGATGCTAATTGTAAAATCGGTAGTCTCTCAGATGCGTTTAGGCTGGCTAATGAGATGTTGGAGGTGGGTGTGGAGTGGAATGTGGTCACTTACACCGCACTGATTAATGGTCTTTGTGATGCGGAGAGAATGAAAGAAGCTGAAGAACTTTTTGGCAAAATGGTTACAGCCGGTGTGATTCCAAATCTTGCAAGTTACAACGCTCTGATTCATGGATTTGTAAATGCGAAAAACATGGACAGAGCGTTAGAGCTTCTAAACGAATTGAAGAAGAGAGGTATTAAACGAGATTTGCTGCTCTATGGAACTTTCATATGGGGTTTATGCGGTCTAGAGAAGATCGAGGCCGCTAAGGTAGTGATGAATGAAATGCAGGAAAATGGAATTAAAGCGAATACGTTAATCTACACAACGTTAATGGACGCTTACTTTAAGTCTGGAAACCCCACTGAAGGATTGCATTTGCTAGAAGAGATGCGAGAACGTGATGTTGAGGTCACAGTTGTTACCTTTTGCGTTTTGATCGATGGATTGTGCAAAAACAAGTTAGTTTCTAAGGCGATTGATTTTTTTGGGGGGATGACTAACGATTTTGGTCTACAAGCTAACGCAGCGGTATACACAGCGATGATTGATGGTCTCTGTAAAGAGAATCAAGTTGATGCCGCAACGACTCTTTTTGAACAAATGGCTCAAGAGGGTCTAGCTCCAGACAGAACAGCATACACATCGTTAATAAATGGGAACTTGAAGCAAGGGAATGTGCTCGAGGCTTTGGCTTTACGAGACAAAATGGCTGAGATTGGTATGAAGCTTGATTTGGTTGCTTACACTTCATTAGTCTGGGGATTATCGCAGTGCAATCAGTTGCAGAAAGCGAGATCCTTCCTGGAGGAAATGATCGGGGCAGGAATTCTCCCTGACGAGGTTTTGTGTATTAGTGTCATGAAGAAACACTATGAGCTTGGGTGTATAGACGAAGCTGTAGAGCTGCAGAATTATTTGATGAAGCAGCAGGTTTTGACCAGTGACAACAATAATGCACTTCCAAACATGTGAAACTCAGAAAGATGCAAATTTTTTTTGCTCTTATCAGATCGATTCAGGTATTCGGATCCAAGCCTTGTTTCTTCTGGAGAAAATGAGGAAACAAGAAACCAGAGTGTTAAGTCTCAGCCTGCGCTTCTCCTGTGAATCTATCAGCTAATCATCTGAGGAGAAGCTTATCGATGGATGTATTGTTCATCGGCAAGAGCTAAGGTATGATAACAAATCCAGTGTTGGGTTCTGTGATATTAAAATCTGAGTTGTGTCTGTGGTAAAGAAAAAGCCAAGTCGTTTTGTTGCAGACTTTGATTTCTGAAGTGTTGAGCTATGGAAAAGATGACAGGAGTGGAGATTATAAATTGTTTGCTTACAGAGATGGTAAACCTTGAAGGTTCTTCATTGTTTATTGTATTTGTTGCATTGAGGAACCAATTAAAATCCCTAAATTTTGATTTGTACATATCTTTTTTTCTTTTTTCCCCAAAATGTATTTTCTTTTATTGATGATTAAATAATTAGTTTTGAACAAATATAACTTTTCATTATGCAGAGGAGTTTGAAACTTTCTCATGTATATATATACAAATTGTAGTCCTTTATATTCTTTGTTTTGAAGATTAGGAATGTTTTGCCAAACAAAAATTGAATTATTTTGTATTAATATACTTATTTATTCATGTTTCAATTAAACGAGACTTTATATGCGGATTAAAAAAAAGTTATATATATATATATAATAGTTCCTTATTAGTTTGGGACAAATTATTGCCATCTACATCGTCTATAGAAGAGAAATGATAAAAAAAAATCTTTCTTTTTTAAGTGAAAATATTAATTTTAGTTTTCTTAATCTTAATTCATTTTTTTGTCAGCTGGAAAGAGCAAAATTATAATTTACAAATACAAACTGATTTGATTTCTGTATAACCCCACGGCAGACCATACAATCACGGCCCTATGCCAAAAATCGATGAGCTCTGTTGATTTCAATTTAGGTCCATTGATCGACATCACCGGACCAAATGGACCTAAGAGTCACAGGAACTTGTCCTCTTGCAACTGTTTCGCAAACTTGTTCCGAAGGAAGTTGGCTTTTGTCGAGAAGCAGACACACATTACTATTTCTCCATTGAGCTTGTCTCCCTCTCGCTCCTCTAGAAAGTTCTGTACCTGAAGTGGATTTCTTTCTTAGGAGGAATTCGGCTGATCAATCACGAGGGACTTTTTCAACCTCAAAAACTTTGACAATCTGTGGATTGGTATCAAAGTGTCTGGTTTAAAGAAAGCATCCCGAAACATTATGTGGCTAGTGAAATGATGAAAGTATCAATAGTGAAATGATGTTTAGTACGTGGACTGTATAAATTATATACATTTTATCATAAACAGAATTTTATATCAATAACATAAAATCTCTACTAAAAACCAACATCATATTATATAAAACCTTAGATGTTACATACAGAGAACACAAAACCAAAATACCAAATTGTCCCTTTCAAAATTATATTATATTCTCGCGCCAATTGAAACCAGACAATGATGAAAGCGAAATACAATTAATTGTTTTCTCTTTTTTTGGATAGCCAATCGTTTTATTTCAATCGTTTTATTTTAATGCATATCTATACAATAATTGATAAAAAGAGTTTACTAGTGCAGTAGCAACAGAGTGTCAACAAACCTTCGCTATATAAATTGTTTTATTGCATCGACTGCTTGAGAAACCTTCGCTTTATAAATTGTTTTATTGTCAATACATAGGCGTCTTCAAAATTCTGTCTCCAGCATTAAAGGTGAGCATAATGCAATTAGGGGTATACTTGATACACGACGCATTAGCAACAATTATCTTAGATTTTCATTAAATAGGTTTAAAACAATTATTAGTTGGACCTTATTATTTTCACTGTATTAATTTGAATAGTTGTATTAATTAGAGCAATTGTCTATGAAGACTTGAGGTGTGAAATACTAAAATGGGCAAGCTTTGAAATAACAAAATATTCACCTACCACTACTAAGATAGATCCTTAATACTAATCATGTAATAATTTAAACCTTTGATATGAACTCTAAGAAGCCCAAAGCATCTGCTATCCATTTATTTTATTTTTGAAAATTTATCAATAATTAGCAAGAAATAAAATTCATGTTATTAATCAATTTTTCTACCAAATCAACAGTAATATATTAGATTTTCCAATAGGTTAAGCAAATATAATTAAAGTAACGATAGGTTGGAGTTGGACTATCATATTTTGTTGCATCAATTTAACTATTTGAGTGACTGTATTAATTAGAGTAGTTGAGTATGAAGACTTGAGCGGTAAAATACTAAAATGGGTGAACTTTTGACCAAAAAAAAAGTATTCACATACCAACACTAAGATGGGTAAACTTTACAATTACGAAATATATATGTATTTTTTTTTTTAGTTATTAGTTTATTGTGCCTTACTTGGTTATTAATTTGTTACGCGGTCACAGAGTGCACATATATCTATAATTTTTATGCATATTATTATATATGAATCCGAATCTATGATTTCGTTTTCGCAATAGACAAAGCGCCAAAAATACATAAACTTGAATATTACTAAAAATCCGTTAACTATTTCAAACAGGGAAATAAAAAAGTGTGTCCCTAATTCACGATTTATTCTCGACAAATATATAGTTATTTTTTGTTCATGTTAGATGGAGAACCGGATCTTTTTTGGTCGTGACTTGTCACAATGGATCATCCAAAGTTAAGTTAAAAATGAATGGATTTGAATCCTTACTAAAAAACCATTAATTTTATTTTTAATAAAGAGATAGTAGAGAGAGAACACAAATTAACAACAAAGGGTGTCCCTAATTCACCATATATTCTCAAAACATCAGGTCACAGTGCATGATAGTAGTAGAGATGGATAGAAAGAGTTTGTCTATGAGAAACTTATCATCAAGATGGAGGTCCCCCATCACATGGTTTGGTGCAATAACATCGACGGAGGAATCCACCGCAGTGCCCACCTTGGAAATGCTCGAATTCACGGCAGATGATGGCACAGTTGTTTGTGCTCCAGCACATCCCTTTGAAACACTTACTCAACGTCTCACAGATTCTTGGCTCCACGGCTGCGGGACCCATCTCTAAAGAAAAAGAAAAAAAACCATTTGGTTACTTATGAATATGTTCTTGTGACGAATGTAGAATACGGTATATCAAGACATATACTGTTATTGAGATAGACTATTCACGGATATTTACAATAGATGATTATATAGATGTATTATATATATATATATATATATATATTGCGTTTACAAGAGTGATCATAGAAAACATGGATTTTATGTTGTTATAATCAATATGAGGAATAACATGACATGGGTCGTTGTCTCATTGATGATTCTTTTTTTTATAAGTATGTATTATATATATAAAAATTTTAAAAAATGTTATGGTGTGAGTTATGAACCTGTGGCAGTGGCGACGAGGAGCATGAAAGAGATGAGAACGGCTGAGACCAAACACAGAGAGAGCTTCATTTTTGGGGAGATAGAGAGAGATTATAAATGTTTGAGAAAGAAAGAGATTGTTAAATAATTAAGTGTCGTGTACGAAGCTACTTAATGGGTAGAAGAGGGTGGCACTATATATAAGGACTCGAAGTGTATGTAAGAACGATCGAGAAGTATAATTCATTGTGTTGATATATATATTTGGACTAAAGAGATTTTTTAGAGAATCTTCTTATTGGTTGGTTACTTTTTTGTTGTATTGCCTAGAATAGCTGCCATGAAAGCTTGACTTCTTCATCATGTGTGAGTAAAATAAGTAAAATTTTGAACAATGTTCACCGCCTTAATTACCCTACTTTATCTTTGTTATGACTTATAGATGTGAGCTTAATTAAGTCATGAATAAATTAAAAATATCAAGATATAAAACTTAAATTTACTGGCTACAGAGCTAAATCATTCTACCAAATCGATAAAGTACTTCCAAACCGTTATTCACGATCTTACAAATAAAATCACATAATTAGAATTCAATATCTAAAATTTTATAAATACATATATAATCTAAATTTTGACATTTAATACTCAAAACTCCAAAATTCAAAGAATTATTTTGCAGTATATTATACAATAGGTTTTTCTGGTTTAATATAAGTTAGTTTTAAGTGTACGTTGACACAAAAAAATACATTCAAGCATATGACTTTATGTATTTTTATAAATATCAATAGTATTATATATATATATATATATTAACTAATGAAATGGCCAAATGTGTATTTACAGGGTGTATAACATATATACATATTTAAATAATAGAAATTTAAATCTCAACACATACAGATTTTAAGCTCTTACTAAACGAAAAAAACCCAACATAGGATATATACAGAGAACACAAAACAAGTTGTACAAATTGTTCCTTTCAGGGTTATTACAATTATATACTCGAATTGAAACTAGACAATGGTGAAAGAGAGGATAACAAAAAGAATTGGTTTTTACTATTTCGTTAGAATATGTTATTAATTGATAAATTTAGCAGGTTTTGGTACAGTAGCAACGGAGACTACTGCAATGACCGCCTGTGAAACCTTCGCTGGGGCAAACAGAGGCACAGTTCTTTGCGTTGAGACACACTCCTTGGAAGTTGCGACTCGGTGACTCACACGTTTTTGCTTCCACTGGACCCATTCCTAAATCATAGAATCAGTACTCTACCAAATTATCTAACACATTCTCGTTTTTGGAGCATAGCCATAATTAATTAAGAACCATACATATCTGTTCTTATTATACAAAGATGTGGAATTACAAGACATGCATGGGATTGCATGTTGATTATTTTTATACTCATATCATATATGGCGTATGCATATAATTAGATCCAGGGCCAGTGATAAGATATTCGAAGCCATACATATCGGAAAACTATACCAGAAATATAATTTTCTAAGGATTTTTAATAACTATTAACACAGGTTTTCTGTTTTCCATAAAAAAATATAGCAATAATTTAGTGGGTTTTAAATAATTTTTTATTTGTTAATTCATAAAGAAAAGGAAAAGAAAACATAATAATTAAAATTTTGCTATTGTTTCTGTTTTTTTTTTTTAATTCAGAATTCCTGAAAATGTTTTTTTTCAACTTATTTACGTTTATAATCTGAGGTTAACGTAATGTAAAAAAATGTTAAGTTAGTTTCTTTCCGTCGACGGTATTCGAATCCGTTTCTTTTTTGTTGATTTAGAAGTTTTATACGTTATCAACCAAACTAAATGACGAATAACAGGACATGTTATGTAGATGATTGTATATATTCACATGCATGAGTGTATACTTATATACATGAAAAGTTAGATATTTATATGGGGATGAGTTATTTAAACAAAAACAATGAGATGAGTTATGAACCTGCGGCAAGGAGGAGCATGAACGAGAGGAGTATGGATGAGACCAAACGCAAAGAGAGCTTCATTTTTAGAGAGATAAAGATATAAATGTTCTAATGGAGATTACAGAAATGACGAAGAAGAAAAAGAAGATTGCACTACATATATAACGAGGATGAATCTCTTTGTTAATTAATTTTACTAATGAAAATAAATAGTTTAAGGCCTCAGAAAAAAATAGAAACAAAACGTGAACCAGTTAAAAACTTTGCCCAAAGGAGCAGTCGTAATTAAAGGCTGACCAATCAACTAAATAATCAATTTACTTAAACCCTACATTTCTTCGCCATTTGTTGGCTAAATTTTCCAGTTTCCAAAAAAAGTTAACTAAAAAACAACGGTTTCCCAGTTACAAAGAAAAAAAAAAACTTAAGCCCACTATTACTAAACACAAATTTTAAATTGGTAATGGATAGTGAATGTTTTGAACACTCCACCTCGTATTTGTGTTTGCGACCTGTTAAATATTTATTTTATGTAGGGCCTCAAGCCCATATTTGAATTCCTTCAACTTGCAAGGCCGACTCTGTGTACCACTGTTGATTTTATTAAAAATATATAATTACAGCCTTTTATAGGTAGCATTTGACATTTGCATGTATGTCGTTCTTGGAAAACATCTAACATACGTGTAGCCGAAAGTTAAAATACTAAATTATTACTTACTTTATTACATGTTACATATCTATCTATATATATGCGTTTAATCGGAGAATCAGCAAGGTGTGTTGCAGTAGCAACGCATGAGGAATCCGCCGCAACTACCATCGGGAAAACCTTCGTTGTGGCAAACATTGGCACATTTATTTGTGCTCACACAAGGTCCTTTGAATATTTGGCTCCTCGAATGACACACTCTTGCATCCACCGTGACCGGACCCATCTCTATATAATCATATAAACCGTATGTCGCATAAGGAAAGACAAGACATGTATGTATTGCATCCACGAGACTAATCATAGAGCCCGTAAGATATGTATAAAAGAACGTTTCTTATAATTTAATAAAGAATAACACAAGCAATGGGTCTAGATTATACGTATATACATTATGTATAAAATTACATATTTAACATGAGAATGTATATCAATTAGATGTCTTTGGAATGAACTGTGAACCTATGGAAGCAAGGAGGATGAACGATAGGAGAATGGTTGAAATCAAACGAGGAGAAAGCTTCATTCTTAGAAAGAGAAAGATGCAAATGTTTAGAGAGATATAAAGTTTAATTTTACAGAAGTTAAATCAAATGAATCTTATGATATAAAATAAAATAAAAGGTCCAAACAACACGTCACAGTGTAGAAGATCGCTTGCTTATCGAGGGACAGAACGATATGAGATCAGATCTAAAATAAAAATTGTGTTTAAGAAAATCAAAGGTACTTCTCCACAGAAATTGATATAGACGGCTATTTTCTTTTCATTATCTTTTTGCTTTTCCATAATCAGATTGATATATAGATGATTTCTCCATATTCATTGCATTTCTGCCCCTATCTTTAGCGTTACAATGATGGCGAAAAATTAAAAAGACTCGATACAAAGTGATCGAGCGAAAGAAAGTGTTTTGTTTGCTTGCTTTCTTAATAGATTCCCCGATCGTATCCCCACGTATGACCTACTTTCTTATCTTGCTCTTTTAACTTTACTTCATCTTTTAATATTTCCTTTAACTTTACTTCATCTTTTAATATTTCCCTACGTATGAGCTTTTCTTTCTCCTATCTAATGTATAATAACTTAATATATATTAAGGTATTTTCAATAATAATCCAATCATAAATCAGAATTTTGAAAACCTATAGTACACCTTTTGTTCCAATTTCTTTTTGGAAATTTAAAATATTTTGTTTTCTTTGCAAACCAGTTATATCTTATCAAATGCCAACAACGATAGTCTAGGTTTTGTTCATGGATCAAGATTTAAAAAAAAAAAAGAAAAAAAAATGTTCTTTTTGGTGAGTTTGACATGTGTGTAGTTCGCGAGGTTGGTCTCAAGCTAGAAATGTCTTTCTTTATCAAAGTAATAGTAATAATGCATAAGTTTTATTGTAAATTTTTTTTGATTTTAATAATTCTTTTAAGACGTAAACACTGATCAAACCATGTTAAATTGCTTTTCTGCTCACGTTCTTGTTATCACATTTTAATCATCGTGCTGCATTCCTTTCTTAGCTCTCATCCTTTTGGATGAGAAAACTCCCGTAAAAAAAAAAAAAAAATCTTTTAAAATAAAAACTCTCCCAGCCTTTCTAAAAAAGGGTGTTTTGTTGGTTACTGAATCTTATATTAAAAAATAATAATACCATTAGTAGTAGTACATGTGTCAACCTCTCGTATAACACCAAGACACGTGTAGTAGCTGACACTCCATGTCACTTTAATTTGCGAATTATATCAGTAAATATATTTATTTATTAATTACTTCGTTATTATTTAAACAGCTATTATCTAAATAAATAGAAAAACACGATACTATGATCTAATTAAAAATAAACTAAAAGTAAAAAAACTTTTGGTTAAAAATGTCTAATAAAAAAATATTTAGAGATTGGTTCAAGAGATTATTTGTCATGTATCATAATATTATTGATTTGATATTTAATTAATAATATAAAAGTATAAAAATTAATAAAATTAAACAAAAATTATTAAAATATTACTATTTTTAGAGATTCAATAATACTACTGATCTTGATCTATCAACATAATATCATAAACATTTTTATAGCAATTGTATAGTTATTTTTAATCGACCCACTACTATTTCACATATACCGGTCACGTAGTAACCTAATTTGATCAAAATCGTCACGTTAACGTAATTACGTAACTCAGTAGACAGTAGACGCCCCTTAATTTTGCTTTTTTTTAAACCATCAGAATTTAAGATCAGTAATTAAAACTGAAATACACAAAACCAAAGACTTATTCGAGAACACATTACACACACACATGTACGGTACGACATGGTAATGTACGGAAAATTAGATAGAAACACGAGACGACGGATCGAAGATTTTGAGTTATGAGAATCGATCGATGGATCAGCAATTTCTGGTGCAGTAGCAACGACGACGCAACCCACGGCATTTACCTCCGTCAAAACCTTCGTTGTGGCACACGTTTGCGCAATTCTGTTCGCTCACACATGGACCCTTGAACCTATGGCTCTTCGACTCACACGTGCGTGCCTCCACTGTCACTGGACCCATCCCTAGATAAAATTAACTCACACAAAAACACTTTCTTTAGAACATAGCTTAGTTTTATGTTCTCATGCATGATGCGTGATCCATCTTCAAAGTTTAAACGAGTAATCTTGATAAAGAATACAACTAAAGCCCATAGCCAACTAAAACTGAAATCGTGTGAAAGGAAAAGCGATAAAAACCAACTTTTTCCATGAGCACTCACAAGAACAATCGCTAGAAAACATTAATATATATATATATATATATATATATATATATATAGAGATCCATAAATATAAAAATATGCTACTATATTATATGTTAATGATTACATATTTGCATGCATATGTGCAAAGCTAGATATAGAGTTACGAGAGTAATGAACCTGTGGCAACGAATATCATGAACAAGAGGAGAACCGCTGAGATCAATCGCATAGAAAGCTTCATTTTGAGAGAGAACACAAAATTCGAGAGAGACAGTTTGGAAGGAAACAGATGTTAAGTGTGTAGGGAGCTAATGAGAAAGATGGCCCTATATAAAGGGACTATAAAGCGGTTTTTTATTTGGATTTGTCACTAATATTTTAATAAAAAAAGGAAAAGAAGAGAAGAAAAGAAAAAGAAAAAGAAAAATCTTATCTCTAACAAGATATTTTATAATTTTTTTAGAGTCTTTCATCACATTTGTCTATTTATTATTTGTTCAATTTTTTATTTAAATAATTTAATTATATTAAAATAATAAATATTGAAATATTCAATTTTGAATATCTAACCGTTGGAAGTGAAACGCTCGAGACTATTGATTATTATATTACATAATTGAGTTTTGTAGTATTTAGTAGATATTTTTGATTAATTTTATAAAAAAGTATGGTGAAAGGTATATCTTTTTGAACCATTATTGACTTTTGATATTCCTATTGATTTTTGCCACAGTGGTGTGACGACGATTTGTCGTTTTTTTTTCTTTTTCCTGCTTTTGTCACATTTTATTTGTTCTGTAATTTTGTCGATATATTGCTTTACGGACATTGTAATGAATGTAAATGTGGTCCTTATTGGAATTGACAAGACACGCAGAGATATCCTAGCGTTTCGACTAGTCATTCTCGAAATCAATAAAACAAAATTTTATTTGATAATTAAAAAAATGGAAAAAAACCTTATAAAACAAGTAAATAATTGAGATAGTCAGATAATGCGGAGTCCACACAATATGATAAGTGGCCACATGAAAAAGTAAGTATTATTACTAGTTATATGAACGCTAATTCGGGATTACTATTTCTGTCGAAATAATAAAAATACATTTAGCTAAATTAAAAGAAAGTAAAGCACTATTCTTTTGCTATGGGGAAGTGGTAGACAAAAAGCTTACTTATTTTCTCTTTATTATGTAGTTGTACACGATTTTCCTTTTCCTCATTTCACATATTAATTTCTTTTTCGAAAATTTAATACGAATTTTACTTCAGATTCTTTTGTCTTCTCAGACAAAAAAGTGTTCGACCGACGTTCATTAGTCTGAGAAGGAAGTTTTGGGTTTCAATTTACATGCATAAAATATATAACTATCCATATATCTATTAAAATTAGACTAAAAAATTACTAATGTTACACATGTTTACTTCCAATAAAACATAAATTTTGTTTCTTGGCTAATTTGACCTCAACAAAAAAAGAATTTGTTATCCCATGAGAAGAGAAGCGAGAATCTCTCCCATGGTTTTCTCAGGCGTGTCTCCGTCGTCATCTACATGAACTCCGGACTCTAGAACCGCCGCATCAAGAACAAGTTTCCGCTTCGCAATCTCGTAGATGTTCTCATCAACCGTCGATTTCGTCACCAGTCTGCACCATCATTGCCAAAGTTACTATTATTAGAGGATGAAAATCGACATTGATATTTAAACCGAACCGAACCAAAATTCCTAACCCAAAACCAAACCAACATTTTGTTAAAATCCAATCGGTTTTCCAATTTTTGTTTTACACCAAATAAATCGATTATAACCGAATTTTGGTGTAACCAAACTAATAAACGAATGAAAATATTACTAAAAATTTTATAAACCAAAATTCTTAAACCTAAACACAAACCAAAATCCGTTCACATGTCCAATTGAGAAATATCAAAACAAACTAACCTAACCAAACCAAATGGCTACCGTTTTGGTTATGGTTATATAATTTTGGAATTTAGAATTCAAACCTGAAGATAGTGACTGGTTTTGTTTGACCGATACGATGGCATCGATCTTCAGCTTGCCGATCAATCTGTGGATTAAAATCCATATCGTGAATAATAACCGTATCTGCTCCGGTTAAGTTCAGACCTTGTCCGCCTGCTCGAGTTGACAACAAACAAGCGAAAATTGACTTGTCGTTGTTGAATGTGTCGACTATGCTTTGTCTATCTGTGACTTGAGTACTGTCGGAATAAAAGGAAAATGACATTTAGCTACCTATTTTTGCAGAACCGGCAAAAAAAAGGTGAGAAAATTTACTCTCTTTTTTTTACCTGCCATCAAGTCTTCGGTATGTAACGCCGATTACATCGAGTGTCCATTCTAAGATATCGAGCATCGATGTCCATTGACTGAATATTAGAACACGATTGCCGGATTTCTTCATCGAAGGGAGAAGCTCAGCTAATGTCTGATACATAAAGAAACAGTTAATGGGGTTAGTTCTCCGGTTATACTATGAAGACATGAAATGGAGAAGAAATATCGCATACCCGACATTTTGCTGAGAGCATAACATGCTTGTCTGAGAGAGTTCCTTTGGAATCATTAACTCCATATTGGAACAAAAGCTATACAAAGAAACTAGCTTATTAAATTGTCTATCATGTTTGTTTTATGGATTTTATATTGTTTTTTGGATAGAGAGAAATTTACCTGGTGTATACGGAAATCGTTGTAACTCTTAACTTCTTCGATGACTCTTTCCAAGGAGCACTCGAATCCAAATGCACCGATTGGGTGTAACTTCCTGGCAATGCGAATGACATCTTCATCGCTGTATATTCGCCTAATTAACAATGGATGATTTGCAATCTGCACCACCAAATATTGATATGCACCATGAAGAACAACACTCAGTTGGACCAAACTAAGAACCTTGTGGGGATTTGCAATTGTAGATGAGAATTATTCTTACCTTCCGGAATTGAGTAAAATAGTTTGAAATTTGACGCTTTGGAAGTGCTTTGGCTAAGGAATTCAAGGATTTTGATGAAAGCTTCAAAAGCCGTGCTTGAGAAGCAGCACGATATTCCTCTATGGCTTCTTTATATGTATCTTCCTGCTTTTTCTCCATAATGACATACTCAACCTGATGAGGAATTCTTGAGAGATTACAACTTGAAGTTTGATAATATCATCTAACAGAACATGCAGATATATATAACCATACCCGCTGTATCTTTGGAACAAGTTGCTGCATGACATCAGATTTTAAACGCCTCAAGATGAAAGGACCAAGAATAGATTTCATTCGAGTAATCAACTCGGTATCTTCTGCGTTCAACAGCTTCTTCAAGTCAACATTCTCGGTAGTAAATATGTCAGGCAACATGAACTCCAACAGCGACCATAGTTCCTGCATAGATTAACATATGCAAGGAATAAGCATTGTATCACCACATGAAGATATGACTCCAATAGTACGTAATTAGATCTTGAACAGATGAACAGAAACCAACCGTACATGCAAATCATTTTGTAGAGGCGTTCCTGTAAGCATCAGACGCTGGTTTGCGTTTCTGGCCACATACATCAAGTTTTTCCACCTATAGCTATTCTTGTCCTTTAAAGCATGGGCTTCATCCATCAAAACACAGCTCCAGCGCCACCGTTTCAGTACTTTCCGGTCATCTTTCTGTTGTTCACTGTAAAATTCCAACATCTGTGAGTAACATGAAAAGCCAAAAATCAAATAAAGCATTAAGAGTACTTCAAAGTTGTACCTATGCCGCTCAAACAAAGAATAGCACACAAGAAGCACATTGAAAGGCGGCGGCTTCCCAGCTTTTGACAAAGAATTCAATTCTCTCGAGTAGGCTGCTCTAGCAGCCCCGTGATACTGAAGTACAGTAAATGATGGACACCATTTTCTGAGTTCTCTCTCCCAGTTTTCCAGGACAGAGGCAGGGCATACAACCAAATGAGGACCAGGGTCATTGTTCAAGTGATTTAGGAGAGTTAGATATGTGATTGCCTGTCAATAAAGCAACATAAGTCTCTGATAAGATAAAGAAACAACGACCACTTGTGCATGTAAAAGCAGAGCACAATGCACCTGAATGGTCTTTCCAAGACCCATCTCATCGGCTAGAATGGCTACAAGAAGTTGAAATGTCAGTTACAAAATAATACATCAGATAAAAAGTTCTTGGAGATCCAAACTAGTAAAATATTTTTACCTCCTTCAATTCCCTTCTTATACAGCAAAAGAAGAAAGTTAACACCAACTAACTGGTACGGCTTGAGGATAGGCTGAAAATCAGAATCCTCTGCTTTACAGGCTTCATCAATATCAGTCTGTGGTCATCAAAGAACCAACCCCAAAAGCAAATGAGTTTAGTTTGACAAGACAGTGAAACCTAGACTTAACCGATCAAAGATTAACTCAAATATATTGCATCTAATCAAAACCCAGTTTCCAATTGCCTAAGGAACACATTCTTGATTGTTTCAAAGCAAATACTTTCTAGCCGAATCATGCAGCCTAAAAGTCCAGCAAAGTTGTTCGGCACAAACCTTAAAAACCAAGTAAACAGAAGTTTTTATTTCACTGAATTCGAGCAAACCCTCCCATGAATATAGAGAATTGAGAAGAGCAGTGATAACTCCAGTACCTGTGTGACAATCCTCACAGTAGAAGTTTCCACTTCAGAGTACCTATCACAAGTAGTAGCCCCAGAAGAGCTACCATAAAGCTCCTTCCGAAGATCAGCTGAGATTTTGGCACACTTTTGCAGAGCCTTCCCAACCACATCCTCATCTTCGTCTCCTCCGCCTCCTCCTCCTCCACCTTCGTCCTCACTAGAACTAATATCAACCTCATCATCAAACTCATCTTCACTGGCTTCCTCATCTTCTACCACAAATCTCCGACCAACTCGTGCAGCTCGCATCACAACCTTTGTCTCTTCCTCATCATCCAACAACAAATCCTCGCCATTCGGAATCTTCACCTCCGAATCCGATTCTCCAAAATCCTCCACCTCAACACAATCGTCACTACTGTTACTCTCTCCGCTTCGCCCAATCGCCTTCGACGGTCTCCTGTACGCAAAAGACTCAATTGGAGGCGACGGGTTCGCCTGACGAGTCCTCTTTGGAGTCCGTGGCCGTTTAAGAACTCGCGAAGGGTTAAACGAGTGCTGCGACCACTCCTCCTCGGAGATTTCGTCTAAATCGCGTTTCATTTCGAATCCAGTAGGGCAAATCCAGAAAAATTACTGCATCGAAATTGAGAAGAAAAAGAAAAAGAAGAAGAAGAAAAATTGAAAACCCTAATAAAAGAATATTAATAAAAAGAAGTGGATTCAATTGAAGAAGGACAAGAAGAAGAGGAGATGCGACATTTGTTTGTGCAACTTCGAATTTCGCGGAAGGGAAAGTCAAGATTCAAAGACAGGCTAGAGACTGAACAACGTGTGCTTCTTACAAAAGAGCGGTATCGCTACAAAGCTAAGCGCGCGGACGAATGTTTCTATGTACAGAGACTTTATATTGGGCCGCAATTAATCTTTTATTACCCCCAATTTATTTATGGGCCTGAAGCATTCCATATTCAAGGCCCACGCCCAGTCTGGGTACGAAAAATAACATATAGTCCAAGAATGGTAGTTAAACTAACTATTTTTCCGGCGGTTTATTTCTCGGTCCAGATTCTAGAGGGTTCTTGTAACATTCGTGTGTTCCGTAGACTGACTTAACTGACTTAGGTTGGTCTAAGATAGGAAGCTTGACCCGAACATTAAATCGGAAAGTTTGTAAAATCAAGAGATTCTTTGGATAGATTGATGAATTCGGAGTAAAAAGCCGAGTTGAACCGAGTTGATAAATGTAGTTTAGGATTATTTGGACTGAGTGGACTTTTTAGATTAACTGGTCTAATTCAAATTAAAGTTAATCAGATTCAGACATGACAATCAAGATAGTCAGTTTAAACTCAACAATTCGCAAACTGATTGCTTGAATGATGCTGGATTTGAACTCCAAACATATGTCATGAATTTTAGAAATGATCACCATTATATAATATTCCGACAAAAATAATTACGAAAACATCTAAATAAAAAGAGCAAACTGATTAAAAACAAGCTAAAACAATTATTAGAAAAAAGCATTCCACAAGGATAAAAATGCGCAAAAACAGTTCTCAATAGTTATTGTGGGGTGAAAACCATTTAACCAACTCTTTTTAATGAGTTGGAGCCATTTTTGATAAGAAAGAAATAGATTAATCAGGAAAGTCATTCATTTAGAATCACAAAAGAGTATTTATCTCAGTTCAGTGAAATTTAACTATTTATTAAAATATATAATAGTTGTCACTTAGTTTAGTTTCAAAATCTAAAATAAAATTGTCTTCATTTAGAAAAAATTCTAGTGTTACATACAATGAGTAATAAATAATTATAGTGAAGTCTTTCATTCTGGCATATGTTTTTAAAATTTTTGTTTAAACATACATTAATCCATGTGTTTTTGTTCATCTATGCACAACATGAAGAGAAAGGTGATATATCGTGTTCAGCTTGTTTTATAATTTTTTTTTTCGAACTTTAAACTTATTTTGTTTTGACAGTATATTTCTTAAATTTTAAGATGGAGAAATGGGAGAATATGCGTTATTCTGTGGAGAAATGGAGAAAATATTTCAACTAGAAAATACTTCAGTTTGTACTTTTTCTTCCAATTTTATTATTTTGAATCTCACTAAAATGTTTTTCATTAAGGCTGCAAAACTGGAGGAGTTTCCATTTATTGGAGACAAATCAAACATGAAGAGATCAAATGTATGCTAGTTTTTTGTATGATTATTTTTTCATGCATGAATACATTTTTTGCTTTAATATTATGATTTTTGTAGGGATGCAGAAGAAGCAGATGTCAGCTGGACTGAATTTGAGTCAGGGAAAGAAGACATTTTCAAAAGAAAAATAAAAAGAAACTTCTTTTGTATTTTGACTTTCTTTTTCTTTTTTTTTTACGATCCATTGACTGTAAATACTCTTTTTAATGTTATCGCGTGGGTTTGGTGACGTTTCATGATTTAGCGCAAAGAAAAGTGTTGGAATCGAATAACAAAAAAGATACTATCACTTTTCAGCAAAAGTTAAAAATATATGATTGTGCTCATATCAAAATTTCAAGTTTTGCCAGTGTAAAGTGTCTTCTATACTAATATCTTTACAAAAGAAAAATGTTTTTTTGAATTTTATAATCTGATTTTTTGTTTTTAGAAAAATATTATCTTGCTTTTTATTATGCGTGTGTAACAGAGTCTGTGCAACATCATCGAGAGCTTTGTAAAAGATTTAAAATAGTATTTTTCATGTCTTTTTTTATAACAAAGAAACTCATATATTTTCTTTTCTAATTAGATAAGTTTTGAAAAATAAATGTGATTTATAAAATTGGAGCGTATCTATATAGTTAACTTAGCACATAACAGGATCTCAAGCAGATAGAATCTTCATTTGTTTTAATTACTATCAAGTAAATAGCTTTTTAAAAAATTAAGACTTCAATCCATAGTTTTACTTGCTTCTCTTTCGACCGAATATGCCTAGAGCCTAGTAATCTGATCGAAACCAAAAAAGGTATTTGAAAAAGTTTTTAATTTTTATTTTTTAAGTTGAAGGTTATCGAAGAAACCGACATAAATCAATCAATTATTCGTCTATTTACAGGATATTATAGGAGTATGATTAGTATGATTTCTATATTATTATTATTGTATATAAATATATGTAGTTATTTACCCCATTCTCAAGCTATTAATTATATTTTTAAGGATTTATATCAATTTCAAAGTCGTATCATCGGATTTATTAACACAAAAATTAAAAAAGCTCTTTGTTCTGACAAAGCTTTTCAATCATCCCAGGTCGAATCACGGTTCATCGCAATCAGTTATCTTGGACGATGTTCTGGCGAGTTTCAACAAGACTCGAGATCTCAAAAACCGTCAGTCTGAATTAAAATCAGCTAATGGAAAATATATTAACAGTTAATCATCTTTTTTAAAAAAAATTCATTGATGCGATGATAAGTTTTAAAAAACCTAACAACATGCCCTTACAACAACCAAACGCAAGCATACGCAATCGTGTCTTAAGTTTGTCATGGCAGAGTTCTCTTTATGGAACGATAAAATGCAATAGCAATGCTAACTGGAGAAACAAAATTATTCATAGTGGAGGCGCATGGCTCACAAGAGTTTAAAGAGTACTTAGAGGTACTTTTCATGATCCAGATGCTTTTACTTATTCATAAAATCGAGTGGTTGTGGAACTTAGATGTATTATTTGGGCAATACAAAGTCTCCATGACCTACACCTCCGGGACATAGTGATTGCTTCTGATTTTCAAGCTGCAATCGAAGCTATTAACAAACCATTAGGATGGCCCATTCATCGACTTCTGACTGATCAGATTTTCAGATTGAAAATGATGTTTGAGAGTTGTTCTTTTGAAGTGGGGGAACATATTGCAAACTTTGAAGCTCGAGATATAGCAAAAACTGTGGCCGTTTTCAATCGTACTTTGCCTTAGGACATTGATATAATTTATCATTAGGTTGCTTTTGAAATTGCATAACTCTTTTTTTGGAGAAATGTTTTTATTCTTTTTCTTTTGGGCAAGCTTCAAGTTTTGTTTCAAACAAATTCGAAACATATGGGCTAACCTAAACAATTGGGCCTTGGGCTGTTTGTTGTAGCATTCCTTTGCGTATCTTTTGATTTAACCAACCATAACAAAAGAGAATTCGAAAGATCATCATAGAGCCTCTTCGTGTGTGTTTGTATGTAATATTCATAAAATTCCCTCTCAAATCCTTATCGGTTACCGGAGGAATAAAATTGTTTGTGATATGTTAGATACTATCACATTATATATAAAAACAAATATTTATAGTTCTCTATATAACTACAATAGTAGAACAAGTAATTTAATATTGACTGGAATTAAAATACAAGCTACATTTTCATACACACATTTCAAATATAAGATAACTTTACTAAAACCATAAATTTGCATCGTAAGAATTAACAATACATATTATACATTTATACATGATACCTAGCTAATATGATCCAATAATACTTGTACAATTATGATGGGTTAGATAGTATCACATATAAAAAAATATTTCTAGTTCACTATATAACTACAATTTTTAGAATGTAAAGCACGTCGTTTTAATATATTATGTGTAAAATTAGATACAAGGCACCTTTTCACACACAAATATCAGATATAAGAGTAATTTTCTTAAAACCATAAGAATGGGATGCAATTACTCTCTGACTACCAAAGATCACAAAATCAAGTGTTAAAGAAGTTCAGTGTAGTCCCATTGGCAAATTTTACATTTACAACCCGTCAAGTATTCAAGAAATCAATATCAAATTTTGACAGGTCCGGAATCGAGTTTCTCTCTGTGCCATCTCAACGACACAACGGCAAACGCAGTTATGAAGATAGATATGGTTCCACGAATGACGACAAATTCTATGTCTTGAAGATGCCGACTCTGGGATTTTTAAGTTCAATGGCTGGGAATTAGGTTACTAGTTCAAGATTAAGTTTTTGTTAGCCAATTGTTAGGTTTTCTGGTTTTGCAAAACTGGATTTTTTTGAAGGTTATAAATGTTGTCATTTTATATTATCGCTATATTTAACAAAGACAAAGTAATACATTAATCTTCGTACATCTAACAGTTTTCAAACGTCTATATGATAGAGTGTATAAATGTAAATATATACATATATAATATATATATATATTAAATTATTAACCTTTTTAGATAAGGAAAAAAAAAAGTAAGTACAACAAAACCTAATCAGTTAAATGAAGAGAAAACGAGGGTTTTGTCTTAAAGCCCACCAGAAGATACGAATGAGAAAAATGTGGTCCCTACGTCACACCCCGCATGTGGACACATTTCACCGTTTTAACAGTGACTCCCAAACCGTAACCATCCTTCTTCTTAATTCTAAAAATAAATTTTAAACAAGTTTTTTTATTGAAATAAAATATCAGAGATAACCTTAGCTACATATATTTTTCAAGATCATATATGCCCTATTAAAAAAAAAAAATAGAAGAAGAAAGAAGAACACAAAACAGGAGAGAGAGAGAGGGCTTTGAGGTTTGTTTTTGTATTATAATACACAAATATACATATATATATAGGAATAGTGTGTCTTCTTGTTCATCATCTTCTTTATCATCATCACCATGCATCATCTTCTTCTTGGTTCTTTCTTTACCACCGATTTATAGCTTTTTGATTATTTTTCCTTCTTCTTCTTGGTTGCCTTCTCGTGATCTCAGACTCAGGTACCAAAAAAGAAAAAAATAACTTGGAAATCTTTCTTCTTAATTCTTTCAAAAGCTTACAAACAAAAAATAAAAATAAACCCTTATTTTGTTTTTCTTTGTTCCCTTCATGTCTTTTAGTGAAGTGTTTTTATAAAAAAAATTCCATGTCGTCAATCTCTATGGATTCTTCCTGTTCTTCATTCCTCCCTTCGTTTTCTTCTGAAACGATAATTCGATTTTTTTCGCAATCCTTTTTAACTTTTTTACATGGATTTTTCTCTTACAGTTTATTCTCTTAGACGCAAAGAAGAAGATCCAAGATGTCGTCATCATCATATAACGCAAGCGCTGTTCCTTCATCATCATCCTCTGCTCAGCCGTTTTTCCTCACCGGCTCCGGCGTTGAAGATAACTTTGACCGGAAAGATACTTTTATCTCAATGATTCAACAACCTAACTCCTCAGCTCCACCTCCCAAGAAACGAAGAAACCAACCCGGAAACCCAAGCAAGTACCTCTTACAAATATATTAGATATAAATTTATATAAAAGTCACTATAATTAGCATTGACAAAGAAAAAAAAAACAACACTTATAGAAGAGAACTAAATAAACAAGAACCCTAATTAATATATTTTTTTGGGTTTGGTACACTCGTATCAAGATTTCATTTTTATCGACAGTTCATTATATTACATAGATGTGAGATTTGGTTTCCTTTCCATATAATGTTTGTATCATTTTTCTTGATTTAGTCTTCATATATTAACATTTCGGATCCGAGTGGTGACTAAATTTAATTGATCAAACAGATCCTGATGCGGAAGTGGTAGCGTTATCTCCAAAGACACTAATGGCTACAAACAGGTTCATATGCGATGTATGCAAGAAAGGGTTTCAAAGAGAACAAAATCTACAGCTTCACCGAAGAGGACACAATCTCCCATGGAAGCTGAAACAGAAGTCAACCAAAGAAGTGAAGAGGAAAGTGTATCTTTGTCCGGAACCCACGTGCGTCCACCATAACCCCTCACGTGCTCTCGGAGACCTCACCGGAATCAAGAAGCACTATTACCGTAAACACGGAGAAAAGAAGTGGAAATGCGAGAAATGTTCTAAGCGTTACGCTGTTCAATCGGATTGGAAAGCTCACTCTAAGACTTGTGGTACTAAAGAGTATAGATGTGACTGTGGTACCATCTTCTCTAGGTAACTGATCTCCATCCATTTCATTTCAATTATTTGTTGGCATTTGGGCTAAGTGATGAAACGTATAATATATATGTGTGTAGTATCTAGATATACCCTCTTATCTAGGTAAAGTATAACAATGGACCATCACTTCTTTTGTATTGTATTGAAAGTTATCCTAAAAAGTAAAAAAGCTGCATTCAACACTGAATGTAATTTAAAAAAAGTTAGCTTATTTAATTTACTAATTCTACATGAAAGATACCAAATATAATATATGATCTGTAACTGAAATTCTTATATATTTGGAACGGAATTTGAACCTCGAGTACACCGCCCATAAAATGTATATGGTGACTATGTACATAGGATCTATCACTATATTTGTTTGGTTGTTGATGAGTAGTGAATAGAGAAAGACAGTAAAGAGAAATTGAGAAAATTTAAAAGATGCTAAATTTGGTCACATGTATGAGTTGGATTTGTTTTTCCATTTTCCACTTTTGTTTTCTTCTTCTTCACTTTGCAGGTTCCCCTTTTTATGAAACTCCTCTTCTTTTGTGGACCCCGTCTTATCTCTTTCTCTCTCTAGACATATACATACATAGATTCATATACATATTTGGTAACAGTGCGTTACTTATTTCATTACAGTGTTCTGGTGAACACTTCAATGCTGTTCTAGGGTTTCTTTCCTTATTCGTATGGTTTGAGTTAAATACGTTGTTGTAGAATGTGACTGACTTATATTAACATTCATGGGTTTTGCATTAAATGAAGGTCTTTCACTAAAGTAGCAATTGACTCGACCTCTATATTCTTCTACATATCATTCTCTCCTCTTAATGGTAGCCATAATAACTATAGCTAGCATTCATTAACGATGATTCACGTCAATATATACGAAACACGTACATAAATATAATTCAATAATTTTACATAAATTTGGGTCTTTTGTTTTGCAGACGCGATAGTTACATTACACACAGGGCGTTTTGTGATGCATTAATACAAGAGACTGCTAGAAACCCTACCGTGAGCTTCACGTCAATGGCAGCTGCTAGCAGCGGGGCTGGCTCCGGTGGATTTTACGGGAGACTCGATGGAGGTAACGCTCTCTCCCACCACCATTTGAGTGACCATCCTAACTCCGGATTTTTGCCTCTGGCGGGTTACAATCTAAACATTGCATCTTCGGAAAATAGCAGAGACTTTGTTCCACAAACCTCAAACCCTAACTTCTTAGTCCAATGCTCATCGAGCCAAGGAATGCTGACTGTATCGAACAACAATAACAACGATCAGAGTTTCATGAACCAACAAGGTCTGATCCAGTTTGATCCAGTCAACAACATTAACCTCAAGAGTAGCACCAACAACAGCTTCTTCAACCTCGAATTCTTTCAAGAAAACACCAAGAACTCAGAGACGAGTCTTCCTTCTGTATATAGCACCGACGTTCTTGTTCATCGCCATGAAGAAAGCTTGGACACGGGTTCTAATGTGTCAGCCACGGCGCTGCTTCAGAAAGCTACTCAAATGGGTTCAATCACAAGCAACGACCCTTCTGCATTGTTCAGAGGCTTAGCTTCTTCGTCTAATTCGTCAAGTGTGGTTGTTAACGACTTTGGTGGCGGGCAGATTATGGGGAACGATAATAACGGTAACCTTCAAGGTCTAATGAACTCACTAGTGGCCGTAAATGGCGGTGGTGCCGGCGGATCCGGTGGCAATATCTTTGACGTTCATTTTGGAAACAATGGAAATATGAGCGGCTCGGACAAGTTAACGTTGGATTTTCTTGGAGTTGGAGGAATGGTGAGAAATGTAAATCGCGGTGGTGGTGGTCGCGGCCGTGGTCATGGCGACGTTTCTCTGGATGGTGAACTGAAGTTTCCGGAGCAAAATCATCCATTTGGAAGAGCTTGATAATATCATTATTGTAGACCTTTTATCTAGGTGATAGTTTCGCTAGCAATCTTCGTTTGTTGTTATCATATAATCCATATAATAGATCTTTACTGAACTCTTTAGGTTTGATTTTGATTGGACTATGCCTTTTGTTATGTTGTTATATAATAAAAAATGTAAGTTTGCTATTGCTTTGTTGTTTAGAACCGAATATAAAGGCGGGTTAAACGAAATGGATAAAGAGTATGTAAAACGCAGTTAAATGGTGAAAAGTTTATAGAAACATTAACGAAAATTTCACTATGTTAGAATGTTAAAAACCAAGTCTTTTGGCAAAAACATTTCGTATCTTTTCTTTTTGAAATTTTAAATTTATTAACAATTAATTATTTTGTTTGGTCAATTAAAAAGCTGGAAGAAATTAATATAGGGATAGCTAACAAATTTTTTTTTCTATCATTCATATGTATAAATTTAAATTAATTTTCTTTTAAAATACTTACAAGCGGTTAAATAAGATGGTCAATGGCCAAATTTCTAAAAGGTTTGACTGGTAACCCAATTCAATACGGTTGGAAGAAATTATTTAAGGTTTTTCATGTTCTTAACTTCTTCTGGTTGTCATTGATTTGATATAAGAAATTGATTACCAATTATCTATTAGAAAAAAACTGGGTATTTGGATATCTATTTGGGTTTTAATATATTTTTTTTCAAATTTTGGGTATTTCAGTATTAGAAATATAAAGTCCATTCAGATATTGGGTTGAATTTTATTCGGTTCCATCAAAGTTGAGATTAGTTGGGATAAAAAAATTTTGAGACCTTGTAATTGTCTGACTATTCATAAAATACGGTTTATATTGATTATTTTTATTTCAAAAAAACCAGAAATATATATATATATATATATATTGTGTTTAAACTATCTAAATTTATCTGAAAATACTAAAAATACTAAAAATACTCAAAACTACTTGAATTATCCAAATATAATTAAGATAATTAGATTTATATTTGTAATTTTAAATATTTAAAATTATTACAAATATTATTTGATTAATATTTTTGGATTTATTCAATTTTTTCAGTTAGGATCTGATATCAGATTCGATATTGATTATTTGAATATAACAGTTCGTATTTATACCTAATTCAATTAGATTTACTTCCAATTTGGGTTAATTTTGGTTCTGACTTTAGGTCTAGATATTTTGCCAAAACCTAGATCCATGTTTCAATTTCAAAATATATGTTTTATGAGTTCAGGAATAAGTTTGCACTAAGTATTTTCTAAATTACATAGAAAAAAAATATACTCAAATTATTGATTTTTTTACAAATAAAATATATGAATACCAGTTTGTAAGATGCATAAAATATACTTTTTGTATAGTCAAATTTTTCATGACGATATAAAATCGTTGAAAACTAATTTTAGTTCTAACTTTATAAATATATGTGATCAAATGTTGAAAATATATATATATATATATATATGTGTGTGGGTAAAAGAATTATTGAAAATTCATGTAGTTAAACTGTCATAATAGCTTATACATGTGGAAACTAGAATTTAATTAATTGTTTTGTCACCACCATAATTTAATTTATAAACTAGATTACACATCCCACGTTGCACATGCAGATATATGTGAGCATATTCGAAGGTAATAACACGCCAATCATATCGGAAATATTCCAATAAGCATAGTCCAAACAGAAGCATCCTATATCTCCGTATTGTTCAATATCATGTCGTAGTTGAGTATTCATACTATATAATAACTAATGAATTCTATGTGTATAAATTATATCTATATCTTTTGAATTATTGTATCGTCTGTTTTGGTTGGTTATGACAAAACCCATAAGTTTGCCGAAATATTTAAATTATTGATAGCGAGTGAAGCTATATAGCGAATTTCAAAATCAAAGATATAATATAATTTTATAATAAGGGAATGTTTTTGCCTTACTAATGTTTCTATTTTTTTTTCTAGACATTATTACTAGGTATGAAATTATAATCATGAATCATGTGTAATGTCAAAGTCTTAATTTGAATTTAAATTGTAAATTTTTGGATTTGTCTTTAACTGGATTCAGATCTAAATCCATATTTTAAAATCTTGGATTTGTTGGAAGCCGAATCCGATATCATAAGTTAAATTAATAAAATTACGATATATGTATATATAATAAATAAACGTGTAATTGATTTAAATTTGTAATCGTCTCCAATTTTGCTGTTTAATATAATAATATAGTTTATAGAAAAATATTTTTGTAAACAATTTAATATAATAAAGTGTACAAATCTCAAATTTATTATTATTAATTCAACGAAAAATATTTCAGTTAATTTATAATATTCAAAAACATCCATATATAAATTATAAATATCTTGTAAATTATATAGTAAAAGACAATAAAAAGTAGTCGGCCACCTACCTCAATATATGGCCTGTAAATACAAAATATATGTACCTAATCATTTGATAAACTAATTCAAAGTTATTAATTTTATGTTTCATGCTATTCTCTTCTAAAGACTTAACGCTGAAGTTAAAATGTTTGTTGACATTCTGAAGACATAACTCAACTCGTTTCTTTTCGTCTTCATTTTATTTTCCCAAAGTTGACTATATCTTACTCAATTTTCCATGTCCCGATCCAGTAAACATATAACATGACGTTTGAGCACCAAAGAACCAAAAAAGAATACGATTTGATATATGATCTATACACACAAGAAAAACATTAATGTACTTAAAATCCACCACTAAATCATCATTAATTCATTGTACATGATAGCCAGGGTTTTTAAAGAATATCATATATAGATAAGTTTCTAAATGTTTTAATTTTTAAAAAATTTGAAATAAATTATACGTCTAAATCAAGTTGGTTTTTTTGCGATGAATTTTTAATGGAAAACATGTTCTTTTTAAAAAAAAAAAAAAAATTTGTATGATCGGTTGCAATTGTACGTGGTTTCCGTAAACTTTTCATATAAAATTTCTGTAAAAATTTTTAGATCTGATTTTAAAAAAAAATTAAACCTACAAATTATTGGCTACTTGGCTTTTTAAAAAAAAATAACGCAACAAGAGAAAAAAAAAAAGTAAAAAGGAGTTGTGAGAAAAATTAGAAGAAATTTTATGATTGTTAAAAATGCTGAAGTGTGATTAAAGAAAAAAATTAAAACTTTAAGAAAAATAAAAAGATATGGACAGTCCTAACCAATCACTCCCAGAATCTATGTATGGTTCAATTTTTATCGTCAAATTGATTTTTTATAACATGTATGATTTTGTTTAAAAAATCATAGCTCATTAGTTGTGGAATAGAGAAAACTAATCAAAGAAGATTATAATGATATCATCTATCAGTATATTAAAAAAATTGATTTGGCCAAAACTTTAAAATTAGTCATACCGTAATATCTATTTTGTCCTCTCATATTAGAAATTAGCTTCTCATATATATGTTCTCCTATTAAAATTTCATCACAATGTCAACTTTCTTATATAATTTTTATTTATTGTATACATGTAAATAAATGCGTCCGGACCAAATTCCTACAATGTCTTTGGTAACCGTAAATCTTCAATGAAATTCAGCTTATATCAACTAAAAGTTCGCAATAGACAACATAAATAGATCACACTAATTTTAATACAATTCAGTTCATACTAGTAATTTTCACAAAGAAAAAAAAAAGTCGATGGGATACATATTGATCTTGAATAACGTTTAAAAAATAGTGGGGTATGATCGATGCGTAAGGAGTTACAAGTTGTAACTTAGAACCGTGAGAACACAAATACAGCATATATGTTTCCCAGGGAAAACCTCCCGTCCTGGATTACTTACTAATAATAGTATATACTTAGTAGTTCATGTTTGTGAGTCGGAGAAAATTAAATATAAAGGTGACGTATATATATATGAGTGGATTTATATTAATTGAAATGGATAAGAAAAATAAAAGGGAAAAGCATGTGAATGGCAGAGTTGTGGTTCATGTGAAAGTTAGAAAATAAAAAAATTGGCCCGTGAAGAGATTGTCGAGAAAATTTTATGAATACTACAAAATTCGTAAGATTTCTTCTGCTTATTCTTGGTCCACTTCATTATGGGAAATCTTAAACTGGGCCATACATAAACCAGTTAATAGATGCATTATAATATGCATATTTATTATATATATTTGATCAATTCGTTATTTGAGTCGACTGACATGACTTGTAACATCTATAAAAAAAATAAGGGAAAGACTATTGGAGACACATTTTGGATAGTCAATCAAACTATGGTACGTGAATACCACCGTGTCAACCAGAACAACATAAAGCAAGGCTATAAGCTTCATGTCTCCTCTGCCGAGAGCACACTACAATTAATCGTATATGTGGTCTTATTGCTAAGGCGAACCGACCAAATCACCATATAACTCGGGTTACAAACTAGGGTTAGATATTCCCTATCAAATATTTTCAACACTATATCCAATATATCGAAGGGGTGCAGACTAGGTAGGTATAATTCTTGCTTCCACACATTCATGCCTTACACAAACATACACACATGTACATCGGTTGTACTAGAAGAGACATAACACCTTATGTCTTGGATTTACTTTCTCTTCTATTCACCTCTATCCAAAATCTCTTGCCATATTCTAGTTCATCCAGTCACATCCACCACCAGAAAACACTAAATCTCGGCCACTTCAGGAAAACCACACCTACACTCTAATATTTAGGGGTGGGTACGGGTCAAGTACCCGCTTTTTTGGGTGGGTTTGATACCCGGCCCGTTATCTGTAAGTAATTTTTTTTGACCCGGACTTGATACCCGCAGAAGCAAGTACCCGTAAAATCAAGTATCCGCAAAAAAAAATCAATACTCGTTACCTGCTACCCGTTACTCGTTACTCGTTACCCGACCCGTTACCCGCGGGTATTTGCGGGTTTTTACAGGTTTTTGCGAGTATTTACAGGTATTTAACGGATAATTGACAGGTACTTGCGGGTAACAGGTACGGGACGGATATTTTTTTTTTTTAAAAGGCTTGATACCCAACCCGTTTTAAACTGGTACTTGGCTTGACGGACCGGGTACGAGGCGGGTCGGGCGGGTATCAAGTACCCGTGCCCACCCTTACTAATATTTCTCTACACTTACCAAAAAAAAAAAAACTTAGACCCAGAGCTGGTCTTACTCAAGACTAAAAGCAAAAATTTATTTTGGCTCTTTATATAGATTTTGAACCCAAAACCTCTCGTATGAATTTCCATATACTTAATCATCTGAGCCATCTATTTATTTATTTATTTTTGAAAAATTGGCCCCAAAATATTATTATACGCTAATCGACCCGGAAGCAGGGCCAACTTTGCTTAAACCAAAGAACACTTTTCGACCAAGGGACAAAATTCATATTCATTTTTTCTTTCTAATTTGTCAATTTTTGCCATATTGTATGATGATGTGTTGCGTTTTTAATGTATTCTATCTGGCTTTTATAGCTTCAAGTGATTATCAAGTTTTTTAGTCTTAGTTGAGTCATATAAGATTAAAATATAGTTTTATGTGACGCTCAGAACATTTGGAGTAAAATTAAGTAAAAACGAGTAAAAGAGCCCAAAACACGTGAAGGTATGCCAATTAAAGGAGTGGATGCAGTGGAGAAGAATCCATTTTTTTTTTTTTAGAGGAAAAAGATTAGTCAATCCATTCAGAATCAATCGGTTTATCTATCATGCGAAAAATCAATAGTTTTTCGAAAATTGAAAGACCAACCGGTCCAGGAAGGATCGGTAGATCCATAAGAACGAGGCCGAAGAGATCCTCCACAGCGATCGCTCCTTCCATATTACTGAAGAAAACAGAGGACACGTCCATTTATTGCATATATTGCTTTGGAAGATACAAAAATTCTACTCGTTCTCAACAACTTGAAAACGAAGATTTAATTTTCCTCTTTCGTGGTCCAATCACTATTAATTTTAAAAGTGAATGAATAAATTAAAGTGAAACCATTAAACTATAATTTCATTAAACAATAAACTTTTTTTAAAAAAAAGAGATGTTAACAGATAAATTTTGGGGTTATATGTAAGAGAAAAACATTGGGGATGGTAAATTGATTTAGATTAATACTAAGTATGTTGTATATTTTTTTAAATGAACCAATACATAAATATTTCTATCAATTTATAATTTATTTTTGAAAGTTTATGCGTTATTATTACTAACAACTGTTATAGACCATATCATTTTTGTTTGAAAATGAACCAATACATAATTATTTCTATCAATCTATAATTTATTTTTGGAAGATTATCTGTAATTATTACTAACAACTATAATAGACCATTAAGCACATATTTTACTGAGTGTAAGTCATGAAAAGTATATTACTAATTCATATATATCTAAAACATTCTGGCCAGGTGTAAGTCATAGACAATCCGTAATTTTTTCATATCTATTTAACAAATTTGGGTCGCGTATAAATAATAAAAATATATATATAATTCTGTGTATTTATTTTGAATACAATACAGAGTATTACAAGAATAAACTGAAATTTTGCTCCACAAATTGACATTTATAATTCATTAACTATTTTTATTATTGAAAAGCAATTAGCTTTTATGAAGGTGCTATAAAAATAATAATAATGAACCTTAGTTGAGTCATTTAAGGTCAAAACATAGTTTAAAATGAAAAATTGTAACTTTTGGAATAAAACAAAGCAAATATGAGCAAAAACTCCAAAAAGATCAATCAATCCACTCTGGATTAATCGGTTTATCTGTCTTGCAAAAAAATCCAAAGTTTTCATGAGAGTTGAAAGACTGACCGGTCCAATAAAGAAGATACAAAAATTCTATTCCTGATATTTTGATATCAATTTTTTTTTGCTCTTCGGAGTCCAATTGCTATTAATTTTTAAAGTGAACGAAAAAAGTTTGAAACTATTAAACTATAATTTCATTGGCAAATAAACATTAAAAAACAAAAGAAATGTTAACAGAAATATTTTTGGGGTTCTATGTAAGAAACAAAATGTTAAAAATTTTGTTTATAGATTAAAAAATTCATCAATATTTTTATCAATTATAATTTATTTTGGAAGTTTATGCATCATTATGACTAACAACTATTATAGACCATTACACAAATATTTTGCCAAGTGTAAATCATGAAAAGTCTATAATTAATTCATATATATCTAAATTGGTTGTGTGTAAATCATAGAGCGTCTATAAATATTTCAGAAACTTTTTGGGTGCGTGCAAATTATGAAATATATATATATTATTAAATAAATTGAGATTTTTGATCTAAAAATTGACAATTACAATTCATTAACTATTTTTATTATTGAAAAGTAATTATCTTTTGAATGTGTTATAAAAAATAATAAAAATTAACCTTAGTTGAGTCATTTAAGATCAAAATATAGTTTTAAATGAAGACTTTAGTTTTTGGAGTAAAATTAAAAAAAAAAAACAAGCAAAGAGCCAAAAAGACATGAAAGTATGTTAGTTGATCCTTATTTTAAATATATAATTTTCGTTACGAAAATCATATATATTATATGACATTTTTATAATTTATATACATAACTTAAGTAAAATTAAAAAGTTTATAAAATTTTCTCTAAATATATCAAACTTATTATATAAACAATTGAAAACAACAAACTTGTGTTGTGCAAAATATAATACACAAGCTAACCTGGGTTCGATTTTAAAAACTTACCCACGAAATTATTGTGGGAATTCGTAGGTAAAAATATTTACCACGAAATTTACATGGGAATTCGTGGGTAAAAATATTTACCACGAAATTTCCGTTGGAATTCGTCACTAATTATGAGTGGGTGTTCGTGAGTATATATCTACCCACGAATCGCCACGAATAAGGCGTGGGTAATTTTACCCACGAATTGCCACGATTAGCCAAGAATACTCACGTTTACCCACAGATAATTACGTGGGTAAACCAGTTACTGTTCATCGTGGATAATCGTGGGTGTACATGGGTTTTTTAGTTTATCCATAAAAATATACGTGGATAATTCGTGGGTATTTTGAGTTTTTTTACTAGTGGATGGTCCATATATGAAGTGGGTGGGGGGGGAAGCAAATTTTTCCTGAGAGCAAAAAAATCAGTCAATCCACTATGGATCAATCGGTTTATCTATCTTGCAAAAATCCAGAATTTTGTTTTAGAATTGAAAAATTGACCGGTCCAGGAAAGTTCGGTACATCCAGAAGAACAAGGCTAAAGAGATCTTCCATAGCGTCCGGTCAATGCACATTAATGAAAAAATAAAGAGGACAAAGCGTATACCACTCTGGAAGATACAAAAATCTACTCACTCCCTATAACTTGATAACATTTTTTTTTCTCTTTCGTGGTCTGGTTGCTATTTATTTTAAAAGAGATTTTAACAAAAAATTGGGGTTATATGTAAGAAAAACATTGGGGGTGGTAAATTTATTTAGATTAAAACAAGTATTTTGTATAATTTTATATTAAAATGAACCAAAACATAAATATTTCTATCAATTTATAATTTATTTCTGGAAGTTTATGCTTAATTATTACGAACAACTGTTATAAACCATTATATAAATATTTTGCTGTATATAGATTATGGAGAGTTATAATTATTTCATATATATCTAAAAATTTTGGCCTCGTGTAAATTATGTAGAGTCCATAAATTTTTTATATCTATTTAAGAAATGTTTTACTGCATGTAAATTATGAAAAATATAAAATTCTATATTTATTTTGAATATATTATAGAGCACTACAATTTTAAATTGAGATTTTTGCTCTACAAATTGACATTTATAATTTATTTACCTTTTTCTTGAAAATCAATTAGCTTTTACGAAGGTGCTATAAAAATCATTTAGTTGAGTCATTTAAGGTCAAAATGAAATTATAAATGAAAATTGTAACTTTTTGAGTAAAATTTAGCAAATCAATCAAGTAGCCTGTCGGAATCATATGACACAATGATGTCCACCTCTGAAATTTGTGACACATGTCTGGGGTTTAAACCCAGCACCCCCACAATGTTTAAGGGGATATTAAAGCCACTAAGATATGTTGACAAAAAAATCAAAGAGTCTAAAAAGACATAAATGTTAGTTAATAGAATGAACAGTCTATCTATACAGTGGGGAGGAATCTAATTTTTCATGATAGCAAAAAAAACAGTCAATCCTCTTTGGATCAATCGATTTATCTGTCCTACAAAAAATTCTAGAGTTTTTTTATTAAAATTGAAAACCAACTGGTCGATGAAAGATTGGATTGGTAGATTCAAAAAAACAAAGCCAAAGAGATCTTCCACAACAACCGATCGATTCACATTACTGAAGAAAACAGAGGACAAAGCATTGGAGATACAAAAGTTTTACTCACTTCAGAAAATTTGAATTTGAAGATTTTTTTGTTGTTATCAGATTGCTATTAATTTTAAAAATGAACAAAAAAAGCAAAGTGAAGCTATTAAACTATAATTTTACCCAAGTGAGACCAAGTAGAAGCCCGTCAATAAGGCCTTACACATGGATTCATCAAAATGATGGTCGATACTCAGCTAGATCGGGCTACAAGGTCTGGTGTAAGAGATTAAGCAGTGTTGCAGGATTCTCGCAGCTAAATAAGCCCAGCCTTGATGAACTTTATGAAGAAATTTGGAAGCTTCAGACAGCACCAAAGGTGAAATGTCTACTTTGACGCATCCTCTCCAATAACATCGCAACCAGTGAGAATCTGGGGAGGAGAACATTAACTAAGCAGACTGAATGTCCTCGTTGTGGGCATTTCAAAGAGGATCGAAACCATCTCTTCTTCACCTGCCCTTATTCAAGGGCGGTATGGGCCTCCTCCACTGCTTGGTTTCTGTTTTCACCATCTGCGGAAGACTCGGTTTATTCAAATATGACGAGATGTCTTTGGGGAAAATCAAATGGAGTGGATATCGTGTATTGGCCTTGGTTAATTTGGCGAAATTGGAAATCTCGGAATGCCTTTCTTTTTGAAGGAGAAGAGATACAACCTGGGGTTGCTAGCTTGCGGAGCCAAGAGGACGCAAAGGAGTGGGACAATGCAATGGAGGAGCCAACAAACTTCACCATCCCCCCTGCACATGAGCAGAATGCAATTATCTTTGCTGCAGCATCAAATTGGCGCAAACCGAATCCATGTACTTACTATTGCAATGTTGATGGATCCTGGAAGTCTGGTGCATTAGGTGATGGAACTGGATGACTAATTAGGAATGAACATGGAAACATTATGCTGTGGAGAACAAAGGTTTATCCTCAATCTCCATCTCTTCTACATGCTGAAGCATTGGCCTTAGGATGGGCTTGTCACTGTTTAGCCAATATGGACATGACTAATGTTTGTTTTCAAATTGACTGCTCAAACCTTTACCTCGCGATCAAAAACCCACAGCAATGGCCATCTCTTGATGGTCATCTGGCTGATATCGATTCTATTATGCTCAAACACCCCTAATTCACCATTCAACTAATTAAAAAGGGAACAAATAGAGCAGCAGATATGATTGTAAGAGAAATGAGTAACAAATCATTGTATTTCGCCACTATTGCTCATATATCATCCTCTTGATTAGTACCAATCTTAAATGGTGATAACAATATAGCTCTATGAGCATTCTATATCAATGAAAGTTTTTATCTATTGTTAAAAAAAAATTATAATTTTACCCAACCAGAAAAAATAAGCAGCTTGGTTCAACGTTCAAACTTTAAAGTTCGACTGCTACTTGTTTGAGACACAAAATTACGTAATATGCAATTTATTTTGGTGGCCAATTTCCGATCATAAACAAAATGTTTTACAGTCGATGGTTAAAATTTGCATTTTTCTCCAAGTGTATTCATTTTTGTATAGGATGAATTAAGATGTATTTAAGATTTTTCGACATGAGGATTGATTATTCTTTATACTATGAAAATCTCAATTTTTTAAAAAAGAAAATAAGTTTAGAACCAGAAAAATAAAGAAGAGAGAAGAGCTGTCTGTTTTTGGTTAGACAACGATACCATCTCTCCCTCAATTTGCATGTCGATGGGCCTCCTTACTTGCATCACTTGTAGGTATGTCCTACATTATATATATGATATTATTATTATTGTTATTCTCCATATAAATTATTACGACAATGACAAAATACTAATATTAATATCACTAATTATTCCAACAATTACAGATGTTGTCATCAATAATGTATCTTATGTTCACACACACGCTAAAAAGAAACATTATTAACCCCCAAAAAGTTAGAGATCAACTAAAATTTCGTAAAAAATATCCCCTCTCTTTCCCCCTCCCCACTCCTTAAGAAAAAATATATTAACATACCGGGCCAATTGGATATGAACCGAAAGAAACCAATCAAAATATTGAATGAGTTTTAAATTTGATTAAAATAAATTCAATTGTTTAGATCATTGAAAAGACGAAATCATAATCCAGATTCAAAGAAAACAAAAAAAAAATCAAATACATTTTTTTTTTGTTTTTTATAAAAATTAATGATACAATATTTAGTGAAAACATGTTTCCAAACAAAATCAAAATGGTACAAAATGTGCATTAGAACTAGTTTTATATTAATTAATATTTTTTAACCGGAAATTTTAGCATCAATAATGTAGACTCGTGAATGTTGAAACAGAATTGTGTATTTTGGACCGTTAAATTTAAAAATGATGGGGACAGCCCTTTAGGATATGGTAGGAACATGTTATATACAAAACTATACAAATGGACATTTATATTTTATATTATATGCACATGTGACATGTATGTATACATGTATCGAGATATTTAGAAAGGGGGATCACAGGACAAACACTCGTGACATTGCCAGCTAGTGAGGATGACAAATGAAAAGAAATTAAAGAATAAAAGAGCAAATAAAAGAAAATAAAAACAAAAAGACAAAGAAACTTAGCAAAGGCTGCTTGTACTCTCCAACTCATTGACTGCCCCCATGCAATGATAAGACGATAAATGTGTCAGCCAAAAACAAATATCAAAACTGTTTTACTTTTCACAAAAAAAATGATAATACCAAAAACAATTATTCACACCCAAATTATTAACCCGTTAGTATAGTGTTTTTTAGATGTGACACTAATACATATATATAGAGAGAGAGATAATATTGGAATCCATTTATATAAACTATAAAGGCAAAATCAATTATTCATTTATCTGAAACTATTAGCCATGAAAAATTTACAAAATTTCCTAATATATAACCTTTCATAAGCAAAAACAATTATTCATTTATCTGAAACTATTAGCCATGAAAAATTTACAAAATTTCCTTATATATAACCTTTCATAAGCAAAAAAAATATATGTGAATCAAATATTTAGAACTCCACGAATTATGTAAAATAAAATAATATTTAAATTTCTACATACTGAAACCATAAACTCATCTGAAAATATTGGAATCCATTTATATAAACTATAAAGGCAAAATCTTTTACAAAAGAAAAAAAAAAGAGCTGAGTTTAGATAAATTGCAACTATTTTTTCTTTTCTGATAAACTTAAATATCGAGAGAATTGCAACTAAAATTTAATTACTTCAAATGGGGTTTGATGACGACATGCATACCTACCTGAAAGATATAGCATGTACTTTGATGAACTAAACACCTTTTAAAATTTTCCCTTAGCTAGAAACTAGCATGATGGATTCCATACTGTGGCGAACTTGCCGGACCACCACCAGGATTCACATTCATGCTGTTTCTATCGGCGGAATCCGACGAAGAGCCAACTCTTTCTCTACTATTCCCATGTTGTTGTTGTTGCTGTTGTTGAAACCCTCCGCTTCCACTCATGCTTCTTACGATCTGTCCAACTCCAAGAAAGTCTCTAGTCATGCTCTGTTTATCAGCGTTTAATCCTTTGTTCACTCCTCTGTACGAACCAAACGGAGAATCTACTCCATTAACGTTGTTTCCCGTACTTGCGCCAGGGTTAGAGAAAGAATTCATCAAATCATGAAGATTACTCTCGTTTTCTCCGTACATTCCACTCCCAAAGCTTCTTAGAATCGATGAGGCATTGTTATTATTGTTGTTGTTGCTGCTTCCGTTATTGTTGTTGTTGCTTGAGGTTGAACCCATTTGAGCAGCTTTTTGAAGAAGAGCAGTGGCTGACATGTGAGGTGTTGAATTGGGATTTTGCATTGATGCGCTAAAGAGTGAAGGCACTGTTCCTGAGCTGATTCTGTCCGCCGAGCTCATCAGATTGTTAGGGAAGAGACCCGTGCTTCCTTCTCCTCCTCCTCCGCCTCCAGCAGTATTTTCGCCATCAAAATGGTTCGAAATCATAAGATTACCCGAAGAGACAGCAGCAGCATTAGGGTTGCTTGTAGCAGAAGCAACTCCGTTGTTTCCAGAGAGGAAGCTGAGATTGAAGAGATTGGAGGATGGAGAGTTATGGCTATGATCGTGTGAGAACTGCATCAGACTCTGTTGAAAATTCATTGGTGATGGCTTGATGTTATTGCTCGCAGCCAAAAATCCTTGTTGTTGATGTTGATGATGATGGTCTTGTTGATCATGAAAGCTTGGGTTTTGGTCTTGCATGAAGTAACCTGAAGCATTTGCAGCAATGAGATCAGAGGAAGAGCGTGAGGCGGCTCCTCCACCTCCTCCGCCGCCGCTTCCAAGTCGGAGAACGTCGCCGGACTGATGGTCAAGATTCTGTGGGGCCCCCATGTGGGACAAACCAAGCATCATGCTTGAAGTGTTGTTGTTGGAGTTTGTGTTTTGTCCGTACGGAAAGTGACGACTTGGCAAAGAAGTCAAAGAAGTTGGGTGTCTCGCACTCTCTTGAGCCAACGCGTCACAGAAGGCTCTATGTGTAATGAAACTGTCTCGCCTGTGACTCAAAAAAAAAAAAACTAATATAAATTATTTAATTCAAAATGGAATCTATTGGATCGTCAGGTATATATATATATATAAACTAAGTGATGAAATAAAAAGACATATTTTGGGAAAAGTGAAACACAAATATATTTATAAGTAGAGAGAGAGAGACTCATCATGTCACGTAGCTACAAATAGATTCTCGTGTAATTATGGGATCTTGAAAAGTAGATAGATGGCTAGAAAGTCACTCTACTACTCTATTATACGACCTATTATTATTATTTCACCTATGTAATTTATAACAGCTTACACACTCACATGCATTGATGCATATACAAATAATGCACGCATATACATAAATAGGAGTACAATGTTGTGTCACACTTCAACTATGATGAGGTATGTGTCTATATGATTAAGCGTACGAACAAATGTATAAATCTATCTATATCAGTATATGCAATAACTAAGGAACATAATCATTATTTAATCCAAAAGATATTATATATGTATAGCTGTCTATATTTCCATGTGTGTGTATGTATTAATGTGTCTGTATATAATTAGATGGGTATTCAAAGAATTAAAAAGGTAGGTGGAAAAGTTAAGTTTCACAATAGTAGAATGTAGAGAGAATGTTTGTCAAATGAATATCTGAATCTGTCTTAATTTAAGATCCTGTAAGTTCAATAAATGCAACTTCAACATATATTCAATGATCAGGACTTATACTTATACATAAATGTTTAAAATAACTACTTGTGTATATATTTATACCAACATATTTTTATTTCCTTCATTCCCTTTATAGAATTCTTCTAAATGCACGCACACACACAAACACAGCAATGCCAACCAAGACCCAAAAAGAAATTAAAAATTAAAAATATTTTTAGTACATTAGTTGTCACTTCTAATATATATTAGCAGTTTAAAGCCATTTTTATGCAAAATAAATATAGTAATGAATGAAAATAATTATGTGGTTTGTGTGGTTATGGTACAGAGTACAAACGAATCATAAAAGGGATAATATGTTAGTAAAATTTTACACATAAGAGAACAAACACTGTAATAACAAACTCTCTAGATATTATATATAGTTTAGAAGCACGTGAATTGCCTATAGTATAAGTATATAATTAAATCTAAGAAAAAATCCAGAAAATATAATTTATTTTTATGACAGAAATAGGGCGGTGTTTCCAAGGCAATATATATAGAAAAGCAATAAAATAAAAGGAAATTGAAATTGGGCCTCTTTGTTTTTGAGTTTCTGCTAGAAAGCATCTTATGAAATATGGCAGTTTCAGTGTCATATATAGATATGGTTATATGCACACACATTCACGTGTGTTCATGTACCAATTTTGATTTTTAAAATTTTATTTTGAAAAAAGAAAAAAGAAAAGAAATTAAAGTTGCATTTACTGCACGAAAGAAAGCGATAAGAGCATCGAAGATTTCGAGGCGAAACAGAAAATGAACCTAAGAAAAAACCCTAATCCATGAAGAATGACTCAGACACATATTCACACACATATCATTTAGCTATATATAATTAATTATAATTTAAAGCGTTCAACAGATTTCGAATATTTACCGGGAGAAGAGTGTACCACAGTCGCAACGATATTCTTTGGTACCACAAGTCTTGGAGTGAGCTTTCCAATCCGATTGAACAGCGTAACGCTTCGAACATTTCTCGCATTTCCACTTCTTTTCACCGTGTTTACGGTAATAATGCTTCTTAATTCCGGTGAGGTCTCCGAGAGCACGTGACGGGTCATGGTGGACGCACGAGGGCTCCGGACAAAGATACACTTTCCTCTTCACTTCTTTGGTCGATTTCTGCTTAAGCTTCCATGGAAGATTGTGTCCTCTTCGGTGAAGTTGTAGATTCTGTTCTCTTTGAAACCCTTTGTTGCATACTTCACATATGAATCTGTTTGTTGCCATTAGTGTCTTTGGAGATAAAGCTATCACTTCTGCATCGGAATCTAATTACGAGAAGAAAAAAAATTGAGGTACAAATATTTATTAATTAAGAATTTTTTTTATTGCATGGTATATAATTATTTAAAATATCAATTTTGGAAAATCAAGAACTAGGGTTTTGCTAGTTTGCTTATTTCAAGATTCGGAAATTGAAAAAGGGAGAGTTAAAAGGGAGACGAAAAAAGGGATTTCTCCTTTTAACCAATAAATGTTTTAAAATTGATCACATGATTATAAGATTAAGAAGATAAGATTTCAATTAAAGGGTGGTAGTTAACTTACTTGGAGTTCTTGGTTGGTTTCTCTTCTTTTTCTGCGGTGGAGCTTCAAGGGGTTGCTGAGGCTGTGGTGGCTGGTGATGAGGATGGGGAGGAGGAGGAGGAGGAGCGGCGGCGGAGGAATTCGGAGGAAGAAGGTGAGATTGATCATCTTGTCGAACTCCAAAGAAGGAAGCAGCAGAGGATGAAGAAGCAGCCATGGATTTTTCTGTGTTCTGTGTGATGGTGAGAGAGAGAGAGAGAAAAATAAGAAAAAAAAAGAAATGAAATGAAACTAGAGAGAAGAAACTCTTAACATTAAATTCTTTTTTGACTTCCACTGATTTCTTATCTCAATAAAGCCCTAAAATTGGGATATTCCAGATTTTAGATTAATTGTTATTAAATTTTTATATATAGCGGATTTTTTAAAAAATTGAGAAATTTATGTGAGGTAATAGAAGAGAGAATATGAAAGTGACAAGTGAAAACGAGTGCTAGGCCAGTAATAAATAAATAAAAAATTCTCACCGAACTCAATAGCCTAGAGTGTTAAAAGTTCATATTCGTTTTCTTTTTGTAAAAAAAAAGGTTAAGATAAAAAGATTAAATCAATCTAGCTTGGTTAGTTTGGTGTAGTTTTTTTATGTATGATATTTTATATGATACCTAGGATACTAAAACCTATATACATTATATATATATATGTCTATATAAATAGTGTTTTTGTTTGTTGCGCATTTGAATAAAACAATTTTAATCAATTGGGTGTCGAATGGAGACACTAACACCTATACAGAGCAATTGATTATTTTCTTCTGAATACGTAAACGAAATTTTAGATTTTTTTTTTTTTTTTAAGTATGAGAACTACAGAGGTCGGTGGACCCAATCCATTTGCCACAAAACGACAGTGGATGGTGCGTGAGACAACCCTCAACAGCTCCTCTCTCTCGCTAACTTATGTGAATAATAATTTTTTTAAAGAGAAAAAAATTTGGATCTAAAAAGCTTTATAGAACAGATTACCATAGCGTAACTATGACACTAAAATAATATAGAAGAAGATATTTGACATTACTATTATATATAAATACGAGATTGCTTTTACAAGCATGTCGCATATCTAGCCTATATAAAACTATTTTGTTTCTTATATATCTTAAGAAATGAAAATGTTGGAATTTTGTGCGTACCTAAGATATAAATAAAAACATTCGACCAAATATTAGGTCGTAAATTTATACTACCAAATACCAATAACCAATTTCTTAATGCTGGAGTAGATCCAAAAGTAATTTTTAGTTTAAAATTGAATTAATTTTTTAAATTATCGAGCATATATATAACATGTTTAAATATTAACTAACCGACTATATTGGTTTATATTCAAATATTACTAACTTCTAAAATAACCTGTTTAATGTTACCAAAATATAAATAATAAAGCAGATATTAAAAATTTTAAATAGGAAAATAACATTGATGTGATCTTTTAATATAAATTTTATAATTTTTGTATCTAAAACTTATTTATAAAAATACATATATATTCGTTTATATATAGACAGATCTCTAGACTTTTCAAAGTTTAATCCACAAAGCATCTAATATTTTCTTATATTCTTAACAAAATACGATTAATTGTCACAATCGTCATCATCATCTCATATGGGTCTCTCTTTTTTTTTAAAAAAAAATGGTTCCTATCATGTCATATTTTATATATATATATATATATGAATGAATGTATGTGTGTCATGGAAGGTTGAACGTGAAAAGAGATATTCCAAAGATAAAAAAGGACAAAAGGAAGAATGATTGTATATATTTTTCATGTAAGTGGTAAAGTAAGAAACCAAAAAGGGTACTCCAATTTTTTAAAAATATATTACGTCGTCTCTTCCCATATTCAAACAATTAATGGTTAGAACAAAAACAAATAATTTTACAATAATTCCCCAAAATGGAAGACCCCCCCCCCCCATCTTATATTTATTTATTTAAATTATTAAAACAACTAAATTAACACAAAATTTTCTAGAACTTTGCTATTTATATATGTCTATTGGTCTGAAAAAAGAAAATGATATAGTTTTATAAGAAAAAGCGATACATTGAATAAATTATAATCTAATATAGTGTTATTGGAAAACATATATAGTATTATAGTTAAAAACCTATTGTTTTTTTATGTATATGTATATATATATACGTACAAAGGAGATTTACAAATTTATTTTTTAAAATTCAGTCTATTCTCCAAATAATGAGTTATTAATTGTTTTAAAAATCACAATAAGATAATCCACAACACATATGATGTTACTGTTTTATTTGCACAATTATTTTTATTATGCTAAAACAACTTTCAGGAAAAGGAATAACAATTGCCATTCCCAACAACAATGACACTTGAGCCGGAACCTTTCCTCACACATACATATTCTAAGATAAATTATCTCAAATCAACAGTAAGTATATATAAAAATAATAAAACAAGGCAAGATTTAAAATAAAAGAGAGAAAAATAGAACTTCACCTCTTTTAGCTCGTCGACTTTGAGGTAAGTTTTTGAAGCGTTGGTATTACTTGCTTGCCTCTAAGAATGAAATAGAGGGCCATATATATACATAAATATGTAGTCACGCAGTAAGCACGTAATAAATGGGTAAGACAAAATTTAAGAAGAGTTAATACAGTTTTGCTAAATCATTAAATACTTTAATTAAGTACATTAAAACTTTTCAAATTATTACCTAAATTACAGTCGGACTAAAGTTGTTAGGAGTAATTACCATTTATATATCAAAATTACTTTAAACAAACAAAAACCATTGATTCTATATAAATATATTATTTTAGCCTCCACGTGTGAGGACATAAGAAAATGAGAATAACAAAATAAGTCCTTTAAATTTCATTCAGTAAATTATTTTCTTTTGAAATTTAACGCTCAACTTTCTTGATATTGGGGTGGTAAACTGATTTAGATTAAAACTAAGCATTTTTGTATAATTTTTTTAATCAACTAAGACATAAATATTTTTAACAATTTATAATTTATTTTTGAAAATTTATGCATAATTATTATAAGCAACAGTTATAGACTATAAATAAATATTTTGCCGCGTGTAAGTCATGAAGAGTCTATAGTTTTTTATATATATCTAAACAAAGTTCTGGACGTGTGTAAGTCATGGAGAGTCTATAAATCTTTCATGTATATTTAAACAAAATTTTGGCTGCATGTAAATTATGAAAAATATAAAATCTTTTATTTCTATTTTAAATTTATTACAGTCATAAGCGTTACAATAACAGCTTGAGATTTTTTTCACTAAAAAAAAATTATAATTCGTCAAATACTTATTATAAAAAAGCAATTAGCATTTATGAAGGTGCTATCAAAAAAAGTTTTAAAGTAGTATATCCTTAAGAACTCCATAAGTAGTGTGTTTGAGTTGAAATTTTTTTAATAATAAGTGTTCAACTAAAAAAGTGTTCTACTAAAAAGTGATTTCTAATATTACCTACGTGAGTGAACACAAAATATATGAAAAAAAATTCATGATGATCAATAAAACTAGTTGACAAATAATTTCTGTTTTTTTTTTTGGACTGCATCCGTTTCTCGACAAAAATCACCCACAACAAATAATAGACATATAGACTCACAAATTGGGGCGATCATGATGTTAGAATGTGGTATCCAAATTAGTATAAAGTGTTTCTAAGGCTAAAATGGTTTTAGTCCACGATACAAATATTGTGCTTTGTGAATAAAGATGATTGCAATATTTTTAAATTCTGTAAATCTGATAGTAGAAACAAAATTTAAAGAATTAATTTGAATATGTATATATATATATATATAATCAAAACGTATTTATCTTCCAAGAATTTCTTCAAAAATAGTTCCACAGTTTAGTGCGCTTGACATTGTTCAATTTAAAAATAAATAACCTATTAAGATATGATTTGTAGTGTTTTATTAAAACAAGGACATATATGAAGGAGAAAGCTCGTGATGATTTACATAACCAGTAAAAACATTTTTTTCATATGAAAAAAAAAAAACAAATCGGTCGTCGATTAAAAAATAGGTGCCGTAGACCGAGAGAGTGAACAAGGATCTAGAAATGAGGTTGGTTGGGACATTAGTCATTGCACTATAATTTTACGTTGGGTTCTGAATTATATATCTAACCTATACGAACATTTCAAATATATGCACCTTTCAAAATAAAACAAAATGTTTTTAGATTGTACTATCATCGTTATGGGCTACAAAATAAAGTGACCCTTATCATTGTTATGACCCTTATCATTGTTATGACCGTTACACCAAGAAGCTTTCAAAATAAAATATTATTATCAGTGTTATGGGTTACATTTTTATCATTTCGTATACAAGTCTTGTTTCTTAGTCTATGATAGTCTGGATCAAGATATCTTCAGTAAAATGTGTCATGTGGTTACAAACGCCACATAGACATGAAGTTCGACATAAGCCATAAAGCTCATGGCGGTAGTCCGGTCATGAGATGAGTACCAACATACAAATTTGGATATTTTAATGAGTAAAAAAGAAAGACCAAAGTACTTCAGCCATTTTGGAAAAGGAAGCGACCGAAAGAGGTAACCACGGGACTATCCCGTGAAAATCTAAAGAATGCCTAACCCGAATCTTTCATTTTTATTTTTGCCGAAAGTGAATTTATTTAAAGTGGAAAAACAAATAAAAAAAAAATCGATAAATCATAAACCAGAGAAAGGAAACTGAAAAAAATGCTCCAGTTTATATATGATTTTTTTTTTTTTTTTGTAAACATGTATCACCATTCTAAATAAATAATGAAGTAGAGTAACAAAACACAATATTATATCTAAAGCATAATCTTTATTCCTTTTTGTTTTATTTATCACTAACCAAACTTTTAAAGTTAAAATTTTGTTTTTAACCATGTCTCTTTTGATAAATAAGATAAGCTAAATCACTCAATCTTTTTCGATGACATCCTGAATATAAGTTTTATTAACCCAAACTGCAAAATTGAATATCCACAAAAATCTAAATTTGAAAGCCCAAAAACAAACTGAAAAATCAAATGCATAGATAAAGTATATGTGCCTGTGAGAAGAAGATGATGGATTGGTATATATGGACGAGAGTGCTAATTACACAAACGGGAAAAAAACTTGGCATGTAAAGCCGCCAACTATATAGCCAAGTACTACATGTACATGACCCGAGTGATACCCCAATATTTAATTATGCGTTAGCGTTTTTAAGAGAACAAAAAAATAGAAGCAAAATCATTCATTTTTCGTTTAAAAGAGTGACATAACTTGACAAAGGCAATAAATAGTAAATAAATTCAGAAAGAACATGTTACACTACAAAATCCTATTGGACAATGTATCGATTCGAACCCGTATAATCTCATGTAGTTGGATTTTCGATCAAGTCCAGCAATCCTTTCGTAATCTGCCTTGGGCTTGAGAGTTTACTTAGAAGATACTATGTTAGTGTTCATAGTTGCTTTTTGACAAAAGATGAAACATACAAGATTTTTGTCATACTAACATATAACTAAAGAGTTGATAGAAATGTACGTATAGAGAATGTTGTTGCTATATAGGTAGTACGAACCAAGAATTGTTGCAAAAACATATCAAATAAATGTTTAAGAGAAGTTGACATCTTGGATGTTTTAGATACCTTCACTTCATGTTGATTTCGTCGGAATTATTGTAACCATTGTTTAGGTGCTTCAATTGCTCTATTAATTAAAAATGAAACAAGTGTTTGTAGACTAATGATTGGTTTAATTTAAACAATTGGCCAATAGCTCGTTAAACTTTTTCTAGTTTATTTATATGCCCTTACCGCTGATCTACATTTAAATTCGAATAGAAAATATAAGCTTATTTCAATTAATTAATGTAATATACTTTAGGTTTCTTTCAACTACCACATTGAAGAATGAACCAAGTTATTCTTGAATTGTAAATATATGTATATAAGCTACTTGTGGTGGCACACGGTTGTCTCGTCTGTAGGACTAAGGACGTAAATTTTTTATATGTTCGATTTCATCAGCCTTCAGGTTATGCAAACACTTTGGCCATTTGGTCACGGTGGACTTCGATTTGGACGCTATACATATAAATGTTTTATCCATAATGAAATTCATTTCTTACCACAAGAATTGTTCATTTCCAAATTAAGACAAATTCGACAAAATTCGGATATTTGGTGTTTTTAAGAAAAAAATTTACATGTATACTTGTGTACAACATTCAGACCGTTATTAGATTACGTGGATTTATACTTTTTAAATTTAGTATTTGTCGTAGGAATCATGTGGCATAATAATAGCCACCTCTGTATTCATTACACCAGATCTAGGGTTCGAACCCAGCATCCCGCATGTTATTGGGGATATTAAAGCCACTAGGCTATGTTGACAAAAAAAAAATTTAGTACCTGTCTGTCAATCTCAGTCACGTTTTACAATATGTTCGTAAGTTCATAATTTTTCAACCGAAAAATTAGTTCATATAATTTTTCATCAAGTAAACGTGTATTTCGATTTGTGAAACAACTTACAATATGTCAGTGTTTCGATGTTTATATGCACCGTTTTTTCAAACTAAATGTTGTTAGAATGTTCAGGTTTCTTTCTGCCAATTTTTCACTTGCATGAAAAAATTTGACAGTTAATTATACGTCCAAAAAACGTCAACTGGAATCTTGCATGTGGAGATTACAATTTGAACACATAAAAATCGAATTTGGCTAGAAAATATTTGTTAGAAATATCAAAAATATTAAATCATTTCTTCTTGTCTTTTAAAAAAATTATTCTTTGTAAATTCACGAAACAATTTTTCAACGTCAAAACTAGAGAAAAAGGGCTCTTTGGGACAATAAACAAGACATTTGTGTTATCTGTTTCTCTTTGACAACGATCTATAATTTTTACAAAACTTGGCTTCCATTTTTCTTCTTCGTCGAGTTAAAAAAAAAAAAAAACATCTCAAAATAGTTTGTCTATATACATTGTAACACACCCACACAAACACTTCACTCTTGGGATTTTCCTGGTAGCTCGCTCTCTTCTGCATCCATAGAATCATATCGCCGAAGTGAATCAAGACTGCACAAAAAAAAAAACGAATCATTGATTCCCTGAACAATCAAATCGCTATTAAGGATCGAAAAAAAACTGACAAAAGAAGATGGATTCAAGTCCAAAACCTGCAATTCTGTGGGACTTTCCAGGAAAAACCAGAGGATTGTTTAAGATGAAGTGGTAAAGCCATGAAGTCTCTCCAATCTTGAAGCATGATTCTAAGATCATGAAGCTTACTATCCATACCGAAGCAGCAATTCGCATGCATCGTACGAACAAGATTCATATCTTTGCTTGGTTCACAGAGTCCACCAAAATACGCTGTGTTCAAGAACCTAATCCTAAGCCTGATATGGAAAAGGAAAGGTTCCGTCTTGATGAAATTAAGAACGTCCTGGTCGTGATATCCCGCGTATTTGATCCGTGAAGCGTACCAATATTTGTAGAAGAGTATAGTCCGGTTATTGGACCTCACAAAGCTAAATCCTCCGTTCGGTCTATTCTCCAGATTGTTCGACCTTCCTAGGTAATGGTCACAAGCAATCTGGAAATCAGCATATCTGTAAAACCGCGGAAAAGGGTTCCTGAACCACATCACATCAGCATCCTGGAGAGAAAATCAGGAAGAAAACGAATCATTCGATCGAACCTGACACAATCTTTGAGAGTCGGTCAAGAACGGGAAGAAATGTTTACCGTGAAAACAAAATTGTAACCCATTTCAAGAACTGACCGCAAGAAATCGATCCTTCTCCACATCATTTTCAAGTAAGAACGAGTCATGAAATAAGCCTCGCCGGAGAAATCAACTCCCTCTGTTTCAAGGCTGAAACAATGCTTATGCAATTCTCGGCAACGGGAGTACGCTTTAGCATCCAGAGCAATTATCACCAAGTGATTCAAAAGCATGCTTGTTCCTTCACCGATTCCAAAACTTTCCAAGAAGAGATCGAAAACAGATCCTGGAGCTGCCCACGCTTCATTCAAAGTTGTCAGAATCACTGTATTGTCTCTCGTTGCAGTTCTACGAAGAACATCTTCAAGCTTAGGTTCTTCAAGTTCCTGGTATGAAACTAAGACCAGGATTAGAATACAGGACACAGTTGCAGGACAAGTTTCTAAATTTGGTGACATTTCAATGGTTTCATAGCAAGAAGAACACGATTTCGTAATCTTTCTACGCTCCTTTAAATCATAGATCATCACAGAGTCGATTGTGATCAGAATTAGCCGAAGTTCATGAATCAATCAATCAAATCCCTAACCCTAAACCAAGAATCGTACTCTACTTTCGTCGAATATCAAATTCCTGGAGAAAAAAAAAGAAATACACCGACTGGTAACAATACGATATCGATGTGAAAACAATCAAAAAGAAGAAAGAAAACTAACCAGAGACTGGAAGGAATCAAATGACGGGAAAATGCGAGAGAAAATCGAGGAAGAAGAGCCAGGGACGATGTGGAGGGAATCAGCGGATCTGTAGAGGACGAAGCATGAGATGGAAATGGCGACAAGGAATATAACGGCTCGACGAACCGGACCGGAGAACAGCGGCATGGCGACGGTATCCACGGCGGAGGAGGAACGATTACCGCCGTGGGACGAAACGTTGAGCCTCGCCGTCTTGAGCCTCGAGGCAACACGGTGCGATAGATTCATCCACACCGACCATCGTCGGCATTCAAGTTTTTTTATTTTCTTTTGAAATGTAATTTTTTTCTTTCTCTTTTTACTATTTTACCAGGAGAAACGGTCACAACTTTAATTCAGATAATTGAATTACTGACAGGATATTAAATCCGTAGAAATTAAATTTCTCTTCCTTTTTTTGCCGTCAATTTTTTTTGTCTTCCAAAAATGAAAAATTCAACAAACTGTTTTTTTTTTTAGGATTTAAGTTTTGGCTCTGTTTATTTTACTTTGTTACTGTATTTTATACTTTTAGAAGTTTCAAATTGATATTTAAGTAAATTTAAAATTTTATTTTCAAGTTTTTCATTAACTTTAAATCTCGGAAAACAAGAAATCCCTAGAAGTTTCACAGCAATATCTGAATGTTTCACTGCAACTAATCTAAGAAACAAAGATTTATTTATTAATATCAGCTGCCGAGGAGAGAAATTGAAAGATTAAGGTTAAGATCAATCTTTGGTGAAGAACCGAAGCAATCTTTGAAGACGAATGGTGCAGAACAAGTGGAGACCGCTTCACTCGTTTCGCTAACTGATGATCCGTTGCTTCTCCAATGGTGATGATTCAACGACAAAGACAACGACAAATCTTCTTCTTCGTGTTCTTGTTCATGCCAAGTGTTTTTTTCCCAATTGTTCTTCTCCTCTGTTTTCTGTTGAGCCAAACGACGAAATCAGTTATTAAACCGGACAAGATTCGGCTTGCATTACCCAGTTTCAATCAAACCGGCTGAGACTCTTAACCAAACCCCTAGTATATGAGAACATGAAGATCTGAGTTCTATTGAACCTAGTTCCTAAGACAATTAGGTAATTAAATTAGAGAGAATTCGGTTTGGATATCACCCCAGTTTCAGTCAAACCGGTTTGGACTTCAAATCAAACTCTAATGTTTCTGTCTATGATCAAAGAAGAGCGAATATTAAACCGGATTAGATTAGGTTTTGCATTGACCCCGGTTAAGACTTCAAAATTAAATCCGAAACGTATATAAATGGGAGTATACTTTTATAAGTAGATGAAATTACATGTAAAAAAAGTAAATGTAAATACCTTGTGGAAATGATGTGATGGAAACGTCGTCGTTTCTTTCGCCGTCTTCGTCTTCATAATGTGAAGGAAGTCATAATCATCATCACCACCAGACTCTGAAGTCTGCTCCTTTCTTCTTCCTCCTCTGCACCAAAGCGAAAAATATTAAAAATATAAATAAATGCAGACAAAATAAAAGTATAATATGATAGCTTTCTGATACAAAATTAAATATTTGTCAGAAATTATATAAAATAAATGAATAAAATTACCTAAGAGAAGAATGTGAAGAAAGAGGAAAAGAGTGAAAACCCAAAAGACAATCATTCCTTGTGTGTAAAGACAAGTTGTCATGAAGATAATCTTCTTCAGTGTCTTGTCTTCTTCTTATTGAAGATGAAGAGCTTTCCTCTGTTCCCCCAAAATATAATAATAAAATAATTAATTAATGACCATATTGAATATTCTCTTGATCTTTAAAAATAGCGATATCCATTTTCTTGTTTCTTAAAGCAAAATATATGTATTTATGACAATTGTCTTATGAATCATGACACTTGACCAATAGTACATACTACAAACAGAAACAGTAAAACAATTAAATTCCATCCATTATTATAGTTTTGATGTTTACAGTTCAAATTAATATCAACGGTCCCATTCTTTCCAAAACCATATAATTTCAGAATATTTACGGAAATTTACAAAAAAAAAAAGAAAAAAGAATCCTTTACCTGGTTTCCCCAAAGTGAGTTTAGAACCTCTATACATCTGTTATATATATATGTGATTACAAAAAGTGAGTTTATAACCTCTTTAATATTCAGGATATTATGAAAAAAAAAATATATATATATATATATATAAGAATAAGAGGAAATGAATAATTTTTGGTAAAATTATTACCTGGAGATGGCTCTTGACATGTGAAATGGTGAGTCCCTTCATATCCATCATCTTAAGAACAAGCTTTGGAGTGGCTCCTGTTTCATCAAACCCAGCAAAAATACAAAAGAGAACAAAGAAATTAAAAAGGTGACTATGATGACTGCTCATGAAAAAATAATGAGAAATTGCATTAGTTTTTTAGAAAAATCAGAGAAAAAATCCAAACTTTAGGATATGTGAATGAAACAAATAAGCAAAAGCGTGAAGCTTGGTTCAAAAACTTGACGAAGATGATTGTTTAGGATGATGAAGATATATAATGAGAAAAATTCAGAAATATCCAAAAAATGCAAACTTGAAGATATATGAATGAAACAAAGTAGCAAAAGTGTAAAGGCTACGTTTAAAAAATATAGTAAGATGATGAAGACAAACAATATCTCATACTTTTTCAGAAATTTCCAAAAAAAGGCCAAACTTTAAGACATGAATGACACAAATAAGCTTAAGTGTGAAGCTTGGTTCAAAACTTGACTAAGAGAGATCCTTCAAGATGATGACGATAAACAACGAGAAAATTCCAAACTATTATAATAAAAAATCCAAAAAAAACTCAAACTTCAAGATTTATATGACTGAAACAAAGTACCAAAAGTGTGAAAGCTTCGTTATTAAAAAACTTGACAAAGATGATTCATGAAAAGAAAGGATGAGAAAGTTCATATCTTTTTAGAAATATCGAAAAAAAATCCTCACTTTAGGAGATGTGAGTAATACAAAGTAACAAAAGATCGCATTTTTTTCAAAAGATTCGAGTTCAGAGAAAGCTATATATATAAAAACGTACGATGTTGGCCACCGAGCATATCGACGGCGTTAACGAAACAACGGTGGAGATCCGGCGTCCATCTGAGCCGAGGCACCGGAGACCGTACGTATGGCCTAACTCCGCCGCCTCCGTGACCGTTAAATCCAACGCTGTTGTAGTTTCCATTACCGTTTCTCCCACCAGCTTTACCCATTTCTGAAAAATCAGTCTCAAGAACCCTAAAACTCCCAATCGATTTGAAGTACCTAAACAAGATTAGATTTTTCCTTGAACCCAAGAACAAAAAGAACAAAAACTTTGATTTTTTCTTCAAACGTAAAACCGAAGAAAGAGAAACGAATAGCCCTGAGAGGGGGTTGGTATGTTGGATTAAAGAGTAAGTTTTTTTTTTTGTTTTCTGATTTGGTCTTTTTCTAAAAGATGACTGTCTCTTTTTCCATCTATTCTCTTTGTCTTTTTTGGATGCACTCATACTTGTATCTCTCTATGCATATATCTTGCATAAAGCCAAAAATAATAATAATTAGAATTTTAGAAAAGGTCATTCATTTTTTGTTTGCCGGATATTCCATTGTAGCTGTGTTTAAAACTAGCATTTAATTTGATTTTATTTATTTTGGATTTGCTTGATAGTTTTGGTTTTGGAAACACTAGTGATACTTAACTTAATATATCACATCGAGTTTATGTTATGTTTAAATCAGATATAAATGTTTAGTACGGTTTTGGGTATTGGTTGGGTTCAAATTGTTGTAATGATGTTACATCTTAAAAAAACAAAACTACATTTAAAAAGAGTTAAAATTCATAAAACAGACAATTTTCTTTTGTTTATGAATTGAGAATTGTCCATGACGTAGTGACGATTTGAAAAATTCGTAAATCTCGTAAAGTCAAATTTTTGGTCACTTATTTAGACAATAGCAAAATAGAAAGAATAAAGATATATCTTTATATATTAATAACCAGCTGGAATGTTGTTACTTTATAAACTTGTTTATTCAAAAACTGAGGTGACATGTGTTTTTGACCTAGCTACAAGGATATACACATATACAATCTACAAAAATGGTAACCATAAAAAAATCAGTTTGACTTTGGTTACATTAGTCTTGACTCTTGACCCCTTTCAGTATTATCTTAAATATTTAAATAGTGTAAAGAGAATCATTGCATGTCGACGTACCAGAAATCTACACAAGGTTATATATATACAACTTGCATGAAAAAACATAGTCTACTCTTAGATCCTAATATTAATCTCTTTCCACAAATAATCAAATCTTTGTTAGCTTGGCATAGAAGAAACATATCTCTCTCGTTAAAAAGAAAATGAAAAATCCAAATTCATAACTCAGGATATTTACCTTTATATAGATTTGGGATTTACCCAAATGAATAATAAGTTTCCTCTACACCTCAAGCTTTACTCGCTCTTTTTCACCATACAGGTTTGTTTAGACCAAATAAATATAAAAATAGCCCAACTGCTAAGCTTTGACCATAGCATAAAATTTGTTCCTATTTTTGTTTTCTTAGGGTTTCGTGCTTAACTTTCTGATTTCAATAAATCAGAAATTTACAATGGTCCTTCGTAATGTCTTTTGGACCACCCTTTTGACTTCACTCCCCTAATTTCCTTTTGTTTTCTCTCATTTTTTCTTCTATTTCTATTCTTTTTTCTTTTCCCTATTAAGTAATAATATTGCTTGGAATCTAAATTTATATTAATAGTACTACTCTCGAGTAACATTGTTTATATTATTTTTCTTTTCCCAACTTAATTATAAAACGTACCCCAAGCTCTTTGGTCCTTTCCATATTGTTCTCTTATTATGCTTCTTTGTTGCTTTGCACATAGAAACCAAAACCATCATATACCTACGTGATAGCCCACGATAATTACTGATTTCTCCAACTCCCCAACCACGGATCCAATATTTTGATTTACTTTTTGTTTATAATTAGGAAATTCTGGATCTTAGGTCTATAGAATATAGTTTCTCTGCTCCAGAATTAGTTTTCTTTTTCTTTTTATAATTATGGGTATATTCCAGAATTTGTTTTTCTTTGGTCCGAATCAACTTTTGATGATACTTTTATTGAATGTAATCATCCCCTTAAAAAGAGGAAAATCAATCTCTTTTAGGGGCCGATCAAACCAAATTATTAATCCGGACAGATTTTACAAGTAGTAATTCCTTTTTCAAAATGATAATATTTTAATTCTACAATTGATTACTCGTATGTTAAACATAAAAAACTATTTTACAATATATCGTTTCACGTAGTTTTCGAAATTAGAATTGTTTTATGAGAAAAGTAACACGTTCTTTCACGTGGTATCAAAAATTACAAAAACCAAATGAATATTCAGTTAAGAGAATAAAATTTAATAACAAATAAATTTAACGAAGTCTACCCAAGGAGGAAAACATAAATCAGACATAATCAAAAATATAAAATGTACACACAAAGTGAGGTCATTGACCTTTATTGTAGACTACTATGCTCTACCTTTTTTCTCATTCATGCACATTCTCTATATTATTAAATACACGTGGAATTCTTCATAAATACCAAATTTCGTTTTAATGATCTAAGAGAATGTAAACAATGCATGGTTGAAAAAGGTTAATGTTTGATTAGACGGTAATTAGAATATGAATATCCAGACACCAGCTTTTCAAAGACGCACGAGTTACGTATATTATCTATACATTGACCAGAAGAATACTACAAAAAGCTATCTAGGTTTTGTTCATTGATCAAAATTATCAAATAGAGACATTCCAAATGGTTTATAAACCTTTTTTAATGTGTATAGTGTATGCTTTTTTGTTATAACCGGATACAACGTCTTTTTTTTTTTTTATCATTGATCGAAGTTTTGACTAACAAAATGAATTTTCAGCCAAACACATCACCTTTTGGTTAAAACTGGTTGATTTGTAGCCTAGTATTCCTATAAAACTTTTAATACATTAAATTTCTGAATCACGTACGTTTCCTAAACTAAGATTTGAATTAACTACCATAGGTCCACCCATTGTGCATAGACTTGTTGAACCAAACCACTGAATTTTGATCCCATGGTTGTAATATAACGTGCTGATTTTTTTTTTTGTATGCCAAATCGGCTACCATTTATCAAAATTTTCAACATTTTTCGCCTAACCTTTATAACGTAAACACTAAAAAAAATCAAGATATTGTGATATAACCTACTAATTTCGTCTTAATATCGGCCATCATCTTTCGCAACTTCTAAAAATTGCTATCCTAACACAAATCAGTGTATGGATTAAAAGTCTAATCGAAACTTATTGTTCAGTGATAAATAAATAAGAACCAAAGGAAGGAAACAAAATATAAAAAAAATACATTAAATGAGTCTGGCAGTAGACAAATAGCTCCAAGAGAAATTGAATAAGTAACTAACTGTAGAGGTCCATGACTCATGGCTTTTACCACAATCAACACATTCAATAATTCTCTTTGTTTGGTTTTTTCTTTATCATTAGACTTTTTGCATATATATATATATGCAAGATAATGTAACCCAATTGGATTTTGGATTCCAAAACAATGACATTCTTTCTTCTTTATTTATTTAGTTTTTGGGTATTTGGATGTGCAAATATCACCAAACTATGTATATAGATTTGAGTCATTTGACAAGTGTAAATATTATTATTTTTCTATTGAGTCAATTTTCTCATCACCCTTTGATTGAATTCAATTATAGCATATGCAAGAACAAGGAAAATTCCAACAAATAAAAAATAATATAAAAGGTGTAATCCATAAAACACCTAGAGAGAATGGAGAAGATTTAACCTTTCACACTTAGAATAACACAAGAACAAAAGTGAAAGGGAGTCGTTTAAAAGTGTGATTTGTGAATGGATGGGCCACAAATAATATACAAATTACAAAGCAAAGAATATACTATACAAAAATATATAAATGGATAGATATAGATTATGCTTGGTTATGTGAAAAGGTTTAAGAGTAGTGAGTGCATAATTATTGGAAGTAGGACCAAACAACTATTGACTTTTCTTCATCCTTAAAGAATTGGAATTAAATTTGATATGTTTTTCTGAGCATAACCTCTTTTATTCTCATTTTATGTTTTTTTTTTTGGGGTCTTCTCATCATATCACGGAGATAACTGCAAAATATTAAACTTTTTCTTTTATGCTCCCGTAACGTGTGTACGTGTCGTATACACGCAGGGCTTTAAGTCAAATTGTAAATTGTTATGTGAAATAGGTGGATTTGGCTCAAAATATTGAAAACATATTATTTTGACTGAATTATTTTAACTCGGTGGAAATGAAGAATCTATCCATAAAATTATAAGATCCGTGAAATTGTTTGCATAAATTAAATAAATGTAAGAAACATTGGGAAAACAGCTAAGCACGAGGCTGAATTTTGAGAATATAGCCCTCTTCGGTCCAAGGTCACAGTGATAGTGATCGGAGACCAAAAAATATCTTTCACCTCTTCTTCATCACTTTTTATCACTGCGACTTAAATTTGGTGATTTTATCGAAAATAACAAGAAGTAGCGACGGTCGTCATTTCAACTTCAATTTAATAAATTTGTTGGTGTTTTATTTTTAGTCGTCGTCACATTCGCTGCGACTTAAAAATGTCATTAATATATTTTTTCAACAGATTCCCTCGTTACTAATTTAGACTTGTAGTCCAACGAATTTTGGACTGTATTACAATAATTTCGTTAGATGGGCCATTCTTTGTAACTGATTTGATGATTTGAATATCTGTTGATCTCATTAGTTCAATTTTCTTTCTTTCTCAAAGATTAAAGATAGAAAACGAACAAAAAATATGAGTTTGCATCTTTTTTTTTTTTTTGGGAAACAGGTTCAAAAAGAGGAAGCGAAAAGGGAGAGAATCTTAGAAAATACACATATGAAAATGTAGCAACAAATGTTTCATCACTAACAAGAACAAAATATTGAAAAGCAGAGCCCCCACCTTCTTCACCTTTCCAGAGAATCCCTGTCCAAATGTTTCAGGGTATGAATTAGAACACAGAAGAATGGATAAAAGAATCAGGTGAAACAAAATCATTGACAGGTTGAGAATCGTAGACCAAACATTTAGGGGTCTGTCTTTAGAACAGAAAAACACCCACTGATGTCAAATCATAGTGGCAAGGACAATGAACAACATGAAAAAAGGAAAGAACCACACAATATGTAAGAGTAGTACTCAATGGCAAGTGAGAAGGAGAAGAAGAGACATATCAAGAGAATCTTTCTGTAGCTGTTGTGACATATACTATATGAAAATATATATGAAAATGTGCAGACACAGAGCTAACTCTGGAGTACGTATTGTAATTTCATAATGCTTCTTAAGGATTTACAAGTAACACAAAGTGACTGTAACCACATGATTTACACGTCACACATTTATCAAGTATACGAACTTCAAAGCCTAGAAGTCAAAGAACAAAAATCAAACATATAATATACAGTCTAGAGCTTTGTCCTGTTAATCAGCTAAACACATCTTAAATCTATTGTTTTCCGGAAGACAGTATGTTAGTGAGTACTTTAAGACTAACATATTAAGCTTTTGAGTGAAAAGGAAACAACACGAAGTCTGTAAGACTAATGAAACAAAATCTGCAGAAAATCCAGTCAATGATGGAACTAGGCATATCCAAAACTTCAGATATCATGGAGATGGTTTACAGCAAGAACGAAAACAAGTACAAATTCCAGTTATCTCTCTAGCAGGATTGGTACAAAACGATTGTGACTTTGCTGTAAATGAAATTTCTACAAGAAACTAAATCCAATAGTAACCAAGATAATGCATCAGAAACCTAACAACAAACAATCATATTCATTCGTAACGAAACCTAAATCGAAAAAATGGAACCATGAAGATCTAATCTGTTGCAGATTAAAAGCTATTTTAATCAAATCACCCAGCCAGTTTGCGCTAAATTGAAACCCTAAATCAAATAAATCGAACGCTATTATACTAACCGGAGAGCTGGAATCGGCCAATCGGAGATCGAATTGAGGGCTAAGCATTAGCGGTCTTAGGGATTAGAGGAACATCATTCCCTTGTAGTTTATTCTGTTTAGCCTTAGCTTCTTCCTCACGGATCTTCTGCATCGCGAGCATTCTCTCCATGACGAGCTCGTATTCGCACTTCTCGTAGACGTGACGCTCGTCCTCGCATTTCCATGGAAGGAAAAACTCAGCCTGCCGACATTTGTTGAGCGGAATAAGGAGATGAGCGCACTGATCTCTGTAACCAAGCGGTACTTTAGCTGCAACCATCTCTTCCTGCGTTGTGATCATCTTCTTCGATGAACCTGGAACCTCCATTCTCGAAAACAGTCGCGATTCTTACCCAAACCTCAATGCTCCTTTTAATTTCCCTTTTCTCTTGGCGTCTCCGATTTGCTTGAACCGGACATAGTCAGATTCTTCGTTCCGGGTCATATTGCGTCCGTTAAAAATGGGCCCATCTGATTTACTAAGCCCAAATTTTTATTTATTAAGCACAAATCATACGTCCTTTTAAGGAACATTTGTGTTTGTTGTGTTTTTTTTTATTTCTTATAATTTTAAAATATTTTCAGTTTTTTCGTGAATTTTACGCCAAACACAGATGGAACGTTCATGTTTATAACTATTTTTATCTGTTCTTTCCTATAATCTGTTTTCTTTTTGGTTTTTTAACATAGAAATTTGATATATAGAGATTAACTCATAAATCTTGTTTTAGAATTTGACATATAGATATTAACTCATAAATCTTGTTTTACAAAAAACACGAAACACAGAAGTTCCAGAAAAAGAAAAAACATATCTACACCAAAGTCACCCATGTACAACTCTTCTGATTTCTTAATATTTTATTGCTTAAGAAGATCGTCCAACATAAAAGGAATTATTCACATATTATTTTTTATTGCTATCATTTAGATCCTACAACATGCATAACTTGTATAGATATACTAAATGCCGAAAAAACAAGTATAGATATACTAATATCGCTACAAGTTTAGAGGGTTATTAGTTAGTAGATTGTAATTGATTTATATTGCAAATGCAGATGCGACTTAGTATAGATTAATTGCGATAAATTTTATTTTTTAGATTTTTTTTTTGGTTTTAGCTTTAGATTTCTTTTGCAATGAGAAAAGTTTACAACTTATAAAAGACTGTGAATAGTTTTTTTAGAAAGAAAAAAAACATGAACAAACAAGAAAAATAAAACTGTAAAAACTGTAAATTTTAAGACCCACTAAAACACTTGGCTGATTGGAAAGCAAATACTTTAAAAGTGTGTTTTTATCCGTAAACAATTTTTCCAGCCAACCAAACATGCACTTGAACTTTTTGAAATTAAAAGAAAAAGTACACAACAATTGTTTTTGCAATACACACATTACACATGAAAATAAACAAACTTTGTATGTAATGAAAAGAGAGAGAAAAACACATTCTTACTACGAAGCCTTCTTCTGCTTATACTTAGCCGCAGAGAAGAAATATATCGCCATGTTCACAAGGCTCAGACCAGCCAAAAGCCAGAAGAAGTAATCAAGATGACCCGAATTCAGATTATCCGAGATCCAACCTTGTTGACCATTCATCGTCGTGAAATAAGTCACCAGCGTGAGGATCAACGAACTCAAGTAATTCCCAAGAGCATTGGTCAAAAGAGCCAAAGCACTGCACAAGCTCCTCATTGCATCTGGAGATTGATCGTAGAAAAACTCGAGCTGACCGATGAAATAGAACACTTCTGCTGCACCGAGGATGAAGTATTGCGGAATCTGCCATAAGACAGATATAGGAACCGGGGCTCCGGACTCGACTAATCCGAGCTCGTTGGCTAGATGGAGCCGGATGATTTCGACGATGGCTGCAGCTGCCATACAGAGAACAGAAACAAATAGGCCGATTCCCATTCGTTGTATCTCCGTGAATCCTTTGTCTACTCCAGTGAACCGCCTTGCTAAGGGGACGATGAACCTGTCGTAGAGCGGAACCCAGATGATGACGCTAGCGGTGTCGAATGTCCCGAGTGCTGCTGGAGGAAGCTGGAACGATCCGATTTTGCAGTTCATGGCTCGGCCTTGTTGAACAAACATTGTGGACATTTGTGCGTATACAGCTGAGAAAATGATACCGTAAGCCCAGATTGGGAACATTCGAATCAGAATCTTGAGTTCTTCGACTTGCGTAACCGTGCATAGTCTCCACGAGTTGGAAAAATCTCCGGATTTCGATTCTTCTACTGAGATAACAGCAGCTTTGTCAAGATACCTGCATCACATAGATCCCATGTTAAACAAAGTAAAGCTATTTATTACCAGAAAGAAAATGACGCTGGTTAAAAATTTACTGGCAATCATCGGTATGTTCGATTTTTCGACTTCCAGCAATAGCAGAGTTCTTGTCTTGCGTTTCATACAGAAGCGTAGGGTCTTCAGGGACTATGAGAGTCGATTTACGGAATGAGGCGACCACGACTTGGGAAATCCGAGTTATTGGGCTGCCTCCAGGTTTCTGAAACCTATAAAGCGGTGTGCCAAAGAAGAAACTTGCAATGGCGAGTCCCATGAACACGGTTGGTATACCAAACCCTAAACCCCACCCGCGATTCTCTTGAATCCAAACTAGAAGACTAGATGACACGAGTGCTCCAATATTGATGGAGAAGTAAAACCAGTTGAAGAAGGAAGCTTTTCTAACTCGTTCGCGCGAGTCCGTGTCATCAAACTGATCTGCACCAAAGGATGAGACGCATGGTTTGATACCTCCAGTGCCGAGGGCGATCAGGTAAAGCCCGCCAAAGAACATCGCGTACTGAGCTGGTGTTGCTGATGGACAAAAACCGCCAATGCATTCCGCTGGTTTCAATGCGGGAACTGAAGCTGAAAGAGTTAGTGCCGACATCCCCTAAACGACAAACAAAACAAATGAGTAAACAGAGCAAACCAGACATATGGGAAGAGCCAACCAGACATATTGTGAAACCACAAAAGTAGGATTCTAAACGCTTACAAACTATTCTCTAACCAACATACACTCTGCTACAATCAGTCCAATGTTAGTTATAGTAGACCTATAGGCTATAGCAAAGTCTTGATCCTTTATGTTTTGGCTTATCGGAAATTTAATTACAAAGTCATAGGTCCTGTAAACCCCATCGTTATAAACAGAGGTTTTGTAAAAATGCTTACGATAAAGTAAATCCCCGAGAAACAAGCGATGGTCCAGTATCTTCCCCAGTAAGCATCGGCTAAGACAGCTCCAATGAGAGGAGTGAGATAACAAGTCCCTTGCCATGTCGTGACGTTTCTAGCAGCGGAAACGTTTCCTTGGTGTAGTTTAGTGGTGAGGTAAGTGATTAGATTCCCAGCAATACCATAGTAAGCTAGCCTCTCGCAGCATTCATTGCCTAGACATTAAGATCATCTGAAAGGTTAGAGACTAAGCAAGAAAATAATCTGTTTAGCATAACCAGAGCAACGAAACAAAGTGTTTTTCACCGAGAATGAATGGGCAAGCTTTCCAGTTCCCTGTTTTCTCCTTCAATGGTGGGTTTCCATGAAGGTCCACTGAACCATCCTCAGCAAACAATTTGGGTTCCTAGATAAACAAAATTCACGAAAAATGTTTAGCCAAAGACAATGCAGCGAACAATACTGTGTTAATGAAATCGAGCTTCAAATTAGCTAACTAAACCAAAACTGTAGCAAAGTCGTGAAACCAAGCAAAATTAGGAAATAATAGCGATATCTTTCTGTATTGAAAAGCTAATTTGATCTCCACTTCCAATATTCAAACATTTGAATCATTACCCACAAGGCTATCAGAGATTCACGAAACATATGTAACTCACTAAGAACAATGATAATAGGACATAAACAATTTAGCAAAATTGTTGAAGCTGGATAAGAGTATATGCGCCCAGAAACCATAATATTGTAAACTGAAGAAATCGCACAAATTAACAACAAACAGTAAGACATTTAGTAGATTCAGGGGAAAAAACATACATGGAAGATAATAAACAGTAATTACCCATGAAATATCTCAACAAAACCAGAAAGAAAATGCATAAGATCATCAGGCTCAAGCTCAAGTCAAGATTTCCGAATTTTCAGCAAAATTGAGAAAAATAGAGACCCTAAGAACGAAAATTCAAATTAAGATAGCCTAAATCGATAAACGAAATTGAAGCATTAAGAAAACCGATGCAAAAAATTTGATCAAACCTGTGATATTAAACCTTCTTCGATGAGAGGTGTTTCTTCTTCAATGGAACCCATCGTTTTTGCTTCGAGCGTACCAAATTAGATTCCTTACGCTGAATCTTTACTCTTATTCATTGGAAGACGTGATACATTTTATTTTTGTTTTAATTATCTCGGCGACTTTATCTTTAATTGGAAAATAAAAATTTTAACTGATAATAAGCGAACTTATAAAAGCAACGTAACATTCTAATCTTTTACGATTACGACTTCTCTATCATAGTTGACGACGTAAGAGAGACACAGTATTTACTTAGATTCTGGTCATTCATAAAAGCAGTCTAGACTTCTCGGGAAGATTAATACTCAGCTTCTTAATGCTCTGTTCGATTTTGTACTCCTTTGAAACCATAGTTTTAAGCTCTTCAAGAGTAGTATTATATTTCAGAGCAAATAATCTATCTTATTTTTCTTCATTAACAATAAATTCTTTTTTTTTTTTTATTGGGACACAAATTTTTTTATAACAAAAGTGCAAAGATTTTCATCCGTGTGTTCAATCTTCCGCTTTGCAGCAGCTGAAGAGTTCTTATCAGTTATTTTAAACAGAAGTGGTTGGTCTTCTGTTATTTTATACATTTCGCTGGCTTCAGACCCGGAACTGAAGCTGAGAGTGTCAGTGCAACCATTCCCTAAAACAGATAAAAGTATAGAACATCATCAAGCAAATGAACATAGCCAGATTCAGTTTGATAAGAACAGAAGCTGTGAGACTGCTTTTCATTGTTCATATTCATCCAACCATAGAGAGAGACTATATTAGTGAGAGGCTATCAACTCTCAATCAAATATCCATACAATAAGTCCTATGGTACCTAAAGCTTGAGCAGATGAACCTCTTCAAGTAAACATATGTGTATTGGCTTATCAAAAATTCAGCTCAGTTCTTGCAAACCCTTTGTCTCAAGCAAAGTTTTTTTCGCTAAAAAATGCTTACGCTGAAATAAATCGCAGAGAAACAAGCAATTGTCCAATATCTTCCCCAATAAGCATCCGCTATTAGAGCTCCAATTAGAGGAGTGATATAACATGTTCCTTGCCATGTCATGACGTGTCCTGCAGCGGAAACATTGGTCTCGTGCAATTCATTTGTGAAGTAAGTGGTTAGATTCTTGGCAATGCCATAATAAGCCAACCGTTCGCAGCATTCGTTGGCTGCACACCAAAGCATTCCGGATTTTGGAAGTTAAAGACAGGACATGAGGATCATAAGTATTAAAATTTATATAAACAGAGTGTTTTTACCAAAAATGAATGGGCAAGCTTTCCAGTTTCCTGTGTTCTTCTTTAATGCTGGGTTTCCATTAATGTCTATTGATCCATCTTCAGCATACAGTTTCACTTCTTCCTGGAAAAGAAAAAAAAATAAGACATGGATCTTCTTCAGAGACTTATCTCAAACATAATTTGTCACGAACATATAGAATCAGAAACAAGAGAATGGGAATAAGAGACTAAGAACAATTGGAATTAAAGAAACGGTCATAAATATTACATAGACCCATGACGCTGAACCTGTAAAAGAGATTGTTCAGCTTCAAGGAGTGACCTTTCTTCATCAATGGAACCCATCTTTTACTTTCCACTGAACATGACAACCTTCACGCAAAGCTAACTTAAGCTTTTTCGACGAAGAATAGATAAAAATAATATTCTCGCACTGAACAAGTTGTTGTGTGAGTGGGTCAATCACTGGTCACCAGAGAACCACGTTCTTAAATATTATTCTTTTTCAAAAGGGAATATAAAACCAAATAAACAAATTCGTTGCTATAAAAATAAGCCTACAAGCACGTTTTCGTCAGGGCTGTAAATATTTATTGTTTGGGCCTGGAAGCCCAATAGTATGATTGATTTAATATTCGAATTGATCGTTGAGTTAAATAATTGGATTGCACTGTCTCTGTTAAATTTTTTGAAGCCTAATAAACATGAAGCTTAAAAACCATAATTCAATTAATATTTGGAGGATAGTGTATTAATTGGGCGAATTGTTAGAAAGACAAAAGTTGGTGTTGCACTTGCATTGCATGCCATTAATTAAGCAAAGTCAGATCTTGGAAAAGGTAAACCGGTAACCCGTAATTGCCGGTCTAAGGCTTATTCGTCTATTGGCTTGGCGTCTCCTTTTGCAGGTTCCCATTGACTGACGCGTTGAGAGTTACTGATGGGTCGACTTTTTCTTATTGTTTTTGTTTGCCAGGTTTACCCTTTGTACCGCCTCGTTATTACGTATAAGTACCATTCATAAACAACTTTAAAAACAAAATAGAAAATATCAGTTGGACTAGTATAAAAAAGGAAAATAGTCGGTTCGTGTACTATTATATATTCTTTATTTTTAAAATTTTTTTATTATATATTAGATTTTATCCAATAAAAATTATATCCATTAATAGTGAAATATTTTTTAAAGTGATTGTGTTTGTTGGAAATATGGGTTTGATTTATATAAGGGTAATAAAAACTTAATCTGCCGTTGATCTAAGTTTCCAAAATCAAAAGGTTGTAAAGATCTTAATGACAAAAACAACAGTCTAGAAAACAATGTTCGATTAGGTACTAGTTTTAACTTTTCAACATTCAAATTATTTTTGGTTCCGATTCTCTATCGGCTCCTATAACATTATAGAGAACCACATTCAAATTATACTTGATTTATTTATGCAACTTGACAATGCTAATTTTTTTATATAATTTCTCCGACCACTTTTTTTGGCAAATTGAGTTTCCTACATCTTATTTTTGTTGCATGTTAAAAAAGTAGGAAGTTATTTTGTTCTAGTTAAGCACGATAAATAAAAGAGAAAAGAACAATATTAAAATACGCATATAATAATATTTTTGTTTGCTGCCTAAAAAAAAAAAAAAAAATGAAAAGCATATGTTTGTTTATTCGAGACATAAACAACATATTATTCCTGCAATTTCTAATATTCACTGAGGTCGAGAAAGTAAATAATTTTATTTTATCTTTGTCATCAAATATACTTTTATATTTTGTCTTTGTCATCAATTATACTTTTTTATATTTTATATGATCATAAAAAAATTTATAAACCATAAATTTGAGGCTGGAAAACATGGGATACGGACTACTTGCCAATACATGTACGAAGACAGTTATTTTACCATATAAGATGTTAAGGATTTACCAATCAAAGGAGGATAGTAGAAATCTCTAGATGGTAGATTGGAGTTTTTTTTTTCATTTTAATTTTCAACCGATTACTTATTTTTGTTATAATTTAAATATAATAATCATTCGTTAGTCTTGATATTATAATAATGAAAAGTCATCGGTGGGAGAAAAGTTGAAAAGGAGCCCATAAACAAAGACCGGCGATGCTTCCTTTCACGTAGCAAAACGAAACCAAGAGAACATTTCTCTTCACTATATATACCATTTGCTCATCATCTTCTAACTCCACACATTCTTCAACAACAAACAAAAAACATTACGTATAATTTCCCCTCTACTCTCCTTTTGTTCATATCAAACCCAGAGAAAACAAAGATCGGAGAACTGAAAGAAGATGGTTTTGTCTAAGACAGCTTCGGAATCTGATGTTTCAATCCATTCAACTTTTGCTTCTCGTTACGTCCGCACCTCTCTCCCACGGTAACAAACATTACCATTGAAAGCAGGGCTCATGTCAAAGTTTTAAAACTTTCGGGTTTTTTCTTAACTCTAGGGATTTAAAGTTTCAAACTAGCAAAGTAATAAATTATATTTCGCTAGTCCAAATTATAACATTTTTATTATACGCGTTAATCTGATTTTATAGGTTTATTGCGTAATTTTAACGTAATGTTTTCATCATTAGATTCGAGATGCCTGAGAACTCGATCCCGAAGGAAGCAGCGTACCAAATCATCAATGACGAGCTAATGCTCGACGGTAACCCAAGGCTAAACCTAGCCTCCTTCGTGACCACGTGGATGGAGCCAGAGTGCGACAAGCTCATGATGGAATCGATCAACAAGAACTATGTCGACATGGACGAGTACCCTGTCACCACCGAGCTTCAGAACCGATGCGTCAACATGATCGCGCGTCTCTTCAACGCGCCGCTCGGTGAAGGCGAGGCTGCGGTTGGCGTCGGCACCGTGGGATCGTCGGAGGCGATTATGTTGGCCGGATTGGCCTTTAAGAGACAGTGGCAGAATAAGCGTAAGGCTCAAGGGCTTCCTTATGATAAGCCCAATATCGTAACCGGAGCTAATGTTCAGGTAAACCATCAAAACAAACAAATATGAAACACTAAACCGGTTTAGCTTATTAAATCTTTAAACCGAAATTTAAAATACTAGGCCAAAAAAAAAAAAAATTGAAACGTTAGACCATAGAATTGAAATTATTAAATTCAAAGATGGTAATGCTGGTTTAGACCCATGTTGTACTGAAATTACGATTTAATACAGGTTTGCTGGGAGAAGTTCGCAAGGTATTTCGAGGTGGAGCTTAAGGAAGTGAAGCTAAGAGAAGGATATTACGTTATGGACCCTGAAAAAGCGGTCGAAATGGTAGACGAGAACACAATCTGTGTCGCAGCAATCCTCGGTTCGACGCTAACCGGAGAATTTGAAGACGTTAAGCTCCTGAACGACCTCCTACTCGAGAAAAACAAGCAAACTGGGTAATTAAAGCAACCCAAAAAAAACAAGCTATAAGTTAATCAATTTAACCGGTTCGAGTTCGGTTTAACGTTTTCTGGAAATGCGATTTGTAGATGGGATACGGGAATCCACGTGGACGCAGCTAGTGGTGGGTTTATTGCTCCGTTCTTGTATCCGGAGCTGGAGTGGGATTTCCGGTTACCATTGGTTAAGAGCATAAATGTGAGTGGTCACAAATACGGTTTGGTTTATGCCGGAATCGGTTGGGTTGTGTGGAGAACCAAATCCGATTTGCCTGATGAACTTATCTTCCACATCAACTATCTTGGAGCCGATCAACCGACCTTCACTCTCAACTTCTCCAAAGGTAAAATTACCACTTCTTTATGTTTATAAAAACCATATATTATATTATACGCATATTGAAATGTTCTAAATTAATGATTTGTTAATGCTTCTATTTATAAACCAGGTTCAAGTCAAGTGATTGCTCAGTACTACCAGCTGATTCGTCTTGGATTCGAGGTAACTCAAAATGACAAAATCACCAATTTTTGGAATGTTAATAGAGGTGTTGAATATGTTTAGACCGCAACGATATATAATCGACTATAAATATGTTAAAATGCATAATTGAAAAATGTTTTTTTTGTTATTGGTTTGTTTGGGTTTAGGGATATCGCAACGTGATGGATAATTGCCGCGAAAACATGATGGTCCTAAGAGAAGGATTAGAGAAAACGGGACGTTTCAACATAGTCTCGAAAGAAAACGGCGTTCCGTTAGTGGCGTTTTCTCTAAAAGACAGTAGCTGCCACGACGAGTTCGAAGTGGCCGAAACTCTCCGTCGCTTCGGGTGGATCGTTCCGGCCTACACGATGCCCGCGGATGCGGAACACGTCACCGTCCTCCGAGTCGTGATTCGAGAAGATTTCTCTCGAACCTTAGCCGAGAGATTGGTCGCAGACTTCGAGAAGGTTCTGCACGAGCTCGATACGTTTCCGGCAAGGATTCACGCCAACATGGCTAACGGTGTTAAGAAGACGGAAGAGGAAACGACGAGGGAAGTTACGGCGTATTGGAAGAAGTTTGTGGAGACAAAGAAGACTAACAAGAACAAGATTTGCTAGTAATGAATTAATATTATGTTGTTTTACCCCTAACTATGCTCCCTTTGAAACATTCTTCCATCTCGAATTATTTTTTTTGTTTCAAATTTTCGTTTTCATTATTTGATTGGTAACTTTGATGTATTTGAATAAAATAAAATAAAGTTATATATATTTTATGACTTATACAAAAACGTTACAATTTCTTCTTTTCTCTATGGCTCCGCTACTGTCCACTGTTCCGGCGAGCTTTTCTTTTGCGATTATTCGAGTTCATTCCTATGGAAAGCTCAAATATCATCCATCAAGTCTCATGGCATCGCCTCTGCAACCATCAGCTCCAAAACTGTCTCATTTTTGCTTCTCGGCGTGTTTGAGAAGAAGTTCCTTCTTAGGCGGTTGTGCTCTGGTCTCCGGTGGTTGTGGCCGCAGATTCGGTGTTGTCTCTCTCGGGGTAATCTCCTCTTCTTGCTTCCTTCATCGTCGGTCTTGCTTGGAGTCTTGGCTGGTGTTGTTGTTGGTGATCATTACCCAATGCCTAGAAGTGCGTCCCAGATTATTCACTTGAAGGCATCCACCATTTCAAATGAATTTCCCATGATTGGAGAACTCGATAACCACATTGTATATGAGAGATAATGTGATCTCAATCCCCATAGCAACAACTGAAATCTATACAAGAAGAAAAGTCTTTTAAGAACATGCTACATTCAAAAAAAAAAAAAATGTTGCTGAAATGTAATATTTATATATCAACAAAAACAAAGAGCTTTTACAGAATCAAATTGTTTAGGTGGACAGAATTTGTCAATGCTATAACTAGAAAAAACAGAGGACGACCATCTTGTTTACTTAGCTAGCTGGTATCCGATTGACGCTTAGCCATCGTGCTAATACTTCGTCTTCATCTTCATGTTGCAAGGCTGGCCTAATTGATCTTTACGCTCTCTCCAAACAATAAAGTTTAAATTATGTAAGCATAAGCTTGCTTTCAAAATTTATGCATTGTACAACATGTTGGTGTGTTCACAAATTCCTTACCAAAGAAAGGTTTGAATGTTTAAGGGACAAGTTGGGTGTTTGCAGGAACTAAAGCAATAATAATTGGTCAAATTGACCTAATTTGTTGATGTAATAAATCTAATGTACAATATTGTAACAAATCAAATTAGAAAAGAAAATCATTAATGTGTCCAGAATTTATTTTCTTTAATCATTTTTTCAACTTGTTTTACTTAATGTTTCCTTGGTTTAGTGATATATAAATAATCAAACATGGGCCAAATGACAAATCTTTTTCGGCTAAAGGCCCAACATAACGTTAATCGTCACCGTTCCATTAACATCATTACCGATCTTAGACCATGAAAAATTCAAACTGCCATCATCTATATGTTAATATACGAAGCTATAAAAGCTAAAAAAATTGTATACTTAAAGTTTGATTATTTTAAATGAAGCGAATGCAAGTATGGGTGTGGAAGTTTACGTTTGCTAATGCTAACCGTTTTAAATTTCATTAAACAATTTATAACACAATTAGAAACAAATATGTTTGTATAATACTTATAATTAACTGACTGTTAGATGCAGTTCGGTAAAACTTTAAACTAACAATATAAATATATCATACAATTATAAAAATATCAAAACTGTATTACTATAATAAACTAGAAAATAATTAATTAAATAATTAATTATACATATAATATTTATTTTATTTTCTATTGTTTTATTTTCTATTATTTTATTTTAGATAAAGTTATTATTTAAATAGAGAAATTATTTAATTTTTTGAAGATTAATGTTAAATTTAGAAATTTTATTTTTATTAAATTTATAAATATTAGTGATTTTAAAAAATTATTAACACAGATTTAATTTAAAATATTATAAATATAAATTTATGATATATTAATTTAAAATATAAATTGATTTATATATTTGTAATTATAATATCTAAAATCTTAATTTTTAATGAATTTATTTTTATGAAAAGAATTAGTTTAAAAAACATTATTTATCCATTTACAACCACTCAAAATTACAGTTATTTAATTTGTTCATCCGTTCGCATCTACAATTCTTTTTTTAAAAAGAACCACTAACCCACAATGTTAAAAAAAAAATCCTAAAAACTAATACTAAATTGACCAAAAAAAAACATTTATCAAAATGATAAAAAATTATAGTTATTATTAAACACCAACAACAACAACAATTATCAACTAATCAATGTTAACCAGAAATGTAAGTCTATTCAATCTTATCATTTACAAGATATCAAGATTAGTTGCTTCCTGTCTTTTTTTTTCTACGTATGGAAAAAGAAGTAATACTACACTTTTTTTTTTAACAGCAAACACATAATTTATTGAAATTGAAAAGTGCTTATGAGCTACAACTATCACCATTTATTCTTGAAGATAGCCATGTGGTCAATAGAAACATAGTGTATAGAAAAACTGGTGGTGACATTTCTAGCAATAGCATAATCGATAGCTCTATTAACTTCCGTTTGATAGTGTAAGTTGGATTTGCTAATGCTATAACAAAATAGGTTTGCTAATATTGCTAACGCATAGAGTAATACTACACTATAGACCTCTACAACAAAATAATAATTAATTTCTTATTAATTATTAGAGGCGGGTAGGCGACCAAGTTAAAGATGTGGGTCCCGCGAATAATACCGGCGCAATCTTTCGTCTTTTCTTTATGGGCCCCCACAAGCGTGCCTACATTTGGGCCCACTTAAAAAATCGTACTCGGGGGAACATGTCTAGAAATTAATAAATCGATGAAAGTAAATACGTACCAACAATGAAAAAAATAAAGTTAAAAATACAAATCGATGGATATTGTTTTGGGGGAAAATAGTTTTTTTTAAAGTTAAGTTTAATATAATTAGTTTTAAATGTTTATATATCATGAATCAACAAATCCAATTACTATAGTTTTATACTCAGATATATGTAACTAATTCATCTAAACAGTTTATCTCGTAAGAACTCCTCAAAATTATTTTAACTCTAATAATATTCAAAACTAAAGAAATATTTATCATTTCTGATTACATGACCATACCTTTTTTTTCTACACCAACCATACTTATTCTATAGTGATTACATCGCTTCGACTATTGCAACCATTCCGAACAATTTCATCATCCCATCAAATCAAATCAGCTCAAGTCATATCACATAAGAATTATAAAATGAAATAAATTGAAATATAAAGGTATGTAATAATGGAAGAAAGTAAACTTGAAAGAACGTGACACGACCCCACCATTGTGAAGAATGAAGAAAAAAAACCCAAAAGAAGAACGGTTGTTCACCAAATCAGAAGTAAAATAGAATCACGATTTAACGAATGGATTAAAAATTTAAAAAGTATTTCTCCTATACGTCCAAAAAAACAAAAACAAAAACAAAATTCTTCATACATGACTTTTTGGTTTACGCAGAGAAAAAAAAAGGTAAGTAGATATTGCATGATGACTCATGATTGGCGTTTAATATCGAGGGCAATAGTTTTACGAGCTGTGAAATACATCGCTCCTTAAAAATGTTATAATATTTAGGCTTAGCCGTCCATTACGAAATGCAATATCGTAAGTATAATTGACCATATATTGTTCTTTTTAATTTTACATTTTTTTTTTTGTTTGTTTGTCGACAACAATAAATAAATCAAAATAATTAAGAAACTAGAACCAGAAACATAGTTTACATAGATATCACTTTCTAAGTTGTTCTTAATGTTTATTTTAGTCAACCTGTTTTTTAATCTTTCATGAACTATTTTAAATGCTGTAAATGGAGAGAGTATCGTTTTATTTAATTGTTGATCACCAATGTTTTATCATAAACCTTCGATCAAAGAAAACAATGTTTTATCATTGAACAAACACAACATCATCGTCTTCACTGAAAAACAGTGAAACGAACGTGTGTACTGTCTTGTACCCATTTAAATCATTTACCAACTGTCATCATATAAATTTCTAATGATGATCTACAATTTGCATGAACCAAATTTTAACTAATTGCGCATAGATAATCAATTCCCCGAGAACATGATATATTACGAATACATCCATATGTAATTATATTTCAGACCTGGTAGTAGTTAAAAAAAAAACTTAATATTTGGTGTAGCAGCATTTTAATTACTTAAATCAACCATTATATACATATATATATATATATATACCATCCACATATGATAAATTCTTATTATAGTATATACAGACTGAGTCAAGTTATTAAGATTGTTTACCAAATTTGCTTAAAGGTGGACAGTAAGAAAAGAACATATCAAAACATGATGTGATATCATAACCTTTAGCCATTATTAGGTCCCCCATCTAACCAAACTCTTAACAAAAATTCAAACACTTTGTACTTTTTCTACATAATATTAATTTTCAATTAACTATGTCGATACATACTATTATTTCACGGACTAATTATTTAACAACAAATTTTAATTTATTTACTAACCGCCAGAATGATTATTTGTAAGTCATTTTAGCTGCACAATTACGACAAAAGTATTTGATTAATTAAACTTGCAAAACAGCTTATATTATTAGATCATTTGACGAAAAAAGTATCTGATTAATCATAAATCATGTTCATATCCCAAGGAGAAAAAGACACTATCCAACAATTATTCTTTTGCTTTATTTTTATTTTCACCGTTGACTGTACTGAGTACAATCTCTTCTTCATCTTCTAAAATTCTCCACTGCTTTTTAACTTTAATATTCCCAGTTATATTGTTTTATTTGAATTTACTTTCACTTTAGACACACAACACCAAGATAAATAGGTGTGAACAACATGATTTATGCCATATAAGGTTTTCTTTATACAAAACACTCAGCAAATCATTCGAAAGAAAAAAACACATAAACATGAGTGAGCTTCTCTACTCTCTACCCACTTGGGATCTCCACAACCTTGGATCACTCTTCAAGCCTGACTTGAATCTTGGTATGTAAATACATACATACATACATACATATATATATCTCTGATAAATTATATATATATATATATCTTTGTATAGACGTGCATGTAATTATTTACGATTATGTGATGACAAAATATATGTGTTATAAATTGCAGATGCATGTGGATACATGAATGGATCGCCGGAGCAGATTTACCGATCACCGGAGATGGATTATTCCGACGTCTCCACAGGTTACCTCGAGGACGCACTTATCGAGTCTTGTGAGAGAAGCAAAAGGAGACGTCTCTTGTTCGAGGATCCATCAAAATCTCTCGACGATAGTTACTCATCGCCGGTTTGAGTTTTATAATTTATTTAATTACATTTTGATTTATTGAATTATTTCCTAATATTATATAAATTTTCTCTTCGATTATCATTTCCAAATGATTTGGTAACAATCTATAATTTATATTGAAATATGTTGATCGTTGAAAATGCAGAACGGTTGGGGCCTGCATGAGAGTTATAGCTGTTTAAAAAGTCAGTTTGTCACTCCACATGTTAACACAGGTGAGACCTACTTTTATTCTAATTTTTAATATATAAATAATTTTAAAGATACTATTCATTCAGAATTCAAATGGTACCAACGTAAAATGTATAATTTTTAACTAATTGTCGGATTCAAAATAAATTTAAATTCAGCGGGATAATGTTATTCTTTTATTGGGTTGACTTTTAAATAGTTCTAAAAATTGAAATTACAATGCATTTCTAAATTCTGCAAAAAAAAAAATGAAAGAAAATAATTCCGTCCGGATACAAGACAATACATGTTTAAAAGTTAGTTTGCTAGATTTCTAGCAAACACGTCGATTCTATTTGCAACCTTACTTAACTTTTAAGTCTCATTTTAAAGTAACCTACCAAATCAAAACTTTGTGGTTGATCATTTCTGATGTACAGATGAACGTAAACGTAAGAGTGGAAAACGTAACCTTGAGGAGCCGATATCGACCGTCTACGAGTCTCCCGATACTTCTGTTTCTCATGACAAAATCTATGTCCGAGAAAAATCTCCAACTGAACCATCTTCGTCTAATTGTGGTAATAAGAACAAAAGACTAATCACGAGAGTGGTCTACCCATTTGGATTGGTGAAACCAGGTGGTCGAGAAGAAGATATAACCCTAAATGACGTAAATAAGAGGATTCTAATGCCACCGGCTCGACCTGTTCGACATCCGGTTGGGGACTTTGCCTCTAGACCGTGCATCTCGACCCATGGACCAGGTCTCTCCGGTAAAACCGTGGTAGCTCTTACTAGGATCCAAACACAAGGGAGGGGTACAATTACCATAATCAGAACTACGGGGTGAATTATGTAATATTGATGATCAGTTGTGTTTGTAATGTGTAATATAATTGAGGTTAATTATATAATAGAAAGCCAAAGTAATCATTGGCTATGAGAGAAACTTTCAACTTTTGTATAGAAATCTAGGGGAGGTAAATTTTGAAAAATGTTGTACAATATCCGGTAGATTTTTCTGATATGAATAATCGAATTACCTTATTTTGAATTTCCTGATATTGAGTTTTTTACTCTTTATCATTTTTTTTACAAAGCATTGTGTTATTTATTAAGAGAATGGTCACAAGCTATATAGATAGAGTATGATAGGTAAAGAATAATAAAGAAAAATTAAAGATCCAAGAATAAAGAAAAGTGAAAACAAAGAACCATTAATTAAAGCAAAAGGAAGAGATGAAATTCTAAAATGGAAGAAAATAAAAGGGTAAAAGGTAAAAAACCAAAAAAATCCTCAAATATTTATATAAATGATTGATACCCTGTATTGGAACTCAATGTTAAGACAACATATTACAGCAGAACAATAAAACTCTGAAGTCTAGACATTAATAGAAGAAAAAAATCCGAAATTGAAAGTCGAATGAGGTTAGTATAGAGTGTTGAAATAAACTTCATTAGTGTTTGACAAAAGATGAAAGTTCATTAGTATTATAATAGCCGCATCTCGTTCAGGTACATTCTTTATCAGCTTTAGATCACCACCGTTGTTTGATGTATTGACGAAATTAAAACGGCGAGGATTAAAGCTCAGATATACAATGACGTCGTGCTTATGTTATGTTACGTATGTCGGCATGAGCTAATTAGCTGTACGACAAACAAAACAAAACAAAAAATGAAGAATAAAAGTGGCGAGTGAGCAAGTGACCTATATGCATATTGATAGTGTGGCTGATCGTGGATTTGGTTAAAACTAGTGATACATTAGCTATTAACTTTTTTTTTTTTGTTTTTTTTTTGTTTTTTTATAGTTGAAGATCTTGAACCGAATGCAAAGACAACTTCCCAAATTATCAGAAGAGTTAAAACGTTAATATTGGCTAAACATGCCAAAAATCGTATAAAGAATACGTGAATTTTTGTATTTTCAACTCTAGGATACATTATTAATAACTGGATCTTCATAAGAGTTTGACGGTTAATCATTTTTGTTTTTCTATTGGCAAAAACTAACAGAATCACTTCAGTGGAGTCGGGGTCCATTTTTTTTTTCTTTTTAAAGAGAGGAGAAAAATGAGCAAGGAAACATTAATTCAATGAATAAAATAAGAATTTGTTTTCAAAGTGGCAAAAACTGTTTAACAACAAGTTATGTTTACTCAATATTTCGTGATTGACAGAGAAAAAGAACCTTGATATGTTGAGTACATAACATGGAAATATAAGAAGAGCATAAAGAAGATCGTGTCTGTCAATTAATTCTAGTTGCTGTTATTGTTTTGCCTTTTTCTTCTTTTGCACAAAATTTTGTAAGCTAACATTTTTGTTTTTTGTTCTTTTATTATGTTACAAACATAGCAATGATTCATATATCGTTCCTGAAACCGATCGTGCTCGGAGAATCGATTCTCACAATGATTCCTTCATCTTCGTCATCGCTTGATTCCACCATTGTTTTCCGCCTTGTGCTGCTTTCTGCTGATGCTACTTGCGCTGGAAGTTGAGACACAAATTTCCAGGTTTCTAGCTGCGTCTTGGTTGCCATTGAGCCTTCTGATTTTGCTGAAACTAGACCTTCAGCTGAGTTTAATGCGAGTTTTTTGTACGATAAGTTATCTTGTGGCTTGTTATTGTTCACCCCACCGAAACTTGCACTTCTTCTGTACAGATTAACCTAATTCAGGATATCCAAAGATGAAACGTTTCGGGTTAGTCGAGAAGTTCATCGATAACAATCTCATAAAGAATATCATATTGTGACTTGTTGTTACCATGCTACCGAAAATGCTAAGTTGCCTTGCTCGTTCAGATAAGTTCAGTGCCTTTCTATTGATCTCTTCTTGTTGTTCGGCTTTGTATATACTTTCAGGCCACCTCATGAGATCTCTGTGTTCTTTACCAGATAATCTCTGGAGCTGGTGGTCAGAGCTTGAGGCACGTGGTGATGATAACGAAGATGGTTTTCGTTGTAGAGTCCGATTAGCTCCAAATGATCCAATGTTGAAGATAATTACTCTTGCTCTTGTCTCCACACTGTATTGTGTTGCTTGTCGTGAGAAACTAACTCTCATGATACCTGCGATCGAGAATCAAAACACAGTTTTTGATCGACTCCAATTTAATAGAGGGTTTGATTTTTCTGTATACCGTGCCATAAATTACCTGAAGCTTCTGATGAGTCACGGAAGCTTTGATTCTCGTTAGAAGGCAATAATGCAGCAGGAGATGCTATAAGCTCTTCTTGGATACCAACTGGTTTTACAAATCCTTCTAATAACAAACCGACGCTGTTGTAATCGATTTCGATTGACTCTCCAGATACATATGTTGTCAGTGTTGAACTTTCAGCGGAAACAAGGGATCGTAATTCTTGCATTGCCACTTTTTCAAATATCTGAGGACGCAGGAGCTTCAGAAGCACCAATGCACTTTCCTGCAAATTAAATAAAAAATGAAGTTGATGCAATACACAGTCACGAGAGGAGTTTTCTCTTCAATGGACTCGAATAGAGACGTACCTTCCAAAAGAAATCTTCAATGCTAAAATCCGATTGTACAAAAGAGTGTATTCTATCACTATCGATAAAAAAGCAAAGAACCACAGAATCTGTAATCATGTCGCACATATATGGCTTCCCAGTAAGGACTTCGTAGAGTCCCAATGTACTACCATGAGAAAAAGTTGGATGTAGCGAGTGATGGTTGCTTAAGTTTCTGCTTTTCCACTGTAGGTGTTGAATATTATTATCATGATAACTTTCAGTAAATGAAGAAGACAACTGATCTTTAGATATTATGATTAAAAGTAAAACTAAGTTTTTTGTTACCTTAACAATCCCATCACAAATAAGCCAGACTCCAGTTGGCTTTGAACCTTCTCTATAAAGCGTCACACCACGCAGCTTCATTGTTTCTTTTTTCGAGTGTTTTAGAGGTTCGCATATTGCAGCAGGAAGAGCACCGGATAACGGATGTGAGGTGATCAGGTCGCTTAACTTTGGAAGTTTTACTATTGGAGGGTTTCTCAAAAGCTTCTTCAAGCCAGTCTGCAGAGAGAGAGAGAGAGAGAAATGTAACATTAGACAAAAGAGAGAGGACCATGTGTTGAAGGAACTGGATTCTTTAATTTGGTACCTGGACAGCATCATGAAGATGAGCGATTTCTTTTTCCTCCAACAAGCCAATCTTCTCAAGGTTTTGAGTGTAATTGAGTAAATGATTCAGCACTGAATAAGTTACTTGTTTTGTTTTCACAACACGGAGAACCTACATACCAAGTTGATCAAAGATTATATGCGGTTCATCGCGAATAAGATAAATCACCCAAAACAAGTAACATGACTCCCAACCTGAGGAAGTGAAGATCGAACTTTTTCCAAAAACTCTTTCGCTTCCGCTCCCTCGATTTCACTTTCCTTGATTACAGTAAAACCTATAGTACTCTCCCCTGTATAGAGAAGAAAGACAACTAAGATACAAAAGTTGGGGTTGGATGAAAGTATTTTTCTTACTAAGTTGAGGTACAAAGATGGTCCAATCATATACGGGTACAACTTTTTCTTCTAGTCACTGTTTCCAAAGTGTGATCCATAATCTGAATTATACATACCTAAAAAATCATACAATTGCTGCCGTGCAATTGTATGTGCGCGAAGAAATGCAGCGGAAATGTAGCAAGCAGATTCCAGTCTTTCAACAGCAAAGTATGTGACCAACTTCCCTGGGATAAAGGAATGAAGAAAATTGTAGTAACTCGGAAACTTAACATACGGTTTTAGACCTCTCCAGTCACATAAAGACTCTGTAGAAACCCGATCCAACGCCACATCCACTGACCGCATTAAAATATTAGCTGTATTTTCAGATATTCTTCCCTCATCAAGCATCTCCCAGTAAGCTGCCTGAACACCTGATGCATGCAAGAGACTATAATTTGCCTCATAAGATAGTGTAATAGGTCGAATAATGAAATGATAATTACCATTTAAGAATCGTATACGTATGTCCTTTAAACTCGTATGGTCAAGATTTCCAGTCTTGGAGCCACTATGAGGATGAACTTGTTCCCCTTTTGAATCTTTTAAGCTTGAAATATATTTTTCAACTGTAGGCCAGTCAGCAGGTCCTAACTCTTCATCGTCTCTTAGATCTTCGAACGCTTTTAAGGCCTTATTCAGCATTTCATACTTTGTATAATCCAAAATTCGTATCTGTCAAAGAAAAAGGGAGAGTTTCGAATAAATAAAGGATTTTGAGCATTTTGAGCAGATTTTTTGGAGCCAATCTTGCTGGCTGACGCTTACATACACACCTAAGTATGTATTTACATACTTAAGTTGGAAATGAATTCAGTGAAAAGATTATGACCTTTGTGGTTGGTAAACCGTCCATGTGAAGAAGGCGCAGAGCAAATTGGGTAGTGGATCCATTAACTATCAGTGTTAGGAACACAATTCCACCTGTGAAGAAAATAAACTGCAAAAAAGCTGAGAATATCAATAGAGAGAAATATTTCTTCCTTAATTCATTTAGGCTGCCGATAACACCGTGTAGACTATTACAGAACTTACCAATGTTCCTGTCTCCGTGCTGAGAAATGAATTTCCGCTAGATTGCTAAATCAAATGATTGACAATAAGGCAAGTCAACACTAAATCAATGTGGCTGAATAAACGATGTGCATAAACCCAAGAGAGAGAATAACAGATTGACGATGTTCTTAAAAACTAACCTTCACAGATAAGGAAAGTGAGAGCGCCACTGCACCTCTCAAACCAGACCAAACTAGTATAATGGCTTCTTTCCAATCCAAGCCATAGCCAACACGACGAAGCAATGGATATAGAACTCCAACAACAACACAACGTGATAGTTGGATGTAAAAGTAGAGTAGAAAAAGAAATCCCCATGAATTCCCTGTAAAAAACATGGGTCACTGAGAGTTCTTAAATCCGGGTATGGTTCTAGGAGAAAAAGATATATCCTGGCACAGTTTATCTGTCTCATATACTTAATAATCAACCAACCGGTGAAAGAACAATTATTTAAGTCCTGGCCAAGTGGCAATTTTGTTACATTACTTTCTCAAACCGATGATGCAAGGTTTTTTCTATTTACACTAATTTCATGCTAAAGGAAAAATTGACCTGTCGAGAATCAAATACCATGTAAACAGAGGTCTGTTCACGGTAATACCATAACAGGTGGAAAAATGCAATGACTTGGGACTCAGTTTCAATAAACAACTGGCTTGAGAAGATTTTAGACAGGAGCTATGTTCATATAATCTAAGTAGAATTCACTTTTAGCTAGAAACATTGTACTGTAAACTTTCAACATTAAATGGCACCTTGGTATGCAATCTTATCGCTGTCGAGAATGCCTTCAGCAATGACAACACCACTACAAAAATAAATTGAGAAGCAATTTATATACTGTAGCAGTGGATAAAGAATAGACTGCAGTAAAATAGCTTTTTGCTACCCATGAGCTTATTTCGTAGGGTTGGCATGGCCCAAGCATGAGATAAATCTATATGATAATAGCTTTACCTGAGGATAAAAATCAAAGTATTTGCAATATATGCGACCATTTCCCTGCACAAATTACCAGGAAAATTTGTCTTACACCTTTTCCACAGAATTATAAAATACAGAATAATTCCATTACACAAGTTTTAGAAATACCAGAAGTGATGCAAACTTTTTTGGCTGTCACCTTTAAATGCTGTCCTTGCAAATGCAGCATAAAACCTGTTAAAGTTATTATTAAATAACAAATGGCTTCTTACATGATAACAAAAGAAAAGAAAAAATTGAGATAACTGAAACTTACATGCCCAAAGTCATCACCGTCAAAACACCAGAAGCTTCAGCCCACTCTTGAGCCTGTCGCACATTAGCGAACTCTCATTTGTGCTACAAAAATAAGATCTTGGCACAGGATTTCAAGGTCTACAGAAAGACGTACTGTGTAATATGCAAAGTAGCTCACTGCAATCGTAAGAGTAATCTCTATGACTGTGTCATTGAATATGAACTTGAGCCAAAGAACCGAGGCAATACCAAAAGCCAGACCGATGCCTACACTAAACAGACAGAATAATACGTTGTAAATTTATGATGCTAAGAACACAACAACTCGATATCATTTAAAGAAGAAAAGATAAGTACATACGCTCCAAGTGCGACTCTAACCAGAAATGTGATTATAGAAGCCCAGTCAGAACTATGACCCATAACCATCTTTAAGAATAGCTGGAAAACCACAATTGCCGTCCTGTAATATTTTAAAAAGTTCATAAAGTGTGAGCATACATGTGATGAATTAACCGGACTATGACAAGATTAGCAAATGTTGACATAATTACCCATCATTCATCAGAGATTCCCCTTCAATAACAGTGCTTAGCTTCTTACTAGCACCAAGCTCCTTTAGCAAAGCAACAACAGCAACAGGATCTGTGGCACTTAAAAGTCCCCCAAGCAACAACGACGTTTTCCAGTCCCAGTCATACGGAAACGTGAGCTGCAATCAGCATTATACTGTATAATTTCATTGACTTATATGATAAATTTGTCTTTGTTTGTTTATCAACGGCTACTTAATGCTAAGCTACCACAAACCTTGACAAGCGATGCAAGACAAAATGTTGAAATGAGAACTCCAGGCCCAGCAAGTAGCACCATTTGTCCCAGACATCTCTAAGGGATCATGCAAATAATTCCATCACAAGAACCAAGGCAATTAGTATCTACTTACAGCAAGAGGGGCTCGATTACAGAAAATCTAGGAAAGAAAAAACCTTGATCTGGTGAACTTCCATCGAGAAGGCACTCTCAAAAAGGAGAGCCGGAAGAAAAACGGCCAAAAGAAGTTCAGGGTCGATCGCGTTCCCTGTACAGTAACATTGAGATGGTTGTTCCTAATGTTTAAACGCCAAAAAAGCTCACCATGGAAGAGAAGAGAAGACAAACGAAACTAAGAACTTACAAATGCGAATCCCATGGCCGACTTTCCCAAGGTTATGGTGAGTTCCATATTCTGAAATATCAAAAACAAATGTCTTAGCAACTGAGCAGGATAACAAAAAAAACTATTAATAGTTCCCCTTCATAAGTAATCAATGAAGTTTCTTTTACTTGCAAGAAAAAATTCTAACATTAACCGCTGAATTTTAGATCAAACAAGGTTCGATCCATTGACTTTAACGGCAATCCGGGAATAAAAATTAAGAGAAGTGGGAGTAAAAACCGAAAGGATCATCGAAATCGAACCGAGAGATCCAAGCGCAATTCCGATAACGAGGAGAGCGACGGTGTACGGAACCCTAGTCCCGCGAAGCAAATGCCTGGAAGCTATACCGAGCATCAGAGACATCCCGACGAAGAGAACAGCGTCGACGGGGCTAGATTCTCCTTTGGAAGAAGAAGAAGAAGAAGACGAACCAATCTCGTCCTTCAGAAGTCTATATGGCAACGCCGCGTCAATTACAGTCGCCATTTCTTCGATGTTGAAGAAACAACTAAGAAGTTGAAGAACAAGAAGAAGACTCTGGACTCAGTCGATATAAAGGAGCTGAGAGGGTATAGAACCAAACATACACATCTTATATTTGTATTAAATTATCTATATTTATAATGTTCACTGCTGAAGTGATAATGATCATGAATTTCTTAATTAATTATTCTTTTCCAAAAATATCCAAAGCAAAACAAAATGCAATATATTATAGCCTGGCTCAAAAATAAGATTTTGTTTTATATAAATTAATTCGGGCCTTTAAATATATACCAGTCCTTTTGTTGGTTTTTCAAAGTCTATATGTTGCAAAAAGCATTCCTCGCTATGTTTAGAGTTATATTTCTCGAATTTTATGTGACCACCTCTTTATATTTTTCTCATTTTATTTCCTTTTAATATTTAAAAAACTTATACTATTTTACTTTGTTTAATATGTATAGTATCTAAAAACTGAATCTAAATACCGAAAACAAATTATAGATCGAAAGTTTGAACTCTACTATATTTTAAAAAAATATATATAAAAAGTTATTGTATACAACTTTGTAGGAATCCAATATTTATGTGGCATATTGTGACTGACTAGTACTTTGATGTTATAATTGATCTTTAGCTTACATAATTAAAAAATAATTAAAATTGTGTTTCTCATTACTAGTGTTCCAAGAGTATTTAGTAGAAATCGTATACTGGAATTTAAAGTAGAAGGACTACTGGTGTTCCAGAATATTTTATTGACTCTAGGATGTAGAATGTGTTACGGTTTGAAAGTATGTGAGAAAAAATATTTTCCGTTATGTAAGATAGGAGTTATAAATTAGATTAAATAAGTTGATGGATCCAATCTAGTATGTCCAAAACATTATGCATCTATACCTCGTCATCTTTTGGCACAGGTATACAAATAAACCATATAATATAACATAGGATCACAAAAAAATACAGTTTTGCATGTTACTTGTTTGGACCATTAAGTAAAATACAAAAACGTCCAAGTTATTGCAAACGTCTTTAGAATTCCGTCTGGATTATGGATTAAAAAGAAAATATTACATTTCAGAGTTCTTTTTAAAAGTCATAGCAGAATTCTCCGGACTCGGTTTTTGAATGTTTCAAGATAAGTATTAGCTAGTATTACATACATTGATTGATAAATATAATATTATATTATATTGCCACGAATTTACTGCTGTTTTTAGGCATATCGATAAATATTTTGATGTCATACTGTAAATATAATCCCTAGCCCTAGTTGTCTATACTATTAAAACAGCATATTTATTTGAAAATAACCTTTCATTCAAGTGTTGTTTATATTATATGCCTCTAAAAATTAATTAATTTTCAAGAAATTCATTAAAAGTAATTTTGGATATTAACACTATACTAACTAAATCTATATCCAAACAGTATATTAATTAAAAAAGTTTTCAAAACACTGTAACAATAATGAGTCCCACTTTTAACAATTTTATTTAAAATATTAAATTAAATGATTAGAAACATTAGAATAATTTTATGAAAAAAATTCGAGAAATATTTATAACTAAATTTTACGTTATTCCATTAAATTTTAAAAATATATTTTTATATGCAGTATATTTAAATTAACGGATTAGCTTATTATTATTTTTATAAATATAAAATTATATTTATTTGATTAAAATATTTTTATATAAAATAGATATTGTATAAAATTAATTACTACGATATATAATATATTAAAACTAAAAATAAATATTAGTTAAATTAATAATCATATTATATAATCAAACTATAAATATAATATTAATATAAATAATATTATATGTACTAAATAAAAAATTTAGCACATCTAAAATTATAATTTTTGCAGATATAGAATTTTCGTAAAAAATACAAAACATAAAAAATTAACTAACAAATATCGTTCATCATAACAATAGATTAAATTTTTGATAAATTATATAATACATTTATACTAAAATAAAACTAGTAATATATGTCAATCATTCACATGTATGTTATCTAAAAAATACTAAACACAAAAAAATGTTTAAAAAAATAATTCGTCCCTAGAACCTATTAAAGAATTATTTTCGATGTTATGATAATTATTTTCACGTGACCAAGGAAATTAATATCATACGCATATCGGTACCTTATAAAATAGGCACGGTACAGGATTGAACAATTGATGGGCATAAAAAGTGATCGTTTTCCAAGGCCTCTACAAGGGTTATTAATGTTTGGGCCTCGTACTCATATTAAATCGAATAAGCCCATTAGTTTGTTTTCTCCCGCAGAAAACATATACTTATTTTATATAACTTGAGAACTGAGAAGTAATAAAGTCATGATACAAAGAACGAGACAAACTATAATGGAAGAAAGACAAAATTAAAGATAAATCAGTAGGACCATACTTTGCTAATGTATAAGCCTACTTGATTGAAACAACGTAAAACATGAGTGATGCTTTTGTATAGCTAGTGGCTATATTTGTTGCAGAAGAGTTGCAGAAGTATTGAGGAAGAAGACGACTCTGACGTGGAACAGAGGAGCTGCGTAACTTAAGAAGCAAGGCAGACAGAGAAATCAAAGCTGAATAAGTCAGCACGTGCAAGAGTGCTGACCGGTTCTTTAGGAACTGATTTGAGTTTGCTGTTTTAATAATATGCCAAGTATGTGTGCTTGAGCGAGTTTTATGGTGTTAGTTATTTTGTTTAACGTTCGAATTCTCCATCTATATAAGGAGAAGTCTTGTAGTTGTTTCTTTATCAATTTAAGAGAAAAGCTTTGATCAAAATATAAGCCAATTTCAACAATTGGTATCAGAGCCGCATTCACAAAGAAAGAAAAGAGTGATCAAAAGAAAGAAAAGTGAGAAAAAGAGCGATGGGAGAGAGTAGCACAAGGGGATTCGTTACTCCGGCAATTCCAAAATTTGAAGGCTTCTATGATCACTGGGCTCGACTGATGGAAAATTTCATCAGGTCTAAAGAGTATTGGGATCTTATTGAAGAAGGAATCAACAGGTGTGAAGGAGTCACACTCACCGCAGAACAACAAAAGACCATCGACGAACAGACGTTAAGAGATAGAAAGCTTAAAAACTTTCTATACCAAGCCATTGATCGGGAGATCCTAGATACCATTCTTAACACGGAGACAAGCAAACAAATCTGGGAAAGTATGAAACAGAAGTTCGAGGGATCAACCAAAGTGAAGAGAGCTCAGCTTCAGGCTCTGCGGAAGGAGTACGAGCTACTGCAAATGAGAGAGGGAAAAATGATCAATGCATTCTTTGCAAGAACACTGAGCATTGTGAAAAATATGCGATCATATGGTGAAACCCTGAAGGAGAATACAATTTCGGAGAAGATTCTTCGATCACTAACTACAAAATTCAATTATGTAGTATGTTCTATCGAAGAGTCTAACAACTTGGATGCTATGACGCTAGACGAACTCCAGAGTAGCCTCCTAGTTCAAGAACAAAGAATGAAGGGAGAAGTGGAAGAAGAACAAGTTTTGAAGGTCACTTACGATAGCAGAGGAAGGGGCTTTGGAAGAGGAAGTTACAGAGGAGGACGTGGACGAGGCAGAAACAATCGATCCATGATAGAGTGTTTCAAATGTCATAAGCTCGGACACTACCAATCAGACTGTCCTAATTGGAACGATAAGGCAAATTATGTCGAACTAAATGAGAAGGAAGAGCTTTTACTCATGGCGTATGTCGACGAACTCGGTTCTCAAAAGGATCGTGTCTGGTTTTTGGACTCAGGGTGTTCAAACCATATGACAGGTGAACGAAGCTGGTTTACCAGTTTAAATGAGAAGGAGATGCATACGGTGAGGTTGGGTAATAATACAAGAATGAAGGTCCAAGGTGAAGGGAGTATAAGAATAGCATTCAACGAGAGAAGCTATGTAATCCCGAATGTCTATTATGTACCCGATCTGAAGATAAGTCTCCTAAGCTTGGGACAACTACAAGAAAGAAGCATATCCATCCTAATCCAAAACGGAAGCTGCAAGATATATCATGAAGACTTAGGCTTAATCATACAGACGAAGATGACGGCAAGTAGAATGTTTGTTTTAATGGCCAAACCTTCAGCCGAATCATGCTTACAAACCATGGAAGATGATTCAAAATTATGGCACAAACGTTTTGGTCACCTAAACTACCAAAGCCTGCAGACTTTATCGAAGAAGAAGACGTAGGAATTCAGACAGAGTTAAACGAAGATGCAACTGTCAATGAAGAACAAAGAAACACCGAGAGGCAACTCACGAGACAGAGAGCTCCACCAAGATATCTTCAAGACTTTGTAAGTGGAGATGAAGTTGATGAGGAGGAAGAATTACGATGCTTAATGCTAAGTAATGCACCTGAAGATCTAATTACTTACTGGGAAGCTGCAAAGGAAAGTAAGTGGAGAGAAGCAATGAAAATAGAGCTTGAGGCAATAGAAAGGAATGAAACGTGGAGGTTAGTTACACTACCTAAAGATGCAAAGAAGATCGGTGTGAAATGGGTCTTCAAGACCAAGTTAAATGAAAGAGGAGAAGTAACTAAGTACAAGGCCAGGCTTGTAGCTAAGGGTTATTCACAAGTTCATGGAGTCGATTATAGTGAGGTGTTTGCACCAGTTGCTCGATGGGACACTATTTGCTTGATGATAGCAGAAGCAACAAAGAGAAGATGGGAAATCTTTCAGCTAGATGTGAAGAGTGCTTTTCTTCATGGTGTGCTGAAAGAGACAGTATATGTCGAGCAACCAGACGGTTACAAGAAAGAGGGAGAAGAAGACAAGGTGTATGAGTTGCAGAAAGCTTTGTATGGTCTCAAACAAGCCCCCAGGGCGTGGTACAGTAGATTGGAAGAGTATTTTGAAAAGAAGAACTTCAAGAAATGCGAGTATGAGCACACATTATTCGTGAAGATAGATGCAGAAGGAGAAGTGCTCATCGTTAGCGTTTATGTGGATGATTTGATCTTTATGGGGAGCAAACCAAAGATGTGTGAAGATTTCAAAATGTCTATGAAGCAGGAGTTTGAAATGACAGACATGGGAAGGATGCGCTATTTCCTTGGAGTGAAAGTGGAGCAAACTGAAGAAGGTACGTCCTTAAATCAAAGTAAGTACGTTGCAGAGATGCTTACACGATTTGGAATGGAAAATTGCAACCCAGTGAACAATCCCATGGTCCCTGGCACTAAGTTGTCTAAAGACATGTATGGAGAGTATGCAGATACAACAATGTATATGCAGATAATTGGAAGCTTGATGTATCTTACTGCAACAAGACCCGACATAATGTTTGCAGTATGCTTTCTAAGCAGATTTATGGCACATCCAAAGGAGGCTCATCTAGTTGCAGTCAAACGTGTACTCAGATACGTGAATGGAACTTCAAGAATGGGATTTTTCTATACGAGCAGAGGAGAAGGGGAACTTAAAGCTTTTACGGATAGCGATTTCGCTGGTGATATAGACAGTGGAAGGAGTACTTCAGGGTATGTTTTTATTATGAATAATGCTGCTGTCGCCTGGAGTTCGAAGAAGCAACCTGTGGTCACTTTATCCTCAACAGAAGCAGAATACGTTGCGGCCTCAGTATGCGCAACTCAATGTTTGTGGATGAAGCAGGTACTTGCTAGCATCAGACAAGAAAAAATGAAGTGTATGACGATTCTATGTGACAATAGTTCTTCGATTAAATTGTCCAAGAATCCTGTCTTCCATGGAAGAACAAAACACATCAAGGTCAGGTTTCATTTTCTTAGAGAACTAGTGAAGGAAGAAGAAGTCAGTTTGGTTCACTGTGGTACGCGAGAACAGAGAGCCGACATTATGACTAAGGCTTTAAGTCTTGAGACATTTCAGAGATTGAGAAGCCTGTTTGGTGTTAGAGAGTTTGGTGCAAGCTCAAGAGGAAGAGTATTGAGCTTGGGGGAGGGAATGTTGCAGAAGAGTTGCAGAGGTATTGAGGAAGAAGACGACTCTGACGTGGAACAGAGGAGCTGCGTAACTTAAGGAGCAAGGCAGACAGAGAGATCAAAGCTGAATAAGTCAGCACGTGCAAGAGTGCTGACCGGTTCTTTAGGAACTGATTTGAGTTTGCTGTTTTAATAATATGCCAAGTATGTGTGCTTGAACGAGTTTTATGGTGTTAGTTATTTTGTTTAACGTTCGAATTCTCCATCAATATAAGGAGAAGTCTTGTAGTTGTTTCTTTATCAATTTAAGAGAAAAGCTGTGATCAAAATATAAGCCAATTTCAACAATATTGATATTTTTTTTGCCATTTAACTACAAAAGAAAGGGAATTAACTTACCAATGGAAATTTAATATAAATTAGAAAATAATATAATGACATCGTAACGAAAATTCGATTATAGAAGTTCTATTGCTTCAGGTTATCTGCCAGTCTTCTATCTGCCATTCACAAGTTTCTTTCCAAAACGTAGTAACCTCTAATTCATTTTTATTTATTAAACCAGTTTTACGAACTTAAAATTTATATATAAATGAAAGCAGAAAAAAAACAGCAAGAGTTTACAAAATATAACATAAGCATATAGTGTAGTAAATTCAAATATCTTAATGTAAAACATTCATGTCACAAAAATTTGAAGTTTATTTGTTACATTTTGTTTTCTTATAGAAATTGGGTAAAAGAAAAAAAAAAGATAAATAAATAATTATGTGTCGTCTCTACCATTTGCGTTTCTCCCAAATATAAAGCAAAATAGATCTCACGATTTTTCCCTCACAGAAACACCATGAAAATACCGACGACGCTGCTCCTCTTCGTCGGAGCTCTTATCTTCTTCGGTGCCGGAAATGTCAGATCCGATGCCTCCGATCATCGTTACAAGGATGGCGACTCTGTTCCACTATACGCCAACAAGGTCGGGCCGTTTCACAATCCCAGGTAAAACGATTTTTATTTTACTTCCGTGTCGGTAGGTTTTCATATTTTTTTCTTATAGATCTTAGTTTGGATCCGATATTGTCTTGGATTAGAGAAATTGATCGTCGTTGATTATACATGCGATTGCTGTAAAAGAGTTGCGATGTTATTGCGATTTCTATCAACGATTTCGGACCTTGAAATTTAGTTCATGCTCTATAACGTGTTTGTAATTTCAGGAAATGTTATTGGATAAGTGTTTTATTATCATTTTCTGTGCCTCTATCTTAGATTTCATCATCAGATGACTGATTTTACTTCTGTGTGATGATGATCGCAGTGAGACGTATCGGTATTTTGATCTACCATTCTGTGTCCCAGGTACGAGCAAGCTTTTGTAAATACCCAGGACTTGATTGATTTCTTTTTCTGGGCAATTCAGTTTATGCCTTCGTTCACTGTGAATCTCTCACTAAGCTATGGATGTTTACACTTAAAACCCCAAATTTCATTTGTTTACTGATAAATTGGAACTGACAGCTTGCAAAATAAACTTGAGATCTTAGGAACTCAGTGTTGTATCTGTTATGTGAGGTTTATAATTTCCAGATTTGTTGTTTATTTTGGTCATATGCACTCTGATCCATTGGTTTTTGGATTGGCAGAGGGTGTGAAAGATAAGAAGGAAGCTCTTGGTGAGGTTTTGAATGGGGACCGGCTTGTTAGTGCTCCATATAAGCTTAACTTTAGAGATGAAAAAGACTCAGAGACATACTGCAAAAAGAAGCTTAGCAGAGAAGAAGTTGAACAGTTTCGAAGAGCTGTCGAAAAGGATTATTACTTCCAGATGTACTATGATGATCTGCCTATCTGGGGATTCATTGGAAAGGTTGACAAAGAGAGCAAATCAGATCCGAGCGAGTTCAAATATTTCCTCTACAAGCACATCCAGTTTGAGATTTTGTATAACAAGGACCGAGTTATCGAAATCAATGCTAGAATGGATCCTCATTCGCTTGTGGATCTCACTGAGGACAAGGAAGTTGATGCAGAGTTTATGTACACTGTGAAGTGGAAGGAAACCGAGACCTCTTTTGAGAAAAGAATGGATAAGTACGCCATGTCGTCTTCTCTTCCACATCACTTGGAAATCCACTGGTTCTCCATTATAAACTCCTGCGTCACTGTCCTCCTCTTGACCGGTTTCCTTGCAACCATCTTGATGCGAGTCCTCAAGAATGATTTCATGAAGTAAGTTTGAAATGCTGACTCCGCTACTTGTCACTCTTGACTCAACGATGCACATGTCTTTTATCCGATTATAAACTTGTTTCCCAACTTCTAAAGGTATGCACAAGACGAGGAAGCTGCTGATGATCAAGAGGAAACTGGATGGAAGTACATTCACGGGGATGTGTTCCGGTTCCCAAAGCACAAGTCTCTCTTTGCTGCATCACTCGGTAGCGGGACCCAATTGTTCACTCTGTAAGTCTCTTTTCATTACATGTCAATGCTTCTCTTGCGCATATTTTTATTTCTTCATTGCCGTTAACCAACCATATTTACCCAATATGTTATCAGCACCATATTCATCTTCATGCTTTCACTTGTTGGAGTGTTCTATCCATACAACCGAGGAGCACTCTTCACCGCTTTGGTCGTTATCTACGCCCTCACATCTGGAATCGCTGGATACACCGCCTCCTCTTTCTACTGTCAACTCGAAGGAAAGAACTGGGTATGTGAACCCTAAACCCCTTTCCTCAAATCGCTCTTTTAAACAGAAAGTAGTAAAACTTCTGCTTTAATTTTCTCAGGTGAGAAATTTGTTACTCACTGGAGGTCTCTTCTGTGGCCCATTATTCCTCACCTTCTGCTTCCTAAACACTGTCGCAATCGCCTACAGTGCGACCGCCGCTCTTCCCTTTGGAACCATTGTTGTGATTGCCCTTATATGGACACTAGTGACTTCGCCTTTGCTTGTATTGGGTGGTATCGCCGGTAAAAACAGCAAAGCGGAGTTCCAAGCTCCATGCCGCACCACTAAGTATCCCCGGGAGATCCCGCCACTCCCATGGTACAGGAGCGCTATACCTCAGATGGCCATGGCTGGTTTTCTTCCTTTCAGTGCCATCTACATCGAGCTATATTACATCTTTGCCAGTGTTTGGGGCCATCGGATCTACACCATTTACAGCATCCTCTTCATCGTCTTCATCATCCTCTTGATCGTTACCGCTTTTATAACCGTTGCCCTGACTTACTTCCAACTTGCTGCTGAAGATCACGAATGGTGGTGGAGGTAAGTTTTTCACTTAATCCTTGATCATTTCGCCTAGATTGGGCACTTGTATTACATCCTTGCAGAGATTTTGAATTTAAATCTTCATTTTTTATAACTATGTTTATCTTTATTGCAGATCATTCCTATGCGGTGGATCGACTGGTTTATTTATCTACGCGTACTGCTTATACTATTACTACGCAAGATCAGACATGTCCGGTTTCATGCAAACCTCCTTCTTCTTCGGTTACATGGCTTGCATTTGTTACGGTTTCTTCCTCATGCTCGGAACCGTTGGCTTCCGTGCCGCTCTTCTCTTCGTCCGCCACATTTACCGGTCGATTAAATGCGAGTAAAATTGTTGCTGCCAATCACTCCCTCAAAAAGCTTCACTTGCGATTTTTTGGTAGAACGAAGAAGATGCAAAAAATAGATCCGTCCTTTAGGTAGATAAAGACTTGTTTTAAAGCCAACATACCAAAACATCAAATGGCTTTTAAGGTTTATATTCTTAGGGCTATTTTATGATAAGTGCTGTCTTTCTCCCTTCTTTTTTAATGTCTATGTGAAACTTTTGTTGTTGAGGCGAGTCTTGTCTTTTCTCTGCTTCTACTATAGTGCTTTATCTCTTTTTTGGGTAATTAATTAACTACATTGTATCTTTTTTTTTCTTATATATTCTAAAAACGAAAGCACCAAGTTTCCTTTGACTTTTATGTTTTTTTTCTTGGACCTAAAAGCGTACATGCTTGCTTCGAGATGATATCTCTATAGCACGGAACAAATCGTTCTGATAGGACAGTATGAGTTAAAAAGCAAGAGATTGGAAGTTCGTGTTGTAACTCCGTATTGTAAAATCAGTAAAAGAATAAAACCTAGATGTTTTTTTATCGGAAATGAATTTTTTTCAGTTGAAAGATGAAAAGACATCACTAAATCTCAAAACAGAGAAAATATTAACCGATATATTTTTTATATTCTTAATATAACAAAACAAAACATAAAAATGGATTAAATGATGATAAATACTTTTATGTAAATACAAAATTATGATAGGTGGTTAGTGAATATTAATTAGATAGTATTAAAATTATTTATTTATTTGTGATTTTTTAATTTTAATTTTTAACTTATTATATATATTATAATTTTAATTCAGTTTTATTTTAAAAATTATTTTATCTGCAATTAATCGTAGCTACAAATGTTTGGAAGAAAACATGTTTTGGTTTTAGAAAATTTGAAATGATATAAATAAAAAATATCTTTTATGATTATTACCAAATAATAATAACTGAAGCTATCCATAAATTTTGTTTTTGTAGATGATTATAAACGATAGTAGGAAAACCAATCAACCTAAATCAGCAAAATAATTGAATAATCAGGTTTCAACCAGCCTAGTATCTCCGATTCTCCGGTTTTGCTCGTTTATTTGGGTCGAATAAAATGGGCCTTAAGCCCATTAAACAATAATCTGACGTAGTGTCAGAGCGTGAAGACTACAAATGACAGGCGTGCTTAAAACAGAGGGAATGATCTAAATGATGATCATCATGATTTCTCCACCTCATCTTAACTTTTATTTTGTTTTAAAATTCACATCTTTGGGGTCGATGGTAATAATTATGATATCGCTACGACGGGCCAAAGCCAAAAACACTTAGGTTAATTCTAAATATATGAACACAACACACAAACATTTTTTGTTGTTAGAGAAACAACACACGAAGATGGTTCTAAATTTTTCAAATTTATTGACATACTAATATTTATAAAAAATATTTTTTTGTTCAATATAAAAACTAATTATTTTTGTTAAATATAAAAAAAATATAAAAAAAATATAAAAAAAAATATTTTTCTTGGATTTTTCTCTTTAACAAAAAAGAAATATATAGAAGTTTAATTTCTTCAGACAAAAACAAAATAAGAATAAAATGGGTTGCATGGAGTGGTATAAATCTACCCCACGTTTGCAAAAAAAAGAGAGTAAGAGTGTGTTTACTGTCTTAGTAAGAAAAGTTAAAAAAGCTGAAATGTTTTGACAAGGATTTAACAGGAAACAGAAACAGAGTACTCGCCAATCATTTGGACACAGTAAAAAAATAAGAAAAAGAACGCGTGCCATTCACGACATCATCGGTCCCTCTCGAACCTCTTTTAACTTTTTAACAAGATTAAGTAAAAATATTACAAAAGTTGACCCAAAATTGCATAGCTTTCCACGTGTTTTTCTTACTTCTTACACATTTTAGTTGTAAGTAACTGATAATATTTCCTCAAATCACATGCATAATATTTCATTAATCTAAAAATCGCGCTTGTTGCATCTCTATATTTTCTTATTATGTTTTATAGATTTGGTTCTTTAATTTTATAGTATATAATCTATTCGATCGGGTAATTAGATTTGAACGCTTATCTCCATGGTATACAGTATTTTCTTTGATTTTTGATATAAGTGCACATCATATATATTATCATTATGTCTCCATCGTCGAGGATATTATCCTATTATTATCAGCATATGATTTAAACCAACATTGATTCTTCAAATAGTTTTTTAATCATTTGAACTTCAAGTCATGCTTGGTTGACCATATGACTTTTACACATTTGTCAAAAAAAATGATTCCTCCATGCACTACTTCCACATTTTAAGTTATCTCCAAGTAAAGGTGAGTTGATTTTAGTGGTTGTGTCAAAGTCTTGAAATCTCATTCTCAAATTAGTTTGGGCTGGAACTTTCATACGTATAATCTAAGACGAGTGTATTTAATTTAAATCCTCAAGTGATTTATCTTAATATAATAAATATTATGTTATTAAAAAAAATTAAAATGTATTGTTATTGAAATTGTGATTTTAAAATGTACTTTAAAACCCACTGAAATATTCTAAGTAGTGAATTTTAAGAAATTTGTGGTGATTTTAAAATGTTAGAATGGAGTTTCTTTATTAAAAATATAAAAATATAAATCCCAAAGTTTAAAAAGAGATTTTAGAGTGTTTTAATTCAAAATCATAATAATTTCTATAATTCACCTAAAATCATCTAAAATTCATTTAAAATCAAATCACTTCAAATCTTTTCAATATATTGAATACACCCTCCTAAAAATGGCCATAATCTCATATCCACTAAGAAAAGATTAAAAAAATCCAAAAATTACAAGTGTGCTCAAAATGGAGTCCTACTATTGCCATTAGATTATATTTTTTAATCACAATATCCAATATATTTGTTCTTAACATAATTTATCATCATACATAAGGAAGTTTGACCTTTCATGCCTAATTAGCAAGGTTAATTAGCTGAAAACCACCAGCGCAGAGAGTGCTATTGGTTATAATTATATACGTAATTGGCAAGGAGCATCTTTTAGATTTTTATTTTTTTTCTTTCAAAAAGAATTAGCATATATTCAATTACTTCTGGTAGGTTTCTGTAAATGCGCCTCTTAAGATATAGTCAATACATGATATTTTAAAAGAGAAATTATTACTTTTGGCCGTGTGTATATAAAATATTATTTATACATGCATATATTTATGGTGTCTTCTTTGTATTTGCATACATGGATTGAATGTATACTGAAAACTCAACTTTGATATTAAACTAACTACAAATTGTTGGAAATAATTAATAATAACAAAACCATTCTTAGTCCTTTCGAAGGAGGAAAACGTTCATGTTCATTCTTTACGAGGTCAAATAATCCTTTGTACAATAGAAACTCAAAATTATAAAAAAAAACTCATACTATATCGAAATATATCTAGTTTGTTATCTAGAACGGTCAAATGAACCAATATTCAAGAGAAAACATTGAACATAATTCATATAAAAACAGATACATATATATATATATATCTACGCATTAGTGGTAGTGAAAAGAGAGAAATGAGTAAAAAAGTATTTAAACAATATTGTAGGCAAAATAATCATAACCTCTAATGCCACTAAACCACGAGCTAATTGATATCGTTCCTCTTGTGGGCCTTTTTCAGTATTACTCTCCACTATAATTCGGTCCTTTTTATTTATTTATTAATTATATAATCAATAATATATATATTTTATAGTCACCAATAGTGTGAAACATTATAATACACAAATCTATAGTGATAAGATTTGCAGTATGTTAGTTGTAATGGAATTAAAGTTCGAAGAATAATTATTCCATACTAGAAACTAGTGATCTTAGAGAAATGGTCTCTTGTGCAACCCAATGGTAGCTAGATTAATAACTAGTCGAAGCATATACAAATATAACTATCTGTCAATGGTTTGTTTTTGTCAACATAGTCTAGTGGCTTTAATATCCCTCTTAATATTGAAGGGTGTTGGGTTCGAACTCTTAACATGTATCATGAATTTCAGATGTGACTAGTACTGTGCCACATGATTCCGACTGTCAATGAAATTAACAAATTAATATTTTTTTTTCTTGGATATAAATATATTTAATTTAATTTCTATTGGAGAATTTAATAATTTATTACTTATATATTAAAAACAACAAAAGCTTGATCAACGTATCAGTGTAGTAACTTACATGTATGTTTTTATTTCATATGAATACAATAAAACAATTATGTTTATAGTAGCATTCTATAATAATTACCACGTTTCACAATCATTAATTAAAACAAAATGTTATATATTTATTATATAATGATATTTATAAATATTATTCATTATCGGAATCATGTAATATAATAATGATAACCTCTAAAATGCATGACATAAAGTGAATATTTAACTATTAAAGTAAGTTTTGAAAAAAAATATTCATTTGAAGAATAACTATAGATATATACCATTATTTATCTACCAAATTACCCTTTGCATTTATTGTTTTACATAGGTGGATATCAAATAATCAACCTGATATTATGCTTAGTTTATAGAATTCCACACATAAAATTGGTGGTGATGGCAATGTAATGATGAAAACGATGGAGTGTGTGACTTGGAACATTATATAAAGGCTACATTTATGGCATATAATATGATACTAAATTAATACAAAGCATATTAAAATGTAAAAATAAGTGAGCAACATAATGGTTACACCATAAAGTTTGTTATTGTAATTTGTAAAGTCACATCTCTCTGTTCATTCCCCCACGCCTCTGCCTCCACCATGAACCTTGGATCAAACAATTACAAGTTTTACACACACACACACAATGCGCTAGCCTTTGATTTGCATTAATCAGTATCCAAGTTTTGAGTTGCAATAGTTCTTCCCACAATTCCTGAACATAGTTTTGCACTCTTTCTTCAGGCAAATGTATACTATTGATTTTTTTCTTCATTACCAATAGTTTTTAGTTAGATATTTAGCAGTGATCATATTCTTATTTTATTTTTGGTTAGTTCCGACCCTGGATACAAGCATGAGCTTCTAGTTTTTTTTTTAAAGAGTGTATTAGAGATCAATTTTTATTTAAAATTCACCTAGTCCTAGACTCTAGTGGTAACAACTAAACAGAGCATTTTTAAGTGATACACTTACCGTTCAAAACCTAATACATGACATTTTTATCTTCTTATGTTTTTTTTAAAAAAGTTAATAAAACCCCAAAAAAGTTGCTTGAAGTCCTATAATGATCAGGACCGGCTCTGCTTTTAGCTTCAAAAGTTTTGTATTTTCATATTGATTTATTATATATTAATTTTTTATTTTTCATAATCGTTGCAGCAAACGATAATAAACAAAATTTAACGTTTAAAAAACTAACAACAACATCTCATTTTTTTCAAGTGTTTAATAAGTCGCTGCGACTGTTTTCAGTTCCCATATCGTTAAATATGTTTTCATCATAGTCTTTTTCTTAGCTGCTATCGTTGGTCGCCATCGATTATGACCGAACAGGACTTAAATCAACTTGTAAAATTAAAATCATTGGAAAACAAAGACGACATATTCTTTTATTTTGATTTCTTTTTTTTTTAATCTATAACTTAGCTTACGAGTTGTTTAGAAAACATCACATGTAAAAAAAAAAAACGTTATTCGATAAAGAGCTTAGTCACTCTCAGAATTGATATAAAAATTATAAGCAATCAATGTTAAAATATAATTAAATTTGAAAGAAAAGCAGCTTTTTCTTCCTCTTGCTCTGCTTTAGCATCCCCCCGAAAAAGAAAAGTTTTTATCAGCTAACATTCTTCACTTACTTATCCTTCTTCATTCAAACTCCAACAACCTCCCTCCAATGACAAATTCACGAAACCGGGTTCGGATCCAAATCCGAATCTCCTTCGTCTTCCTCCTTGCCCATTTATCTATATCTTCTTCCTCCGACCAATCCTCAATCGAAACTGACACATTATCTCTCCTCTCTTTCAAATCAATGATCCAAGACGATCCAAACAACATTCTCTCAAGTTGGACCCCTCGAAAATCCCCTAGCCAATTCTCCGGCGTCACTTGTCTCTCCGGAAGAGTCTCCGAGATTAATCTCTCCGGTAGTGGTCTCTCCGGAATCGTTTCTTTCAGTGCCTTCACCTCTCTTGATTCTCTCTCTGTTCTTAAACTCTCTGAGAATTTCTTCGTTTTAAACTCAACCTCTCTTCTTCTTCTTCCCTTGAGCTTAACCCACCTCGAACTCTCTTCCTCTGGTTTGATCGGAATGTTCCCTGAAAATTTCTTCTCCAAATACTCAAATCTTATTTCCATCACCCTCTCTTATAATAACTTCACCGGGAAGTTACCTGAAGATCTTTTCTTAGGAAGTAAGAAACTCCAAACCCTTGATCTTTCTTACAACAACATAACCGGCTCAATCTCCGGTTTAATCATTCGTTTCTCTTCTTGCGTCTCCTTGTCGTTTCTCGACTTCTCCGGGAACAGTATCTCCGGCTACATCCCTGTCTCGCTCATCAACTGCACCAACCTCAAAAGCTTGAATCTTTCTTACAACAACTTCAATGGGTCGATTCCGAAATCGTTCGGTGAGCTAAAAAGGTTGCACATTTTGGATCTTTCGCATAATCGACTCACCGGTTGGATCCCACCAGAGATCGGAGACGCTTGTGGTTCATTACAAAACCTCCGGATTTCTTACAACAACGTCACAGGTGTGATCCCTGATTCGTTGTCTTCTTGTTCTTGGATACAGGTTCTTGACCTTTCCAACAACAACATCTCCGGTCAGTTCCCAAACAGAATCCTCCAGAGTTTCGGATCTCTTCAAATCTTGCTTCTCAGCAACAATTTCATATCCGGAGAGTTTCCGCCTACGATCTCTGCTTGCAAGAGCCTGAGAATCGTTGATTTCAGCTCGAACAGATTCTCCGGCGTGATTCCGCCGGATTTATGTTCCGGAGCAGCTTCATTAGAGGAGCTAAGAATCCCGGATAATCTCGTCACAGGAGAGATTCCTCCGGCGATATCTCAGTGCTCGGAGCTTCGAACAATTGATCTCAGTCTCAATTATCTCAACGGTACAATCCCACCTGAGATCGGAAATCTCCAGAAACTCGAACATTTCATCGCCTGGTACAACAATCTCTCCGGGAAAATCCCGCCGGAGATCGGAAAACTCCAAAACCTCAAAGATCTTATCCTCAACAACAATCAACTCACTGGAGAAATCCCACCAGAATTCTTCATTGCGGCAACATCGAATGGATCTCCTTCACAAGCAACAGATTAACTGGACAAGTCCCTTGAGATTTCTGAATCCTTTCCCGATTAGCCGTTCTTCAGCTCGGAAACAACAATTTTACCGGAGAGATCCCTTCAGAGCTCGGCAAATGCACAACACTAGTCTGGCTTGATCTCAATTCAAACCACTTAACCGGAGAAATCCCTCCCCGGTTAGGTCGTCAACCAGGTTCAAAAGCTCTTTCCGGTTTACTCTCCGGCAACACAATGGCCTTCGTTAGAAACGTTGGAAACTCATGTAAAGGCGTCGGAGGTTTGGTGGAGTTCTCCGGAATCAGACCAGAGAGGCTTCTTCAGATTCCATCTCTTAAAAGCTGTGATTTCACAAGAATGTATTCAGGTCCGATTCTGAGTCTCTTCACGCGTTACCAAACCATTGAGTATCTTGATCTTTCGCATAATCAGCTCTCCGGCGAAATTCCTTTCACGATCGGTCAGCTCAAGAATCTCGGCGTGTTTGATGCGTCGGATAATCGATTGCAGGGTCAAATCCCTGAATCTTTCTCGAATTTATCTTTCTTGGTGCAGATTGATTTGTCGAATAACGAGTTAACTGGTCCGATTCCGCAGAGAGGTCAGCTCAGCACTCTTCCGGCGAGCCAGTATGCAGATAATCCGGGACTTTGCGGTGTTCCTTTACCAGATGTAAAAACGGGAACAATCAGCTTCCTGCGGGACCAGAGGAAGGGAAACGTGCAAAGCACGGAACAACGGTGGCTTCTTGGGCAAATAGCATTCTTCTGGGAGTGTTGATTTCTGCTGCGTCGGTTTGTATTTTCATCGTTTGGGCGATTGCGGTTCGTGCGAGGAAGAGAGACGCGGAAGACGCGAAGATGCTTCACAGTTTGCAGGCGGTTAATTCTGCCACAACTTGGAAGATCGAGAAGGAGAAAGAGCCGTTGAGTATTAACGTGGCGACATTTCAGCGACAGTTCAGGAAGCTTAAGTTTTACAGCTTATCGAGGCGACAAACGGATTCTCTGCCGCGAGTATGATCGGACACGGTGGATTCGGCGAGGTTTTCAAGGCGACGCTTAAAGACGGTTCTTCAGTGGCAATCAAGAAACTGATTAGGTTAAGCTGTCAAGGAGATAGAGAGTTTACGGCGGAAATGGAAACTCTAGGGAAGATCAAACACCGAAACCTCGTACCGCTCTTGGGATATTGTAAAATCGGGGAAGAGAGACTGCTCGTATACGAGTTTATGCAATACGGAAGCCTCGAGGAAGTACTTCACGGACCGAGAACTGGGGAAAAACGGAGGATCTTGAACTGGGATGAGCGGAAAAAGATTGCGAAAGGAGCGGCGAAAGGGCTTTGTTTTTTGCATCATAACTGTATCCCTCATATAATCCACCGCGATATGAAATCGAGTAACGTGCTTCTCGATCAAGAAATGGAAGCTAGGGTTTCAGATTTCGGAATGGCGAGGCTGATCAGCGCATTAGACACGCATTTGAGTGTGAGTACCTTGGCAGGTACGCCAGGTTACGTGCCGCTGAATATTACCAGAGTTTCAGGTGTACGTCTAAAGGTGACGTGTACTCAATCGGAGTTGTGATGCTTGAGATTTTGAGCGGGAAAAGACCTACGGATAAAGATGAGTTTGGTGATACGAATTTGGTTGGTTGGTCGTGTAGAACCTTATAAAATCGGATTTTAGAAAAATCAATTTGCAATACAATTTATTTCTTAAAATTGAAATAAAGTATTAAACTCATATATATATATATATTAATATAGACATGTACATATAAACATTAACATTGCCATTATGTGGGTGTAACTTATTTTCAACAAATAATAATGGCATATACATAAATTAATAATATTAAATTCTATAATTAAATGTAACATTTGACCATCATAAAAGCTAACAATAATTAATTAATTATATGGCCAAAAATTATCTCATGAACATGTTTATAGATTTAATATTTTCAAGACATGATTTCAAGACGATCATTTTTGATAACTTAATAAGAACATGAACAAAATTCGGTTTTGAATCATAAAAACAAAAGCAAAAAAAAAAATATTTGGAGGCGGGATGATCCCTTTCCTTAACTCAATAAAATGCCCGCAATGAGACGGTTTACATGCATTCTTTGAATCCCAGGATACAACCAAATATTAAGACAAACATGCTTCATTCATGTTTGAATCTACGAGCTAATTATCTACTATATACTCAAGAACACAAATTTACTTCCGAAAGAGAGAAGTAAAAGAGGGAGAAAGTTAGAACCTGTTAAACCTTGTGAATTCCTTAGCTACTACCACTTAACACCAACAACCAAGAAGATATTTCAAGAGAGCTTCAACACTTAAGAAACTTCTCAAAGAATATCTAAAATGTGTCTAAAGTGTTTTCTTGTTTTTTTTAGAATGAATGGATGATTTTTCCTTTCTATGTAGCTTGCTATTTATAGGAAAAGAATAGCTTGGTGGTCAAGTAGATTTAATGGCCAAATTTATTTGGTTTTTAATACCAAAATTTGTAAGTTACAAAAAATCTTTGACCTCCCCTAAGCAAATTCTCATTCACATTTAACTATATATTATAAGTCCACATGCTTATTAATATATTATTCCAACAATCCCCCACATGAATAGAATTGACTCTAAAACACTGAGGATGTTTTTGAAAACCTTTTTAGGATAGATTTAAGGCTGAAAGAAGACTTTCTTGAGTATATGCGAAAAATAAATGTATATGAAAAGGTTGCATTTTTCAGCGTTGAACCAATCACTGTTATAGTCTATCGAGTTTACAAGCCCAGTTGGTGAACACGATGTCTTGAACCATCCGGATTTCTAGTGTAAACTGAAACAATATATATAACACAGTTATATTTTCTAGTAGAACTTTCGCTCTCTCGTTGTGTTCATTTTGGCCTTGAACATGCCTGGTATTTCTTGAGTGAACTTGGAGAATACAGCCTTCCCTTATTCTCCTAGAAACGGCCCCATTTCACACTCAACAGGTGATTCTCGTATTCTATTTCGAAGTATTCTGCTTTACTTCCTTGAAATAAATATGATGAAATCATTAAAAGCTTACGCTTACCCTCAATTTTGCAGACAACACTGTTTATCATTATTAGGAACTGGGTAGAAACATAAGTTTCACAGTGTTTTCTTAGACTTAATTTGACTTAGTTGTCCCTTTGAACCTAGAAAGTATAGGTGGGGTTACCGCCAAATTTCATCGTTTAATCATAGGCTTTAAACCCATTCCTATTGATGATTTCAATACTTGATCTCGGATCAGACCTTTCGTAAAAGGATCTGCTAAGTTATCAGCTGATTTGATGTAATCTAGCGAAATTACACCACTTGAGATCAATTGTCTAATGGTCTTATGTCGTCTACGTATATGACGTGACTTGCCATTGTACATGCTATTGTTAGCACGAGCTATAGCCGATTGATTATCACAGTGTATCCGAATTGATGACACTGGTTTTTCCCACATCAGAATATCTTCCAAAAAAAAAAAATTCGAAGATGCTCTGCTTCTTCTGCGGCTTTGTCCAAAGCAATGAATTTAGATTCTATTGTTGACCTAGCCAGCATTGTTTGTTTTGAAGATTTCCAGGATACTGCAGCACCCCCAAGTGTAAACACATAACCACTTGTGGACTTCGAGTTTTTGGAATCTGATATCCAATTAGCATCGGTATATCCTTCCAACACGGCAGGTTCTGAACCGTAATGCAGTCCATAATTTTTGGTAAAGCGTAAGTAATTTAATACTCTCGTTATCGCTTTCCAATGGATGTGCCCTGGATTGCTCGTGTACCTACTTAGTACATTTACCGAGTGAGCTAAATCTGGTCTAGTACAATTAGTCAAGTACATTAGACTTCCGATTACTCGAGCATACTCATTCTGTGATACCGGTGCACCTGAATTTTTCGTCAGGTGAAGTGTGGTATCCACAGGTATTGTGGAGGTTCCAGTTGAATAGTTCTTGAATCTATCAAGTACTTTCTCAGCGTAATGGTGCTGGGATAATATATATCCTCCAGGATGTCTAGTGATTTTAATTCCAAGAATTGCATCAGCTAGTCCCATATCCTTCATTTCAAACTGTCCATGTAACATGGTTTTAGTCTGATTTATAATATCGTTGTCACTTCCAATGATAAGCATATCATCTACGTTTAAGCATAACATAACGTATACATATTTCGTAGTTTTGAAGTACAACCATTTATCGCATTCATTTATGCGAAACCCATTTGACATCATTACTTTGTCAAATTTCTCATGCCACTGCTTTGGAGCTTGTTTAAGTCCATACAGCGATTTTAAAAGTCTACAGACCTTGTCTTCTTGTCCAGGAATAACAAACCCTTCAGGTTGTTTCATGTATATTTCTTCTTCAAGATCTCCATTAAGAAAAGCAGTTTTTACATCCATCTGGTGAATTTCCAGATTTCTTAATGCTGCGATGCATATGATAGTTCTTATAGAAGTTATTCTCGTCACAGGAGAATATGTGTCAAAGAAGTCTAAACCTTCTTTCTGACGAAATCCTTGGACCACAAGTCTGGCTTTATACTTGTCAATAGTCCCATCGGTTTTTAGTTTGGTCTTAAAGATCCATTTACAACTGAGAGCTTTGAACCCTTCTGGTAAATCCGTTATGTAAAACGTATGGTTTTGCATAATTGAATCGAATTCACTGTTGACTGCTTCCTTCAAATAAGGAGCATCAGGTGTAGACATTGCTTCCGAAAAGGTATTTGGTTCATTTTCTGTGAGTAAAATCATTAGAAAATCATCACCAAAATTTTTCTCCTTTCGAGCTCTTTTGCTACGTCTGAGTTCAATTTCAGCGTTTTCTCCATTGTCTAGACCAATGGCAGAGTTGCTTGTTTCACCTACATCTCTTTCTTCCCTAGTCCGTTTAGGGTGTATTTTATCCTTACACGGAAAAATATTTTCAAAGAATGATGCATTTCCCGATTCTATAATTGTATTTACATGGATATCTGGGATATCTGATTTGTGAACCAGAAATCGATAAGCACTACTATGGTGCGCATATCCGATAAAAATACAATCAACTGTTTTCGGTCCAATTGTGACCTTTTTCGGGACATGTACTGCCACTTTTGCTAGGCACCCCCACACTTTCATCTATTTGTATGAAAGGACTATACCTTTCCACAGTTCATATGGCGTTTTTCCCGTCACTTTGTGTGGGATTTTAGTTAGAATATAATTTGAAGTCATTAAAGCTTCCCCCCACATGTTCTGGGTTACGCCAGATTCTTGCATCATTGCATTCATCATTTCTTTTAAAGTTCGGTTTTTGCGTTCTGCAATTCCATTTGATTCTGGTGAGTAAGGAGCAGTTGTTTGATGAATGATGCCATTTTCTCTACAAAATGCATCGAACTGCCCTTCATATTCTCCACCTCTATCACTCCGAACTATTTTTATAGTTTTGTCCAGTTGATTTTCAACTTCCAGCTTATATTCCTTGAATTTATCCAAAGCTTCACTTTTGCTTTGTAACAAGTAAATATAACAATATTTTGTACTATCATCAATGAAAGTCACAAAATACTTTTTACCTCCTCTAGTGGGTAAATATTTTAAATCGCACAAATCAGTGTGGATTAAACCCAGAGGTTCGGTGGTTCTCTCAACTTTTGGAGATGGTCGTTTTGTGAGTTTTGCTTGTACGCATACTTCACATTTATCTTTACTTAATTTGCATTTCGGAATTAGGTTTAAATCCATTAACCGAGTTAATGATTTATAGTTCACATGTCCTAATCTTTCATGCCAAATAGTAGAAGACTCAACCAAATAAACAACTGGATTATTCTTATTAATTTCAGAGTTTGTTACAACTTTGGGAGTGACTGTCATTACATTCATTTTGATCAGTCCATTCTTAACAAACCCCTTGCCCAGATACACCCCATTTTTCTTAAGTACCAACTTATCAGCGTGAAAGTTGATGCTAAATCCAGCCTTACTCAGGAGAGTACCAGAAATGAGGTTCTTCCTTATGTTGGGCACATTTCTCACATTTGTGAGGGTGATCTCATGTCCTGAAGTCAACTTCAGTATCACCTTTCCATGTCCAGCGACCTTGGATGAATGTATGTCGCCCATCATGATTTCCTCATCTGTGTGGCACTGTTGATAGGTGTTGAACATTGCCTTATCTTTGCAGATGTGGGCCGTTGCACCGGTATCATACCACCAGTCCAGTGGGTTTCCCTCCACTGAATTGACTTCATCAGTCACAACACAGCAGAGATCTGCTTCAGTGAGGTTGACATTATGTGGTCGCTTCTGTATGGTCTTGGTGCGACACATGTCTGCCTTATGACCCATCTTGCCACACTTGTGACACTTTCCACTGAACTTCTTTGCACCAGAAGTATGCTTCTTGAAGCTCGTGGAGCTAGTGGCTCTGGGGTTCTTGAATGTGTAGTTCTTTTCTCCCATTTTTCCCTTGCCTTTTGCCTTAAGCTGTTCAGCAAGGTAAGCCTGATACCCTCTCTCTTCATTTTTGGAGAGGCGAATCGTTGCTTCATTGTGAAGTCTTGAGATCAATGATTCAAGCGACATTTGCTTTCGCTTGTGTTTCAAGTAATTCTTGAAATCCACCCAGCTTGGCGGTAACTTCTCAATAGTACAATCAACGATGAAAGCTTCAGGAAGGATCATTCCTTCAGCTGCAATTTCATTGTTGATCAGCTGCAATTGCTCAACTTGATCCATTATAGACCTTGAGTCCACCATTTTGAAGTCGAGAAGTTTTGTCACAGCATATCTCTGAAAACCAGCATTTTCAGACTTGTATTTCCTTTCCAAAGCTATCCAAAGATGCTTGGAAGTGGAGTACTCTTTGTCATTGTTGTAGACAGAGTACAAGTTGTCCACCAGTCGGCTTAGGATCCAACCTCTGCATAGGAAGTCAGAGTGCTTCCAAGCCTCCAATGTGGCTAACGTGCGCACATCTGTCTCTCCTTCTTCGGGAGTTTCAGGCTTGTCCTCCTTGAGGAACTTTGTCAGGTTCAGAGATGTCAAGTAGAAGTACATCTTCTGTTGCCAGTTCTTGAAGCCAGCCCCGTCAAACTTCTCGGGAAGTAGCCCATTTGTGTTGACAGGCACAAGGGTGGTTTGAGCTGTCACCATTGGTGCAATCTCAGCATTGTTACTTGTGTTTGCCATCTGTTAAACACTGTTTAACTTTGAGTTAAAATCTCATTTTTAACATGTTTTTAGATGCATTTTTAGCACATGTAGACACAATGCAATATCAGAAAAAACAAGTTTTTCATGCATTTACTCTCCCGATCGATCTTAAAGGAAATTGATCGGAGTTTGTATGATGAGATCGATCGACCTCACGTGGATCGATCAATCTTAAATATTGTGTTGTCTTGCGACCCGGTTAACAGCATCGATCTTGCGAGATCAATCAATCGGCTTGCGATCAATCGGTCGCTTGACCCGCGGTACCGGTTTCGGTTACAATTTAGATGATTTCTCTCGAACGACCGACAAGGTTCGATCGATCTGAGACCCGGATCAATCGATCCGGTCACGAAATCTTGAAACCGGTTTATTTGTTTCTTTTTTTTTTTTTTTTTTTTTTTTTTCAACATTCAAAATAGTTACACTTATTTTGCAAATTCGATTTTTCACACAACAAATCCGTTTAAAAAGCGAATTTTTATTGAGTTAAGATTGTAGAACCTTATAAAACCGGATTTTAGAAAAATCAATTTGCAATACAATTTATTTCTTAAAATTGAAATAAAGTATTAAACTCATATATATATATATATATTAATATAGACATGTACATATAAACATTAACATTGCCATTATGTGGGTGTAACTTATTTTCAACAAATAATAATGGCATATACATAAATTAATAATATTAAATTCTATAATTAAATCTAACATTTGACCATCATAAAAGCTAACAATAATTAATTAATTATATGGCCAAAAATTATCTCATGAACATGTTTATAGATTTAATATTTTCAAGACATGATTTCAAGACGATCATTTTTGATAACTTAATAAGAACATGAACAAAATTCGGTTTTGAATCATAAAAACAAAAGCAAAAAAAAAAATATTTGGAGGCGGGATGATCCCTTTCCTTAACTCAATAAAATGCCCGCAATGAGACGGTTTACATGCATTCTTTGAATCCCAGGATACAACCAAATATTAAGACAAACATGCTTCATTCATGTTTGAATCTACGAGCTAATTATCTACTATATACTCAAGAACACAAATTTACTTCCGAAAGAGAGAAGTAAAAGAGGGAGAAAGTTAGAACCTGTTAAACCTTGTGAATTCCTTAGCTACTACCACTTAACACCAACAACCAAGAAGATATTTCAAGAGAGCTTCAACACTTAAGAAACTTCTCAAAGAATATCTAAAATGTGTCTAAAGTGTTTTCTTGTTTTTTTTTAGAATGAATGGATGATTTTTCCTTTCTATGTAGCTTGCTATTTATAGGAAAAGAATAGCTTGGTGGTCAAGTAGATTTAATGGCCAAATTTATTTGGTTTTTAATACCAAAATTTGTAAGTTACAAAAAATCTTTGACCTCCCCTAAGCAAATTCTCATTCACATTTAACTATATATTATAAGTCCACATGCTTATTAATATATTGTTCCAACAGGTCGAAGATGAAGGCGAGAGAAGGGAAGCATATGGATGTGATCGACGAAGACCTTCTGAATATGGAAGAAAGTTCGGAGTCTCTAAGTTATAAAGAAGGTTATGAAGGAGTGAATGTGAAAGAGATGCTAAGGTATTTGGAAATAGCATTACGGTGCGTTGACGATTTCCCGTCAAAGCGACCTAATATGTTACAAGTGGTTGCTTTCTTGAGAGAGCTTCGTGGCAGTGAAAATAATAGTCACAGTAACAGCTCGTAGAGACATGAATATGATGATCTGTTTTTTTTCTTGGTCTTTGAATTTGCCTTTCTTTTAATTTTTCTGTGAGAATGTACATGCGGATCAATGATTAAGCAGAATAAGAACTCTGTATCAAACCTTTGTTTCGTGATTTAAGCTCTGGTATATAATACTACATAACTGCAGGATTTTTTAATCAGAGTTTAAGAAAGCTTATTGAATTTGATGACTTGATAAGATTTTTATTAAAAAAATTATTTATTATATATAATATTTGTAAAAGTCCTTATAAATTCAAATTTATATAATTTTTAAAAAATACAATTTTATTAAAAATAAAAATTTTATTAATAAAATCTATCAACTAAGATTTGAAGAAATTTGAAATATAATTTATAGTTAAAAATTAATAGATAGAAATACCATCTCGTATGATGGTATTTGAAAAGTTTTATAAAGCTAAAATTTATTAGTTTCAATTGCCAAAATAAATTAAAATTTTTGAAATGAACACAAAAACACTTATTGGAAATCAAAATTATTTATAAAAAATCAAATTTTGAAAAAATTTAATATTTAAATAGAAAACAGAGTTTGAAAAACTAACAAATATTATAATATAATATATCATTTTAAATAGTTTCTAAAAATTAGAAATAAAATTTTCAATATCCTAAAATCCCCACCAAAAAATTTAAAATCCCAAAAAAATCATCATCAAAATCTTTAAAATCTATTTAAATTCCACCAGATGTAAAACCTCATAAATCTTCTAAAATTCATAATCCAATAAAACCCTGGTGAACTATATGTATAAAAATGATATTTGTCTATACATACAAATTGGGTTGGCTGAAAGAGCTTCGAAATATGTACATTTGGGTCATGGCATTGAGAACCAAAAGAATGAATTATTAAGAAGCCTTAGGTCCATGATGACTTTTATTCTTCAGGCCCATGATGTTTAACACTTTATAAAGCTACATTCGAAAATTTTATTTTTGTTTGTTTGTTCCTTTGACAATTATAATTGTATAATATAACTATATAATACGAGAAAAGAAAAGGAGCAGAGAAATATAATATCTTAGTCGAAGTCACGTGTGACAAGACATCTCGGAGGAGGGACGAGTGGACCCCATTTTTAAGGGTAATTTAGTAACTTACAAAACTGAGTAAAGGATGTTGCAGGCGCGGGGTATATTTGTCTCTGCGAACCATACTGCATCATACGTCTCAAATTGTTTTTCTTTCCTCTGTAACATCAAAAAGGTAAATTAATAAAATTTGTCTTACTTTACTTCTTTTTTACTGTTAATCATAACTTTTTATTATCCACCTTTTTATAAACTTTTTCCTGGGATAAAACACCCCTCACTGTAATTGATAATTGATATACATAATGGGTAAATGTATATACTATAAATCCTCAAAAAATATATTGATGTTTTTTTTTGTTTTTATATGTCTGAATTTTGAATTTTGTTTAAACAATGCCACAATGCATGTTTCCTTTCCTGTGTCTCTGACATTTTCTTACAGCCTTGTCTCTTTTTTGCGGAAAACAAATTGTGTTCTTATTACTAAACGTAAATTATTTCGTACATTAATAATAAAGGAAGTTCTAATTTAAAGAAAAAAAAAGTATACCTTACTAGTTTGGAGAATCAAAATGCCAATACAGTTGAATTGTCACATCGTATAAAAGGGTGAATAAATAAATGAAAGCAAACAAATACTAAATTTTGGATATTATCATATATTAAGTTACCGATAATAATAATAGACGGTTAAACTTAAAACTAGCTTATCAGTTTACATATTCACATTATTTTAGGTTGATTTGACTTCTGATGATTGTCCGTATTACATGTTGCATGTCTTAGTTGAAATAATTTATATTAAAAAATGTTTTGCATTATTAGAGAAAACAATGGAAAAGTGGCTAAGTGGAAAATAACAAAGAACAAATTGGGACATGGGCAAACATTATCTAAGTACTCAGAAAGACATAAAGGAAGATGCACAATATTCTGAAGATTTATATATATATTTGGAATTAAATAAGGAAAATGCCAAAATCAAATTTACGAGGGCAAATATAAGAACAAAACTGAAAAAGACAAAAACAAGACCTCAGATTTCAGTGCAAAACACAGATATTGCAAAGACATAATTGAGCGCTTACTATTATTAAAATATTTTACACATATTTATGCAAATAAAGACAAACTTCATCGGCTTCGTTTATAATAATTAAATAAATATACAGCATTTTGGCCAGCTAATTTACATCATTTATATTTTATTTTCTTACGTCAAACATACAACATATTTTTGTTTGCTAAAAAAACCAAACAGATACGAAAAAATCAATTATAATTTGATATCCCAAAAATAATAATAAAGATGTCTGACTCGAATTAACAAAAGAAACTGAACCTTCTGCTTCTGCTTTTTCCTTACAAAAAAAAAACGAAATAATATTTAGAATAAGGTACTGAGTAAGCAATCTGTAAATGACGGAAACACCCATTGATAAAGGATGTCGACTCATACATCCCATCAAGGAAGTGAGGGGTATATTTGTCATGACATAAAAGTTGAGCATATGGTTGTTCCTTTGTGGGAAGTATGAGGCAATCCCATGTGATCAGAGATTTTCGTGCTAAGCCACTTCCAAATCCAACTAAGTACACTAATAATAAAATATATATTACTGTTGACAAAAACACATTATTTATATTAGCTTCGTATACTAAAATATAACAACTAAATAATTTATACTTTGGTATAAATAGAATATCAGGTATTATATGTATTGGATTTTGGAGATTAACTAATTATACGATAATTGTTTTGTTTTTTTGACATATTATAAATATCATGTTTTTACATTTTGTAAGATCATTCTTTTAGGGTAGTATTTACGCATTCACATATTTAACATTAAAAATAAATTATAAAAAGGGCGTACCAATCTTGTTTGTATGCTTAATGAATTCATCAAATTTATCAAAATCACAACACCAATATTATGTATGTTCATACATCATAGACCTGTCCAATCTAACAATGTTTGGTTGGAAATATGAATCATCACTATAATGTATTAATTAAGAAATTTAAAATGTATGTATTTATATCAATCAAATGGTTTTAAAACATGTCTTATTATTGTGTGCCTTTCCGCTCATACATCTTTCAATATCGGATATCAACTTTCGAATTTCTATATAAAAATGCAGTGGATTTACCGATTTAAATTACCACTTCTAATCATGTTTAGCAACAACAACAAAAATCTCTTCTAAACGTAATTGGTACTCGATTGGTTTCGAATTAATGGATCACGCTTGGATAAGTAATCACGATTGATAGCATAAAATTTATACGTGTTTTTTAACTGTCTATTTTCTATAGATAATTAGTCTAAATATTTAACTTAGAATCTCCCGACTAAATCTAAATTTTTTGCTGTGGGCAATTTTGAGTATTTTTCCCGGTGTTATGTGAACGCTACAAATATACATATGTATTTTCTTACATTTTTTTTTCTTATTGGTAGTAAATAAAACGATCAGGAATACATGTAAAAAATAACAGAAGACAATAAATGAGTAGCTAGAAAGTTTGCTAGAATTTGTAATAACAACAAGTGAAAATGGGTGGGGACTGTTTTATCATGTTTATAGATCAACACTTTTTTGCTGTTAAAAAAAAATTAAAAAAAAAAATCAACACTTTTTGTCCGAATCTAACGAAAGATGAAACGATGTTTATGTACCTCGTTATAAGTGTAACGGTCATGGACCAAAACGACATCATTATAGTACAATTCCCATCGCTCCAATGTAAACTCGTCCCAAGCAATTATAGCTTACCCACTTTGTATTAAATTTAAAATGAACTTTTTGCAAACCTAACAACTATTGGCTACATGTAGATTTTATTAATATGTTACATAGATTTGCTTTGATCAGTAAAATGTTTGAGATATCTCATTTTAAGCTTCACGAAAAATATCGTAGAGAAAACAAACACAAATAATTAACTGTATATTCACCAAAGTTCTAGATTTGGTAAAGCTTTCCTATGTGGATGTAGGCTAAACAATCAAGTACTTCCATCTACGAATCTCCACTATTAGCTTTAGCTTCGTTAAGCAGTGTAAACGTCTAAAATGGTAAAACAGAAACCGATTTTTGTTTTACGTACCGAGAATTACCTGGAGATTATTTGGATTATACATACCCCGTTATTGGAAGAAATAAAAATAGCAAAGATGATATATATATATATACTGTAAACTTTATGGTTCTATGACACGGATGAAAATTTTATTTTTCAACGATTTAAAGTGTAGTGGCGGAACTGACAGTAACATGCAAGATTCTATGAACAGTCAATTTTCTATTACTCTTTAATGCAGCATATCAATAAATCGAACAACAATAATTTGTAGGATTTCATTAAACCTGTGTTTTTCCCCAACAATTTGAACCGAAATAGATTGTGGAGGCGCTGATAACATCATGTAAGGTTCTTTGAACTTATTAATGAAGACTGAATATGGTCGCCAGGGAGTCTTAATACTGTTGGACGAAAGATTTACAGGAGTTCAAATATAACTGAAAAATTAACCATTACAATAATTAAATAATCATATATAATGGTACAAAGAGGAAAAAAATAAGACATACCATGTAATTAATACCCAAGAATATCAGCTAAAAATTTTCATTTATCTTAGTTTCTTTTTTTATTAAAACCCTTTTCAAACTTTATGATCCCTCTCCGTCAGTATTCGCTGACGACATGTAACTCACCACAAGAGATGTCTCATCCGCCGCGGGACCCGCAACCACTTGAAACTGTCCTTTACAAGTTTGACAAGTAACTTGCATAATCGTCGAGCTTATCTTCTTCATAGATTGGTGCTTTAAAAGCTTAGCTCTCTCAAGCTCAGCTTGTGCTTGTTGCCTTATCTTCTTAGCATTCACAAACTCGTTTTCCGCTATCTCTCGTTGCCTCTTCGCTTCTCTTTTAGCTTCCTCTGCGTAAGCTTTCTCCTTCATCGCTATCTTCATGATCTGTTCACTCGCCATTATTTCTTTTATACCATCAAAGTTGTTGTAGTGATGATATGATGATGATGATGGTGCAATGGAGAGGTTTAAGTTTGTGGTATCATGATGATTACGATGGTGAAATGGTTCTTTAACTTTGTGTTGTTGGTTTTCTTGATTAGGTTTTTGATTCGGCGTTAATGGAAGAAGCTGGAGTTCGAGGTTGAGATTCTTTGATGAGTGAGTGAGAATTGAAGGTGAGTTTCTCATCAGAATTGGATGCCCTTCAAGAGGTAAAGGAGTCGCAACCGCAATTGCACCACCGTAATTCGTTTCGCTAGACGGAGTGCTTGCGGTTGAGGCGGTTCTAGAGGAGCAGGCTGGGACAGTGACCGTGGTTTGTGGCGGTGGCGGCGGTTCACGGTGAACTTTTCGTATGGAGCAGTTATCTTGATGTTCAATAAAACTCTCCACCCTAAAAAAAAAACAAGAAACCTATCAATTAAATTATTTTTTATAATATAGGGTTATGAAGTGTCAAAGTGATTATTATATTGGTAAACTTATAATTTAATATTAAGTTTCTCAGTTCAAACCTATGAAATAACTTAGGACTTATATATAATATAGTAACATGAGTTTAGGTCCACTAAAAAGCCTAAAAATATGTAATTTATTTATAGATTGGGGGTCAATGTCATTAATCGAATTTATTAAGCTTGCTTTTATGTCCCAAGGCCAAACACAAAAGTCATAGAGAAATCTTAGAAAACTGTGATGCATACACATCAATACACAGAATTAGTAAAAATGATGAGGGATGGTCAAATCACATAGTACTATAACTATCAATCTTGTTTTTGGGTCGCTAGAGCAATTTCTATTTATACCTATAATTTTCCTTTGTAAGTATATGTGATCTCGTAAATATACAAAACAAACAGAGCCCAATTCTTGATACGAAGCAATTTTTTTAACCTATCACATCCGTCCAAAAGTTTGCATCTTTCACGAATAATAGTATAATATCAATAATTGATAAAATCGGTCCAAAATTCAAAAAGTTGGAATCTTCTCATAAAAAATCGAATTACAGTGAGAAGAACAAGAAATTAAACCTGGAGAAGACGCGACCACAGTCGCAAGAATGGCCTCTAGTGCCACAAGTTTTGAGATGAGCTTTGTAATCTGATTGAACAGCATAACCTTTAGAGCATCTCTCACAAACCCATTGCTTATGGTTACTGTGTTTTCGTCTGAAATGTTTTTTTATTCCAACAAGATCTCCAAGAGCATGACAAGGATCGTGGTGAAGACAAGTGGGTTCAGGGCAAACATACACTCGTTTCTTCACCTCTATGTTGTTGTCTCTCTTCAGAAGCTTCCATGGAACCTTGTGACGTCTTCGATGCATTTGGAGATTTTGATCTCTTTGAAACCCTTGGTTACAGATCTCACATATGTATCTGTCTGATTCAAGAAGAGTTCTTGGTGATAAAGACACAACTTCTGCATCTGGATCTGAAGAGAAGAAGCAAAACCCATGTCTTTAATTTCGAATAACATCAATAAAGTTGAGATATTTTTTGCTTTTTATTTTAAAAAGTTGAGATTTGTAATGGGTTTAAGAGAAACAATGGTAACCAATATATACCCACCCCCCCATAAACTTGAAATTGGTAATAAGAAAATAAATAAAAAACTTTAAAATATAACCATCAAATAACATGTCTATGATTAATCATAAAACTTTTGATGGGGTTTAGTTAAGAGAAAACCAGGAAACCAAGTGATACCCATAACCTAGAAGAAAATTTGGAACTTTGAAATCTAACCTATCAAAAGAACATGTCTATGATTAAACATTAACAAAAAAAGGGTGAGTGTTTTTAATGGGGTATTAGAGAAAACCAGGAAAACTCAATAAGACTCATGAGTTAATATTGGTAATAAGGAAATTAAAAAAAAAAAACTATAGAATTGAAATTTCGGAAGTGGGGATTTATTATTACCTGGTGTACCTGCAGGTCTTCTTTTCCTCTTCTGAGTGGATGTGTTTGTGGTGGTGACCCCATTTTCAGAAGAAGAGAGGAAAGGATCAGAAGAAGAAGAAGAAACCACACAGCATGTGTTACTAGTGTTCTTGTTGGAAACAGCATCCAACATCACTACTGCTCCTTGATCTGTTCTCATCAATTACTACTTTTTCTTCTCTTTTTTTTTTGACTTTATTGTATTTTGGATTTCTAGAGATTGATTTGATGAAACAACAAGACCCAGAGACAAAAAAAAAAACGAATAAGAAGAAATTTTGAAGATAGTGGGAGGTTCAGCTTTACAAAGAAGAGGAAGGAATAATAAAGAGAGAGAGAGAGAGAGGAGATAGGGGGAGAAAAGTTCTTTTAATGAAGCTTTTCTGCAACAAAAGCTTTTCAAAACTTTTTCTTAGACTCTTCAAAGTTCTCTAATGTTATATGATGAAAGCTTTTTCTTGGGTCTCTCTCTTTCTCTCTCTTTGCTATTTTGTATCATTAACCTATCTCTCTCGTTCACTTGAGAGTTTAGATCAAGTTAGAGGGTCTTTGATGCCTATATTGCCTCTGCTTATAAAGCTCATTGCTATGTTCCATCACTATACATACAATCTATACATACATACACTCTTGGAGAGAGAGGGAGAGGGAGAGGTGAATGTGTTTGTGTTTGTGTTTTTTTAGATTTACATTTAGATTTTTCTTTTTGTTATTTTGTATTTACATTTTAGACTTTGTTTCTTAGAGTATGTTGGATATATAGATTTTTGGCTTTGGACCCATATCTTGTCTGATTGATGAATTTGTCTGATTTTCTTGAACCTTCATAAAATATTTTTAAAATAATAATAATTTATTTTTAAACAAAATAATTTTTGTTACTATCTGCACGAGTATTACCTGACCTAGGAAAGAAACAATTTAGATAATATATAGTTTTCATTAATATACTAGATCGTTGTGTGGAATTTATATCTCCATTAATAGACTAATAGTTGACTAATCAGTAACTAAGCGGCTTTCTGTTTCGATCCAAATTCGTATTATAATGGATCGAAACATATTTATAGTGTGATTAACTTTCCGACTGTCACTCTCAAATCCTATAAATTGTGTGATTATACATCACTAATACATCTTTGCGTTCCACTATTTGTTAAAGCAATCCAATAATATGTAGACAATTTTAGATAATTTGTAATTGTTAACCATATATGAATGCTATGTCATCATTTTTCCAAGGTTGGTCCACAAGTACATGACTACATGTTAAGATTCTTTTCGAATTACACTTGGAAACAAAGGAGAGAAAAAAGGTATATGGTTCTTGGTGAATAATCCAAGGATATAATTGCATAATTGCATTAAATACCAAATTCTATAAGTTTCAATAATGCAGACAAACTATTATTTTTTCTATTTGGCTTATATATATATTGGATGTACTACTGCCCATACAGTTAACGGAAAATATAAATCCAAGAAATTAGTAAAAGACCTGATGATAAATCGAAATTACATGCATAGCAAATTAATTCAAGCAAAGGTGAAAGTATATATTTATTTTATACGATCAATATAAACTCTACGGGATCCCGATTTAAGAAAAAATATATAAAATAAATATTCGACCCCGCACGTGACATTACGTCTTATTCACGTGACCTTTTTTTCTCCACCCTCTACTGTCGTTTCCTTTTAGGCTTTTGCGTTTCTTCGGAGTTCAAAGTCATTTCCTTAGGCAGGTTACATTAAAAATGAAGGGGAAAAATTATTTTACAAAGAAACAATGAAACTATATATGTATATATACTTTAGTGTTGAAACTCATTTGAAAGATGCCAAAACTAATATTTGTTATGATCAAGTTTCTCAATCATAAAACATTACTTATCTAATATCTAAAACAATGAATAGAAAAAATCTTAAATTTTTTTTGAAGTATATAACATTTGTGTAAAAAATAAATAAATTTTTAGACTTCTAAGAAAATATTTAAACTATTGATAGACAATTTAATACTCATAATAATAAGTTTAATAGGTGTTATTCAATCATATATTTAAACTCAATCCTCTAGGCTTTATAATTTTCAAAATTTAAAAATTTTGATATCAATTTTAAGAATTCATGTGTGTGGATTCTAAAAAATCTCTACAATATAGCTTGGACTTTTTTTAATAATTTAATCATGAAACTCCATTAAATTTATTTCAGATGAATTTATATACAAAAAATTAAAAGTCATTTAGTTTTAAATAAAACTGGATTTTAACAGAGTGTTTAAAATCTTAAATGAATAACTCCAAGCTTTAAATGTTTTAAGGTATGATTTACAAATAAGAGATCAATAAAAGTAGATTTTAAAACACGATTTATAATTATTAATTGAATAACATTAAATTGTAAAACTTAAGAAATTGAATTTATCTATGATTGACTAACACTTACTTAGTGGGTTTTACACTATATATATTATTATATGAAAATTCTTGTTTCCTATAAAAATAATTTTTATTTATTAAAAGTAAAAAAAATAATTGGTGTAACTTTAAATTACATGTCTTTCTTTCTAAAAGCAAAACCTTCTCTTTTATTTTAAAAATTTGTATAGAAAATTTGTAAGCTGATAACTTGTTGTGGACGATTTTGCAGGTCAATTCTATGATGACACACCACTAAAAATCCTGTTTAAAGACCACAAAATCTATAGGGAAAGAATCCCACGCAAAGACCGATACAAAAAGATTCATCATGCTACAAACCCATCGAGAACATCGTGAATACAGGCAGGGGCACCACTCTGAAGTTCGGCTACTAACTCCCCGCTAATGATAAATGATGGGAAAGGTCGAAGAAGAAAGAAATATCATGAGCAAAGTCGTAAAAACTTTTTTTTTTTTTTAACAAATGATTAGAAGCAAGGAGAGAGATAAAAAGGAGGCCGGAGGGCAAAGCATGATCCATGAAAAAAAGCAATGCTCAAGAGAACTATTTTGGTATCCATGAATATACTAAGAAGTTCGAAGTTACATCCATGTTGGAACACACTAAAACTTGTTCCAACGATTTGTTTTCTAAAAGCAGTTTTTACGAGAATGACCATATCATATTTAAAGAAGAACTTTGAGTTTAACAAGCTAAGGAACATGGAAACCCGACATGGTCTGACTTGAGTAGTCTCCAAAGAGGGCCATAACGTCAAAAGCTCACTCAAAACCAGCTTACATCTGCTCATAAACTCGTTCACGCTGAAGCTCTTTAATTTGATATTAAACAGATCAAATAATGAACTTGTCTCATTTGATTTTCTTCAATCCCAAATGTGCCAACCAAAAAAGTCTCTAGGTTAAATTGAAGCTTCTAGAAGAGTTGAGGCGGCACTCGTTAGTATTCAAAGTGTATCAAAATATAAATGAGACTTACAAATATTTGGACCTAAACATTAATAGCACTATGGTTCTTCTTATCCCATCAACTCTCCACAATAAACGCCCACCTCTTTATCGCTGAAAATGTCGAGTATGCAAAGATATCTAAGGTGTGGTCAACACTTTCAATAACAAGCTCATTTAAATCCTTTACGATTAGCTATTTGATCACCTAATCTATTTCCTCATTTATATTCAAATTATGCATAATCTTCTCTTGTATTTATTTTACTATTAGAGATCATGGAGACGAGCTCTATATAAAGTTCAGTTCTAAATATAAATCTGAATTCATCTCTTTGAAGCTTTTAAGCTTGTCTATTGTTTCTCTAGACTTTTAAATGGATTCCTTAAGATAGAAAATGTCTCGAGTCACTGTTTTTGTGTGGATTCACTTAGACCTTGACTTGTGAGTTGTATTAAAGACCATTTGCAGCCTTTGTGGTGTCTTTGATCCACCATCATCCTTCTATCAATCCTCTGGTTGAAGATTTGTTCATTGAATTATATAAATCTTGTGAGAGACATGTGCATGTATCAATTTTCCACCATATTCCCTTAAGCTTTATATACACATAAGTGATCAGCATAACATATAACATATAGGAGTCTCGATCCTCAAACAAGACTTTTCACTTACTTTCTTCACACTTTTCAAATAGATTATTTTAGTGGACGATACTAGACTTGTACATCGGAGAGCTTTTAGGAGGGAAATCCCTTATTTTTCCTTTCAAAGATCTTTTAGGCAATTCGAAATGTGCAAATTAACCTCTATTAATGATCGATTTCAGACTCACTCGAAAGTTACACTTCATCCCTAAGTGCGTTCACTATTCCACCACGTAACCAACACTAAAACCATTGGTGTGGAGTAACCAAAATTCTGTCCCCAATATAGTGACTTAATTATAAAAGAATACAAAACTTTACATACAGCTGTTAAGTTATTTAAATTCATTTTGTTATATTAAAAGAAGTTGGAACTAAACTCAAAGAAAGTGAAAATTATTAATTATAGATTGTGTAAACAGATTTTTTAGGTTTCAATTGTAAATTTCAAAATAAGTTAATTTTCTTTTAAATCCATTTTGTATTAATTTAAATATGTTAAATATTTATCAAAATAGCCTGAAAAATAACTACGATAGTGAATCAACATTATCCTATTTCACTATATAATTAAATAATACAAATATTGACTAATTTTAAAAGATATTGCAAATTCATGTTTATCAATTAAGACGATGCAAATTATAAATTATAAATTGTGTAGACATGTTTTTCTGTTTCAACTGTAAATACAATTTATTTTCCATATAGTAAAATGATTATTTTGCTGACTCTTTTGATTACAAAAAAAAAACGATGCGTCAATTTGTTTGTCAGTTGCCTAAAATTGGTTCCACATGGACCGAAAGGCAAAACAAAACGATAATAGTGTGATAGAGTTACGGTGACAGCTTTCTATAAAGGAAAGAAACGATATCGTGTTTGTAATCATTTCCTACGATGAGATTATCTCATTTTCCTTGAACTTGAAATTGGCATTTGGAAAAAGAGAGATGGGTTGGGGAATATAGAGAGTAACGTGAATTTTGATTTGCATAATTTATTTTTCTTTAGCATTTTTTTCTAAAAATTGTGTCAATGTTTGAATGATCCAAATAAATAAAGATATTAAATTAAAAGAGGCATTAAGAGAAGGAATAAAATAAGAATACTAAATATGAATATGAGATTTGAGTTGGAAAGGGGGATCAAGTCACATGCTCCATATTTACAAAGCAAAGGAATGTCATCATCTCCCCCAACTCCCCCCCCCCCTTTGATTCTCTTTATCTTTTCTTTTTATCTTCATTTATATTCATTTATTGCAAAAATTATATTAAAGAAATTTTATTATTTATATGGAAAAGAACATTCCCAATTCATCATTACTCATTTTATTCGGATATCTTGGTCTCCTGCCTTCATCCACAAGTTATACATGCATCCATAAATTTTTAAAAGCTGCCAAAAATACAAGATCTGTAATACGAATGTATATGTTTATATATTATATTATATTAAATTAGTTACTCAATAATTAAAAAAAAGTCGAACTAAGATAAAAATATATATATATATATATGTCCAGTGAACAAAAAAACTTCGTTAAAATGATATTATCAATTGGACGTAATTGGATGGAAAGAGTGTTGGGCCATATATATCAATCCGCTAGACGTATTTTCGAATTAAAATTATGATTTAAGTTAACGTTTGGGCCTCTATGTGATGAAATGGTTCTTATATGGGCCTGTTTAATATGGATCCAAACTCTATCTGTAGATTTTTTCTTCTTTTTTTTGGCAACAATAAATCTTGAAAATTTAACATGCATTATGTTTAAAACAAAATTAGTTAGTACACAAACAACTTAGCTACTGTTATGAATTTAAAATTTAGTCAAATTAGTTATTTTTGTTGCCAAAAATATAGTCAAATTGGTTAGAAATTTTTAAATAAAAACCAAAAATATAGTCAAATTGGTTAGAAATTTTTAAATAAAAAACAGTTTTTAGTAACTTATGTAACTTTTTTGTTTTTTTAATTTTATGCACATGGGTTGGGTTGCCTTCAAATATTTTGGTTTACACATAATTATGTTCCCTAATGTTTTCAGTCTTTAAACAAATGTTTTTTTTTGAACAAAAATAATACACACAGTGTAAAGGATAAAGAAAAATAGTGGGCTTTGATTTTGTCTTTATCTTCTTCTTCAACATGGTTTTTTCTAATCTTTGTGCCCTACAAATGACCAAAAGATAATTATTATGCACAATTAAAAAATTGAATCAATTTCTAATATACTCTTAAATCTCAGGTGATGTTCTGAAATACTTCTCTATAAATTATAATATAAAAAATTACGATTTTGTCCTTTTTACGGGTTTTATATTAATATATGTAATATATTTCAACAAAAATATGTTGGCATAGATGGTAGCGTATTTTTAGTATGACTTTGAGGATGCGGGTTCAAAACCTAGTATGTGCAGAATTATTACTTAAATATGTGTGTGAGATGATGGTGTTTGAGTTCCGGGGAATGCGCGTGACGCCCGTAGGCATTTAGGGTTTAATTTTCACATACACACATGGGTATTTTTGTCTTTCCAAAAATTGAGGAATATTTGAAAAATAAGGAGAGTAGGTTAGAAAAACTCTGAGAGTATATTAGAAATCAATCCTTAAAAAATCCTTTTTGTTTTTAGAAGATTTTGTATTTAAAATTGTCATTTGTTAGAATTCTCTCTCTTCTTTATCTTACAAACAAAAAAAAAATGGAATATCTTTACCTTCTCTTTTCTCTTTGATAATCTCTCTTGTTTTTTGTTTTCTCTTTCCTCTCTTTTCTATCTCTTTCCCAATCTCTCTCAGGTTTCTCTCTCCTCTCTCTCTCTTTCCTGAGGAGGTCAAAAAATTCCTTAAAGAGCCGTTTAGACCTAACCCATGTAAGATTTCTCTCTCATCAATCTATGTCTCTCTCTTTCTTATTTTTTTGAAATTACATTGTGTCCTTTTGTACTGTACCGACTTTCCATTTCCGTTCTCCACGCGATGTTATCATCAATTTGTCTGTTAAGATATTCATGATGATTGACTAGCAGATCTGAGTTTTTTTTTTGCTGTGAAAGATCGATGCTTTATGTCCAGTTTCCTTAGATCTGGTTCTGGGTTTGTCAGATCTACAGACCCTTAGTTGATCTGCATGTGGGTCTCAGAAGGAAATGTTTAAAATCGTTGGAATTCATGTTAGAAAGACCCTAGTTTTTTGTTCTGGGTCTCGAAGATTTGTGCTTTCATTTCACTCTGTTACTAGATCTGAGAAAAATGGATAGATCTCGATGTGTTTTCAAAGGGTATTTCGATGAATCCGAGATTAGGAATCGGATTCTCTGGTCATTTTAACCACAAATTTATTAACTTTTGAGTTGAAGGATTCGATTGCTTACTGTTCTTGTATCTTAGAAGTTATGTTATTGTTTGGACCAAGTCTGGTTTGATATACTTAAAATTGTGTGTTTTTGAATGGCGTTGTTTTGTAGTATCTATTTACAAATGGATGATGATGGATTTCGCAATTGGGGATACTATGAACCTGCGGCTGCTACATTTAAAGGTAGTCTTGGTTTGCAGCTAATGTCTACCATTGACCGAAACACTAAACCGTTCTTACCTGGACGTGAATCGAATCTAGTGATCGGTTCGAACGGTTCATATCACCCGCGAGACCACGAGACCTCAATCCCCATGCACTATAGCTGGATTAACCAGCACAAGGACAACAAGTTCTTCAACATGTTACCCCCAAATTTCAACAATGTCCTGTCCGAAACATCCGCTTCGCATTCGATGCAGATTATGCATCAACCGGCTGTTAATTCATCCCGGTTTGAGGATCCTCCTCAAGATGAGACCATCCAGCCTAATAAGAAGAGGAAGACGAAAAGCGGCGGCCCAACAACAACAACACCACCAAAGGCGAAGAAGCTGCGGAAACCGAAAGAGGAGAGAGACGTTACTAATGTTCAACATCAACAACAACGTGTGAAACCGGTTAAGAAGAGTGTTGATGTTGTGATCAATGGTGTGAGTATGGACATTTCCGGTTTACCTGTACCGGTTTGCACATGTACCGGAACTCCTCAACAGTGTTACCGTTGGGGATGCGGCGGATGGCAATCTGCTTGCTGCACGACGAACATTTCGATGTATCCTTTACCAATGAGTACTAAGAGACGCGGGGCAAGGATTTCGGGTAGGAAGATGAGTCAAGGAGCGTTTAAGAAAGTTCTTGAGAAATTAGCAAGTGAAGGTTATAGCTTTGGAAATGCGATTGATTTGAAGAGTCATTGGGCTAGACATGGAACCAATAAGTTCGTCACGATCAGATAAGGCTCTTTTATCATTGATCGTGTATATATACGAAAAAGTTCTGTGACCTTTGTTCTTCTTCAAGGTAACTTCTTTTGTTTTAGGGTTTGATCATAACTTGATTCATACATTTTCGAGGGATTCTTAGTGTTTTGTTTGTTTTTCTTAAGAGTTCGTTAAGAAAATCTGTAGGAAAATTTGGCTTTTTGTTTTGTCTTTCTTCTTCTGCAATTTGATTCATCTGTAGGTCGAAAATGTTTGTCTGTTTTTTATTTATTTTACTGACTTGTAAGTTGTAACAAAATATATATATTTAAAATTTTGGATTAAGAAAAGACATTTATATTTATATTTTGACTTGACCTTTTTTTTGTTCCTTTCTAATTCACTATATATACCAAGTTTAATAGCAACAACATTATGTTCATCTTTTAGCAAGTAGTATATACATACACGCAGATGAGCATATGACATGGAGGGATGGACCAAAATGATTAGTTACTAAACACGTAATTAGAAGCTAATGATTGACTAATAATGTCATCTCTCCGTCGAGAAGCAAATTCTAGAATCTTGCATCTCTCACTAGTCACCAAACCCGTCTCCGCCGTTTCCACCGGCGTTCTTTTCACCGTTGTTACTACGGTTCCGATCGTTGAAGAAGAGAACCGATCCGTCGAGAAACGCGAAATAGGCGCGATTAGACTGACTCTTGTACCATTATATTGTGAACTGTCTATCTTTCTGTCAGAGAACCATATTTGTGATGAACAGAGATCATTTTTTACACGCATAGGGAAAGATTCAGTCCGATGAGCTCAAAGTCAAGACAGTGTAGTTGGCATACATGTTTACCAAGTCCCTTCTCTTGATGGTTTATGTTCAAACATGAACATTTTCATTATATCTTTGTTTCTTAACAGTAGCAGTTAGCGGTAAATTGTAAACAAACCATGTACCCAACCAGCATCGAATAAGAGAACTTAATACTTTTTCCCAATTTATTTTTGTAACATCTGAATGGTGCTTACATCCACATTGGGTGACGTGTATGTGTATGTAAAACAACTGTACACAAAATTGGTATTTGTATTACAAAATAATGTGTGGTGTATTAGACTTGATAATTAAAACATATCGTCAGGACACGACAGTGGTCAGATATTAAAGTAACTTACTAAGATTCTTTATTCGCGCATTCGTGTAGTCTCTTTTTCAGAGTTGAGTCGACTTCTGAATTGGGCGATCAACTTTTCAGCTTTAGGATCTATGTCGCTATCACCGGAGTCTTCAGAGCTAAGTCTGACATCGCTAGCCATCCTAACGTAGTTGAATTTTCAGGGCCTCCTTTTGAATGGCGGAGGAGGCGGCGGCGAAGACAGAGACGATGAAAAAGCAGAGCGCGGAGATGACTGTATAGAAGACCAAGGAGACGACAAAGATGAAGGCGGAGACGTGAAAGAAGAGTCTGGACACGGCGGTGAAGACGACGGAAAAGCAGAACATGGAGAAGACCAAGAAGACGACGAAAAAGCAGAGCGCGGAGATGACTGTGGATAAGACCAAGGAGAAGAGAAAGATGAAGGCGGAGACGTGAAAGAAGAGTGTGGATACGACGGTGGAGATAGAAAAGAAGGAGGAGGAGACAATAGCGGATACGAAGGCAGCTCAAAAGCCAAAGATGATGATGGAAATGGCAGATCAACGAGGTCTTTCTTGCTATTGAAGATGTGCGGACAAAAGCGGCTAAACAGAGAAGAAAAGCGAGCACGTTCCAGCGTTAGTCGAGAGGCAGACAATGTGCAAAATACGGAGAGTGAATGGACAGACGAAGTGGATGGTGAAAACTGAACATAACGCAACATAATAGTATAGTATAGCGTAGATTACAACGTAGCGGCCAAAAGAGATGGACGCACCTTCTTCCATATATTAGAATTGAGAGAGACTGCCCTCCTTAATTGTTTTATATTATAATTTCTTAACCAGAAAAGTGATAAAGGAGTCTTCTGTGATGAGATCGTATTTATTTCTCATAATCTTTTAAAACATTGTGTCAATAGTAATAAGAAGTTTTTTCACTATTGTAATTAATTAAATAAAACCTTAATCTTTCCTTCTTCTTACTATTAAATTTACCCTTTTTCTCTTTAATATTTGTTAGTTCTAAAATTTATTTCCTAATTATAATCTAACTTATTCAAACCCTATTACAAATATGTGAACTCTACGGAAATACATATAGATAAAATTTTCTTCGACGTATATATACAGTTATTTGGACATAAACTCCTGCCATTTCTTAACATCTAATTAACTCCGATGTACCTATATATAGCTTTTTTTTTTCTAAATGTAACTGATTTAAGAAACTAGGTTTATTGATGATGTTAATTATTGAAACTACATTTCTTCAGATTGGGCATCCAATCAGAGAGTACTTTTTAATGTGTGTTTGACCACAATATATATATATATATATTAATTTAATATAATTTATGAATTACGCACTCTACCTTTTAATTAGCAATCTCAGTATTCAGCCCAATAGTAACTTTTAGGTCCATTAAGCCCATTTCGTGAGAAATGGAAAAGCAGTAACATATCATTATTAATAAAGGTTAGAATAGCTAGTGTCTAAAATGTGTATATCTATCTAAGCTTGCTATAATTTCTGTAACACTTTCTTCTTGTCAGCTTTTGTAAATCCAAGTTTCAATATTTTGTTAATAATAAGATTTAAGTAGGAATTAATCAAAAGCTTAGATATGTCTTCGATCGGGTCGTCCTATATATGTTTGAATGAAGGCTTGTCAACTTATATATGTAGTATCCAGTCCAAACTCAATGGTTGATAATAGTTTTGACGAATTAAAAGTTGCAGAAGCAGAACCTATTCTTAATCACAGAGATAGAGTTATACATTCAAGTTTGGATATATATATATATATATATATATATTATGTATTAAACGATATATAGAACATCTTTGATTCCTTTTGATGCTAATTCACATATTGTTGTATATACAATGCGTGTAAATATAAATATGAAGTTAAATATTACTGTGCTCGTAGTTACTCAAATAACAACGTGTCTTTACCATATAAAATTTCATACATAAATAAATGTTATCAATTGATGTCCCAAAAAGAAAAAAAAATGTTAAATTGTTTGATAAAATAATAAATCATTATAAATTCGACGAATTTCCTCTCTACCATTTTATGTATTACAATTACAAGGGTGATTAAGCTACGTTAATATTTTACCGTATATATGTATCGTTATTTATAGTTGTATATTTATAGTAAGATTGCTTTTCTATGTCCATACAAAAAACGGCTTGTTGAGTAAAGTAAAGTGGTCGATGTCATGCTTTCCTCTTAACGGCCGGCTTTAGTTTTTTTTTTTTTTTTTACAATTTATATAATTTGTGATTTAACGGAATACGAGCGATAGCTTTCTCTAACATCACCTATCTTCTTCAAACCCTAAAAGGGAAAGGAGAAAGAAAAAAAAAATGTAAGACATGAAACAAAGCGAAAGATTGTTCGGATTTTCAAAGAAAGATAGCATCTCCTTTCGTTAAAAGCAGGAAAGTGTATATAATATATCGTAGTTCTCCTTTTAGACCCTGAAAAAAATAGAGATACAAATCAATAAATACATAAAAACTACATTAGTTTAATGTGCAGAAACATATATAAAATGTTAAATTTAAGTCTGGATAAATATCGTGATTGTCGCTTGACAAAAAATATTTTAAAAGTTATATAGTAATTAATTTTTATAAACATTATTGGGTTTACACTTCATTTAAATTCTTTTTTATATATTTTCTCTTATACACTCTATTTACAAATTACATGTTGTAGAGTTTGGCACCGATTGCTAGTATTAAACTAATATACGAAAATTTCTTATTACCCATACACCAATTGAATTATATGAAAATGGACCTAAAAAAAAAAGCAAAGAAAAATAGTGGAAGGTTAAGGAATCTTTTTCTGCCTCACATCTTTTTTCACTGTGGGGTTAAAAAATTCCTTCTTTTCATGCCAGACCAACTCTTTTTTTTTTACCCTTTTAAACACACAAACTCTTTCACATTCACATTCCTCTCTCATCTCCTTCGTCTTCACGAACCTCATGGACTTCGATACCTCAGTGAGTTTTTTTTCCCCTAACCAAAACTTCCTTTACTTTCTGATTTTGAGGCCAACCCTTTGATTTCACTCATTTTACCAAATTTGACACGATATTATACTGTTGGCTGTTGCTTTAATTTTTTTCTCTTGTTTTCTTTGATTTCGTTAGAGCAAAACAGAAAGTGTGGAGGAGACAGTATTGATGGAATACGATGAGGAGAACAACAAATTTGACGCCGAATTTTGTCCGGTTGAACATCCGGTTGAACCGGAAGAAGAAGATCGTCCGGTTGAATGTCCCGTACCAGTCTCGTCTTCTTTCATCCACGTAAGTTTGGTTTGTTTTCTCTCGAGATTACACCAACTTTCTCAGTTAATAATGAAATCCATTTTTATTGTGAAGAATTCAACGGAGAAATCAAAACCTGGCTGGGTTAAACACAGAGCCAGCTGCGAAACTCCGGTTTATCCACCGCCACGTCATGTCCGTAACGTAAGGAAGAGACACAACTCGTTCATCGAAGGGCACAACAACTTCTTCACGAGATCAACTCTTCGTTCTCATGATGACGAAACCACGTCTCGAAGATCTAATCTTACAATCTACCGAGTTCTTCATCAAGTTCACGAGTTCGAGCCGTGAAAATAAAACCTCTGTATTGAGATTTTAATCGATCGGTTCTTCGGAGATGTTTTCACGGTGGCGGATCGGAGAGTCTTTTTTCGCCGGCGATTGATTTTAAGTTTCTGTTGGGTTTAACGGGGTAACGTAGATTGTGTTACGTAGTACCAAAGTTTCGGTATACTTTGTTATATTATCATCCGGTAATAACCGGTCCAGAGAATCGGTTCATAGCTTCTAAATTGTTACAATTTCTAGTTTCGTGTATGTTAGTGCGTGGCCGATTGTTAAACTTTGGGCTTTACGGGCCTAACATTTTTCAAACTAATGTTATTCTAATGGCCCATACTTTATGAAGTCTAAAGATGGTCTTAAAATGCGCTCTCCTTAATTAAAGTCCAAATAAATATGGGCCGAGATGGGTCATTTCTTTTTGTCACGGCCTTTGGAAAATATGATGACTTGTAGTATGAGAAAAATGTGCGCAAGTTTGACTAGTAAGACCAAGAAGAGAAAAGGTGGTATTTAATGAGTGTTGTTTGATTAAGTGTTTTACATAGAAGTACATAAGAATAAAAAACAAAGGACTTGTTTACCGGAATTTTGATCAAATCGGTTTGTGATAAAATTGTTCTTTTTAGTCCAATTAATATCTATACAAATCACAAAATGATATAAATATTTATTTGTGAGAATATTAACAATAAAATTACCTGCAAACCAACCCATTTGTGGTATCCAAAAATTCAAAAAAGCAATGGTTCAGTTTGAAAAGCACTACTCAAACACACAAACATAGCTTCACATCTCAACACAAATACGTATATATATACACAAATACGTACACACAATGAAGACATACACACTTTCACACGACAAAAAGTAACATCTCTCACTGAAAGATTGGAAAGAAACTTGTAACCTCTAAAGAATAACAGATCCAGTTTTATTTTATACTCTTCTCTCTTCATATATCCTAAAAAGTCAAGTCACCTTCTGTATTCACAAGTCTGCATCTTCTTCTCTTCCATCTTCTTTACCATAACATCATTATTAAGATTACTTCACAAATCCTACACCACATATTCATATTGTAACATCAATCTCTGCAGAAGCAAAGTTGAAAATCACCACAAGAACAAACAAAAACCCTGTAAATAGAGAATTTTACAATAAGGGCTAGTTAAGCTAATCGATTAATACTTTTAAAAGTTTTTATCTTTTCTCTTACCGGTGCAAAAGAGAGTCAAAGTCAGCCTTGGAGAGGCGAGTCTGGCTCAGAGCTATAAATCGATGTGTAGGTAGTCGAAACAGTATCTTCCTTTTGTATAGCCACAAAGTTTAAAGGAGTAGAAGGGAGCCTCCTAACTTCTTTGAAATATCCGTTTTGGCGATGATGACCCGAGTAAGATCTCGGGGTCAGAAGAAGGTCAGGAGTTGTTGTCCCGACCGAGCTTCTACGAGGCGTGGGAGGCACTGAACCATTCCCATTGCTAATGCTGTAACCATTGGGCTTTCTGAAGCTGCTGCTTCTTCTTGGACTCGGTTTTGATCCATATATGGATTCCCTTTGTGTTAGTAGGAGATCCTGCCTCTTCTTTTGATCCTGCCACAAGGATATATAGAACTTCTTTTACACGGGCAAGCGAATTTGAAAATCTATGAGAATTGTAAGAGAGTGTTTTTTGACAAACCCGGTATCTTTTCTTTTCCTCTTCCTGTTGTTTCCTTGTCAGTTTATAGTCTTCTAGTATGTTAACCAATCGAACCTATAGAAAGTAGTCACAAGAATCAGAGAAAAGACCTTGGCTGTATTAATGTCTCTCTGCACTTACTTTAAATAGTGGTAACTTACACCATCATATAGAAATGACTTTTGCGTTTCGTCTTCCCAAACTAGTGTTTTCTTAATAAGGTTGTCAACCATTGCTGCAGAAAACAAACAAAGGAATAAGATATGGTTTTCTAGTTGATTCAATCTTCGAAAACTAGAGAAGTACCAGGGATCTTATTGATTGTAACCCGGGCTCGTTCTGCACGCTTGAGGTTTACATGTCCACCTCTTCCAGCACTATACCGGTTCTCATCCTGAAACCAAAGAAATAATCTTTACAACACATCCTTTAAAGAATACATTTTTCTTTTGTGGGTTTCAAGCTTTTAGCATCTCATACTAGATTATATTCTTCCAACCAATTTTCCTCTTCACATGCGGAGAGCCAACGGTCAATTCTGTCCATGATATCTTTTCGGCTCTGTGCTTCGTCTTTAATTTTGTTTATTTGCATTTCGATATTTGCAAGAAGCTCTGAAGGGTCCACTAATCCTGAAGAAACATGGAGACGCTTGGCTAAAACAAAAGGAATCGGCAAGTATACTAAAGTCAAAAGCTCAATCACATTTACCAGAATCTATTAGTGCACTTGATTTCTCAACTGAAGTGCTTGTATCAGGTTGAATGTGAGTTAGTCTGCAAAGATCCTCTAACTCGGACCTTCGTTTCATCACCAGTTCCTTCATTTTGCTAGATTTCAGTTTACTGAGACAGTCCAGTTCCGCAGACACCTATTGGAAAGACAAAAACAAAAAACTCAGATCAAGAATGAGAATAAAGAAATGAATGTCGAATAATAGAAGTGCTTCTACAAAACCTGTTCAACTGTCTCAGCGGAAAGGATGCCCGCCTCAGTGATATTAGATTCAGATGATCTTACAACATAAGTAACTCTTCCAAATTTAGTTCTCTCTTCTTGTGGTGTATCCATCAGATTCCATAGCTCGAAAAGCGATGCCACTACATCCTTCAGCTGCACATTTGGAAGTATGATTGGAAACTCAAACATAAGAAATCAATATATGAATATAAAGAGAAGGATAATATTAGTGCAAACATGTATGCATGTAGAAGCTACCTTTTGAAATCGGGCTCTTCTTTCGGTTTTTAGCTTTTGAATCATGTTGTCTAGTCCCTCCAATGTGCTATCACTAATGTTTGTCGATTGCTCGTGGTCTGTCCTATGCAAGCTCGGATGAACCTCGCAAACCGTTTGACTAAAGTCAACTCCTAGAACACCGCAAAGCGTGTGCACCTCGTTGACATAACCCAAGACTTTGTTGAGGCGATCAGACTGCATTTTAAGAACATAAGCAGGTCTGTAAGAAACTTGATGGAAGTTTGTTGTTCATTGGTGTTACGAATACGTGATAAAGGCTTCACCTTTTCCTTTTGAAGCGTGCGGAGATGTGTTTGATACTCGGTAAGTTTCCTCAGAGTCAAGTCTTGTTCTTCAAGAGTCAAGGAACCGATCATGGCCTTGTTGAGATGGTCACTGTATCCTGAAATTTCCCCACTAATCTTCTCAACTTGGGCCTTTATGTCAGAAAACTGCTTCAGTCTCTCCGCTTTTTGAATTCTCAAGTCCTCAACTAGAGGGGTCACAGCTGCAAGCTTTTCTTTCAAAGATTTGGAGCTTTTATCCACTTTAATCTGAGTATCAAAATGCAAGAAAACACACAAAATTTTGGGAAAATGAATTAGAACGAGCTATAGTTGGAAACTAAAACTCACAATTTAAATCATCTATCATGAAGATAGCTCGTACCGGTGAGTTGATGTTTAACACTCCAAGAGCAGCCATTAGAGAAGCAACTTCTGCTTCTATAGCTGCAACAGACTTATGAAGCCGTGCCTTAGAATTTGCAGCCTCGTCAACTTTTCTTTGATAGATTTGAAGACATTCTCTCTCCAATTCCATCAGCATCCTGTCTTTCTCAGCCTCACTCTCACCAATTTCAACCCATATTTGCTGTTTGATATACCAAGAAAAAGCCATGGAATCAGCCTCCATACAACACAACAAGCAGAAAGTTTAGGGTACAAGAGCTCGTGAATGAAAATTGTTACCAAAGAACATCAACAGTTAGACTTTAAAAGTAAAGAAACTTCCAAAAATTGAGATATAACTGGGATATTGACTAAGATAAAGAAACCCAGAGGCATGTTAAGTCAAAATTCACAGGAAACCTTTGACCTAGAGAGGAAATGATAATGAAAAACAAAAAACTAATTCAGCTAAATTGTCTCTACTAAAACTCATTATGATCAAAAGAATCATCCTTTAACCATTGCAAGTAAAACAAATAGTCGCTTTTTCCATAAAACGTCGTCATCAAGAAATCCTTAATTCTCCTGAAAATAACAAATTAAAAAAAAAAAAAAAAAGAGAGAGGAAGAAGAACAAACCTGAAGCTCTCGGAGAAGATTATTACAAGTAGTGTTCGTACGGAAAAAGAGAGCATTGGAACTTCCAACTTCCAGCATTTTCACCAGATTTTCCTCACTCTTAATTACTCTCAAATTCCAAAATTAGAATCTTGAAGCAAGCAAATAGCTTTTCGGTTTCACAAAAAAGGTGCTTAATTGAAAAGAAAACAGAAAAACAGAACACAATTACTTTGCAGAAACAAGAATCAGATCTGAAGCTTCAAGATGAGACAAACATTATTTAACTAAACGAAACACTAATTACTTTCCAGAAGGAAAAAGAAACAATACACAGAGCAAAGATAATAATTTGCTGATTTAGGCTAAAAAAGGGAATGAACAGAGAGAAAGAACAGGTAGCAACAGAGAAGAGTTAAAACAAAAACAAAGAAACAATAATGAGCTTCTTTTCAATCGAAGTTACAGTATTATATTATACGATATCATTCATTTATAACGTTAGTATTTATCATATATTATTCTCTTTCACGGAAAAATACGTTAAACTGGCGAAAAGACCGACGACGGGTACGGTGCAGATGTGTGCGCCAGACGATAAGCGCCTGACCATATAATAGCGCGTGGATAATATCCTCCAATTAAAGTAAAGGATGAGAGTCACGCGAGTTAAGAGAGAGTGCGTTATTAGTTTTGTCGTGTAGTCGTGATAGAAGAAGAGTCACTGACATAAGTAGCTGTGTTTTGACGGTGAAGTGTAAACTTTACGATAAAATTTTGTATTTCTGTTAAAAATATATTATTCTTTATGAATACTTTTATATATATGATTTTTCCGGTGTAGGTTTATAAAAAATTCGGGTCGCTAATTCCTTTAGAATAGTAGGTGGACGATATGTGATGTCAAACGAAGCTCGAAGAAATTATCAACTATACATATTATAAAAATGCATGCATAAAGCAACGTTTTAAAAAAGATTTTGTTTAGTGAAAATTTAGCAAAATTTATACATAGACTCTGTTGGAGAGGGTACCACCAAACTAATTAGTCAGATATTTGTTGTCAGAATTTTTTGTTGTAATTAATTAATGTGAAATTTTAAGATATAATGTTAAATTACCTTTTTAGTATTTTTTTATCATTTTCTATAACAGGAAAAATAATGGTAAGATATTCGTTAGATGTCCAAACCGATTAGACAATGCATACAAATATGTATATATGTGTACATATGGATTTATTGTCTCTTGAATATTTCGAATGTAGCACAATGTATTTAAAATCAACCAAACAAGTATATCAACCAAACAAGTATCATGAGAAGAAAAATATACTATAAACGAGGAGGACAATCTTTATTAATATATAGTGTATGAACTCTGTTTAAAGTTAAAATGATAATGATATTATACGTACACCCATGATTACAAGAAAGATGCTAATTTGGTCTAACCACAAGGGTGGTCACTCATTGCCGCTCTTCTCATCCACCAGTTTCATCAAGAGACTATAAGTCTCTATTTAAATTATAATCAGCAACTTTTGTTAGTATCCCATTCCCATCCAAACATTATTATTGCTCTTACCAACTAATCAAGCTGCATATCATTATATATATATATATATATGTATTTTAGATTTGGTTTACCAAATATGCTTATATATAAACAAGTAAGATCAACTATAAGAATTTCTAAGACTACTTTTGATGTCATTTTACCATACATATTCAACAGTAAACCATTTTTTCGTTAGAATATAATCTACTAACATATGGGGAAAAAAACACATTAAAATAAAGATCAAAACCGAAATTTGAGATAACACATAGTTGAACATAGTCAAAAGTTTCTAACCACTAAAAGTACTATCAAAAATTTGTCAGCATAAAATTTTAGAGTATTTAGTGTCCAAATGACTTTTTTAATAGAGTATAAGGTTTATGAAATATACGCTAAATATTTAGTTGTTTGTACTTATTTAAAAATGGTACATTCCTAACCTAAAATGATAAAATCAAGAAAAAAAGAAAAACATTTAAGTTGGTTGGGCAGAAAAAGACAAGTAGAATCGGTTCAACTTTGGGTGGGGTTACGAGATTTTTGATGCGGCAACGCATATTACCGCATCAGTGTAAATAAATTTCGTGAGGCACTTTTCAATCATTAAGTATATGTAATAACAATTGGAGTAGTTAGCATATACGTCTCCCAGTGATAAATTTTGAATGACTTGATTAATAAACCGTAAACTAACAATCTTTACAAAAACATTTGTTTTTTCTTCTTCTGTATCGCCCAATTTATTACCGCATGTGTGGGAGACTGAATATTATCAACGTCGTGCTGGATACAGTCGTGATACGATTATGAAGAAATATTATCACTTTAAAAAGTTCCCCTGAAAGAAAGAATAAATGTAATTCATTAGGTAATCACATTATACCCTATACATAATAATTATATCATGAAATATAAGCAAAAAGAAGTATTTATCAAAACAAAATTAATGAGATTTAATATACTGAAATGGGGTATCAAATCAATATAATAATGTACTTCATCCCTTAGGATGCCACTGGGATTAAGTGTCTAATCATTCCATCTAATCATATACTTATCTAGTGGTTGGATTCGATAATCAAAGTGGCACACCCAATTCACAACTCAACAATCCTAAATTATTGGTTGTTTGAAAATCAAATAAACACTAAATTCAAAAATTCTCCAAATTGGAAAGGTCAAATAGTAATTTTATTCAAAAGTTATAGCACAGCTCACTTTTGCGTGATAGAAAATATTACTGGGGAGTTATGATTCCTCTTGAGAAACTTTACAAACAAATATCTATACATGCCAAGTGAAATCACTTCTCTCTCTCTTTATTTTGACAATTTTTTTGTCTTTTCTTTTGTCAGCATTAGTTATTTGTCTTTATGTCGGTGAAATCTAACAGTTATATAGAAGACAAAACCTAATGTGGTACAGTAATGACAAATATTCAGAGTTAAAGTACCAAAAATCATTTAGGAGATATAATAAGTTAGCACATTTATGCAGGTGAAAATAAATTATTTTAGATGGATTGAAGTGAATGTAGTAAATCACATGCCTGGTATGTCGCATGGCAACCGTCATTGCCGTGTCAAGCATAGACCCACATGTAGTATGTATACCGATCGATCTATCCGTATATTTTATACGAATTTAACTTATTTCATCAAACGTTACAAAACACACGGGTCGTAGAAACTTCTCTAACATATATCCCTAGTTTCTTTTACCCATGAACCCAATCATCTAGTTATATTAGACTATTACTACATAAAATAATTTATTTTGATTAGTAATTTATAACTGTATTATGTTATTTCATCATTCTGCTTTTTTCATTCGACATTTTTTCAGTTCGAGTAAAGGGACTATATGATGTGTATGTATATATAGACCCTACATGTCCTTATATCACTACATATATGCACTCTTTCATTTTAATTATAATGTGCTTAAAAATAAGTAGATAAGAAGGAACTAGAGATGCGTGTACCTGTAGGGTTTAAGGAGTTAGGAAGGGTGAGAGTAAAGGACATGGGATAGTATGTATCCAACAAGCTCCACGACTTCCTTTTCTTCCTTATTTGTCACCATTTTAACTGCCAAAAAAAATTTCATAATCATATAAAAAGATTTATAAAGAGACTCCTTGGAAACTACTCATAAGCCATAACGCAACAAACATCTTTGGTACCATTTTGGTTCTTTTATGTTATAACCCTCACACACAAAAAAAGGAATCGGCTTTAAGCAAGAAAATATATCAAATAATCTAATAACGGGGGCATAAATGAAAGAGCTTTTTACGGAAATAAATACTCTTTTAGCAGGGTATTATGGAAATGAAATTTTTTAAAAATGTTGGTACAAAAATACTTCATATATTTTTTATGAATATTCCAAAAGCGAAAACCCTAAGTCCATAACACTTAATTATAAACTCAATAGATATTGTTTATTTATTGCAAGATTTCAAAAGTACTTGAATTTTGAAAAGGTTATTGTTTCCTAACACCTTAATAAAAATAGATTTTTCAATTAACTTAAAATGAAAATGGTAGTAGGTCGAAGTCGGGTCCTATAATATTAATGAATGAAAAAATTATATATGCCTACTCATATGAAAGGATCATCATTGCTAGTCATTGCCTGCAAGTCTTAATTTTTTATTGTCTTATTTATAACAGTCTCATCAATACATATAACAGAGTCATGTAACACAAGCAGAATAAAACTATGTCTAGTGCCTACCTTCTCCTAACCTTAGAAACGTCACCCTACTTCTTTCTAGTTTCTACAATGGTCCCTAAAAATAAGATAGGCCTAACATTTTTAACTTTATTATAAAGACTCAAGCCACATGGATCTCATACATGTACATGTGTATATAAAAAAGAGTAGGTGAAAGATTTATATATAAATCATCTCTGATAGAATTTATTATTGTTGAAATAAATCATGTTTGTTACCATGAAAACAATGGAAAGGGGTATATAGAGAAAAGAAAATTTTCAGACAATGTAGTGTAGACTTCATAAATGAAGAAGAATAATTTTTGGAGAGGGTCCCTATGAAATAAATATATAAATAGACTTTTCTTCTTTCTTCTTTCTTCTTTATTCTTTATTCTTTTGTGTGTGAGTGTATTACAGCTATAACTCCATGAAAATGAGGTTTGTTTTTTAAATGGGAAAAAGGAAATGCTGACGACTGACTGGTGACTTTTACTATTACTCTCTATATCTATACGGTCCGGTACAATATTTGAGTGGCCCGGACCGCAGATATGTTAGGTTAAGCAAAATTTGAAGGACCACACAGATTTGATTGGTCCGTAAACCGTATATGGCCGGTGGTCAGAGCTCAATAAGTCAACCTTGATGGCTCAGAATCATAATTATTATAAGTTATAACTATTAAGTTGAGGAACACAAACAATGTCCGTGTCTAAAGGAAAAGATGAAGAAGACTTGAAGTGGGAACAACAATGTTTTCTTCTTTTGCAGAATGCTGAAATGCAGAATAGTCAAATAGGTGAAATGTGGGCTTTAATGATCCTATATAACTTGTTTCTAACTTATTCAATATCCTATGAATTGATTAATATAAATCTATCATCGATAAATGTAAATATAAAACTCTAGTGATGGAAATAGCAGAAAGATGAATGCTTACCCCTTGGGAAATCAGGGAACTCCCATTGCTGTTTAGCCACGGTTATTATGTAAGAAGAGACATGTGGTCCAGAGAAGAACACAACTAAATTTCATTTTGATGTTTATTCGTGAAAATATTTCACAAATTAAGGAATAAAGAAAGGGTAATGGAGAGTAATTAAGAAACCAAAATGGAAGCAGCCAAAGATGCTGAAGAATGATAAAGAACTGATGTCTCCTTCTCGTAAAGAAGATCCATCATATCCATACATGCTTCAAAGTTTATGATTTAGGAGTTCGAGAACAAAAACATGAACTATCACAATATCATTCAAATTTTTTAGTTTTAAGCAGGAGCTTAAAGAAGTCAGATACTAAATCAGAATGAACCAACTTACTTGAACGTGTTAAAAAGGTCTTCAAGCATTTTATATGCTATATTTAAAGTGCCAATCTCAAATTTCCAAACCTGCTTCTCATGTTAAACGAGGAAGATAGACAATAAGTTCGAATGAGCTTCTATAGCGTAAAAATGTAACATCCCAAGTGTAAATTACAATGGTTTTACCCTCAGGACAACTAGTTCCTGGAAAAGAACCTCATAACTCATTACAAAAAGTCATCTTAACACATTTCAGTCACAATTTTAAGCTTTTCAAAAAGTAGCTTACTGCTTCCAAGAAATCTCGAACCGTAAAGAGCTGCACTGTAATCATCTTATCACCCAAGGATTTCAGACTTTGAACCAATAAACCTCGGGAACAGTGCATCTGCAGATGCAACAATTTAGTTCCAAGTACATACAATTTAGTTACAGTAGTACACTGAATCAGGAACTCGACCAACCTCCGTCGCAGATGAGCGATCTCTGTAGACATCTCTCCTTGAATTTAGCGCTCTCGATGATAATTTTGAACGTCTTAATGGCGTCGAAACTCGAATTTTTTATGTTATTAATTTTATATATCAGTATCACTCTCGACAATAACCTGAAGTGTGGGTCGTGGCCCATTATCAAGTAGCCCAATGTTTTGTTTTCTTTTAAATGATCGAAAGTATCGATTAGTGAAAAAAACAAACAAATATGGATTCATAGATTCCATTTTGGACTTGTTGGTAGTGTGACGTAGGTTTGGACATATAGGTATAAAATTTTAAATTTGGGTCCGAGTGTAGATACCTATAATAAACCTCTTTGGGTCCGAGTATACATACCTATTATAGTTATATGTATATACGGTCCGATTCAAGTAATTTAAAATTTTGGATTTAACATATATAAAATCCTTTCAGTTTGAGTTGGGTTTTAGTTACATTCAATTTTGGATCGGATTTGGGTATATGTAATATATTTAAAAATTAAATAAATTAAATTAAATTTTGATAATTATAACTAAATATTTTTTTAGATATTTCAGTTTTTTTTGGATATTTTGATTATTTTATTTAAAAATAATTGATAATTTTAGATTTATAATTATAATTTTGGGTTTAGTTAAATTAAACTTAAATATAATTAATATTTTTAGAAATATAATCTTATTTTAAATATTTTGGATATCTATTCAGTTTTTGGTTTTGTTCAGTTCAGGTTTAGTTTTTAAATATAAAATTTTAAAATTTGTTCGGATATTTTATCAGTTTTATATTTGGTTTGATACTATTTAAATATTAGATTACGTTCGAATTTCTGGATCCAAATATTTATTTTGTCCAACCTAGAGTGACAGTTTTTTTCATTTTTATATTTTCCATTTTTTGGACAAAGATTGATTTGTTTATTGATAATAAAATATTTTTGTATCCTCATTTATCTATCTAAAAATTCAATCAATATTTCATAATTTGATATTATCTTTCTCAACAACTATTATGTTGGAATACAAACGACAACAACCCATATGTTACTAAAACCACTTACTATTATAATTAAACCGAACAAGGTTTGTTTCTTAATTAAATCATATCTCTTTCTTTTACGAAAAATCTCAAATTAATAAACAAGGTTTGTTTTATTGATCTAATATTATTATAAAAGTACCCAATTGTTCTTGCTCCACTACACATAATGCCAAATAAACCATATGGCTTGTCCATTCATCCATAGTCATAAACAAGTAGAATCTTTTTATACTTTTCTTGTAAACCCATACGTACATTTGTAATCGTTAATAATGAAGTCTCGGGTTTTCGAGTTATTATAATCTTTTTCGATATAGTTAAAATTTTCCAGAGGTTGATATTTTTCTGATGTTGGAAGAAGTTACCAATTTGCAATATCGTATTCTATCACCATTTTTTGGTTGGTGATAAAATTTTAGTTTTTGTATCACTAATAAATTTGATAATTATATCACGGTTTACGACTTAGTCATTTATTAATGTTATTGCATTGAAAGTCATCCTCCCAAGATCATTGAGTATAATAATAAGTTATACAAAATTTAGAGATTAATCTCAGACCATGACTTATATATAGTTGTTGAACTTCATAAACATATATTTTTTTTTTTAATACAGTGATGGAGAAAACCCCCAACATACTTCATATTATGAATCTTACTTATTAAACATACAAATCTCACTTGTCGCGCACCAAGATATTGTTATATTTAGTTAGTGTATGACAAAATATCTTATTATCACAAGCACTATAGTCTACAAAAAAATAATACAAACACTCTATATGCCTTTTGTTTTCTTAGAACTCTATATATGTAATTGGGTGTACTACATATATGTATATATTATGTACAACAACGAGATTTCATCCCAATTAAATTAGGTAGAAATCCACGAGTAGTCTTTCGAGTCTATCTGATCATATCCATCAATTCTCTCTGAGAAAAAGAGATTACGAATTTTGTTACTATATCGTAACACTTTAACTTCTGTGGTAAAGATTGCTTTGACGGGTCTATGATCAGATATTTTCACTTCTCCTCTTGTATATTCATGTTGCTTCAATCCATTACCGTACCAAATTATTCGATCACACCTATTAAAAACACAATGCATGTAAGCAAAAAAAAACTAAAAAAAAATTTTACAGAAATTTAACATGTATATAATATAAGAGACTCACCATGCAGGAGCTCGTTTTTTCTCGTATTTTTTGTATGCAATGCATCCATAATATAAATCTGAATTTGGAATATATTTATAAGTTGGAGCAAATGTGACATTTCCTTCTTGCCAACCTCTGAAAATTTGGCCATTTATGATCTCCATACTTAGCTTAATTTCAAAATAAATAAAATAAACGGTGAGTTTACAAACTTTTAATATACGAAATTAATTTGCTTAAGAAAATTATATATAATTATTACCTGATCATTTTCGAGTAAAGTGTTCCAATCTTTTCGTTCCACCAATAATCTTGTCTTCTCCTCAGGTAGAGATATTCTATAATTCAAATCTCCCAGAAAAATAACTTGGCTGTTTAATTTGATCCAACAAAATCACATAGATCATTAAATGGTATTAATAATAGATATCACAAGTTGATAATTTTTTAACAACTAGGTTACCAAACTAGCCTTTTTCCCGCGATATCAAGACTTATTTAAATTAACCACTCAAATTGCTTAAACTATAGTATTATGCAGTAATGGTCTGACCATAACCATTTAATTACTAACAAGTTGGAAATTTTTAATTTACAATTAACGACAACAAATATAATGCTAACTATGTGAATATGAACACATACGTTAAGAAATAATTAAAAACATATGGATTAGTCAAGAAGAGTAAATTACTTTGTGTTTTAAATTTTAAAAACTTTATTGTTATATACTTAATTAATTATAATATATAAACTTACTCGTGATCAAGTATTTTTTTCGGCAGATCTTCCAGAGATGTGCCTCTAGGAAAACTCGATCTCGATAAAATCTCCGTGAAATCGGAGTTTCTTTGCCTTCCATCTCGGTCGCGACCACCGGAGGCTAGATGGCTGCACACGAAGCAGAAGCTCGTCTCGTGCACCCGGAATCTAACCGATACTGATCCCTAATAATAAAATACAAACAAAGCGTTTTAAATTCTGCATATCCAATTTGTAAACAGTAAACGCATGCGTAAATTATAAAACTCTATACTAAAAATCTCATAAAAATACTATAAAAAACAGGCAAGTTTTATTTTCAAAAGTACCACAACGTTACTAAACATACCACAAATTTTAAATATATGAACGGTTTAAAAAATTAATGAAGCGTTCCTCAATCATTTAGTACTCCTTTTATACACTTTTAGAATATTTTGGTATACATTAATTGTAGTGTACTTGGGTTTTTTGGACTTCGTCTTTATATTTTGGTTATTTTAGAGAAAAAAGCATAAAATGTGGTTAACTAATTATGTGCATATTATACGAATATATAAGTAAAATGAAGACAGAACATAACATAATGTATTTATATTTAGGTTCAACCAACAACCGCGAATTAAAATAACCATACAGCCACAAATATAAAAGCAGACATAACTATTTTGTATTAACAGTCAACACATAAATCGATATATATATAACAGTGAGATTTGGAAAACAAAATAAAGTAGTGAAAATTTTAATGTAGTATATATATGACAGTGAGATTAGAAAACAAAATAAAATACTGAAAATTATAATGTAGTTACCTTGTTTCCTAAGAAACCCATAACGTTTATATATAACAGTGAGATTTGGAAACAAAATAATAAATTTTTTAATGTAGTTACCTTGTTTCTTAAGCAACCCATAACGTTATATATATATATATATATATATATATATATATATATATATATATATATATATAACCGTGAGACTTTGAAAACAAAATAAAATAGTGAAAATTTTAATGTAGTTACCTTGTTTCCTAAGCAACCCATAACGCCACAACCAACGCAGGATACGCTAGGATGACGGATGTACGGCCTGAGATCGCCTCGGACCCAAACGGTGATCAAGATTCCGACCATCTGTTTGCTTACGATACACTTGAAATCTTGTGAAATACCATTAATGCCCTTGTCCCTATCATTAGTAGTGGCCACCCTCTTGTTTAAAGTCTCTCTTATCAACGAGTTCCATTTCGCAGAGACCTTGTTGTTATCTGATCCCAATACATTCGAAGGTCGGAGAGGCACAACTTCTTGAAACCTACATACATATATATATATATAACTCAAAATTTTTTGAAGACAATTAAATAATTAAATTATAAACTTTTGATGCTATTCTAGTGTTTCATTAATTACCCGAGTACATATATATCACACGGGGTTTTATGTGTTTCCAAGAGATCCTCCATGTCAAATCCATCCTTCGGCACGATTCCACCAACGTTCCATGTGCTAACAAGAACCCTAAATCATATAATTAAATTATCACGTAAAGAAACTTTAAGACGTAAATTTATATAATACGATTTTAAAAAGTTGTAGATTCACGGAGTACGAGGGACCAAGATTCCTCGGTAGCATTAATTCCGATGTCCTTACAGGTTAAGGGTTTATCACCCAAATTTCATGTATACCGGTAAAAGTTATTTTTGCTTAAATCAACCGAATAACATATATAGAGAAACATTCGAATATAGATGTACGCATATGTTAAGCTCTTAATGGAAAAAAAAGAAGAGAATAAAATTATATATATGTTACTTGTAGTTGAGATCAGTGGTCTTGTCTCGATTGAAGAATATGGATTTAGAGTTGAAAGAAGGTCGCTCGTCGACTAATCCAGTAGCTTCTAGAAGCTTCTCATCATCTGGTGGAAAATCCGCAACGAAGTTGTTGCTTCCAACGCTTTTCTTTAGGATCTTGTTGGCCACAAGTCTTGGCCACATAACCTTATAAATATATGTAAATATATATAGCATCAATATCGTAGAGTATTTTGTGTATATTAATGATCAAGAGGTAACTAATAACAATGAGTAATACGCATGGGATTATCAATAAATTCAATTTAGGTATTGAAAAAATGGATTAATCACTTCTCTGTAGCTTCCAAGCATTGCAAGAGAAAGTGAGAGAGGAGAGAGAGAGATTATTGGTCGAGCAACGGATTTGGAGAGGAAGTAATAAGGGAGGGAGTGAGATAAAGGAGAAAGAAAGAGCCATGCAAAGCCGGAGAGAAAGAGGTGAAGTTCTGACGTGGACGATGATTATTATACTTTTATTTTAACAATTGGTCAATCGATATTATTAAGCTAATTTTTAAATACTAAAAGAAATGAAGGTTGATGATTTGTTAGTTATTGTAAGGTTGATGATTGGACTGCATACACATCAAACCACGTTAATTACATTATATATGTCCTTAAATCCCACTCTTATTAATTTTAAACCAATCAGCTTTTTTTTGTCCTCCTCGGAATTGTACTACTAATTTAGCTTTGAAAACGATATTTTTTTGTTAATAATTATTGACGAATTAGTTTACTTAGTTTTGAACAAGACGACACGAGCCAACTTGTTATTTTTTATAACCCATACAAAGAAATAATCTGACACCGTAGTGTGAAAAGATTTAATATTATTTTCTTATAATTATAGATCAGTGAAATTGGACCGCTACATTGTGTATATATATATATATATATATGTATATATTTTCGTATATAATGGCAACAAAAAAAAAATAGCGCGTTAAAAAGATTTATTCGAAAGGATTGACTATTTAATGTTAATTTCGATATGTGATTGGAATTAATATCTCTATTTACTCAGCTTCTAACTGTGAGAATTAGAAGAGCTAGTTCGACCAAGAATGGCTAGTGGTGACATTGCATGGGAAATATTCGTCGTATTAATTTGGTGGTATGTTGTAAGTTGGATTGTATATAACATCAGTTTAATTATATTAACTTTTTAATGTGGGTCCCCTCAAAATATATTATATAGAAGCATATGACGCTGCAACAGTATCCAACCTAACCTAAAATGAAAAAGAACCATAATTTATGTAACCCGTATATATATGTACTAACTAGCAAGATGCATTCATTACTTGCATATACATTTTATAGTCATTTCTTTCCATCATTTTTAATATATATTACTTTCTTTCCATCATTTTAATTAAAAATGTTGTTGCCTGTGTGATAGCGAAAAGTGAAAATTGAAAAGTGAAAAGTGAAAACTGGTTCGACATCATACCAAAAATTTCATTATAGGATATTTTTTTTGTTTCAACATTCTTCTTATATATATATATATATATATATGTATCGACACAAAAGAAAAATAAATTAAACTTTTACCAAATCAGTAATACTGAACGGAACATACTTGTTTTAAAAAAAAAACATGAATATGATATATTTTTATTTAAACAGAAATAATTTTTTTTATAAAAGTTAATGAAATAAATAAGAATGTTGATCTTTTAAATCAAGAGTTTTTAAGAATAACTTTTGTAGTCAAGAACTTTCATGAGTTGCATTTTATGTTTTTTTTTAAATCACTATCTAAAATTTAAAATTTCCAAAAAGGTAGGTTTAAGAAGAGTGTTTATACGTTTAGAATCGAAAGTCATCTATGTACAGATTAAAAACGTTTTTAGAATTGAAAATCATCTAAGTACAGATTAAAAAACGTTTAATATAATGTTTAAAAATTTATTGTCAGTGAATACATATTGAAGTGATTCGCATTCCGCACAAAATTTTATATATTACCGTTTCAATGATATAGTTAGATCAAGTGAAATAAATTAAAACTAATAAAGTGAATTGATAATATATATATATAATCTAAGATATGAATTGATGTTATGACATCATCATGAAATAAGAGATTATATTCTATTATATATAGTATATATATAGAAGGTGTATAATTGAGTTTGTCTTTCAAAAGAAAAAATAGCAAATTACCAATCCTTATAAAATTAAAATTAATTACGTTTGTTGTAATCAAGTGGTTTCTTCTATCAATTGGGATCAATAATCAATTCTAACTAAGCTAAATATTACTATTTGTCACTACAATATGTATTCAACGGATGTAAAAAACTTAATTTAACAAAAAGACAATGTTACTCAATTAAACAAGTAAATATATCATTGTGATCTTATTGACGAGCAAGTTGCATGAAAACTAAAGTTGGGGTATGGAACTTGCATTTGGTAGTGCAGCCACAAATATACACCATATAGGTCCAGTTGGATCCAACCATCTTTGATGGTGACTCCAAGAGACTCCACGAAGACTATATTATAATAAATATATGATTGTATAAGTCTATACACGATACACATAAGAACATAATTTGTTTCGGTTTAACACATAAGAATATAGTTTGTCTAAGAAACTGACGAATACAACTTATAAGTAAACTTAGTGAACTGATCGATGTAAGAATATTACTTAGAGTAATCGAGTTTCATTGAGCGTGTTTTTGGTTTATCCACTCTAAAATTCAAGTGGCAACTACATTAATTTACACTGTTTTCAGAGGGGTAAAATTGCAACAAGAAGGAATATTATTAAGAATTGTGACAAAAGTATTGGTTCATACGTATTTGTGCGAGGGTGATTTTTTATGTGGATACCAAGTATTGGTTCATACGTACTACGAAACGGCAAAACACGAGCACTTTGCTAACAGCATGAAATCTTAAAAAGCCAATACGTTTGTAGTTTTTCCTAAGTCCTCTAAACGGCAGATAACCCACCTCACGCTCAGGTTTTAAAGTACGCTACTATTTGCTATGACGTGCAGGTTACCAAAATTCGAGGGCAGCCAAAAACATTCGAGCATAACTGATATCCACGGTTACGCCTGCCAGACACCCTCTTAGAAGATGTGATGCACTGCAGACGCTACTCAACTAGTTTAAATTTGTATTGTTGTCATGTCCGTTTCACATCCGTCAAAACCTTTTACAATCGTTGGTCATGCGCTTCGCATTTGGCATGATCGACCTAGAGCACAATATTCCGGTCTAAGAATCCGAGTCAAATACTCTGTATAAGTACCCAATTATTTCGACTGAACAAAATTCATTGCCTATCTGAATCCTCTCTTTTAATTCATGATTTGTCAGTCCATATCTCTCCGAAAACATCATACCTTTTTTGTAGAGGACCCATTCTTTCATTCTCCCTTTATACTCTCACTAAAACAACATTTTAAACCATTTATTACTTTTTAACATGCATTAGAACCAACCACTATCACTTTCCCCGTTCAAAAATTTCTGACAAGTCTATTAGTCATATATATATGGACTTATGGTCATAATACTTTTTAGAAAATTAAATACAGTAACTATTTTTTTAAAGCATAAATAAGATAAGCAAAATTATATTGTTTTTTATGGTGTCTTCGTTATATTTTTTCTTTATAAGAATATAATATATAACATCGTAAAAATCATAATAGAGTTTAACTATTTTATTTTTTGGTGACAAGTGGACAAAAATTCCACCACCTCGTGGATTAGAATATATATATAAAAAGTTCGAATATATTTATTGTGATTGAATTATAAACTCATAACTGTAGCTTCGAATTTTTTTAACTGAAGTTTCTGTTTTAGTTAGTTAACCCTTTTTGGAACGTTCTTAAACGTTAGCTCCTATTTTATAGTCTAAGCAATCAAATACAAATTTACATTCTTTAATTTTTGCCGGTGAAAAAGACTAGGATTTGGGTATATTGACTATCGCGATTTCAAGAACGGGCATGCCTACTAATATTAATAACTATTTATTAAAAATAATTATAGGATTACTCTTAAAAAGTGGTGGGCTTTTAAGGTCAAAGATTCCTACTTTTATATAAATATATATGAGTATATGTATCTTACTCGTAGGGCAAATCTTATCATATAGAAATGAAAAGTACAATACGATTTTACAGTTTTTTAGTAACCGTTTATTTTATTATATTTTTATTTAAAATTTCTAGAATCGTAGTAACTTGGATCATGATCTCTATCAAACATTATTTTGTCACAAAACGATTCTATCAATTATTTCACCATATTAATAAAAAAAAATATTAAAAAATGTTATTTTAATATTCTGTATTAAATTTATTTTTGTTTAATATCATTATTGTTAGTATATATATTTACATGATTTGTTATTGCAATTACCAAATCCGAACGATAGCTACAAGTTCACGTAAAAATCTTAGACAGATTAGTTATGTGTCATAGTAAATGAGACAATAAACTACTATATATCACATCCATAGTGTCTATAAGTATTATATATATATTTTATCTTAGAAAAATTTTATTCAATTTATTCCTGCTTTAAAATAGAAAGAACCTGATTTTATTGGCTGGCCGGTAAAGAGAATACACTCATAATATTATTTTTTTTTCGTAACCTTATTTTAAAAATTTACAGTAATAATTATTTTATGCCCCGAAATATTTTGATACAATTTCGAAGCTTCTTCCGACGGTGTCCTGTATGGTCGATTGGTCGTTGAACATCAGACTGGAAGTGCAAATACAGTAAAAAATTTGTAAATATATATTTGAGAAATTAATTAATATTATAAATAACTTTGTCGGTTTTAAATTGAATCAATATAAAAATAAATAAAATTTGATAAGAGAATAAAATAATAATTTTTCAAAAACTTCTATGTAAATTATTTACTTCAGTAGTATCATAAATGAATAATTATGTAAAATTATGTATATATCTAAGATAATATATATTATTATGATTATAATTTTTTTTATTTACTTAAAGTTAAAGTTTCATTAGTATCCATTTCTAATTTTTTACCTATTGAATAAAAAAATTTAGAATATTTGTTTTTGTGATGAATTTAAAATTTTTATGAAAATTTTAGAAGTGATAATTATTTTTTACGCATACAATATCATCATCAACACTAAAAGTTGTTGTCATTGTTTTTTTATAAATTTTAAACTTAAAATATGTATTATTTCACATGCATAGTCAGCTATGATATTATCATCTATTCTATTGTGACAGATGAAATTATTAATCATAATTCCAAGTTATTATATGTCATTTTTATTAGTTGATATATATATATATATATATATATATATATATATATATATTAATATAGCATTCTTCAAAAGAAAATTTTAAAATGTATGGACTAAAAACAGTTTTTATAAATTAGTAAATATTACATTACTGATTAACTAAACAATTTATAAATTAATACATTTTTATTTTAATATCACTCATTTATAGAAGTGTTATTGTACTTTCTAAATAAATATAACAAAAAAAAAAATTCTTCTTTTGTCCCATTGAAAATATCTAAGATACCAGTATTGCATTACTTTTCTACCAGAGATATTTATTTATATATTCGATGTTAAAAAATTACGTTCATTGATATCTTCGTTATTTCTTAATCATTATAAAACTATTATACTACTTAAAGATAGATTAATTTGCATAAAAAGTTTAGTGGTTAAGCTAACGACGCTACACTAAGTTCATTAATATTTGGGGACCATTGGGACTATAAAGTATTCGTAGGTAGGATTAGCTTTTTTGTAATTTAAATTTATAGTTAGTCCTCGTAAAACTAAAAATTTATAGCTGGCTGTCTAGATATAAGAGGAAGAACCCATAATTTAAACTATATAAACCAAAAGTATAGTATACACAAAACAGTTGCAAGATCAAAATGACCAATTGAAACTGGCCAATATTGGGCTTTAGGAGCAATTGCATCGTTAAGACTTATGGGCCTATGTGTTTTTATTGGATCCGAGAATTGCAGTTTTAACTTCATAACTCGTTCGTTGAACCGGTAATAACTGGATAACACACCGAAACATCAAAATTCTCAGATCCATTTTTTTTTTTTTTTTGTGGACGTCTCATTTCTTATTTATTGAGAGGATAATTTGGAGAACACAAAAACAAACAAAAAATGAAAAATATTATGAATCTAGAAGCTCCTATCATCAGTTTACAAGATACAATTACAGTATTTACTATTTAGTAATTTATCATTTAAGATTCGACTCAACTAAAAATATAATTGATTCATTCGAAAATTTGATTCTGCTAATTAGAAAACTCATATAAAGTCTTTACTTACGCTAAACTAAAGACGAAAATGAACCAAATGTGTCTTGAACTAGCTAGTGACATTCTCGTAATGGCTTTCCAAAGCTTGTGTGTCGTTGAAAGACAAATGTTTGTCAACAGTGAGATGTATGAGATTCATTCCATAATTCGTCGACTATACAGAAAAAAAGCTTAGCAATGAACCACACATAAATACACTTAAACCAAGCACAATAATATGGGAAGAATATCGTGTAACCATGAGAAACCCTTCTTAATCCATTATTATATCTTATACATTCATTCTTTTCAACACATTCCACTTTCATGATTAATATTCTTTTCGAAGCCTAGAATATATTTTTCTTTCTTATAAGTGGAATCTATCGGAGATTTTCATAGATCAATTTCGGATAGATATGACAACATTTAAGTGGATGCTATTTATTTTGATATACGTATGTATGAATGTATTTTCACATGTATAGGATCTAAAAATAATTGAGAAAATTTTGGAAGTTTTCTCACATGGGTTTCCGATTATTATTTTCCATTGATATCTTTTGGATAAAAAAACAAATGAGCAAAAGAAGATTAATAATTGAAAATTCTGACGAAAAATAAAGCATGGTATGGGTCGTAAGATCCCGCTTGGCTCGTATGACAAATCATATGGTGGAGATACAACATCTATACTATCCATGGGACTATCCAAATGTTTTGGAACCCTCCTCTATCGTTACGACATTTCCTGACTTTAAATCTCCAAAACATTGACAAGTATTTGTTGAAAGTGTAAGGATTTTGGTTCTCAGGAAAAAAAAAGAGTGGATTTTAAAAAACTAATTAATACTGTATTTATATATATACCAAGTCAGCATATGCCACGTCACTTGTATGTGGAACATGCCTCATGTTATTTCCAAAATCCTGTATACCGCTCCTTTAATTTTTGTTTACGTGTTTAAACCTAAACTATTGTCATCATTTCATGTTATTTCCAAAAGTCCATTCTAACTATATAATTAATATCCTTCGTTTTTTCAACCATGAAATCCTTTTAATAGCCGTATAAATAATCCTGCCAATAAAAAAAATTATGTGCTGAATATATATATATATATATATACAAAGAGTTATTTCTTTTCGCAACAAAGAATTATGGCAATTTTATATTAAAATTTTGAAACAATAGAGGAAATATAATTATTTAAGCATATATATTTTAATTTTTCAAAGGTATTAAAGGAAAGTTTAGACGATGAGAGACATGATTATTACCACACAAAGAAAAACTAAATCATAATATATATCTCTGAAAATCTATAAGGAAAATCATAAAGAGAACAGCTCACAATCATTGTATTAATTAATTTTAAAAAATTATTGTCTACATAAGGCCTATAAATACACAAAGCCACAACAAATATCCACCATCACCCCCCCCCCCTTACCTTGTCTCTCAATGGATAGCCTGAGAGATAACCCAATAAGATTCACATATTCTGTTTTCTGTTTAATTATTTTATTATCCGCATGTTATTCCACGGCGGAGATACCACGGTTGATCCAACCACCAAAATCCGATGGTACACTCAGCTTTCTCGTCGTCGGCGACTGGGGAAGAAGAGGATCTTATAACCAGTCCCAAGTAGCTATTCAGGTACATAAACATATACATATGTATATAATCCATGTGTATGTATATTTTATGTATGTCGTATGCAAAATCAATATATCTTCCTTATTTGTAATTTGGCTGATTTCAAGTTTTTTTACTGGTGTGGTTTGAGATGATAAGAGAAGAATTACGAGAGAAGACGAAAATGATGAGATAACATATTAGTTTATTAATATAATAGATTAGGCGCAAGAAGCGTGTAATATTGTGTTTTTCTTGACGTTGAAGGCATGCATTGTTGAGTAAATTACTGATTAGGTTATTGTAGCAACCAATAATAACCACGATTAATGAACTGACTATTGCGAGAAAGAAATTTAGTTTTTTTTCTTATTCAATAAAAGTGAGTGTCTAAATAACAGTTGTAAGTGGAGTGAGAAGCTAATTGGCTGATCATATTTGAGGCATATTATATTCCATCATTATATATCAGAAAGGGGTCGTTAATACATATAAATATATATATAGTTGTTTACCTGATTTTGTCTTTTGTGTTAATGGGTTTACTATTTAATTGCATAAATGTTGTGGGGCTAATAATGTTTAGTTCTTTATTAGTCTATAAACAATTAGGCTTAAGGCTTTCCATTGATGCAATTCCACGTCATCATTGTAGTTTTGGTTGCGTCTTCTATTTCTACAACTACAAGGATACGTTATCTTTATTTTCTGTTTTTATTTTTCATGTTATGCTAAATTTAATTTAATGATTATTGACTATATATAATTCATTGCATTTAGATGGGTAAAACCGGAAAGGATTTAAATATCGATTTCGTCATTTCGACTGGAGATAACTTTTACGACGACGGAATAATCAGTCCATACGATTCTCAGTTTCAAGATTCTTTTACTAATATTTACACTGCATCTAGCTTACAAAAACCGTGGTATAATGGTAAGTAAACTATCTTTTTTTTTTCAGTTGCAGAAATAAAATAAAATTACCTTTTTGTATTTATCATTTTCTTACCTTTTTTAATCACTTACCAGTATTAGGAAATCATGATTATAGAGGTAACGTCGATGCGCAACTCAGCCACATACTAAGGGATTTGGACTGTCGATGGATTTGTTTAAGATCTTACGTTGTTAACGCCGGTAATTAACTTAACATCAGAACTTAAATACCATTTTCATTTTAAAATATATTATAATTTCTTCAAACAACCTTTTTTTTTTTTGTAGATATCGTCGATATTTTCTTCGTGGACACAACACCGTTCGTAGATAAATATTTTGTTGAACCAAAGGACCATGTTTATGATTGGAAAGGCGTATTACCAAGAAATAAGTATCTTAACAATCTCTTAGCGGTAATTAACTTTTCACTCTCCCATAAGCTAGTTTTGTCGAAACAGTAGATGTTTCTACGTCATATATCAACTTATCTAAAAATCATTATTTTTTTTTTGAAAAATCGATAAATATTTTGACCACTCTTATAGGATGTCGATGTGGCGTTGAAAGAATCAGTGGCGAAATGGAAAATAGTGATTGGTCACCACACAATCAAAAGTGCAGGTCACCACGGTATTACCATAGAGCTTGAGAAACATCTTTTACCTATCCTTGAGGTAAATATTATTATCATAAAGATTTAAACTATGTTATAATAAAAAAATGAAAACATAATTACTTAATTTTCTTGAAATGTAGGCTAGTGAAGTGGATCTTTACATAAACGGGCATGATCATTGCTTGGAACACATAAGCAGCATCGACAGGTGATTAAAACACTTTCATATTAATTAATTAATCGATTGATTGGTGGGTTGTATCTGTAACGTGAGGGTAAAAAACAAAACGGCACGCGTGTTTTGTGTTATCTCCAGTGGAATACAGTTTATGACAAGTGGCGGTGGGTCCAAGGCGTGGAAAGGTGATGTGATTGAGTGGGACCCGCAAGAGATGAAGTTTTACTACGATGGACAAGGATTCATGTCGGTTTATCTATCGGAATCAGAACTACGCGTCGTTTTTTATGATGGTTATGGTCGCGTTTTGCATCGTTGGAGCACTTATAAAAAGGGGATTTATTCCGATATTATCTAGTCGACGATCTGTCTACAAAAGTTGAGAAACAAATATTTGTATTATACTATTTGTAGTTCAATGTTTATTATATGTAATGTTGATATTTCACGGGACATAATCCTTTTTTAATGACGTGCAATTATTTTCCAGCTCATAAAGTTTAAGAAAGGGAAATATAAATGTGCACCTTTATTTTGTTTGTGGGTTAAAAGTGTGCACATTACTTTGTATAATTCATCAATATAATATTCCACTATAATATAGATGTTTCAAAATATTATTTTTGCTTGTTTCAATATATAGAAAGAAATCCTTAATATATTTCTTTATGATTTACACCCAAAAATTCATAAATATTTGGATATTTTACTAGTTATTACAAAAGTTCAAAGATTTTATTCATGCATCAAAAATCCGATAAAATTTATATTAGACATAAATAGTGAGGGAAATATATATACATAATTATAAATAAATAGGCAAATTAGGAAAAAAAATCAGGAAAATAAACCAATCTGGCCTAAAGGTGTAAGTGACACGCAGCACACATTAAATAAAATAGATTGCATAAGAAAAAGCTGTTAATTAAGTCCTCTTAACATTTGGGGGGGGGGGGTAAAAGGCTCAAAGTCCTCTGGATTTATATAGTAAAATGATTATATAATTTCTGCAATAATTTATAGACCATCTTTTCCTCACGGATTAATATATTAATCGACAGACTTCTCTCTCTCTCTGTATATATATATATATATATATTTATAGTCTTTGTCTGTATTTTCTTAGACCAGAGAAAATAATTAAGAAGAATTAAGATGAAAATGGGTGTGCGTTTGATGTTTCTAATTCTATGTATCTTCATCAATGGTTCTATGTCGAAGCTTGAAAGGTTGGAGCATCCGGTGACGAAATTTGATGGCTCTTTGGATATTCTGGTCTTGGGAGATTGGGGACGAGAAGGAGGTTTTAATCAGACGCTCGTTGCTCATCAGGTAATATAACTAATATTGCTTATTGATCATATATAACGCATTCAAGATTTATACTTTGGTTGAAATGACAAAAAACTACGACTTTAATGTTTAAAAGTGTAAAAGCATATACATACGTGTTGAAGGCAGTAAATACCAATAAAGAAAAACATTCATTTTTAAAAAAATGAAAAAAAAACAATAGTTTTTCTATGGTTAAACTTTTGGACTATCTTTTGTCATTTATAAACTTACTCACGTACACTATCGAGTTTAAATCTAGGATACAATATATGTTTTGGATGTTTGGCTTGTAGATAGAAATGCATTTTATATATCAGAAATATGTATTTGTATATACCATCCAAGTGATTACGTTTCATTTTAGTGGAAATGTGTTCGTAATTTAATCTGGTTGTTTGTTTTCTTTTCCATATAATGTTAAAAGTTGAAACACTCTGTTTTTCTTTTTTTCTTTTTTCTTTTTGTCAAAGTTTATCTCTTTTTTCGGGTTTACGAAACGCGTAACCATAGAAGAAACGATATTATATTATTCAACATGTGAGCACATATTCGTATGTCGCGTGTGTATCTTTCTAAATGGAAGTCAATCGTTCTACGCAATACATAGACATTGACTTGATTGAAAAAGCATATATTCTTTATTTTGGGTAAATAATTGAACAACATATTCCTAAAAATATTCTTGTAATTGAGGAGTTGATACGGTTCACTACAAAGCATATTCCCTGAGTGATATATATTCAATAGTATTAGGGTGAATTTATAATGATTTAATTTTAATGACTTTTTATATGATTTTGAGTGAATTTTGAAAGTTATTATAGTTTAAGTATAAAAATTTTAGATTCTTATCTAAAATTATAAAATTTTAAATTTTATAAAAGTAAATTTAAATTTATAAATCAGTAATATTGAATTTTAATTTTTTTATTTTAAAAAACTATGTTTAAATAATAGAGGATTTATCATTTTACAAATTATTCTAAATCCTAAAGTGAATAAATTGACATTTTAATTAACTCATTCGGTCGCTCATTTTGTTCTTCTTTTTATTAAACGTATTCAATATAAAACTAAACAATAAATAAGACTAATATTACAAACAATATCTTAAGTCCTAACTAAAAGGACATTTTTGTTTCGCAATAAAGTAAAAATATTTTGTTCAATATTAACATTTTATTATAAATGGAATAAAAAATAGTATACCATGTATTATAAATTTCTGAAAAAAACTAACATGATCAAATGTATCTTACTAAGAATTTTTATTATTTTGGTCAAATTAAGAATTTATTTTAATTTTTTAAAAAAAAAAATAAACTGAAAATATTGACAATTTGGCAGATGGGAATGGTGGGAGAGCAACTAGACATAGATTTTGTGATATCAGTAGGAGATAATTTTTATGATGACGGTTTAAAAGGAGATACTGATCCTTCTTTTGAAGCCTCTTTCTCTCATATCTACACTCATCCTAGTCTCCAAAAACAGTGGTATTCTGGTATTGACTTGCTCGAAATGAAACTTTTTTACATTTTAACTAATACATAATTGTTTTATTAATAAAAAAAACTCAAATATTTTTGCAGTTTTGGGGAACCATGACTACCGAGGAAATGTTTCAGCACAACTAAGTCCAGTTCTCACCCAAAAAGATTGGAGATGGTTTTGTCGTAGATCTTTTGTCTTATGCTCAGGTTCAATTTTCCCCTCTTTTTACGCCTCCAGTATTTTAAATTATTGTGTTTATACCTAAAATGTTTTTAGAAAAAACAAAATTGGATTTTTAAATGTACTACTGAGTCGTAAATCCAAGGTTGATATTTATATACATTGCTTTGAGACGGAAAAAAACTCATGTTCAAGTTTTAATAGTATATTTTAAAACACTCTTTTAAATTCAAGTCTTAGTTTTTTTTTTAGTTGGTTCGTATGAGTTTTTATTTCTTTCGGATTATAAAGAAAAGTTAAATGAGTATACCAAATCAAAGTTTAGTCTAACTTTTAGATTGATTTGGTTATCGTGGGAGTATTGTTATCGTATCATAAGAGTTCAACTTATATTTATATATATACTTTAGTTACTAGTACAGATTAGTGATAATTGTTTTGGTGATTAAAGGAATGGTGGAGTTTTTCTTCGTGGACACAAATCCATTTGTAGATAAATACTTCACACATCCAGAAGATCACACTTACGACTGGAGCAACGTCTTACCCAGGAATAAATATATCTCCAACCTCTTACATGTAACACATTTTGTTTCAGAAAGAATAATAATCAGAAATCTCCGTCTTGGGTTTTGACATTTTATAATCATTTTAAAGTTTTCTATTTGGGAAATTAGGATTTAGATTTAGAGATAAAAAAGTCGCGTGCCACATGGAAATTTGTCGTGGGACATCATGGGATCAAAACCGCAGGTCACCATGGTGTGACCCAAGAGCTCGTAGATCAACTTCTTCCAATTCTAGAGGTAAATATTTTTCTTGTCTACTTCCAATTCTATAGGTATTTTATTTTATTTTTGGTATGAAATCTCTATTATTTACTACTGAAGGAGAATAAAGTGGACTTGTACATAAACGGACATGATCATTGCTTGCAACACATTGGTTCTGACGGGTAAAGTTCTACTTACATCTTCTTTTAAATCAATTTTATTATACCAGTTTTCAATAGGGAGTATTGGTAAGTTTTTTTTTATATAAAAAAGTGAAGTATTGGTGTACATTCTTATTTCAGATTATTTGAATTTAGTTGAGTTTAAATGTTTACTTGTAAAAGCAAAACTAATTTTTTTGGTTTTGGAATTGTGAAGTGAAATTCAATTTTTGACAAGTGGAGGAGGATCAAAGGCATGGAGAGGAGATATTCAGCCATGGGATCCAAAAGAACTAAAACTTTATTACGACGGACAAGGTTTCATGTCTCTTCACATCACTCACTCTCAAGTTAAGTTCATCTACTATGATATTTCCGGCAATGTTCTTCACCAATCCACCTTGTCCAAAAAAAAATCCAAAACTTTTGGTCCCTTTTAAAAGATCATTCCTCTAAATGAAATAGAGACATCTAAACATATTATAATTTGAGATTTTATTTATAAGAAATGTATCCATTTCGATTGTTGTGTGGAATATGTGAGACAGCATGATGTGCACATCATTAGTTTCTTTCTGCGTCAAGTTCTACAAAATTCTATATAATTGCAAAATTGTGTGAACACATGGTTTTTAATTAACACGTTGGAAAGAAGGCTCATGCAGTAACATTACATTGGCATCAATGATTGAATGGTTGAATCAAAACCATACTTGAGGCCAGATTAATGGAAGAAAGATATTGAGCTCTAGTCTACATCGTTTAAATTCTAATTATGACAATTTTACATGATTGACCTTGAAATTTGCAAACCAAACAATGGAAAGAATTTAATTTGTAGAAGAAAAAACAGAGAATGGTGGTCTTAGGGATACAGTCTCTTAATTGGTACGGACATGGAGGATTCATGAAGAAAAAGAGACATCTGATGAGTATTGTTACAGCCACTGAACGAGACGATTCTTCTTCTTCTTCTTCACAAAGCTTCGAAATCGATAGAGATAGAGCTAGAGAAGCTCTGAGACGGCTTGATCAACAAATCGAGTCTCAAGCCGATGAAAAACCAAGAACATTTGTCAAGACATATCGGATGTTTTCAGAACAAGTACTGGAGGTTCATCAATTGATCCATTCATGTTTGAAGAACTACCTGAGATATCCTGATCGTTCCTCACAACTTCAGCTTTTCTTCTCTTAGTTTTATAATATTTTGTTCATCACAGTGATAAAACCATTGATGGATGGACCAGAATCAGTTCCAGAAGAAAGGGAGTTGCTATGTCTGATTCTGAGATTGTCCAGTTTCCACTTTCGTCTTTGCCTGAAAAATCTTCAAACAGTAAAACCACAAAGTGTTTTCTATGCTTACATAATTATAGGTATTTCTTGTATATGAGTTGTTAATCATATTTAATGTTATTAACTTATTATCTCTAATCAAAGAAGACACAAAACTTACATAAAATTAAGAAACTGATAGTAAAAAACAAAATTGGAACTTTCTCTATTATCAATGCAAAAAGGTTTAATACTTATAGAGACGATTGCTTTTCGAGCTGCAACAACCTAATTGAAGTGTCTGTATCCAACCTCAATCCAGCATCTTCGACCTCCTTACAAATCTCTTTACACTTTGTCAATCGCCCGGAAGCGGTATAAACGCTAATCATATCGCGATAAATATCATACGTTGGAGAAAATCCAGCTTCCTTGAGTTTAGAGTAATATCTCATTGCTCTTCCCAAATCATCCAACGCCACAAATAGTTTAATGACTACTCTATAAGCTGGAAGATCAAGAAGACAGTTTGATTCCTCCATCTCCCAAACCATACTCATCGCCTCTCGGTATTTCTCTTCCGAATACCGGCTATGTATCATCGTGGTGTACATCACAACACTTGGTTCTCTGTTTGATTCTTTATACCAGTCAAAGAGACATTCAACGAGCTCAAATCTTCTTAATTTGACACAGATCTTCATCACACTTGTGCAGTCTTGTTGGCTCAGTTTCAAGTCTTCTCTATCTTTCAATTCGTCGAGAAGCGCAACAACAAGATGGTATTTGTCAGGGTTCTTAGCGATCTCCAGAATCATCTTCACGTAAATACTCGAGTCGAGTATTCGATTGTTACTCTTTGCGATCAGTATAAGCTTCCGGGCTAGATTCAGCCATCCGCCTTCAATGCATCCTTTGATCATTGCTTCGATTACGTTCTTGCTAGCCAGGCTATTGTCGAATTTAAGCAGTTTCAGCTCGTGGTGCTTCGCCAAAACCTGGATAGTGGATGCGAGAATCCGGTCATCAGGAAACAAATGAGAACGCTTCTCCGCCCAACGATAAGTCTGTAAAGCTCTCTCAGGTAAACCCATATGACCCAATTCTCGAATCGTCGTGGAGAGTGATCCTTTACGCAGGAAGCTAGCCCATTTGTTGAGAACAAGAGAGACATCAGCATCAGAGGAAGGCAAGCTTTTGATCTCTCTAGCTAAACCGATGAGAAAGCTTGGATCTTTATACACTTGCATCGATACAGAAGATGATGCAACTGATTTGATGTTGTTCTTTGGAGTTGGAAGACCCAAAGGTCGTAACTTGTGCGGTTGAGGAAGTGGTAGAGGCCTAACTCGAATCGGTTTCTCGGGGTTTTGAGGAATCCTTTTCTGAAAAAGCGATGAAATAGCTTCGATTTCGTTTGGTTCCCAGACATCAATACCATCCAATTGCTCTTCAGGTTCTTGATCTTCTTCTTCTACTAATGGTTTTGTAATGGGTTTCCTCAGAAACAAGTTAACACCGAAATCAGGAGGAAGCTTGGTGCGGCGTGGATTACGGAGATTCTTAGTGAGTTTCTTAGAGTGGTTTCTTTGCCTCGCGTTGACTTTAGCAGAGACTTTTGTTACTCCGATACTGCTCGGTTGAAGATTCAGGTGGAAGCTAAGTGAAGAATAGACAGGACAATGCATTATCATTCCTTGAATATCACGAAATTAGGGTTCTAATTCACAGTGAATCAAGTCGAATCCAGACTAATTCCGATTAAATCCTGAGTATTCTAGCTCAGTAGAATCTGGAGCAGCTAGGGTTTTGAGATAGAACACAAACCTTAGAAAAAGAATAAGCTTTTAGGAATAGAAATGAAACCACTTGAAGAAAGCTCTATATCAGGCTAAAGAGGATAACCGAAGAAGCTTACCTCCTTGTGAGGAATCAATCGACTATGTGAGCGAGTTCGAGATAGAGAACACGAGGAAGAAGATGAAGAATTGTTTTTTCTTTTTGGTATAATCGATTACCCGACCCGACCCGAACGATCCGACCCGACTCGAAAAGACAAAATTGAAAAAGATGTTTTCGGGATAAGAACTAGTTGCGTGGCAGGATGCAGAGGTTTACCAGTTGGAAAATAGCTGGCAAAAGAAAAACATCGACGTCTAATACAACACAATGAGAATGATCGAAGCCGATTTTGTCCAATTTTCCACAAGTCTTATCTCTTTAGATGGTCCCTAAAATGCAATGAAAATGAGCCAAACTCAACAAAAAAATGTCCATGATCTTTGTTTTCAATAAATTTTTCGTTGCTTATTTATTAATCCGAACCAAACTTTGAACAACCAAAAACTGTTTACTCATCTAAAAATTTCTTCCAAAAGTACAATGAATTATTATTATTAATGATCTAACGCCTTTGACCAAGAATATATGTAAATTTATAGCCCATACGATATTAATGAAGAGATGGATTTTGGTGGATAATTTTACCTTTATGCACCAAAGTGTTAACGGTGACATGTTACTGTAACCAAATTGACAGTTTCTGGAAATGTTACTTCAAACGTATTAATATAACTCTCCGAAAGATAAATATATGTCCAACATAATTATGTTAATATAATAGTTTAAAGTTTTCAAAAATTATAATTATATATTAGATAAAATATACAAAATAATATAACGATTATTAATTTGATAGAATTATCAGTCATACAAAAGTGATATCATCAATGTATTCATTATCATAAAAAACATATATCATAGAAAACTAAACTTTAAATAATAGAAAAATGAGAAATATCAAACTCAAATAGAATAACGTAAATTATGTTAATCATATTAAATAATAAACCTAACTAAATATTGTCAATGTATATCAGCATTTAATTTTTTTACAAAATTTTGAAACTTTCTAAAGTTTTTATAAACTTTTATACGTTTATGTGAATATTAATGTATTTACTATGTAAAAATACTAATCATCTTTCTCATTTTTACATTTCATTTTTTTTTACATTTCATTTTTTTTACATTTAACCTTATAATAACCAAAATATAAGGGATTAAGCGGATTCATAAAACAGTTAATCAGTGGAGCGGTGTTCTAAAGAAAAGATGCATGGAGGGGTGAAGTGAAGCGACGATTGAATTAATCAGGATAATCTCTCATGGCAAGATATTATATCAGAAGCCAAATATCTTTCAGTTTGTTATTCAGAAAAAAAATTGTGAAGGGCAAGGAGAATTCCATGAGAGAAAGCTTAGTTTATACTAATGCTTTTATCCGACGTTAGATTCACATATTAAAGAAAAAAATAAATAAGTTATCTAGTATAGATTAGGGCCATGCCAAAGTTTTTGGATATCACAGCATAGAATTAGAAAATTATGTTATTTTCATTATGTTTTCATTAATGTAAAAAAAGGATTAAAAAAACCCAAATTTTTTTTTGTTTCTCAAAAGAAATGGCATGTGAAAAATTGCAACATAACCAAGTCATGACTTATTTCCCGTATGCTTAAGACCCGGCCTCATGATTATATAAATTATCATTGAATGTATATACATATGTGCATGAACATGGCCACACAAAATTAAATCGAACAATATTCAGTGGACCCATCGAATAAAACAAGTAAAAGAGAGACAAAACTACGACTATAAAGTACCCACATTGAATTAAATAAATCGATGGCCGTCCATATACGAAGACAATGACAAGAACATACCAAATAAAGTTGAAATTACAACCCAACTATACGTAAAACGGAATATATTCACAAAAACAAGAAATACACTTTTATAGTGTTCAAAAACTCCAAATATCTCAAATAAATAAATAAATCATTTTATTTCATATACAAGCAACAAATGAACAAAAATGCCCCCCTTTAAGTGTGAAAAATGAAAATGCAATGTAACATAAAATACCAATAAATGGACTTATTATAGAACCCCCCCCCCCCCTCCAAATCTCATCCAACACCATAATATTATTGGCAATATATAATCAATCATATCGACTCTGTTCCATCCAAACGGCTTCTCTTGCTCCGGTGCTTTCCGTTGCGGTGGCGCCTCGGAATTCCGCCAAACGTGACCGGATCATAAACCTTAAGCCGCTGAGCCTCTGCTGGATTCACAACGCACTCCGGCAAAGCAACCTTGTACCTGTTCCGATCATAGCAATACGAGTAAGTCATGTGTTTGCGCCTGAAAATCCCCATTTTAACTCTCTGTGACGGGCTAATCTCCTGCGCCGCACGGATGTCCTCGGCGGCTCCTTCGTCGCACTTCGGAAACTGCTCAATTGGGTCCACAGCGCAGCCATGAAGGACTAGGTCAGAGAACCGTGCGATGTAAGGGGCATATTTGTAATTTACACCGTACTTGCCACCGTTAGTTGCCCATTTAGAACCGTCCCATATTGTTGTGTAGAGAGACATCGGCTTCGACGGGAAGTCACCGCCCATCGATGCTGTTCGCTTCACCTCTCTTATCGGAACATTGTCTACATAGAATCTGCATAACCACACACAAAAACAACAAATTTACAATTTTCATCAGTACACACAGTAAATAAGCTGAAGAAAGATAAATCATTTTTTGGCAAAAAAAATACTTTTTAATAAACTGACTTAGATTCTGTATGACTCATTGATGCCAATTTCGGGGTAAAAATCACGATTCGATTGACACCCATAAATTTTTAACTTAAAAAGATAAACATTTTTGGCATAAAATTCCAGCTGTTTAAGTGAAAATCCTCAACTTGGATTGAACCACCAAAGGAAAACACACTCTGTATGGGGTCTTTGTTGATGCCAAAAATCGAAAGCTGTAAACCATTTTTGGGGCTCACAAACTTGAAATTGACAGGAACCGAACAAACCAAAAGCAAATGATGTCCCAAGCATCACAAAACTTTCCACTAGAAGAAAAAAAAATTAAAATCCGCCAAGAAATTTGAGCATAAAAAAAAAAAACTCAAAAGATTACCCAAAACATTAAACCCCACCTGGGTTTCCTTAAATAGAAGATAACATTATTGAATACCAAAGGAAATTAAATCGAATGGGGTCAAGAATTTAACCTCAAGGTTTTTTGGTTGTTTATTTAATACAATCAAACAAACACAGAGAACTACGACAGAAACGGTTTTTAGAGTTTTTTCTTTTAACTTACATGATGTGAGAATCAGACCAGAGGATACTGTATTGGTGATAATCTTCAGTTGGATCAAACCATAGATTAGATCTCTCTTCTCTTCCCAAATGAGTGCTTCCATTACCGTATATGTTTGTCTGAATCCTCCATTCTCTTCCTCTAATGTTACCAAGAAACTCAAAATCAATCTCATCATGATTCTTCTCATACATATCTCCATTTGACATCTGAAAATAACAAATCACAAAAAAAAACATATCACAAAGTTTACTAGGACCCTAATCTCCAAAATCAACAGTGAAATTAATCATATTTATGAGAAAGAAGATCATTGTAATGGATTAGTTCTAAGCATAAACAACAGCTCAAAACTGTGAAATTAAGCTAAATATGGTGAAATCGATCTTAAGAAAATAGGGATTTTACTTACATAAAAAGCAACAACTACTCCAGCTGAATAATCAGAAGGTAATTTGACTGAAGCACTGAAGAATCCATGTAAATAAAGATCGTTTGAAACAAACCCAGAACCTGAAAAACAAAAATAAAATCATTGCTAATCAGAGAAAAAGAGAATCAGGAAACGAGAAAACAGAGGAACATTAAAGACCATACCGGTCCTTTCATCGAGCGTTAACCGGACAGATTTGCCGTCTTTATGAACAAACAAGTTCTTGTCACCGAAAAGTTGCGTGTAACTTTCTTCAAACGATGTGATTGGGAGATTTTGCAGAGTAAATCCAGAAACTAAACCGGAGAACAGAGACATGAACACTAAGAAACGACTCAAAGTTTCCATTTTTAAAATAGTTTATTTAGTGCCAAACGCTTCCGTGTGTGAGTAAATCGAAAAGCTTTAAGGAGAAGATAGAGAGAAAGAGATAATAGCTTCCGTAGGAAAGCTATGGAGGTTTATAGAGAGACAGAGAGAGACAGAGACGAAAGGCTAGTGAGAGAGAAAATGAATATGAGGTTTCCATCTGGCTTTGGGTGGGTTTATATTTTTGAATTTACGATTTTTCAAATTATTTTTCTTTCCATATTCATTTTAATTTGTTTTTATTTTACAGGGAGACAAAGATCTTTAGCGAATACTGAATAAATTACAATATTTATATATTTTTGGATATAATTGGATATTATTGCTTAAATTTATACTATTCAGCTTTATTTTTTCAAACTCAAACGAAAAAAGAAGATATTGAAGATCATAAATAAATCATATTTTTGGTTACTTACAATAAACGAATCATATTTCCTAATATTCTTATGATTTGCTTTGCTGTTTTAGTATATTTAATTTCTATATAGTGAAAAATGATTTTATAGAGATTTATCATTTGAGTGTTTCTACAAATTTTCATATTTTAGAATTTTCTTTTCTCGATTTATTCTGCTAATTTTAATATTTTCTTTAATATTACAATAATAAATTCGAAAACTGAACATGTATAATGAATTTCATATATGTCTACAATTATGTTATATAATTCTTATTTATAATTTTTTATTAGTCAATAAAATATGACATTTTAGTTTCACAATAGCATTAGTGACCCTGAATCCGTATCATAATTGATAACCCTATATTAGAATGTGGATACAGCTGATAAAAAAATACAGAATTGAGAAATTTAAATTTGGTACTGGTCGTAATGATGCTAAAGCATCGGCATAATTACTTAAATTTGTGCACATTCACTTTCTTTTACTTTCCATACGAAAATATACTAATATGACATCTAAATCTTAATTACTAACAAATCATAAAGTTGTCGACAAAAAAAAAAAAAAAACAAATCATAAAGTTTTTATAGGCTATCAGGAATACATATATATATATATATATAATACGACATAAAAAAAGGCGACGGAAACACAATAGAAGCAAGAAGGCCTGAAGGGCTTTGCTTCTTACACATGTGTCCCGACAAATAGTCACAGGTGCTGTGTCATCTCTGTTCAACCAACAACACTTCATTTAAAATATATTTATATATCGGAGATTACAAACTTCTGTAGACAAAAATGTCAAATAAATAATATTCTTACAAAATATGAAATTGGTATAACTTAATAACTCGCCTCGTGGTGTAATCATTAATATGAAATTTATTCAAATTGTTGTTTCTTTTTTTGTTTATGCGTTTATACGTGTTGTAGAGGTTTCTTTGAGGAGGGATAAAGTGCAAACCGAAAAGAAAAAAATATAAATTTTAGTTATCTATGTGGACCAGAGATCTCTCCTCGAAGACAAACGGGGTACAATTTAATAAAAGGTGAATCATTAGGGTTTAAAAAACAATTTATTTTGAGACTTACGAGGGTCAAAAATAAAAGGCGTATCATTGAATCTTTAGTTTTAATTAATTGAAATTTCCCATAAAGCGCATAACGGTGAAGATAAAACATAAAAGTCCAATTGGTTTAGCCGCCCCAATACACCGTCCATCATGATCACATTCTCCAAAGTACCCTTCTCCGTCATGTAAATTGACGGATTTTCCATTATTTGTGAAGCACAATTCAGTGGGTATTTCCGTAAATAATTCTGACACTGAGAGGACAATAAAGACATTGAAAGAGCAACGGTAAACTAAAAAAAATCGTGGCGAGAGTCCCGGGTCTTAAAGATTGACACGCGGTAAGAAACGTGCGGAGCGGGTAGATGCAAAATCGCAACGTTTGGCGCCGCGGCTCTGTATGCACCACGAAACAATGTCATACCGATTACTGAACGTCGTTTAAAGAAAAAGATGGGTCCTACCTTCACCTAATATATCCCGTGTTGGGTCTAATTTATCATTTTAAATTATCAACGTACTTGTTTTTATTTTATTTTTGTGAAGGTTTCAAATGATGGATGTTGTAATAATAAGGAAAATGAGTCACGTGTTCATGTTTTTACAGTCTAATTTTCTTTAATTTTTAATCAATTTAGTTTATTATTTTTAATATCCTTTTTAACATTTAAGAATATTGTATTCGAATTCTAAAAATATATAATGAATTGCAGAAGTATTCCCAATACTATATCACATAATTAATATATTTTTTAAATAAATTTAATTAGCATAACTATAAGCATAATATAAAATATTTAAAATAGAATCCAAGTCAAAAATCTTGTGTTCTAGTGATAAATGAGTTTCTGAGGTGAGCCCTAAGTTTCTCATTGTGAGATTTAAAAGTATGTAGGAAAATAAATCAATTGCTTTAATAACTAATAAATCAGAAAAACTTATGACAAGAACAAATAAATAAATTATTTTATATATATATTATCAATTTAGTATAATAGTTTTCATTTGTCCTTTAACATCCGAGATATTTAATTCAAATCCTGTGATAAATTTCAGAACATTATTTCCATGTTCTACATATTTATATTTACTCACTTTTTAAAATTAGATACTTTACAAAATATGTTTCACAAATATAGATACTTTGTATTTATATGCAAATCTGTATAATTAAACAAACTGCATATAAAATAAATAAATATATTTACAATGATTAATTTTTATATTTTCTTTATATTCAATAAAAGACTAATTATAAAAAAATACTGAGTAAGAAATTTATAATTCATTTTCAAATTCTTGTTTTTCTTCTTTTTATCTATAAGCTTTTTGTGACCTTAATCCCACAAAAATCTATTAATTTATATGATATAGAAACTACTGCATAAAATTTTATAAAAATTTTAACTCAATTTTTTTTCAATTTTATGGCATTTATGCACAATGTTATAAGCCATTATAGTACTATTTCAACACTGATATAAACCATATAAATTTTTTGTTAAATAAAAAATGAAAAATTGAGTTATATGTTTTATAAAATATATTTTAAATTTTTATAAAATATTAAGTTCTTCTTTTTTTATTTTTTTATGACATCTTAAATCAAGATTCTAATGAAAGAAAAAAAGAATATTTGTTGTAAACTAAAAATGATATGGACAAATATCTAAATGAATAACATAAATTTCAGACACAAATAATTTAAAAATTTTACTGAAAAATAAATACATATTGGTTATGTGATTTAAAAACTATATTACAAATATTTAAATATTTAATTTTAATTTTATCACAACATTTAAAATCCAGATTTAAAAATCTATATAAATTTTATGATATATTTAATCAGGATTAAAAAATTATATGTAACAATTTAGATATGAGCAAAACAGTGTTAGTGACGATGGAAATCTCGAAACAATAATTTTTAGATTCCATCATATGCTGGAAATTAAAAGTATAGCCCAATTAATCTCATTACTCAAAATAAATGAATTGAATCTTCTCTTATTTTTAAATTTCCTTTTTAATCTTTGAATATTTTAATAGTTTTGATATCATCACTGACAAAAATATCAAAATTGAATAAAACATGAAAAAGTTTGGTGAAATTAATTAGACACTTTCTATGACAAAAAAAATCATAAAATTTTTGCTATAAATTTTTTCTTGAAAGATTAAATTTATATATTTAGTTTTTTTTTAACGAAGAAAAAAAGAAAGCTATTTTTTATATTAATTCAAAGTATACTGTTATATAAAAAACGGTATTTGCACCCAAAACAAATTTGTATTACCGAAAATATCCACCTGTTGATTATATTTTTTAGATATATTATCTATAATTTGTAGTTTTTGATTTTCTGAAAATGTTATCTCGTAAATTTGGAATTACTCCGAAGTTTATTACGTTTGTAAAGTCAATATGAAAATTTTAAAATAACATAAGTTATATTTAAAGACATACATAGATAATAAGCATATAGTATAAAAAGCTGACAAGGACAGACACATGTCTTCCAATCAGCACATTGAAGCCGTTGGATCTCTAACAGGCCCCACTTAAATATCCTGTAATCGGACACGCATGTAACTAACCTGGAACGCAATTAACGGCAGTGTTAACGCCGTTAATTCGTTCTTCCTTTTTCGGTGTCAGAAGGGTCCAATAGCTCACGCGTAAATAAATAATAATTATTCTTTTCTCCGTGATAATAATTACGATCAAAATACATTTTTTAAGATATTTTCTATTAATCACGACCGATTTTATTATTATTTTAGTTTCATATTTGTGAAAATACGTATTAAATTATCTCGAGAAGATGACATCGGCATCGTCACAACTAGTCTGCTACGCGCAATTTAGCATAAGCGCGCACGTGAATCTAAAAATTGAAAGATCCCAGTGATGTATTTGCATGGATCTGTCTGTTGTCAGAGCGAATCACATCCGTTGATATCTGCATGGGGATACACTCATAGTTGGCACAAAATTTTCTTTAGATCCGACGGCTGAATCTACGAGTTAGGTTTTATGCTTATGCCTAAGAAAATTTATAAATTAATTAATATCCAATTTCTAAGCTCTCTTATTAAAATGGGAAATTATAAATTTTAGTTTATGATCTCGATAAAAGCAAAAACAATTTTAATGATGGTTAAATTAACAAAACCGGTAAAACAAATGAAAAACGTAGCAAAACAATGACTGAATGATCAAATTTTAGTAACCTTTAAATATATATTTAATGACAGATCTTTTTTGTATCCACCACACAGAATGAAATACACCAAATTACATACTTAAGGGCAGGTAATTAAAACCTTATCTGAACTGTTTTTTTTCTATCAGCCACAAACATTTGTTGTGGTTGTCACCTACCATTCAAACTCACAACTATAATAAGAGCCTCATCATGATTATTTAGGAAATAGAACTAAAATACAAACTTGTATACACATTATTACACGCACGAGGACAGATTTGTTTAGGTAAAAACGGAGTTAATTATATATATATATATATATATATAAATGGTTTGATCTGTGAAATTCATTCCACTTGTATCTTCTTAAAATTATAGCAAGAGGAGATGACTAAAGTCACTAAACGAATATAGTGCCACTTGCTTAAGATCACCGAAATGCCCCTCTCAGGGAAGTCATATTTCCTGTCTCCGTTGAATTCTCGCACTGCTTACAATTTACAACCAACGCCTTTGTCTTATTACTAACAATACCATTTTTTTTTTTGACAAAGCGAACCAAACCATTAAAATCTAAAATAAATGTATTGTTTTTCCTTTCCCCCTAAAAATTTGTACTATTAATTTTTCCTACTCTATTTTATCCTAAGTTTAATCTATTTTTGGTTTATCAATTTATTTATTTTTATAAAACGTTGTAACAATACATTGAGAAAATTTGTGAAAAACCATTTATTAACTTCTATGAAAGACTACAAAGCATTCATTTTAAAATTATATTTAGATATTGTTTCAAGATATTCGGGTTTGGGTTCACCGTTTCTAATGTGGTGGGTAATTAAACAAAACTTTCGTCCATGTATCGCTACAAAAAAAAAATATATATACAAACGACAAACGATAATGACCATGTGATTGTATATTTTAATTTAAAGCAATGAAATATATAGTGCAATTGCATGATGTGAATATTATTGATTTGTATTTAGCTAACATGTTCCTGATCACATATACTATTATATTACTCTTTCAGTTTTTGTTTTGTTTAATTGTCGTTTTAAATTTTTTTTTAATTTTTTATAAGTGTTGTTTTCAGTTTTCATTGTAAAATTTATTAATTTTTAATATTTTATTATTATTTAGATTTTGCATTATATTTTATTATTGGGTATATTGAGTTTATGTATATAATTAATAATATTTTTGTTTAGAAAAACAAATTATTGTTTCTTTAATATGTGTAATATGTGTGCAAAAACCTAAAACGATAATTATAAAAAAAACTAAAGAATATATCTTAAAAATAATAGTTAAATGTAAAAAATTGATGATTATTGTTTCTTTTAACTTGAATTTAGGTTAATGAGCATATATTCACAAGTTTTATATATTTATTTAGGTTTACCATCCTAATATATATATATATATATATACCACAATTTTTATCATGAACAATAACAATTTAACTTACAAACTCAGAATTTTTTTCACGTAACTCAAGCTTCAAGTTTTGGAACAGAAGAATCGGCTTTATACATGAGTTTATTTACTTTGGTTGATTATATATACATATATATATAGAGTTTTATTGCGTAGAAATTATATTATGAATGTAATATCCCTCTCTCTATATATATATATATTATGCAAGTGGGTGGATTTTAAATCATGAGATTCCGCCGAACCAGTGGCAATGAGGCCAAAAGGTATGTACCATGGTAGGGGTGCAATTTCGTCAATAACAAATAGATCATATATGCACAAGAATAATTATTACTTGTCAGTACATATTTTTTTGATAAATATTATATATATATATATATATCTTTTATCTGAAGAATTTTATATCCAGTCCGTTTCTCATCATTTTTTCCCGACACTACAAAATATACCAATGCAATCCTTAAACGCAACCACTGCATCTACATGTAAAAATCAAAGTCATCATATACCGAAGTTATATGAGCCGATTGATAAATAATTTAATTATTAATAATATCTAATGATAAGCAATTCTATAAACATGATATAATATATAAGATTTAGTTAGTTGTATACCAAACCTTTCACATAAAAAAATTTGATTTGGCATAATATTTAAAATAAATATCAATTTTTTTTATTTGGATGGTCCATGTGTTGTCACATATCGATTATGTTTTTTTTTCAAATGATTCTTCTGAATCATAATTGAATCATGAATTTTATTGGTCCAAGACAAGAAACAATATTGGATCTTGAGTCTTCGGTCCAAATTTTCGTTCTCTTATAGTATGGTAATGCTATTAGATACGAGATAAACTAAAGGTTGAATGGTTAGAGGAAAAAGGCCACACTATCTGGTGTATTCATACTAATTATCTAGAATCAATAAGACTGAGAAAAAGTGATCCACTTAGGTTAATGACAATGAGCAATTAGTAATTTTCTACGACAGTTTTGTTTCTAGTATCAAGAAAATCAGACCAGCTATGCAATTTTTAGGTAGGAATAAACCGTTCAACACTTAATGATTTTTTTCACCATTTCACAGTATGGATATGTTCAATTCTATGATGATATTTCCTATAATGAGCTGATCACATAATATATGCATGTAATAGATGAAAGTGATAACTTGCTGAATATAACAAAGATAAAAGAATGAAAGATGTTCATGTTGCGCCTGATCTGTTGTTTTTAATTCATACACTACGATAATTTTTGAATAATGAAATTAAAAATATAATATTATAAGTTTGTTTTAATTTTAAAAACTAAATTAATCAAACATACATGTAGACTATCATTAGTTTAGGTATAAATAAGTGAACAATTTTGATTTTCTAACTTTAAAAATTTAAGATTTTAAAAATTATTCATAATTTTTTTTTCAATAAAAAGTAATCATATTCTAAGCAGTTATCTTCTTTCTAAATGTTTTCAAAAAATAATATTATTCTCTCTCGAATTTGTCTAGATCAATTTTTCATCATAATTTCTCCAAACACAATATTCATTATTTATTTGATTTTTTATTTCACAAATAGTCAACAACAAAGTAAATGTTTTTTTCTTCATATGCAAAATTCCTCCTTTGTATATATTTCAGATGCAACATTTCTCTTTTTTTCAGATGTAACTAATCATTTGTTTTTTTTTTTTGTTAAATCACAACTTCATTTGTTTTTTTGAAAATAAAATTTGAACGATATCACAACTGTGCAATCATCAATATAATCACAACGATTTCATTTATTGTGAATATGAAAGGGTGTAGGTAAACTCATTGTATTCAACTGTTCATTAGTGTTCTTTTTTTGTTAATTTATCCTAATAATTTTAATATCTTCTTTAATATTGTAGAGTATTGGATTCAAATTTTAGACATGTGTGATGAATTGACATGTGCTACATGATTCTCACCATTAGTATTCTTATTTTGTTGTACTTCTGTTTTATATATTGTTTTATATATTATTGTGTATCTGGTTTACTAAAGTTAATTACAAAGGTTTTGTTTAAATTACTGTTACAGAAGTATTCATATAAAGACTGTTAGATCATTTGCTTTTTTTATTTCGTAAATTAAATGAGAACAAGAAAAATATACATCGACGATTTTACTAAAACTCTTTCTCAAATAATAGTAAGATACAGATAAAAAAAAAGCCAAATTGTTTTATTAAAGTCTTCACAAAGGTATGATTATTATTTAGGATAACTGAAAAAAAATTATGTAAAGATACAACAACAAAGCTTTCTAGAACCAATAGGATTGGCCTTGCATATACCTGTAACTGGTTGTGGGAACTCAGGCGGTCCACATTGGCTCTTACAATCGTCGTTGGTCTTGCACTGGTCTATGTAATTACACTGTCCAGGCTTGGGTTGTTGTACTGTTAATTTAAAAACAAATCAATTAGTTTACTATATTCTCTCCTACCAAATTATGTATTGTTCTATAAAAAAACATATATCCTATCAATTTGTGTGTGGTTAGTTTTGTTTTCAGAAAAAGAAGTAATATTTATTAGAAAGGTGTAGGAAAAATTCATACGTAGAGAAGGAATCAAACAAATAGTTACTCTTTGATTGGCAAGTCAGTAAGAGAGAGCATGTGATGAGAAGAATAACAAGTTGAAACTTTGATAAAGCCATTTCGTTTAAACGATATGATTATTTGTTGGTGTGATATATAAAAAAAAAGAACGTGCTATATATATACACACAAAAAGTCTTATTAACATGTTGAGATTTGGTAACAAAGTTCTCCCACGAAAATATAATTACAAAAGTTATAAGACTTTCCATGAAAAATTTACATAGTCGAAGCTTTAAAATTCGAAAGGTATTGAATTTTGATTTTGTCTAAAGAAAATAAACTATATACACTGTAGAACGGGATGAAATAGTGTTTCGACTTAATAATATATGAAGTAACTATATGTGTTCCGGTGAAATTGTTTATCTCGAAAAAGTTTAAACCTTTAAAAAAACTTAATTTCCACAGTGGTATTAGTTTTAACGTTTTGGGAAGACAACAATTTTTTGCCATTCAAAAGGGTTAATAAACAGCTTTAAGATATCAGAATGAGAATAATAGAATTAAGAATATACAATTATAAAGTTCGATGAGTTTTCAACTAAAAGAGATTAATTGTTATTATGCATATGGAGTGCCATCAATTTCGATATAAATAAGTGAACAATTTATATATTTTTTTTACTTTTCATATTTAAAACTTTAAAGTTTAACTATATTTAATCAGTTATTTTATTTTTGAAAAAAAACAGAAATATTATTATCCTCTCTCAAAAAATTTCTTAGGATAATTTTGCATCACAATTCCTCTGAATGCATGCAGTGTTACTTGTTTGATTCTTCTCAATTCCAGCTATTTGTTCAATCCACAATTAATCTAAAGCTAATTTTATTTATTTTATTTTTTTGTCAACTTATTTTAATATGTTTAATATCATATTTAACAGTATGTTAAATTTGAGATGAATTTACCATTATGCCATATGATTTCCATTTTTTTTTTTGTTTTTGTTAAAAAAAATATTTGAAAAACTTAATAAAATAAAATGTTATTTGTTTTTATTTTATAATGAATCTGAACTATTTTATGATGACATGACGATTTTACTTATTGAGAGTATAAAAGGGTGTAGCTGAATACGTTGTATTCAACTGATCATCAATGGTCTTATTTTATGGTACTTCTATTTATTTTACTGTCTATCTGGTTTGTTAAAGTGAATTAGTTGATGTAAAGGTTTTGTTTAATTACTGTTACAGAAGTATTGATATAAGGCCTACTATTTTTTTTTGGGTCTCATGTGAAGTTATATAAACTAGTATATGGATGCGTTACTTTGATATTCAAACTAATTGTGCGAATCATTTATATTGTCGATTATCTATTTTCAAACATATAAGAATTTTACTAACATGTCAGCACTCAGGTAGGTAAATAATGATATAGTATAATAGTTGAATGATTGAAGCGAAAATACCTGAATTAGAAGAAAAAATTATAGAAAAATGATAAAATGTTAAAATTTGATGATTGTAAGTTAATAACGTTTGTTCATAAAATCAATGTAATGGACTTTCAAAAATATAAAAACATAAAAAATCAATGAATCTTTTAAATGGTAAAATATAACATTGACGTTTTCAAAACATTAATACCACTATACAAAAATAAAATCTCAATATATATACAGGTGATTTATTATCTTTTATGTCAATATAAATAAACGCTGTTTTATGAACATGATAATGTCGTTGTTAGGAGTTAGAGTTACGTGCAAGTAAGTTGAATGAAATAACACCTTTGGTAGAGATATAGACAACTACAATAAGTGTTATTATGGATAGACCGATTAGATGTATATTTTTTTGTGGATGTGAATTTGTCTCAATCCCATATCGTCACGTCATCTCTTTCGAACCATTGTGTGCCAATATCCCAAGTTCCCAACCTCGTGACGATTTTGATTTTGAAAAAAGAAAAAAAAACAAACGAGGGAAGCATAATTCATTCAGAAAATATAATAAATGAAGAAGGACTTTTTGTCAAAAGAGTGCACCGAAAATTTGTTGGAACAATATATTAATAAGCATGTGGACTTATAATATATAGTTAAAATGTGAATGAGAATTTGTTTAGGGGAGGTCAAAGATTTTTTGTAACTTACAAATTTTGGTATTAAAAACCAAATAAATTTGGCCATTAAATCTACTTGACCACCAAGCTATTCTTCTCCTATAAATAGCAAGCTACCTAGAAGGGAAAAATCATCCATTCATTCTAAAGCAAAGAAAAACACCATTAGACACATTGTAGATATTCTTTGAGAAGTTTCTAAATGTTGAAGCTCTCTTGAAATATCTTCTTGGTTGTTGGTGTTAGGTGTTGTTAGCTAAGGAATTCACAAGGTTTAACAGGTTCTAACTTTCTCCCTCTTCTACTTTTATCTTTCAAAAGTTGATTATTGTTCTTGAGTATATGGTAGAATATTAGCTTGTAGATTCTAACATGAATGAAGCATGTTAGTCTTATATGTTTGGTTGTATCCTGGGATTCAAAGAATGCATATAAACCGTCTCATTGCGGGTATTTTATTGAGTTAAGGAAAGGGATCATCCCGCCTCCAAATGGTTTTCATGATTTTACAAAATCTGTTTATTGTTCAAATTTTATTTTCACACATATTGTTATTTTAATCCATGTTTATGTTATTCTTTATTTAAGTTGTCAATATTAAAATAATGGTCATGAAATTATACATTTTTAATATTGAATCTAAGAATTATGTTCATGAGATTAATATATATGTGAATTATGAAACTACAATTATTTGTCAAAGAATAAAATTAAATATGTTAGTTTTTATGCTCTTACTAATAATTATGATGGTCAATCCTAGAATTGATAATATGAGTAATTGCATGGTCAATATTGAATTTATTATTCATGGTCAAAAAAAAAAAATGTTATACTTAAATATATAATTTAATATTGTTGAATTATGTAAATGAAATTATTATTTGTTAAAATAAGTTATTTCTACATAAATGTCAATATTAATGTTTGTATATATATATGTAGATATTAAAATATGTATATATATATGTGTATATAATAGTTTATTTCAATTTCAAGAAATAAATTGTATTGCAAATTGATATTTCCAAAATCCGGTTTTCTAAGGTCCTACAATCTTAACTCAATAAAATTCGCTTTTTAAACGGATTTGTTGTGTGAAAAATCGAATTTGCAAAAATCAAAGTTTTATTTTTTATTGTTGGAAAAAAAAAAAAAAAAATCGGTTTCAAGATTTTGTGACCAGATCAATCGATCCGGGTCTCAGATCGATCAATTCTTATCGGTTGATTGAGAGAAATCAAACAAATTGAACACCGAAATCGGTACCGCGGGTCAAGCGACCGATTGATCGCCAGCCGATCGATCGATCTCGTAAGATCGATGCTGTTAACCGAACAATATTTTTTTAAAAAAAAAAAAAAACCAATTAAAGACCAATTAATTTTTTTTTTTGGCAAATGTTTTTTCAAAACCAAATATTAGTGGTCTAATACCATTTAATTTATTGGTCAAACGTTATTTATTTCAATACATAAAATATTGAAATATTATTGGTAAAACGTCATTAAAAACTAATAAATCTTGGTAAGACGTTATTTAATACCAATCAATGTTGGTAAAACGTTATTTAAACCAATTAATTTTTACAATTAATTGTAAAAATGTTTTTTAAGAATCAATTAAATTGTGGTATAGCGTTATTAATTATTAATAAAACAAACTCTTAATAAAAACGAGTTTGTGATTTGGTTTTAATTTTTTAAAACAAACGGTTAAATCGCTAAAAAAAAATGATTAGTGATCGTGATTTAAAGCGCATATAGTAACATATACGTTAATAAATTTATGTTAGTGTTTTTGTTATAAAAACAGAAATAAGAAAATCATGGTAATGATCTTTTTTTTGATTTTATAAGATTTAATCATATTAATATGATATGCTCAATTCAACAGTAATTCAAGAGTAATTGTTGATATTATTTTGTTATTGTACATTGTTAATCTAGAAAATATTTTTTACTTGGTCTGATACTTGTTGAATTTTTCAACAAAATTTCAGAAGTAATTAATTTATTTTTTTACGATTTATTGTTGCATTCATTAATATGATTTCTGTTTCATTCTAAGCATATAAAAAATATGTTTAAAACTTAGCAAAAGTCATGTTTTGACTTATGTGCTGTAATTTAATATTTCAGAGATTTAATAATATTCTGGAAATTAATTGGATGATTATGCAAGTTATAAGAATAATTTAAATTGTTTTATTTTGTCCTTGTATTAAATTAAATTGTTACTTTCTGAATTTAATAATTCTAGAAATTAATATTTAATTATTATGGATGTGCTATTGGTGATAAGTCTAGTGAGTCGACACATCAAATTCAGTTTGATAGTGGTCTGCCACATACGACTGTGCCAAATTCTGATGTATATCAGTGTCATGTGAGTGCCTAGTGCTATAAGCATAGGACTAATGATTGACAAAATTGATGGAGCTCAATTCATTATATGGCATGAGAATATTTATATCTCATTGACCATGCTGAAATTAGAGACGTAACTCAAGGAGGATAGCATATGCTTTCTCTTGAGAATATTAAATAATAAACCTTTGGGTTTAATCCACACTGATTTGTGCGATTTAAAATATTTACCCACTAGAGGAGGTAAAAAGTATTTTGTGACTTTCATTGATGATAGTACAAAATATTGCTATATTTACTTGTTACAAAGCAAAAATGGGGCTTTGGATAAATTCAAGGAATATAAGCTGGAAGTTAAAAATCAACTAGACAAAACTATAAAAATAGTTTGAAGTTATAGATGTGAGAATATAAAGGACAGTTTGATGCATTTTGTAGATGACATCATTTATCAAACAATTGCTCCTTACTCACCTGAATCAAATGAAATTGCAGAACGCAAAAACCGAACTTTAAAAGAAATGATGAATGCAATGATGCAAGAATCAAACGTAACCCAAAACATGTGGGGGGAAGCTTTAATGACTTCGAAATAAACAGTGCTGGCTAGGTCAAAAATGAAATCTGAGTTCATTGCGTTGGACAAAGCAGCAGAACAAGCAGAGCATCTTCGAAATTTTTTGGAAGATATTCCGATGTGGGAAAAACCAGTGTCATCGATTCAGATACACTGCGATAACCAATCGGCTATAGCTCGTGCTAACAATAGCTTGTACAATGGCAAGTCACGTCACATACGTAGACGACATAAAACCATTAGACAACTGATCTCAAGTGGTGTAATTTTGCTAGATTACATCAAATCAGCTGATAATTTAGCAGATCCTTTTACGAAAGGTCTGACCCGAGATCAAGTATTGAAATCATCAATAGGAATGGGTTTAAAGCCTATGATTTAACGATGAAATTTGGCGGTAACCCTACCTATACTTTCTAGGTTCAAAGGGACAACTAAGTCAAATTAAGTCTAAGAAAACACTGTGAAACTTATGTTTCTACCCAGTTCCTAATAATGATAAACAGTGTTGTCTGCAAAATTGAGGATAAGCGTAAGCTTTTAATGATTTCATCATATTTATTTCAAGGAAGTAAAGCAGAATACTTCGAAATAGAATACGAGAATCACCTGTTGAGTGTGAAATAGGGCCGTTTCTAGGAGAATAAGGGAAGGCTGTATTCTCCAAATTCACTCAAGAAATACCAGGCATGTTCAAGGCCAAAATGAACACAACGAGAGAGCAAAAGTTCTACTAGAAAATATAACTGTGTTATATCTATTGTTTCAGTTTACACTAGAAATCTGGATGGTTCAAGACATCGTGTTCACCAACTGGGCTTGTAAACTCGATAGATTATAACAATGATTGGTTCAACGCTGAAAAATGCAACCTTTTCATATACAGTTATTTTTCGTATATACTCAAGAAAGTCTTTTTCAGCTTAAATCTATCCTAAAAAGGTTTTCAAAAACATCCTCAGTGTTTTAGAGTCAATTCTATTCATGTGGGGGATTGTTGGAACAATATATTAATAAGCATGTGGACTTATAATATATAGTTAAAATGTGAATGAGAATTTGCTTAGGGGAGGTCAAAGATTTTTTGTAACTTACAAATTTTGGTATTAAAAACCAAATAAATTTGGCCATTAAATCTACTTGATCACCAAGCTATTCTTCTCCTATAAATAGCAAGCTACCTAGAAGAGAAAAATCATCCATTCATTCTAAAGCAAAGAAAAACACCATTAGACACATTGTAGATATTCTTTGAGAAGTTTCTAAATGTTGAAGCTCTCTTGAAATATCTTCTTGGTTGTTGGTGTTAGGTGTTGTTAGCTAAGGAATTCACAAGGTTTAACAGGTTCTAACTTTCTCCCTCTTCTACTTTTATCTTTCAAAAGTTGATTATTGTTCTTGAGTATATGGTAGAATATTAGCTTGTAGATTCTAACATGAATGAAGCATGTTAGTCTTATATGTTTGGTTGTATCCTGGGATTCAAAGAATGCATATAAACCGTCTCATTGCGGGCATTTTATTGAGTTAAGGAAAGGGATCATCCCGCCTCCAAATGGTTTTCATGATTTTACAAAATCTGTTTATTGTTCAAATTTTATTTTCACACATATTGTTATTTTAATCCATGTTTATGTTATTCTTTATTTAAGTTGTCAATATTAAAATAATGGTCATGAAATTATACATTTTTAATATTGAATCTAAGAATTATGTTCATGAGATTAATATATATGTGAATTATGAAACTACAATTATTTGTCAAAGAATAAAATTAAATATGTTAGTTTTTATGCTCTTACTAATAATTATGATGGTCAATCCTAGAATTGATAATATGAGTAATTGCATGGTCAATATTGAATTTATTATTCATGGTCAAAAAAAAAATGTTATACTTAAATATATAATTTAATATTGTTGAATTATGTAAATGAAATTATTATTTGTTAAAATAAGTTATTTCTACATAAATGTCAATATTAATGTTTGTATATATATATGTAGATATTAAAATATGTATATATATATGTGTATATAATAGTTTATTTCAATTTCAAGAAATAAATTGTATTGCAAATTGATATTTCCAAAATCCGGTTTTCTAAGGTCCTACAAAATTATATAAATCATGAAAAATTGTTTATCTTATCCATACTTCAAGTGTAGTTCGTGTGGACCAAAGACACCGGGGTCCATTGTATGTATGTTAAGAGTCAAAACATCAATCCTCAAAGTTCGAATATGCATCTTATAATATTGTGTGTGTACGAATTGAATATATGATTTCACAAAAGAGATATATATATATATATATCGTTTTTTCGGCTATATTTAATGTTGATTTTATGTCTTGGTGAATCGTGATTAGTTGAAAGTACCTTCTTAAATAGACAAGAAAAAATGGGTGCAACACCTGTGAAGACGATGGGTCCATGCAACCTAACAAACGGAAAAAGAAAGTTTTAAATTATGATGACAAAATATAGAAAATTAGAAAGTATGTAACTTGAATGATTTTTCTCTAAAATTAATGATTGATGGGCTGAGATAAATTTTAAGGGGAAAAAATATTATATTAACCAGTGGTTGTTTTTTATAGATAATTATTTTTGTTACTATGTAATAGATATATACATTTAGAAATTCATTTTTCAATTCATACATTTAAAATTTTACCTTTTAGCTGCTTTTTGGAAGAGTAATGTAGAGATAGATATCAAGTTTGCTGATAAAAACATGGTGGATCTGAAGTTCAATGTTGAGTTATTTCTTTTTCTTTTTTTGTGTCTTACATCTATGGAGATCCGATTGCTAAGGGCAGGTTGGTCGCTTGGCAAAAATTCAGTAGAGAAGGAGAGTTGATGTTTGGTTGGTGACTTCAATGAGATTTGAACAATGGAGAAAACGTTGGTGGACCGAGAAGACATAATTCATCTTGCAAGCCTTTTAGTGATATATTCAACATTTGTGGAATGGATGAGCTAACTAGACACAGTAATAGATTCGCTTGGGGGCCAAATGAGGAAAACGTTGTAGATTCAAAGTTGTCTTGACAGATGTTTTAGCAATGGTGAATAGTTTAAACAATTCCATATGTCTAACCAAACCATGATCATGAAGCTTCTAGCGTCCCAAGTTTCATACATTAAACATTCAAGATTTGACAGAAGATTCCTTTTCCAGCCTCGTGTGAGAAATGAAGTCGCTTCTGCTTTAAGATAACCTTGTCGCTTTAAGATAACCTATCAACAACCTTAAAGATAGTTTGTGGTAAGGAGATGATGTTGTTGTGTAATTTGCTATTCCTCTCAGTTTCTATAATGTAAATCGTTGTTTGAGGAACTAATAAACTCGGAATTTTTGAATTTGTGGAGTCTGTCATCGCAAGCCAATATCCTTATCTCTTTACAGTTACGGGTTCATATAATCCAAGATTATAAGTGATGAAAACATAACGAACTGTTGGAATTTGCGGAAGTAAAATAAGATTTTCATAAAAGTTTAGTGAGAGATTAAAAGAGACTAACAAATAAATTAAGAGAGAATATGAGATGAGATTAGAGAGAATAAAAGAGTATGTAAAGGATAATTATATTTCTTTGCATAATTTGTTGCATATGTTATAATATTTATAGTGGGAAATTTAAGAGATACAATAAATAAAGAGATTATTAACTTTCCATAAACGGATTCATACGTAATATTTCTTATCTTGTTAATATTTCTTGCCTTGGTGACCAAAGGATCTTCAGGAAGCTTCTAGAAGACTTGTGTAGGCCTTCTTTTGGACCTTTCTATGGGCCTCTTGTTTAGGCCTTCATTCAGGCCTTTCTTTAGGCCTTCATCAGGCATTCTCTTACTTTGATCAGTCTTCTCCTCTCATTTGCTTTATTCATTCTAATACCCTCTCTCAAGCTTGGTTGTCGGGACGCCATAAGGACCAAAGGCCAAACTTGCAACACGCGAATGACTACCTGATTAAAAACCTCACCATGTAAAATCTCTTGGGATAAAACCATAATGAGGGAAAAAGAGTATATCCTTTTCGGTTGTTTTGTTTAGCTATGACCTTGGTTTTAAATTAAGTTTAGATAAGGCTCATTTCTCCATTATTTCCATTCATTTAGCTCTTTATTACTTGTCATCTTATACTTCTTTGAGGCTCTCATAGTCTCCTTTACCCTTACACAAGTGACAAAGAAGAGGGAGTTTTGAGTATATGCCATGAGGAATATCAAAGTTTTAGAATGTTCAATTAAGATTGCATATAGAGAGTAAATCATAGCTATTGTACTAAGGTAATGAAATTTAAACAAATTAAATGGGATAGAGTTTAGAGTTTAGCCTATTTGAAATGAAGAGGAGGACTATCAATAGTGGATCTATCGATCCTCGATCCTAAGGTAGACTGATCGATCGTCGACTGTGCAATCGATCTCAGAAAATACCGCTGAGAAGGATCAATCGATCATGTGTTGGATCGATCAATCCCTTGACGCATCACACTAACACACATGCTTTGATCAGTCTCCTCTAACGCTTGTGAGTTTTAATCTTAAGCATTGTGTTGCGCTTTCTTGTTGAGTGATCTTTCTGCTTCACCTTCAGGAATATACATTCTTCATGTAAGCTCTGATAAGTGGGCAGCTTCTTTCTCCAGTCTGCATGACTGTTTCAAACACTCCACACTTGCTATGTCTTCTTTGAGACATCAAGTAAACTCCACACCATCTTTAAAGATTGAACCTGTTTGAGATTTTGGACAGATTAAAACACAGAAGGTGAGAGCATAGAAAATATTTATATTTTTCTTCCCTTAAGGACTTTTGGATTCATCAAGATCTTTTATACTCATAAGAGTAAAGTAAATCAAGGATCTCTTCCCTAAGTGGATTTCAAGAGGACTTTTGGATTCAACAAGGTCTTAAATGCATTGCATAGTCCACCAAGGTTCACTTCCCTCTTCTTATAAAATGGATTGATGACTTTTGAATTCATCAAGACATTAATGCTAATACCAAAAAGAGTAAAGCTTTCCTTGGTTCTCTTCCCTCAATCTTTGATTCATTATTATAAACTGTTAATCACAAAGAAATATTGGATTCATTATGACTTCTCATCTTAAACTCCAAGGAGTAAGATAGTCATAGTTCATATTTTTTTGCTCTGATACCATGTTGGAATTTGCGGAAGTAAAATAAGATTTTCATAAGAGTTTAGTGAGAGATTAAGAGAGATTAACAAATAAATTAAGAGAGAATATGAGATTATGAGATTAGAGAGAATAAAAGAGTATGTGAAGGATAATTATATTTTCTTGCATAATTTGTTGCATATGTTACAATATTTATAGTGAGAAATTTAAGAGATACAATAAATGAAGAGATTATTAACTTTTCATAAACGGATTCATACGTAATATTTCTTATCTTGTTAATATCTCTTGCCTTGGTGATCAAAGGATCTTCTGAAAGCTTCTAGAAAGCTTGTGTAGGCCTTCCTTTAGGCCTTAGCCTCTCGTTTAGGCCTTCATTCAGGTCTTTCTTTAGACTTTCATCATATCTTCTTTTATTTTGATCAGTCTCTTCCTCTCATTTGCTTTATTCATTCTAATACGAACTGCATCAACATCACATCGGTACGCAGAAACGATAAACTGCATCAACATCACATCGATACGCAGAAACGATAATGATGTAAAAATAGATAGTAACGTGTCATTCTTAAATGATCTTAATGGTTGAAAAGGAAAATATTATCAATATTGAGTATTTTCTGTCTTCGGCAAAAAAAAAAAATATTTAACAAAGGCACTATAGAGTGCGTTGAGAGTTATGGCAAATACAGTGACAACCACTGTAAGCCACCATAAAGTATAAACCACTCCCTCAATCAGCAATATATATATATATATATAATTTTTTTTTAAAAAAACAGCATATTATGTTGGTATTACTCATCTTTTTAGATTACATCAATAGAAAACTTTTCGATTTAAAAAGTTTGTTTCTACGGTATACGTTCATATTAATGAAAAAGTTTTAACCCCATCCCGGTTAGTTCATCAAATGAAGACAAGCTATTTTGTCTGTTCCACATATGTTAATTTGAGGCTTTCCGTTATTGTTAATAAATTATACACTAGGAGAGAGAATTTTTTTTTTAGTTTATGAATATTTAACAGTTTTAAATTTTTATTTTATTATCAATATATTGTTGTTCTTATGTATTTTTTTATAAATTCGTATTTTCTTAGTTCTTTTTATACCTTTAACAATTCGCAAAATAAAATAGTATTAACTTGCATACTTGATTTTAGTTTGTGTTATAAATTATATATATGGCTATTTTGTCTATTAATATTTTTATCTTTTTTTATAAATTTTATTTTGTTTGATTTTTCAGTTATTCTTATAATTTTTTCATATTATATTTTACAACTATTTATTTTTTACTGGTATTTTTTGTTCATCCAAATCTCAATATTATAACTTATTTGATATACTATTATGAATTTCTTAATTCTCTATATATATTTTATTAATTATATTTTAATTTTTAGATTTTTATATTTTTGTATTTATTTTATTTTATGTATTTTCATTTTTATTAGGTTTTGATATTTATCACTTTAATATTTATATGTTGGTGATGTTTCTAAACTAATACTTAAATTTTATTTATTTTATGTGTATGTCTTAATTAAATTCAAAATTATAAAATTTTAAAATTAAATAGTTTATTAAAAATATATATTTTTATTGGTTTAAAGATGGTGACGTGTCGATGTTGGAGAGCTCCCCTTCATCTATTATATATTAGGTTAGATAATGAAGTTTTGGAAAATTGTATGCATATGAACACAAAACTTTTTGCATATATTTGTTGACTAGTTAACTATATATATATATATATAAATTATAAAAATATAGTTTATTTTTGAGTATTTTATGCCAAACAAAAATATTATTAAATTTATTGCAGTAGTCAAGTTACACAGTCTAATATTGCAAGAAATATTATACGATATGACACACGAGATTGATAGCTCTACTGGAATCATTCTGTGACCGAAAGGGCAGAGATGCCAAAATGGGGAGTTGATTTAAACCCGCTTTTATCCCCTGACCCATTGAAGATTATGAGCTTCGCACCTGTAACTTCTTTGAATGCAAAAAGAAAATATATTATACGATACAACATTTGGCCATCATTTCTGACATCGAGTTATCATTTTCGATTCGATGTTTACTTCGTTTATATGGGTCTTTGGCCCATAATCTACTAAGCCCATTATGATCTACACAACAAAATTTATGATCTTCGTCCTGTTTGTAATTAAAATATTTTTAGAACATAAGACACGATCATCACAAGGCAACATGATTAGGTATATCGCGTTTGCTTCTGCGATGGTCAGTAAGAAATCTGAGGATCCTGACCCGAAACGCCAAAAGTTGAATCTTATTATAAATGTGTCCTATCCTTTTATATATTGTCTAAAGACCTTTGATCATAACTGATGTGAAATATTAAAATGTAGATGAGAAAGATTCAAATTCAACATCTCAGAAATACCACAATTAGATGGACCACTTATACAAACTATAGTGGTAGAAAACTGTTTCTGTAGAAAAAAAAAAAGTTATGGACTCTGATACCATATCAGAAATGTGGTATAACTTGAGGATTGCTCCATCCATTAATACTGCCCAAGAAACTTTATTCCAACTAAAGTGAGATATTAATAGATATAGATGAGAAAAACGAAGATATATCAGCGTCCAGCAAGTCTTCCTTGTTTGACTGTTCCAAAGAACACAAAAAGAGCAGAGTTAACTTGGACACCAAGAAAGTAGGACGCTTTGTGGTTTTTCATCATGTTGTCTTTGAAAATATATAGCAGCTTTGGTACATAATCGGAAACCAACGGAGATTTGAACGAGCAATTATCCAAGATCGCTTATAAGAAATACAATGATGATAATAAGAATAGCGAGAGCTGTGTAGGCTCATTTCCTCCATCACATTCACCTAAACCATGATCGATCAGATAGATAGATCGATTGACTGGAGATCCATGTCGTCTCAAATCTTTTGGAATCACAAGCTCGACTAGTGAACAAGTTATTCCTTAGTAATAGCGTTCGAGCAAACTTCTTTACTTTTATTGGGATAAACTTGTGCTTGTATTAACTGTTACTTTCCTTGTCTTTTGCTGAACTATTTTCTGCAACACAACAGGGACCTATTTAGATAGAAGCAGAAGACAATATGGGCCACATATTTTTAAACCCTATATAGCACATACTCATGAGTCACGTTGAGCACTATCTCAATAATCTGATCATTGATCCTATTATGGACATTTCCACGTCAAAGAGCAATCTATCTAACGTTCCCAAATTGACAGCTTTTACGAATTTTGTTTAATCCATCAAATCCATTGCAACAACTTCGTAATTTTGTTTTGAAAATCAGAGACCATTTGCTTAATGGAAAACTAAAAAACCAAAAAAAATACAAGTTAAATATCCAAAAATGTATACTACGGAATCTAATTAGTAAATTACACATAATCCATCATCATCTCTCAATATCTCTCTACCATTAGACAACAATTTCGGCTTTGAAGTCTTTGTTTTTTTTTGTTGCAAATTTCTTCAAACATATTGTTGTCTTGTAACTTCCATTCTCTTTAACAGTCCAGCAATTTCGGCTTCCATTCTCACTTTCATGTTCTTGTAATCACAGTGTGAGTTCTCAAGTTCTTTAAGCTCTTCCAGTTTCTTCCTCCGTCGCTCTTCTGTCTCTTGCAAACACAACAGCGATAGTTTCTCAGTGTACTCTTCCTCCAATTTCTCTGTCTTCATCTGAATCACTCTCTTGAAACTCTCTGCTTCTCTCCTCGCCTCGTCCGCTTTCTTCTGGAACATTCTTGATTCCGCTTCCTTGATTCTCACCATACTCTCTAAGCTGTCGAAGCTATGGACATCTGTTAAGACAGAGCTTTTGTTCTTCTGCTGTTCTTTGGCAGCAGCAAAAGCTGATGATGTTGAAGGTGTCACCGATGCTTCATCCTTTCTGTAGCTGGTTTCTGTGACGGTTAGCTCTTTCGACGTCATGCTTGATACCGGAAATTCAGTTACCGACTCTGCATCTGCTAGGTTTGTGACAAGAGAGAGAAAAAGAAGCAAGCTTAAGCATTGGGTCTAATAGATAGACACAAAGGATTTGAGTCATACCCCAATTAACCGATAATTCCAAATAAAATGCTGTAGAGTCTATTATCTTCATAGTTTAAGCCTTTAAGGGTTCCAAGTTCCTCTAATTTGCTAATTATACAAGTACAGAGAATCTCATGTTAGGTTAACAATCGTTGTCATTTCAAATCAAGCATTTCTTAGGTCTAAAAGACAGAATGATAGAGCATTTGTTCCGGATTAAAAGTTCCAAACTTTTTCCCCAACCTGTACTTTAGGGTTGAAAGTCTTAAACTTTTCCCCCCAATTGGCTGATTACCCATCATGTTAGTAAGACAAAAAGAATCTCATGTTAGGTTCACAACCTTGTAGTTCAACCAAAGGATCAAATTTTCACTATATCTTGAACCACTCAATCAGTTTCAGACAAAACAGAATATTATTCCGAAACCACGAGTATAAAGAAACTTAAGCGAAATCGAGAACTTACAGTTGAAGAACTCGATGATCAAGTTACAAGCATCAGGCGGAGAAATCCGTTTACTTTCTAACTTGTTCACCATTTCATCGGCATTGCGACACAATTCTTTCCCTTTCGCATCATCGCTACCTCGGAAAATCTTCGCCACGCAAACGAGCTCCTTGACCAGCGTCTCGAGTCCCCAATTCTCAGCGCAACACACAAACACATCCTTGACAAATCCAAACATCTCTGATTTGTGACCACACCCAATGCAATGGAACAGTATCTCTGTTTTACTTCTAAGGCCTTTCAAACTCAACCCCGGTTTAATCAGATTCTTCTGAATCCCACACGCAACGTGACACCAATGCGAACAAACATCACACCCAACCCAACTACAAGTATTACTAGCCGAATCGAATCTCAGACAAACCGGACACATGCAAGAACTACAGAATTCTTTATTAATGGAGCAGATTTGGCATTCGCAATCATCAACAGGCAGAAGAGACTTGCAGTTCACATTCCTGCATCTCAAGAAGAGAAAGATCTCGGCGAGCTCGTTCATAGGGATTCGGATTTTACCAGAGAGGAAGTACTTAAGCCCTGTTCTTACAGCTACCAAGATGTCTAATTGATCCTTGACGCATTTCGAGAGCGTCTCTTTCGTGAGATCGTTAGATCTTTTGTCGAGCTGTTTCTGAAGATTCGTTAGCTTCTCCGATGAAGTAGTAGTAGAAGAAGAAGAATCGATCAAGTTCCTTAAATACTCTTTTGCCGACTCTAACGTTTCGTCGGCCATTCCTTGAATCATCAACGCCACTGAAGAAATCGGTTTCGATACGACCTCGTAAAGAAACCTCTCCGATACATCGTTTCCTCCCAAATTAGGCGGCTTTACGGAATCTCTCTCTTCTCCGGAGCGAGAGACGTCCACTCGCGGCCGTGCGGGTAAATCGGAAGGGAAGAAGGAGTGATCGGAGGTGGAGAGTTTTCCGGCGAAGCTGGTAGGGTTGCTCGTCAGCAGCGAAACGCCGTCGCCGATCGGTCTGAACCGGCTGTGAACCGAACCGTTTGTTCCTTCGCCGGCGCACCAAATCTGGTCGGAGCAATCGAAATCTGTGGAATTTCGGGTCATTGAGCAGCTAAGGTTGTGGGAGAACGGGTGAGAGTTTGAGTAAGACATCGCCGCCGTGAAATCGTTGGAAAACGTCGTCATCGTTCGCTCGCTCGTCGTAGGTTTAGGCCTCTTCACGCCGTTTGAAGCCGTTAGAGACAGAGAAACGTCGGGAAGAGCTAAAGAGAGATTTAGGGTTTCCAATTTACGCTTCTTATGATTATCTTCCATGGGTTCATCTTCTCCTTCCTCTTGAATCTTCCTTTTAGAAGAACTGGGATCAATTTCACCCAAATTAAAAAAATCCCTTTCGACCCATTTCTCGTCGCGGCTTAAATGATCTGACATAGCAATTTCTTTCCCCTTTTGACTTGGAGTTTCTGAGACTTTACCGGGAAATTCACGGTTTTCGCAGAGATAGCTGAGTGTAAGCTCGTTGCCTAATCTGCTGGATTTAGAAGAAAACCCATCGAGATGATCATTGGATCGGACGGTGAGAAAGTTGATTCCTTTTTCACGGTTTTCGTTGTTTAGGTGCGCTAATCTGGGTTTTGATGGCTTGGTTCTGGAGTTCTCTCCGTCGCCGACGATATCTTTGTCTCCGATCATGGCGTTAGTTACAGAGAGAAAGAGAGAGGAGAGAGTGTGACTTTACTGCTCGATGATTGGATTTTGGTGTTTCTGTCTTAGTAATTGTCAAAGTCTATTCTTTTTCCTAATTCACTCTGAAAAAAACGACGATTTGTAAATAATTTAAAATTTTATATTTTAGATATGTTCACTCTAGTCACTAGACGGCATTTGTCATGTCTCCATAAACCAAACAATCATTTATAACTTTCCATTTAATAAGATAATGCGATGATGTAACTCCTTTAATATAAAAAACCATATTTCTTATAATCATTTTTGTTAATATAAATTACTTAGTATCTACCTATAGTAAAAGTGTCAACTCCTTATGTACTCGAATTGCCATTTTCTTATAAGCAGCCGCGAGCCGTTGACTTTATTTTCGTCTCTATGCATAGCATGTACATATTTGTCGTCTTATTTATATATTATTAATTTTAGTTAATATCATCAACAGATTAGTTTTTCTTTTCAAACCGGCTCGGTCCAACTAATAGATCGCTACCCAACAGAAATACAAAATATTGACCCAATTATCAAATCTCATGTAAAGCCCAAATACTTATTTCCGTCGTGGAAATTTTGATAAACCTATTAATATTTGTAATATGGTATAATCGAATTTACTTTGTGCATATCATGCGCCATAGTTTGTGTAGAATGCATTATTTGGCTCATCCTCATCTTCAATCTTTGTGTCCATCCTTACCTAAATTGTTCTATTCAAATTGGAAACAAAAAATAAGAAAAATAAACTGATTCATTCTATGGATAGTTCATAGTTTCTTACGCATAGTTAGAGTAAAGCTAAACAGATTCATTCTATTTTATTTCAAACGTTTGATTTATACTTTTTTTTCTTTGTTTTTTTACAGTTTTATTAATTTTATATGACTACTAAAGAAAAAAAAAAACTTGGTCGTTTCAATAAAATATGAAAGTCATAAAGAAGAGATAAAAAAAATTGTAAGATGGAAAATAAAACACTTAATATACATTAAACAATATATCATTACAACAAACAATATATCATTCAAATATAAATAACCTAATTTATTAATGATTGTGGTAATATTTCTAGCATGAATTTATGAAACTCCAAGCATTCGGTTGTGTTGTTTATGTACATTGACAATCGTAAAAACAAAATTATCTTTTGTGTGTCATTTGAGAGTGAAATCTTTGTTTTTTTTTCCACCTAGTTACAAATAGCTTTTTCTCCGTCAACAAATCATTGATCGATGTTGATTTATGAGAGATAATTATAGTTTTACATAAGATATGTTTTTAATGAATGAAGTTGATCTTATCTCTATAGAATGTTCTATTGATTGATTGGGATAATAATTATTAAATCGTAATTGTTTATTTAACCTTTGAAGAAAGGACGATTATGCTAGCTACTAGTCTGCTTTTCGACTCATCAAACTTAATTAATAATCACTTTTTGTGAATTGTTAAAAATTAGGAACACATACTACAGAACAGGTTATAACTTACGAAAACACGACTAATTTAGTTTATGAGATTACGATGATGTGGTAAAATAAACAGAGTGAATTGGTATTATATTATATATATAAATTAATTGGTTTAGTTTAGTGATTGTCGAGCATGTGACTAAAACATAATTTAAGAGTAAAATACAAAAACTGAAGAAAAAATATAATAATGTTACAAAATCTTTTAAAATCCAAATAGAAGACGATAATTTGTAACCACGAAATGATTTAATGATATAAAGTCAACATGAACCTCACATGGCCGACACACACACATTTTTGTAGCACCACTTCCTTTGTGTGCCTTTTTTGTTTTCCTATTTGTGTACTACTAAATCCACATTTTTTTTTTCTACAACTTTTGTGAATAAAAATAAAAAATTAGTAAACTGGTCGAAAAAATCGTGTGTCCTACATGAACATGGATGCTTTATTAGTATCGAAAAAAAACAGAAATTTATTGTAACTCGGCATTATCTTGGAGACTTGGAATTTTAGTGTTTTGGTCAAAAGATATAACCTTTTATAAAACTTTAGCACGAAAGAAATTAAATTATTTAATTGCTGGTGAATTATTGTTGTCAGGTCTCATATTGTGGATGGAGACGCGAGTTCAGCCGTTAGTCTCGAGCCAGAGCACGAGACGTGCGAAACCCATTTAAGAGCAGTTCAACTTCAACTTTAAAAAACAGAGAGTTAGCTAGAGAATTGACAACAACATTACGTGTTTTTAAGAACCGCAAAACTGGCTTGTTATAAAAGGAAGTAGCTTCATACTACAAGGACACTCTGATTTCTATATATACAATTTAGCATTTGAATACTGTATATCAATTAAAAGCATACACAATCTTTATTATTTTGATCGATGTATCTATTTGTTCATCATCGATGTATATGTAGAGTTTATGACCTTCGTAGATAGTAGATGTAAATCAAAGGGCATGAGTTGTAGGCAAAAAGGGAAACAATAGTCAATGCCAAACCCATTACTTTTTATTAAACATTTCCCAAAATAAACCATACAATTACAATTATTATTTCAACAAGAAGAAATATTCTCATCGACAAGTTCACAGATTTTCAAAACGAAAATTTTCAAAGCATTGACTAATATAGATATTCACACTTTTAAAAAATAAAATAAAAAATATTCATATTCTTTCCCTTAAAAAAAATCGTTTGCAAATACAATTCAAGTGCTGAGATGAAATAAAACAGAGATGAATACACGACTTTTAGAGATTCATGTGAAGTAATATCATGTAATTTATAAAGAAAATAATTTTGGACCCCTAAGAGAAGAAGCTTATACGACTTGTAGAACCAGAGAATTAAGGCTAAAAATATCAGAACCATGTGAGAGGAATTTCTCACACTCTAGTTCAGAATCTTGCTGAATTGGTATTCAACACATTGTTTTGGGTTTCGTTTCTTGTAAAGTAATTTTTTTTTTTTACAGACTAATATACGCACTCTAATGGAATGTGCGTTAAATGTCTTTGAATTTCACATTCAGACTAACCGGAACATATTAAAATATAATCGGTTATAAAATTATGTGATTTATAAGTTGTTATAAAAAAAATTTCACATCATTTTTTTTTGAATTCATACAATAATCCATTGCACCAACCACATGCATAAAATGCATTGATTAAAGAATACACGTGTATTTATAATGGGCTTAAGACCGAGGCCCATTAAAGGAAAGAGACGACTAAGGTAATATCGAAATTACGTGGCTACTATGGTGGTATTTCAGGTAAAAATTCCTCTGGGGCCAGATCTGCGCTTTGTCGCGATGTCATTATCGCCAAGATATGCGATAGCGACTTTCGTACAAAGTCTCTTACCATTTATTTATTTTTGTAACATAAATTCTATTTTCAGAGAGGAGAAAAACCTTCTATTTTTTATAAATAAATTTCCAGAAAATTGGTTTATAAGACAAAAAAATATAAATAATTAAGTTGCTGACAGGAATGGTTTTTAAATTGTCAGCAACTATTTAATTTTATAACAACTTAAGACATGATAACAGGTTTGACAGAAAATGTTCAGAGAAAATTTATAGCTAACCTTTTTTAAAATAGGGTTGACGGAAAATTTTAAGAGAAAATTTTATAGCTAACCTTTTTTAAAAATTTAAATTTCTTGGTGACTAATCCAATGATAATATAGACAAAACTATAAGTATAATAATAACAATAGTTATTCAATATATATATATATATATTTCTCCCCAAGTGATTAATAAACACATACTTATTTTCATTTCTACGTAATTAAAATATTATGAAAGCTAATTAAATTGGTAAAGAATGTGGATTCATGTTTTAAGATAGTCTAATTAATAAGACAAACCAATGCCGCAATAATTATTTCCATTTACGATTATTTTGAGAAGATTTTGTTAAAATAACTTTGGTTGAATCATATCATGAGCCATTACGAAAAAGTCCAAAACTTTTCTTCTTCAAAGTTGGACTCAAGTTAGAGAGAGAGAAAACACAAAGGAGCTACAGAGAGATAAAAAGAGTAAAAATGAAAAAGGAGTTCAGAGCAAAACAACTGACATATATAAATAGAGAGAGAGAGAAACGTATCTGGGAAAATCTAAAAAATTCGATTCATTTTTTACTTTTAAAAGCAATAATATCTCATTTACATTTCACAAAAGAAACTACATTAAAAAAAAAAACAAGAAGAGGAGGAAAGAAGAAGAAGTGAAGAGCTCGAAATGGAATACATTTGAGTCTCTTGAGTATTGAGAAGAGATATGCAATGTTCTATCCTCTCACAACTCACTACAGGTAATGAAATCAAATAAACAGAAAAAAAGTTCAGCAACTTTCTCCATGTGCGATTCTCGATTTTTTCGGCTTTATTTTTTAATTAATTTTTGTGCTTCGTTGTTCTTTCTGCTGTTGTGTTCTCTATGTTCTTTCTTTGTTTGGTCAAAGCTCCACTTGAAACCAATTTTAAATTCATAACCTTTATTTTTTTTTTGTTTGATTTGAGACAGTGAACATAGCTGTGTTATTGTTCCGAGAAGAAACAACAATTACATTCACGCCTGTAAAGAGCTTATGATTAGTGTGTTGTTTAATAATTTCTCTGACATTAATTAGTGAAACATTTTTTAATTGATTTAAATCTTTCTCTGTAGAAACCTTCGGAAACTGAGCAAAGTTCCTTCTTTTGAGAACCATGCGTTGAGGATTTTTTTGTTTTCCTTTCTTTCTTTCTCTGTGTTTCCCTTTTTTTTTATTGCATCTTGTATTTGCAAAAAAAACCTGTCTTTTTTGGTGTACAGGTTTCTAGGGGTTTTTGCTTTCTAATCTATTGAAAATCACGCAAAACTATGTTTATGGTAAACTCTAATCATATCACTACACATGCTTATATGTATATGGATGCACGAGGTACATTAACATTCGTTTTGTCCATTTTTTGTAGCTCAGAGATGAACTGGGCACTCAACAATCATCAAGAATTAGAAAACCCAGAAGATAAGGAGCCACGAACTACCGAAATTTCTGATTCGACAGTGAAAAGCAGTGATTTTTATCAACTGGGTGCTATAAATTCGACAGAAAAGCCCAGGAAAATCGATTTTTGGCGTTCTGGGTTAATGGGTTTCGAGAAGATGCAGCAGCAACAACAGCTTCAGCATTCAGTGGCGGTGAAGATGAACAATAATAACGATCAAATGGGTAAACAAAAGGGGTCAACTTTCATACAAGCCCATCGAGCATTGTTACCGAAAGCTTTGATTCTGTGGATCATCATTGTTGGGTTTATAAGCAAAGGGATTTATCAGTGGATGGATGATACTAACAAGATTAGAAGAGAAGAGGTTTTGGTGAGTATGTGTGATCAGAGAGCGAGAATGTTGCAGGATCAGTTTAGTGTTAGTGTTAACCATGTTCATGCTTTGGCCATTCTTGTCTCCACTTTTCATTACCACAAGAATCCATCTGCAATCGATCAGGTCAGTGTGTGGCTTATTGAAGTTTATAGCTTTGGGGAAAATTTTGAGATTTGGTACTCTTTCGAATTGCTTAGATTCATAATTTGAAAAGCTAACTTTTCCAGAACAAGAAAGTTTTTGGAATTTTCCCCTTTATGTTTGGTTATTGAGTAAATGAAAGGAAATTTTGGCTTTTAGCTTTTGTTGGGATTCAAATTACTAAAGTTATGGAAGTTTTAAAATCTGTACTCTGTGGTCTGTGGCGAAATTTTGCAGGAGACATTTGCCGAATACACAGCAAGAACAGCATTTGAGAGACCGTTGCTAAGTGGAGTGGCTTACGCCGAAAAAGTTGTGAATGCTGAGAGGGTGATGTTTGAGCGTCAGCATAATTGGGTTATAAAGACAATGGACAGAGAAGAGCCTTCACCTGTTAGGGACGAGTATGCTCCTGTCATATTCTCTCAAGATAGTGTCTCTTACCTTGAGTCACTCGATATGATGTCAGGCGAGGTGATCTTACATTATCCGATACTTCTAGTTTCGATATCTTTGTTTTGTAACCATAAGTAGCACAGCTTCTGAGATTTTTCCCCTTTGGCAGGAGGATCGTGAGAACATTTTGCGAGCTAGGGAAACAGGAAAAGCTGTCTTGACAAGCCCTTTTAGGCTGTTGGCTTCTCATCACCTAGGAGTTGTGTTGACGTTCCCTGTGTATAAAGCTTCTCTTCCTGAAAACCCGACTGTCCAAGAGCGTATTGCAGCCACTGCAGGGTACAATTCTCTAATCCGATTTAGTTAAGCAGATACAATTGAGATTATAAAAACGGCTAATGCGTTTTATCATAGTTTGAGATTTAAAGAAGGGTTTTATGCTGTGATCATGTAAAGAAAAGATATTTTATGAGATTTCAAGATTGGTTTATGTGTGTGACCATACAAAAGATTGATGCTTAAAATTTGAAATGCAGGTACCTTGGTGGCGCTTTTGATGTGGAGTCTCTGGTTGAAAATTTACTCGGTCAGCTTGCGGGTAACCAAGCAATAGTAGTGCACGTGTATGATATCACCAATGCATCAGATCCACTTGTCATGTATGGCAATCAAGATGAAGAAGGCGACACATCTCTCTATCACGAGAGCAAGCTCGATTTCGGAGACCCCTTCAGGAAACACAAGATGATTTGCAGGTAACCATACATAAGATCTTCAAGCTAAAACACTTTCAGAGATCTCAAAAATGACTTTTTGTTTGAACGATTTTGAATGCAGGTACCATCAGAAGGCGCCAATACCGTTGAATGTGCTCACAACTGTGCCATTGTTCTTTGCGATTGGTTTCTTAGTGGGTTATATCCTCTATGGTGCAGCTGTGCACATTGTAAAAGTCGAAGATGATTTCCATGAAATGCAAGAGCTCAAAGGCCTAGCAGAAGCTGCTGATGTCGCTAAATCACAGTTTCTTGCAACTGTGTCTCACGAGATCAGGACACCAATGAATGGCATTCTCGGTATTATATCTTCACAACAAATTTAGTACTTTTGCCCTTGATCTTTGGTTTCTCAATCCGCCGATCAGGAAACCGATCTGTGTCTCACTATCTTTCGTTTTTCTTTTCTTCTGCAGGAATGCTTGCTATGCTTCTTGATACAGAACTTAGTTCGACGCAGAGAGATTACGCTCAAACCGCACAAGTTTGTGGTAAAGCTTTGATTGCATTAATAAATGAGGTTCTTGATCGTGCCAAGATCGAAGCTGGCAAGCTGGAATTGGAATCTGTACCTTTCGATATCCGTTCAATATTAGATGATGTCCTTTCTTTATTCTCTGAGGAGTCGAGGAACAAAGGCATTGAGGTAAGTTTTCAATCCGAGGAATAAAGATAAGCCCTTTTGTAGTTCTTGCTACTGATTTGTTGGTTGCGAATGTGGCAGCTTGCGGTTTTCGTTTCAGACAAAGTACCAGAGATAGTCAAAGGAGATTCAGGGAGATTTAGACAGATAATCATAAACCTCGTCGGAAATTCGGTTAAAGTAAGTTCCTTTTTTCCCGCGTTATTTTCTTCCCGTGGAACCAGTATTTTTGTTTGATCAAGAAAGATGTTGTCCTTTGGATAGTTCACAGAGAAAGGACATATCTTTGTCAAAGTTCATCTGGCGGAACAATCAAAAGATGGAGCTGAACCAAAATCCGCATTGAATGGAGTTTCTGAAGAGATAATTGTTGCTTTCAAACCGTCGAGTTATAACACGTTGAGCGGCTATGAAGCTGCTGATGGTCGGAACAGCTGGGATTCATTCAAGCACTTGGTCTCTGAGGAGGATTTGTTATCACAATTTGACATTTCCAATAATGTTAGGCTTATGGTTTCGATTGAAGACACGGGCATTGGAATCCCTTTAGCTGCGCAAGGCCGTGTTTTCATGCCATTTATGCAAGCAGATAGCTCGACTTCAAGAACCTATGGAGGTACCGGGATTGGTTTGAGTATAAGTAAGTGTCTTGTCGAGCTTATGCGCGGTCAGATAAATTTCATAAGCCGGCCTCACATTGGAAGCACGTTCTGGTTCACCGCTGTTTTTGAGAGATGTGACAAATGTAGTGCGATTAACCATTTGAAGAAACCTCATGTGGAGAATCTGCCTTCTACTTTTAAAGGAATGAGAGCTATTGTTGTTGATGCTAAGCCCGTTCGAGCCGCTGTGACTAGATACCATATGAAAAGACTCGGAATCAATGTCGAAGTCATGACAAGTCTCAAAACCGCGGTTTCTACGGCTGCTGCGTTTGGAAGAAACGGTTCTGCTCTTCCATCCGGGTAAAAACATCGAGAGCTTCAATCTTGTCTTTCATTTTTGTTAGTTCCATTTGGATCTGCACTAACCAAGGAGTGGCCATTTCAAACTTCCTACAATAACTCGATTTTTTTCGGCTTTTGCAGAACAACAAAACCGCAGCTAGATATGATCTTAATAGAGAAAGATTCATGGATATCAACCGAAGATATCGACGCAGAGATACGTCAACTAAATTCAAGAACCAACGGAAACGTTCATCACAAGTCACCGAAACTCGCTCTTTTCGCAACAAACATCACAAATTCGGAATTCGACAGAGCTAAATCCGCAGGATTTGCAGACACGGTGATAATGAAACCGTTAAGAGCAAGCATGATCGGCGCGTGTTTACAACAAGTTCTTGAACTGAGAAAGACGAGACAACAACATCCGGAGGGATCATCCCCGGCGACGCTCAAGAGCTTGCTGACAGGGAAGAAGATTCTTGTGGTTGATGATAACATAGTTAACCGGAGAGTAGCTGCAGGAGCTCTCAAGAAGTTTGGCGCAGAAGTGGTGTGTGCAGAGAGTGGTCAAGTTGCTTTGGGTTTGCTTCAGATTCCACACAATTTCGATGCTTGCTTCATGGATATTCAAATGCCACAGATGGACGGGTAAGCTTCGATCATTCCGTTCGGTCTGGTACTTGGTTCTGATTCGGTTTAACTTCTGTTTTGGTTGAAATGCTCACCTTTTTGGGTTTTGGATTATTTTCAGATTTGAAGCGACTCGTCAAATAAGGATGATGGAGAAGGAAGTTAAAGAAAAGACAAACCTTCAATGGCATTTACCGATTCTGGCCATGACCGCCGATGTGATCCACGCGACCTACGAGAAATGTCTGAAAAGTGGAATGGATGGTTATGTCTCTAAACCCTTTGAAGAAGAGAATCTCTATAAATCCGTTGCCAAATCATTCAAAGCTAACCCAATCTCAGATTCATCATAGTCCAGAAAATAAACAAATTTGAAGAATAAGAAGAAGAAAGAGTAAGTTTTTTTTTTTTTTTTTTTGTTTCTTCTCTGCAGCCGGATATGTGACGTGGAATGTACTGATTGGGACAAACAATGTGTACATATAGGTTTACAAAATCTAGAGATTTGCTTTGACCAGTAATAGTTAGTATGTTGTGAAACGACGGTTCGGTGTTGATATTAATCCCTACCGGAGTTCGATTGTACCGAATCAAATTTGTTTAGCCTTTTGTTGTTGAAGACATAATAATTGGTTAGCTATATAAACATCAATTTCGTGTAATTTTAGTTTTTTTCTTACATCACTAATAATTAGTTTTATGATAGACGATTAATATTTTAAAGGATATTAATTTTCTTTTTACTGACTACAACAAGTCACATAAGAACAATTTAAAAAAGAAAAAACCGTACGTGTAATGTAAACTTAGATATCGAGGGAACTTGATTCATTCAGTATAACAACAAACGTCTTTTAGAGAATGACAAGAATCTCATAAAGTTCTAACATAAGTTATGAATGGCTCAGTTCTTTTGTTCTTTTTTCATTCCATGAGGTTTCAAGTATTATTCCGGATTCTATTTTTTTAAAAATCTGTTTTTTTTTCCCAAAAATATATGATATAGAAGTGAAATAAGTAAAAATAGAAGTGAAAAATCTGTGTTTTGTCGAAAAATATATGATTATTTAATACAATTGAAAATAATTTATATACAAATTTATGCATTAAAATTCTTAATGATATAGAAGTAAAATAAGTGAGGTTGATGCGTCACTGAAAACGTTGCAGACTAGTTGTTCTCACGTAGTCTTACCAATTTTTTTAAAAAGTGTTCCATCTATGAAACAAAAGTTAAGTTTTAAACAAAATACTATATGGTTGGTGCGTATATTGTTAACCACTTTTCTACTATTTTTTGTAATATATGAGAGTTTGTATAAATAAAACTTTTATAATCATACTACAATATATAATTTTAATTATTTTGATGTCGTACATATTTTCGTATCAGTGAATACAATACAACAGACATTCAAGAGAATAGTCTAGATTACAGTGAGACTGGTCAGTATTCACTTTTGTAACAAAACAAAAAGAAGTAAACGGCGTAAAATAACGACCGTTATACAATCCGCCGAATATCAAGATAATGCATGGCTATTAGCCTCCGGATTTAACGGCGTCTGACTTTACAGTTTTTTCTTTTGTAAGGACTACAAATCGCATTTATCTTGTTGGTTAATAATTAGTGAGAAGATAAGACCATGCAAATGACTCATTAATATTTAAATTTTCAAATATTTCTTATTATATTCGTTAAAAGATTAAAAAGGAAAGAAATAATACGATATTATTAGCACTACAAATAAAAAAAAACCATATCATTTTCTTATCTTGAGTAGATTTGTTTTTCCTTTATAAGCATTAGGGGTAAGAGAGTTACCAATTTTGAAACAATCAATCAATGCTTATTAACTAAATTATGATTATGGATACATTTTAAGAAGCATTTCAAAATGGAATGACAAATATATAAACATGAACATAGTACATAATCTCATTTGTTTGATTATGGATTTTTCGCGGATTTTATACTGTTTTACTACTTAATTATGCCGCGTGCCAGCTGTACTCACAGCATTTTACCACCAAAAAAAATAAAAAATAGGAGTAATAATCATAGACACTTTCTCTCTCTCTCACACACACTCTCTTTCTAGTACGCACAATCAAAACTTTAAGTTTTCTGGTTCATCCATTCTTCTCCAGAAGAATTTTTTTTTTTTTTTTTGGGAAAAAGGTTATGCTTTTATGATCCCTACTTTAATTTGTTACTGTATTCGTCTCTGTCTCCCTCGATCTCAGCCGATTCCATTTCAAAATTCGTCTTTCCCTTTCTCTCTCGTTTCTTGTAAAGAAAAAAGCTTTTCTTCTTCTACTTCAATGCCACCGTAAAACCCTAAAAGAAAAACTTTCCGGCTGCTTCAAGCTCCAGTTTTCCCTTTCACTTTTCTCGCCGAAATTCACCGACAAACTTCCCAGGAAAATGACGAAATCTCATCTGGGTTTTCTCTGTTTCTTTCTGGGTTTCGTTAATTTCGCGGTTTCACAGAACGGTGTCGATGATCCCACAATGCAAGCTCTCAAATTGAGTCTGAATCTCACAAAAGACGTTGATTGGTCTAACCCTAATCCTTGTAAATGGGAATCTGTTCGATGCGATGGAAGCAATCGGGTTACGAAGATTCAGCTTAAAACTAAAGGGATTCGTGGAACTCTTCCTCCCGATCTTCAGAAACTCACGGAATTGACTGTTCTCGAGCTCTTCCAAAATCGGATTTCTGGTCCGATTCCTGATCTCTCGGGTCTCACTCGTTTGCAGACGCTGAATCTACACGACAATCTCTTCGATTCTGTACCCAAGAATCTCTTCTCCGGCATGAATTCGCTTCAGGAAGCGTATCTCGAGAACAACCCGTTTTCTCCCTGGGAAATTCCCGAAACCGTCAAAGAAGCGACGTCTCTCCAGAATCTCTCCCTCACCAGTTGCAACATTACCGGGACAATCCCCGATTTCTTCAGCTCGCAAACACTCCCAAGCCTGATAAGACTGGATTTATCTCAAAATTTCCTGCAGGGAGAGATACCGGCGAGCTTGGCAGGTTCTTCACTCCAGAAACTCTATCTCAACGGTCAATTGGGTCAGACGAAACTAAACGGCTCTATCTCGATTTTGCGGAACATGACTTCGCTCGTTGAGGTTGATCTTCAAGGAAACGCTTTCTCAGGACCAATCCCTGATCTCTCTGGTTTACAATCTCTCCGCGTATTCAATGTAAGAGATAATCAGCTCACTGGTATTGTTTCACAGTCCTTGACTGGTCTCAAATCGCTTTCTACTGTGAATTTAACCAATAACTACCTTCAAGGACCAACTCCGCTATTCGACAAATCCGTTGGTGCCGATGTAGTGACCAATACAAATAGATTTTGTTTGAATACTGCTGGTACTCCTTGTGATCCTCGTGTCAATACGTTGCTCTCTGTAGCTGAATCGTTTGAATATCCAGTGAAGCTCGCCATGAGTTGGAAAGGGAACGAGCCGTGTGATAGCTGGCTTGGGATAACTTGTTCGGGAAGTAACGTTACGGTGGTTAATTTAGGGAAGCAGGGGCTCACTGGTACTATATCTTCGAGTTTTGCGAACCTTACTTCATTGGAAACCATCAATCTTTCTAATAATCAACTCACCGGGAGTATACCGAACGAGCTTACCACGTTGCCTAAGCTTAAGACACTCGATGTGTCTAACAACAATATTTACGGAACTGTGCCAAAATTCAGGGCAAGTGTGAATGTGGTGACTACTGGAAACGCTAACATCGGAAAGGAAGGACCTGTCTCACCGGGTGGTTCTCCTGGAGCTTCAGGTGGAAATGGCAACAGCAGAAGTTCTAAGAAATTAAGCAATATCAAGATTATTGTTCCTGTGATTGGCGGCGTTGTTGGTGCATTGTGTCTGGTTGGGCTTGTTGTGTGTCTCTACGCGAAAAAAAGAATGCGACCCGCTAAAGTTCAGAGTCCAAACAGCAACATGGTGATTCATCCGCATCACTCCGGTGATGCAGACGCCATTAAACTCACTTTTGCAGCTTCTAGTCTTAACAATGGTGGAGGAACCGAGAGCTCTTACAGTCACAGCGGAAATGCGAACAGTGACATTCATGTCGTGGAGTCTGGGAACTTGGTTATATCTATACAGGTTTTGAGGAATGTGACGAACAACTTCAGTGAAGAGAATATTCTCGGAAGAGGTGGTTTCGGGACAGTTTACAAAGGCGAACTCCACGATGGAACGAAAATAGCTGTGAAGAGAATGGAGTCTTCGGTTGTGAGTGATAAGGGACTTGCTGAGTTTAAATCCGAGATCACTGTTTTGACTAAAATGCGTCACCGTCATCTCGTTGCGCTTCTCGGGTACTGCCTTGATGGTAGCGAGAGGCTTCTTGTCTATGAGTACATGCCACAGGGAACACTGAGCCAGCATTTGTTCCACTGGAAAGAAGAAGAGCGAAAACCGCTCGATTGGACTAGAAGATTGGCAATTGCATTGGATGTAGCTCGTGGTGTCGAGTATCTGCACTCGCTTGCCCATCAGAGTTTCATCCATAGGGATCTAAAGCCATCAAACATCCTTCTTGGTGATGATATGCGTGCTAAAGTCTCTGACTTTGGGTTAGTCCGTTTAGCCCCTGATGGCAAATACTCCATCGAGACTCGAGTCGCTGGGACCTTCGGATACCTTGCACCAGAATATGCAGGTTTGCAATTGATTTGATCCCTACCCAATTGTTAATGTTTCATGCTTTTATTGATTTGCACTTACCCAAATGCTGAACTTCCATGTTTTAATCGTTTTGCAATTGCTATCTGGTTTGATTTTGGCAGTGACTGGAAGAGTGACGACCAAAGTAGATATTTTCAGCCTCGGGGTCATACTTATGGAGCTAATCACTGGTCGTAAAGCCCTTGATGAGAAGCAACCTGAGGACAGCGTCCATCTAGTCACATGGTTCCGTCGGGTAGCAGCCAGCAAAGACAAAGACGAAAATGCCTTCAAAAACGCAATAGACCCAAACATCAAGCTCGACGAAGACACCTTAGCCAGTGTAGAAAAAGTTTGGGAGCTTGCTGGTCATTGCTGTGCCCGTGAGCCTTACCAAAGACCCGACATGGGTCACATCGTTAATGTCCTTTCTTCACTCACCGTCCAATGGAAACCCACTGAGACCGATCACGATGACCTCTATGGGATAGACTACGATATTCCGCTTCCGCAGGCTGTTAAGAAATGGCAAGCTTCTGAGGGACTTAGCCAAACCGCGGATGACTTGGGATCTTCGTCTTCGGTTTACGGAAGCAAAGACAATACACAGACAAGTATCCCAACACACCCACCTGGATTTGCTGACTCGTTCACTTATGTGGATGGTCGTTGAAGAAATAAAGACTGCGTCTTCCTATGATTTCGTTAAAACGTTTTAGTAGTAGAAGAAGATGAAGCGTTGTGTGAAAATTCTCCTTTTTTTTTGTTCTTCCTTTGCTTTTCTCTCAAGCATTTACTTGTGACTTCTTATTTATTTTTTCCTGCAAGCTTTTGGTTATCATCGTTGTAGTGTTTATGCAAAGATAAAACGATCTTTGAGAGGTTTTAGAAATGAACTCTTTCTTCTTACTTCAGCGTTTCTTCAAACTTAAATCTAATCAGATCGTCACAGAAATTGTATTTAAAGTTGTTCGGTTTAATCTTTTTACATTCTAAGAACTTTAATTAAAATTGAGAAAAACATATTTAGATAGTTAACTTTAATAATGCACGTGAACATATTCCACAAAAACAATTCAGAAAATTGGATGTGAATGGCGCTTGAGTCTGATTTTGTTCGACAAGAACGGCACGTAGTTTGACTTCATAAGCCCATCCATATGCGATGGGCAAAATACTCGGAACCAAACATAAATAAAAAATATCCTAACTATATCCAAACCGAATTTTAAAAATACTCGAATGGGTCTTATCTTTTAATACTTTGGATATCGAGTAATATCTGAATCGAACCGATCGAATTAGTATTTATAGGAACCAAATATAATATTATTTTTATTTAGAGTTATGTAACATATGATGATGGTTCTCTATATTAATATGTTTTATATTATTTTGATTTAGGTAACTTTAGTATTCTAATATTAAAAATATTCGAATGGGTCTTGTCTTCTAATACTTTGGATATCGAGTAATACCTGAACCGAACCGATCGAATTAGTACTTATAAGAACCAAATATAATATTATTTTAGTTTAGAGTTATGTAATGGTGGTTCTTTATATTAATATGTTTTAGATTATTTTGATTTAAGTAATTTTAGTATTTCGAATAAATTTAGATAATTTTACTATTTTATATATTTTAATATCTGAATGAATTCAGGTAATTTTAGTATTTCAGATAGATTTGGGTATTATAATACTAAAATCAAAAATATTTAAACCAATATTAGATCTAATTCGTTTTTTTAAGTAAATACCTAAAATAACCGGATCCGAACCAGATCCAAACCGAATTCTAAAATATACTTGAATAGATCTTCAACTTAAGAACCAAAAAAATTGATACTCCAAGGAACCAACCCAAACCCGAACGGGTACCGAAATATCCACGCCTATGCGATCCATTTCAAGAGAAGACCCGTTCTCTACCCGAGTGAATATTAATGGGTCAAACTTTAGAAGGACTGATCTCGCAAGTCGCAAGTATAGAGGCCCAATGAATAAATACCGTGACAATCATATTTTATTTTATGTTTCTGTTCGTTTAAGAAATCTTAAAACATGTTACGATTTTTATTTTAATTGATTGTTTAATTTATATGCATCATCAATTATAATTTTTTTTACAGCAAAAGAAAACGACTGCTAATAATAAATTAATTAAAAACTTTAGAAAATTCTACAATATCAAATGCCTCCTTATGTTTTTGGATGACGTTTAACTCATAATATTAAATTCTACAACTTAACATTTCGAATTTTCTAAGTTTATATATGGTTGTATGTATCTCTTGAATAGAAAAAAATTCCTACATATGTTATATTGGTAAAACACTATATAAAGATCCATCTAAAATTACAATTTAGTTTAGTTTTCTTATTTGGTTATTTTTATTTACAAATACAGTTAGTAATGCTTTCCAATATTTTATTATTATTCTTTGGGTTTTAATTATTATTTCTGACCGTTTTAAATTGTCTATATTATTTTTGATAATACACGTTATAATCTCACAAAATGTTAATCATATTTTTAAAATGTAGTGCTAATTTGTGCTGAATTTGAATTAGGTTATGATAAAATACAATATCTTTCTAACCAATCTTTTTTTTCATCTTACTAGTTGAGTAAATTGCAATTAGATACAATGGTGACTGTTGCAGACACACACAGAAAAGAGAGAGATACAATAGTGACTATTTTTATTTTTAGCTTTTTGGTCAACCTGTTAATTCTTGCTGTTAAATATTATAATCTTCTTTTTTGAAAAGGATAAATATATATATATATATATAATATTGATTCATAATAATATAGTATAAGCAATGCGAGCGGTTTATCTTCGACATCCAATATTCCATATGTACAGAATGATATAATTCTAAATTTAATAAGCTAGTTTCCTTGGAAATTTCGGAGTAAATATAGGAAGCTTTGCTTACCTTTATCGCACCATCGAAATTATATAGACTACCTTTTTCTCCTCAAAGTCAAATTATGTCCACTCAATTAACTTATTATAATTTTTGCGAATTAATGACTTCATTAGTGGGTTTCATTTGTATTTAGAGCATATAGACTTATTCATGAGAAAAAATGATAAATTCTGATTAATGACTTCATTAGTGGGTTTCATTTGTATTTAGAGCATATAGACTTATTCATGAGAAAAAATGATAAATTCTGATTAATGACTTCATTAGTGGGTTTCATTTGTATTTAGAGCATATAGACTTATTCGTGAGAAAAAATGATAAATTCTGAATGTTAAACTTTAAAAGTTAATATTAATTACACATTTTTTCATATTTCCGCCTGCCATCCATTTTAGGTGTAAAAGAGCCACAGTTATTGTTGACTATTTGGACTTTTGATTTTCCCTTATTTAATTAATTATAACAAGTTTTTATTTATCTGTTTTCCTTATTTAATTTATAATTTCTCAGAAAACACAATATACAATTAATTGAAACATTCCTAATATAATTTGTTTATATTTCCATTGCCTTCTACTATTTATTCACACTACAATCACTTGATTCTTCTTCTTTTTGCTTCTCGCCTCTCCTTCTTCTTCCTCAAGAACCCTAAATATATATACATATATTTTTTTTTACTTAGATGATTCTGTTCGAAGAATTAGAAAAGTCTGCTCATCTGATCGATCAAAGGAATTCAGTTTCTGATACCCAAATGAATCTGGTACAAACCCTTTTTATATATATATTTGTTTTCAATTAATTTCATTTGTATATCACTTCATCATAAACACCAATAATCTTCAAAATTTATGCAGATCTCATCCTTTTTATGCTTACAAATATATTCATTCTAAATTTCAATAAACTTTCAAATTTCTGTAGATTCCATCCTATTTTTTATAAAAAAGATTTATTTTCTTATTGTTGCGATCTAAACCCTCAATTAAAGCTTCAAATTAGTGCATATATAGATCATATATAAACACAATAAAATTTCAAAATTTCTACAGATTTCATATCAAAATAAAATTATGAAAATAAGTCGATTCAGGTTTTGAAATTTCGTCGTACAACCATATTTATTAGTCAAGTTTCCAAATTTCTTTAGATATTCAGAAAAAAATTATAATTTTTTTTAAAAAAAATTAGTTGCAGAGTGAGAAGAGAAGAGTTGATGAAGATTGGATTGCAAAACTATTGAGCTTAGAGTTCTTTGGGATATGTATGAATCATAAGTATCTTCGAAAGAACGAGAAGAATGTCTTTTGCATTGACTGTAATGTCGAAATATGCAGACATTGTTGTAACACAGAAGCTCACTTTCTCCATCGTCGTCTTCAGATCTGCAAATATGTTTATCAAGATGTTCTGCGTCTCCTCGATATTCAACACTACTTTGATTGCTCCGAGATACAGGTTTTTATTTTTTATGTTTATTTAATATCTAAATCATATATAAAATTCTATTTAATACGTCTTTGTTTTTTTTTTTTTTTTGGTTTTTAACTACTGTTGTGGTGCTGTTTTGATCTGATTTTTAGTGTCTATGAAATTCCAAATTTAAGTTAATATATTGCTTTTGCCTTTTTGTATTGGTTGTCAATAATTTGTCTATGCAAAAAAAAGACATATAAAATAAATGGAGAAAAGGCAATACATTTGAATTCGAGGCCACAAGCAAAAGATGCAAGACCTTCAACAAAATCCAAGACTGGAGCTTCATGCGTCACATGTAAACGATATATTCAAGATCGTCCCAATCGATTTTGCTCAATCTCTTGCAAGGTAAAATATGATATTTCAATTTCTCTAAAGTTTTTTCCCCTATAAATTGTTTTTGATAAGTCTATTGTTTATCTTGTTAGTTATGCACTTTTTTTAATAGTTTTTATATATTAGTAGTTGGCAAAAGTATACAAATTGTTTTGATGAGAAGGTTTTTCAAATTGTTTTTTGATTATAATGTATACAAAATGTTTTACAGAATTATCTTGAAATTGTAAAAGAAAGTTAAGTCTTTAGTAGATCAATGAGACATATATCTCTGACAAAAGATAATTATGAGTGATTTGAACTTTACACATTGTCAATTGTACAGTTCATACTCAAATAGACACTTTCTTTGGTTTTAAAGTACATGTCCAATTTTTGTAAAAGCGTTTTTTTTTTTTGTAACACATCATTAACTTTCTTTTTGAATAATCGTAAGTCGTAACACACAAATCTTTTTGTAATATCATTTGAATGTATCTATAATTAGTTGAACATGAATATATCTATAATTTTGACACGTAACCTACATTAACATAGGAGTATCATCTTCTTAAACGTTCATTTGGACATTAGTTATTAAGTGAAATGTATACACGTCAGAAAAACACGTTTCAAAAACGTGAAATTCGTTTGAAGTCAAATACAGTAATTCATTTTAAATTTAGAGTATGTTAAAACTGAAGGAGAGTTGCTTAATTTGTTTTTATCTGTTTTGTAGATTTCAGCTTCCCCAAAAAAGCATAAATTTTGTTTCTCTCCAGAAATGGAACAAAGTGTTTTGGAGAAAGAACACTCTAATCAAGAAGGAAGCTTAGAAGAGAAAAAATCGTGCACATCGTCGTCACTCACCGATGTTTCAGAAGACTCGGAAGTTTTATTGAGTAATTTTTCATTGAGACCACTCATGAGAATACTTAAGAGAAAAGGAATTTCTAGAAGATCTCCTCTTTACTGAATTTTTTTTTTTTTGGATTTTGTTATCAAAGCCATTCAGTATTTGTATTTTCTGTTTGAAAAAGATAATTATTTTGGGTATCAATATTATGTTTAAAAATTAATAACATATAAAGAGAAATAGTGAATGTTGTGAGACAAAAAAAAAAAAAAAAAAGAGACCAGAAAGATAGTGATGTGAAATGGCGTATGTGTGATTTATTTATTATTCATCATAAATAAAATAGAGATATGGGCCCAAAAAGTTTTCAATGTTTGGTGTCCATGAGATTGTGTTGATTCACTGGAACCCACAAATAAGAAATGTGAATATTATGCATTATTCATAATGCTTTTTAGAAAAAATGTTGATTGGTACATTCGTCTTATAGTTTTCTACAGAAATGATAAAACAAAAAATAGAAATCTATATTACATAATCTTTCGTATATCAGAAAACTAATAAATCTTTAGCAAAAACTTAAGAAAGTATATGCCTACATTATAACAAATGATCATGATAATGGTCTGCGGCAACTTGTTTTATATATATCATTATATCAGACAGCATTTTTATTCTATTAAAATAGTATCACCCATCATTATCATTTATTATGATAATATATGTATATATATATATATATATTGACATATAGTCGTGTTAGGAATTAATAACTAAAAGGATAGAAGCACCGACTGAGAAAAGATGAACAGAACCATAACATAAACGCGATACATAATCCAGATTTAATTCAATATTTTTGCATGCTTTATTAAATTTGAAAACAAACAGCTTAAATTGAGGACAATACAAATGTATATTCGAAAAAGAAAATCACGAGTGATATTAATTTTAACTCCGGCCATACTAATATAATCAGATCCAACAAGTATTTTCTATTTATAATAAAAATATTCCTGTTTCTAGAATTTATTTTGTTATATTACAAAACTAAAACTCTGTAAAATAATCCAGTCATACATATTTAACTAAAGGGAGTTTTGAACATATAATTTCTTTAATTTCAATGCAATATTAAGAATATTATTTTTTAAGATATTTTTAATTATTAAATTTCTTAATAGTTAAATAGATATAATAAAATATTTAAAAAACAAAAGTACAAAAATTGACCACCTGGGCCTCACTGGTCAGCATGGCGCGTTTTATTGGGCCAGGGACATTTGTCCCGATATTTGTCTCGAACAAAATAAAATAAATAAAAATTAGCCTATAATTATCTCTGAAACATCTCAATAGAGTATAAATCTTTAATCATAGAGCGTCCTCGTCTGGTGGCTGGATCACTGTTATTGATAATTATTGACACACCTTATTAAAAGATATGTAATCAATGATACAAGAAGAAGAATGATGATCATATTGTTTTGGCAGCAAAATCCACTTTAGAAATTTAAAAATTCAAAACAGAAAGTAATACAAAAAAACTATTAATTGGGTATGATTATGGCAGACAAAAAGTAAAGAATAAAAGAGGAATGTTGTGAGCCAATTGGATATGACAGATTTAACTGAAGGAGTCGAGAGATATTGGTGCAATAGAGAATGATGCATGTGCTTTTTAATCTTAATGTGATGCATGTTCCACATGTCATGTACTCATCTTCAATATTGTAGTCAAGTTATAAATATATATATATATATATATATATATATAATTTTCATAGCCGATGTAAAATTTGTAATTTTTTATATATTAAAATTTTTATCTTTTGTTTAATCTAAATTATAGTATATGCCAAAAATTGGATATTGTGATGTTTTATATTAGTAAAGACATATGATCAAACAAATATGAAAAGAGAAATATAACAATTAGAAAATAATATGATATATTTGAGTATTATATTTTTATTTAACTTGATTAGCTATTAAATTTTTTTTTTTTTGAGAATATATATAAAATTAAGAAACAATGACAAATATATATATATATAGTAGAGTATATGCTTTATCAGTACTTATAATTATGTATGTATACTTAGATTAAATAGATCAAACTCACACGTATGTGAGGTACATTAATGGATTTATGAGACTGGTAAAAGTTTAGACTCCAGAGACACATTTATTGACTCTGACAATATGACATATTTAATCTAGTTTTCTAAAATAATTTTTACGATTAAAATAGCACTGTCTCATCGAATGTTTGGAGCAAAATAACAATTATATAGGAGATTAATATATGGAGTATACATACATATATATTTTGATGCATATATGTTTTACTGATGCAATCAAGTAGAAAGCGACCAATGGTTAGAATAATCAATGGTTTGGAAATGTTCACTATAAAAATGCATGATGATAGAGGTAAGTTTTTTAATAGGGTGTAAAAAAAAAAACAGGGAAGCTCCTGATTTCTTGTATCTTAAGCAATATCCAAAACACATGCTACGCAAGTTAGTAGAGCTAACGAATGGCGACACTGCGTTTCTTAGATCTCACGCAATCTCGAAAACACCTGTAGCAGATAAACACCGTAGGCACATCTTCATCGTCTTCTATGGAATGGCACTTCGTGTGGTGCCAAACTTTGCAAGCATCACAAGCCACCATTCTCTCACCGTCATCATCTCTAGCTCCGCATTTGCAGTCAACGGTCCAGTCATCAAACCCGCCTTCATACCTTAGCTCTGTCCCTGTGTCCAGACCAAACCCTGTCACCAGAAAGTCTGTCTTCATTTTATTACCTTCTGACTTTATACCAGAGGTCTCATCTCTCTTCTCAAAATCTTGGTTTTTGATCTCCGACACTGCAAAATTCTCCATTATGCAGTAAGTGTCCCTCAGAGCTTTCTCTACTGCAGATTTCAGTTCTCTGACGGTTGCGTTTTGAGAAACCATCACGAATTCTCCAGGAGGCAATTTCCGGGTGAAGTCTCTGAGTAGTTCTTCGTGATTGGGCAAAACTTGGCAGCTTACTGTTATAGCCTTATGTTCCTGGTAAGACGGTAATGGCCACTCTTTCACAATACTCTTGCAGTTCAAGATAACCTCAGAGGCATCACTATATATGTCTAAATCAGGATAAGTTAACAAGAGATTCTGATACAAATACAAAATGTCTTCATACGGATCCAGTCCAGGAGTGGATTTTGATGTCCATTCGTTTGTTTCTTGCGATTTCGCTTTCCTTCTCCTCTTCGCTTCTTGATCTAGAACGTGGGAATTGACTGTCCGGAGGGAGAACTGTAACATCCGTGATTCCGGATTTGTGAACCTCTGAACTATTTGGTCTCCTATTAGCACTTTGTCAATGTGTTTGAGCAAGAAATCAATCAATCCTGTATCACCAATGCTACTTCTAACAGCTTCGCGAAGCTCTTGGCGACTAATGACGCTGTTTCGGTCTTTAAACACTTTGAGAACTGCTTGGGCTGCGTCATTCAACCTCTTTCCAGACCATCTAGAATCTAATCCCCTGCGCATAGCATCAAATGAGTCATACTTAGGGGAACTCATGTCCACGATTGTAGTTGCCTGATCGACTAGGACAGTGTCTGTGCCATATTCATTCCCGTTATCATCTGATTCCTCCTGATCAGGGGATGAGCAAAAAGGGTTATCCGAAGTGTCCTCATCGTCTACAGAAATTAGACTTGAAACATGATTTAAAGACATTGCTACTAGTGCCATTGCAGTCGTTCTTTCAACGGGAGCTTTGGAACTGAAGGCAAGCATGAACTGAAGCAACTCAGAAAGAGTGACCAATGGGGTTTGACTGAATTCTTTGTAAAAACCGATGATCATCTTCATCAGTCTCTCTTTTCTTGTTCCAGAGAAATCTTCCATTATCTTGTCAACTTCCATAGAGCTGAGAATGCAAATAGCTCGACTATATTGATCTTTTCTGACCCCAAAGTTTCCGTGAGAGAACATGTAATCCCATTTCCCAAACCATGGTCGACCATATGCAACACCATGGAGCAGCCTCAGATCCATCGATCCCTTCCTCGATATATCATCCACTGAAATCTTCCTGAAGCCGTTACAAAGACAAAATCATTGATTAACAATTTCGTAAACACTATTCATTAAACCACTTAAATCATTTGCTCGGTTGGGTTATTTGGTTGTTGCATTATACAACACATTCTTGAATCCACAATGATATATATGGATTTCTAAATAACCAGCAGTTAACTTTTCTAAATAACTAGCAGTTAACTGTGATTTGCAAATTTATACTTTTTACCAAAAGTCTTCAAAAGTTGGTTAAGATCCGTACTTTGTATTTCTAAATCATCAATTGAATAACAATGTACTTTAGTTAGGATCTAGTAATCCTAAGATTGATAAAAACACGCTTTGATGGGGTTTTCGAAAATCAATATCGAATATACAATATTATGCTTTTTGATATGTTGAAAACCAAAAAGAGTAAGGATAGATTGTCAAAATTTATGTGATTCTGTTTCAAAATCAATAGGTAATAAATGGATTAGTTCATACAACTAAAAAAAAACTAGTCTGACATGATAATGGCATAATCTCTTTTATAAATATGAAATTTTATTTGTTTTTAAGGGACATGAAATGTCTAATATCAATAACTAAGAAAACAAATTCTCTTATAATATTATATGTATATGTAAAAAAATGATTCCTTCTAAACGTAATATCCATATAAAATTTCTAACATCAATGCCACAATCTCTGTTGAGATTTTATTTTTTCTAAATTATTTTTAACGTGGAATTTCTAACAACAGTCCCACAGTTTCTTATAATTTGCAAAAAACTATTTATATGGCGAAATTTCAAACATAAATGCGATAATCTCTCTTATAGTTAGTAAAAATTATTTATTTAATTTATTTTCGATGTGAATTTTCAATTATCGACTTTACATTCTTGCAAAAATTTATTTTTCCAAAGTGAAATTTCTAAAATTAGTTATACAATTTTCTTATAATTTGGAAAAAAATATTTTTATTTATTTCTAACTTGTTTTGGACCTGGAATTTTTAACATCAGCATTACAATTTTTTATAGTTTACAAAAATTTACTGTCGAAGGTGAAATTTTTAACACTAACACCACCATCTCTTTCATGTTTAAAAGACATTTGATTCATCCCAACTTATTTTTGGTGTAGAATTTTAGTCAAGTTCGTGCTACATCAGCGTAAAATTTATAACATAAATGCAATAATTCCTAACAATAATTTATTAATCCTAACTTATTTACAATGGTTGAAATGATCTAACATAATAGTGGTTACTTCTGAAATTCATAACATATATATATATATAGAATTCAAATTCAACAATTCGCAATGTTTAAGGGGATATTAAAGATCCTATGCTAAGTTAACAAAAAAAAAAATTACTTCCTATGTCGATTTTCTAATATCAAAATTACATTTTTTTACAATTTACAAAAATTTATTTGTCTAACATAAAATTTCTAACATCAATGTTACAACCTCTCTTATGATTAGAAAAAGTTCATTCATTTCTAAATTATTTCCGACGTGAAAATATAACATCAATTCTACAATTTCTCTTATAATTTGTAAAAACCTATATTATTTATTCCTTACTTGTTTTAATGTGGATGTGGAATTTCTAATATCAACACTCCAATTTCTTTTAAAAATTCTAAAAAGTTTATTCGTACAACGTGGAATTTTTAACATTAATACCAACAAAAACTGATTCATCATAACATATTTTCGATGTGGAATTTCTAACATATAATACTTGTAAAGAAGAAGAAGAAGCTCTAGTTAAGAGATGTATAGAGAAAAAAAAAAAAAAGAAGGTGAAAGAATTGACCTGGTGTGAAGAGTTGAGCAAAGACGGTCCCAAAGGTCCATGATTCGGTCGCCAGAGAGGAAATTAGAAGCATCATCATTGTTGATGCAGAGCAAGTGCCCAAAGCCATTGCAGTGAATCACACCATGCAACAAATGATGAGAACATGTTACCTTTAAGCTATCTTCCGTTAATGCCTTCTTCCATTTATCACTCGCCGGGATTATGAAACGATACTTTCTCTTTGATACATAATGATGACCCCAACCTGTATATATATATATATTAATGAAGATCGATCATCAGATTTGTTTTTTGAAAACGATTAGAACATCACGAGATTTGGGTGAAAACCCTAACGTGAATCAACGGAAATCAAAATCGAAATTAAGAATCGAAGGTGGACCATGGGATAATCTTTTGATTAAAATATACCGACGCATCTACAAAAATCGCAGAGATGATAGGGAGAGGAGGCGTCAGATGATGAGATTTGTTCTTCGATGGTGAAAAGAGGGAAAACGACACCGGTAGCTTGGCTGGCAAGGAAAAGACAGAAGACGGTGTTGCCGGAGACGGTGTAAGTTTCGGTCTCGGCGTAGTCACGGAGAAACGATCTGATGTTGTCGCGGAAAGTCGTGGCGGGGAGGTTGACCAAGGAGGAAGGGGTGGCAGAATCGTTAATAATGAGGATTTTTGTGGGTTTTTGCCTCTCCGTGCAGGCGTCGTTTACGGTTATTGCCATGACAGAAAAGGAGAGCAAAAGAGAGAGATAGAGAGAGGTTTTGTAAATATTAATAAATCATTTTGGGAATATCACTTTGAGACGTTCGGCGATTTGTTGAGGGAGAGTGAAAAGGGACTCTCTTCTTTCGTTTTAATTTTACGTTTTTGCCCTCATGGCGCCGTCGTTGCTAGTAGTCTGGTACTTTTTTGTCGTTTTGCGACTCTCGTTCTTGGGTAATTTGTTTGTCAAAAGCAAGAGTGGGATTTCTGGTTTTTGTTCGGTTTAATTTTGGTTTACCCGACCTATTTACATTTATTATTTTTTCAACATTTTTGTCTAATTAAGGCTAGTCCTCTTTATTTTTTGGAAATGTGTTAGTAAGTTTGCTAATGGGGATTTTTTTTTTTTGTCAATTTAGCCTAGTAATAGGGTATTAATTTTTTTTGTTTGTTTTTGGTATAATTTGAAATTTTTTAAAATTCATGTTGATGAAGAATATTGTAATTTACAAAAATGTAAGAAAGTAAAAACGTAAATTATAGTTTTAGCAGAATTTTTTTCCTTATTTAGGAGGAATCCCAAATTATTTTATTTTTGGCTAATAAAGTATATATTTTTTTTTTCAAAAAGTAACACCACAAACTACTCTAAAAACTGAAAAAAAAGAATTTGCTATGAAGAAAAAAGATACATAGATACCCATAAACCAATATTTTAAAAATGAAAGCCCAAAACAAAAATGTAATAATTTTTTTTAACTAGACTTGAACTACCACACATAACAAATTAGGCCCAAAAAACGAACAACAAATAATTATGAAAACAATGAAGAAATTTTAATTTTTTGTAGTTTAAAAAGTTAATCAAATTATAAAATCAGATTTTTTAAATGTGACCAAAGGGAAAAAATGCAAACAATTTTAAAACATAAGTCAAAGGGTCCATATAGTTGTATGTTTAGAAGAACAAAAATTAGTGAAACTAAACATTTCTCTAGACTTTAACCATTTAGGTTGAATAAAAACTAGTGGAATTAAATATTTCTCTACAATTATATCATTTGAGTTGAAAAATGTAAAAACGACTGAACTTATTCTACTAAAAAAACTGCTATTACGAACAAATTTTAGATTCTATTATTCTGCAGAGAAATTAGAAGAATGAATTAGATGAATTTGTTTTTCTATTCCTCTTAATTATATTCTACTCCACTAATTATACTAATCAAAACCATTTAGATCCAAAAAGAGCAAAAATGTAGGTTATCCTGCCTTCAACGTTGATATCAAATTCCTTTCTTCTCTTTGGTCAACAAAATAAAATTAACATTTTCATTTCTTTATTATAATAATAAGATCTTTATTTGTATTTTAATTAGCTAAACTAAAATTTCAACTAAATTGGACGAATGGAATTGGAATGTTTTTCTCTTATACAAAATCGATGATGATATTTGTTTTAATTATATTCAAATGACCGTATAAACAATAGAAGTTTGGAAATTCTATTCTTATATGTTTTATGTCACATGAGACTTTGAATGTTTCTAATAATCTTGAGTCTGCTCAGAAAGTTAAACAAGAAATACATGAAAGTGTGTGAATTGGAACGTTGCATTGGCTTCATGTAAAAAACCTTTTTCTCATCCGTTATTCTTTTGCAGATTCATAATGTGTAATCTGTAAGGATTTGTAGGCTTGTAGCTTTCTCATATAACTTTCTACAGAAAGTTTCGTGTGTCCACATAGATAATGCATACGTGGTTTCATGTCGTGGATAAGCATGTGGCAAACACTCGCACTTTTACCTGAGTTCTGATCAAAACTCAAAACTGTTTCCCCCTTGTATTATAGAACTTGTGTGGAACGCATAGGTTTTAATCGGTGAATAGCTTTAGTAATGAAGTCAAAAGACTTTAGCGGTCATAATTAATTCTTATGAGATGGTTCTTGGTTCGATGCTGACAAAAAAACAAAACAAAAACAATAGTTGGTTCAGTTAGAAGCAAAAATAATAATATTATTAGAGATGGTTCAATTATTTAGTTTTAACTTTGTTTTGACTATGATTGGAGATATACACAAATGACAAATATAAGTGATATTTACATATTTATGATAATGACATTAATTTATAAATGGTTCTGGTAGATTTGTAGATTACAAATATATTGTTAGGATGAATTATCAAGTTGCCAACCATATAACAAAACAATCACGCCAGTCGAAATTATTACAAAAAAAAAACCTGATGAATTACTCACTTTCCGAATGACCGATATGCAATGGCCAATGGAGTCACACCAACATTATAATCCACACCAAAAGTTATTGTTGTAGCTCGTCTCCATTGAAGATCCCAACTAAGATGTAACATTCTTTTTTCGACTAGCGAGCTCTGACTTACAGATTCTCAAAGTGATGATATAATATCAACCATATAAAGTCGGGTATGCGATCACACGTACACAAGCTTTATGCATTGAAATTAAGGTTTATAAAAGCCAGAAACTAGACTAAAAACCATTTTTTTATATGTAAGTCTTTTTGTATATTTGTATTTTTTTAGAACATAATTTTAAACTTATTGTAGTCAAACTTTAAATAGCCATAGATTTGTGTAATCTGGTGTTAGTCTATGTGGCAGACTTATAAGTAAGATTTAACAGATATATTGCAAACTTATGTAGAAATTATATTTTCTAGCTTTCTTATAAGTGGTAAGAAATATATAATTAAAAAAATATGAAAGTCATTATATTAAAATGAAATAAATGGAAAAAAGTAAATTCTAAACAAAATAATAAATAAAAAACGGTTTGATATTCCCCTCGTTCTTCGCGTATATATACACACAAACATAAAACATGTTTCCACACTTTCAACACTTTTAAAGAAAAAAAAAAAAGAGAAAAAGATTCAATCTTCAAATGTCGTCGGACGAAGATAAGATCACGAGGATCTCTGTAGAGCCTGAGAAGAAATCACTTCTCGATCATCACACGGAGAAACACTTCACCGCCGGAGAAATCGTCCGTGACATCATCATCGGCGTCTCCGACGGTTTAACCGTTCCTTTTGCACTTGCCGCTGGACTCTCCGGTGCCAATGCCTCTTCGTCTATTGTCCTCACCGCCGGTATCGCCGAAGTCGCCGCCGGCGCTATCTCTATGGGACTCGGCGGGTTAGTTAATTCTAATCTAATAAGATATATTATTTCGGAACAATGGCTAGAAAATTGAGTTTATTGATCACACATATTATTAGAAAAACTAATCCTACATGCAACCATCATTGATTTCTACTTATCGCATAATTATCAGAAAAATGAATCCTGCTTTGTATAAATTGTATAAACAGTATGATTCTTGGGAAAAATAGTTACATATGAGTTTATTTATTTATTTTCGTTTTAATTTAAACGTTAACTCTTAATCAAATTTCGAATTAATGGCTATAAATTACAGTTATATTAACCGAGAAAAAGTAGTCATACACCAGTTTCTTATCGTTGGGTATATATTACCTCTACATCATGCAACATGCAATAATCATTTATACACATGTTTATGCATGTAGCCAAATGTTATTAATTCGTGATTATACAAAGCAACATGCAATGATGATAATATCCGGTTTAGTTAGTAAATTAGATGTGATACGAAAAATTCGTGATGCAACTATATATGGAGTTTATAATACAACTTAAAATGTTGGAATTGCAAATTTTAGGTATTTAGCGGCCAAGAGCGAAGCAGATCATTACGCGAGAGAGATGAAACGAGAACAAGAAGAGATCGTGGCTGATCCTGAGACTGGTAAGAACCAATGTTTGACTCAATCCAAACCGTCCATCGGAAGAATTATCCGGTGTAACGCAATTTATGATATTGATTTAACAGAGGCAGCTGAGGTGGCAGAGATTCTGGCACAGTATGGAGTAGAGCCACATGAATATTTACCTGTTGTCAATGCTCTTCGTAAGAATCCTCAAGCATGGCTTGATTTTATGATGAGGTTAGTCCAAATCATTTAATTACTCGTTTTTATAATAATAATCAATACTTTTTGTATCGGATTTTTTAACTATTAAGTAGAAAATCGAGGGAAACTTTTGGTTTTCTGCAAAAGCTGGGCATATACTTTCCAGGTGTGGGCAAGATTCTATATGGTCCGACTTCCAATTTCACTAGAAAAATTAACAAAAAAAAATTATGTAAATATTACGTTTTTCCCCTGAGGGATAGTCAATCAAATTTTTTTTTTTAGTTTGGAACTTTTTCACTTTTCATAAATAAAATAATTAATATAAGTGAATTTGATCTTTTACTATTAATTAGTTTGGTATGGTTTATACATTTAGTTGGAGTTTAGTTTCAATCTCACAATTTTAGTATTCCAAAAAATGATGTTTTGATTCGGTACATTCTTTTATATGAACTTGGTTTAGTTCAGGATTTATCGAATGGGTCTATCAAATTAAACACTCTTTAGCTATCAATATATGTTCACAAACTAAAAAACATATGCATGTTTATAGAGGTGAGACTTAATTTATTCGTTGAATCTGACGTTAATTGATTGTTTCACGCAGGTTTGAGCTGGGATTAGAGAAGCCTGATCCAAAGAGAGCGTTACAAAGCGCGTTCACGATTGCAATCGCTTATGTTCTTGGCGGTTTTATACCGCTATTTCCTTACATGTTCATACCGCAAGCCTTAAATGCGGTAGGGGCGTCTGTGGTTATAACTCTGCTCGCTCTCTTCATATTTGGCTATGGAAAAGGGTATTTCACCGGCAGCAAACCCTTTAGGAGTGCGTTTGAAACCGCTTTTATAGGAGCGGTAGCCTCAGCAGCTGCTTTTTGTTTGGCTAAAGTGGTGCAACATTAATTATAACCAAACTAATGTTGTGTTTAATGTTTTAAATTTGAGACTTCAGTGTTGCATGCAATGTGGTTATTATCACGGTAAAAGTAAAACTTATTGCGACAAAAAGAGAAACCCCAAAAAGAAAAAAGAAAAACTTATTGAGACAGAAGCTTGCGTTTCGAGACAGGGGTTGGAGTTTGCGTTTGCGAAATACATGTATATTACTTCTGTCTCCTAAAATACGACACAACAAACAACAAAGGGGTAAACCAGCAATTTTAGCACATACATTGTGTTTCATGGCGTCGTTTAGCTTTGTGTTACGACATACCGTTAAGGCTTGAGCCTTGAGGCATCTGAATTAATAAAAAAGAAACCCGGTTTATTTCTTTTATTTTGGAAAATTAATTACACTTAAAGATGTAATACATTATGGCATCATGATTCATGTTAAAGCCAAAAAATTTAGAGGGAAATTATATTGATTCAATCAATCTTGAGTTTTTTTTTTTTTTTTTGCTTAATCATTCTTGACATCGTTGTCCATGTTTTGGCTAACTTGTCCGCACAATGACTTAACATCTGTAAACATTATTGCCATCAATCTATGTAAGCTTCGAAAATGCATATTCTTTCATAAGTGTTAATAGTCTCTATCAGTATCTTAGAAACTGCATCAAACATATATTTGTCTAGCCAAGAACCTATGTTTCAAGAAGAGTTGTAGCACTAAAAATTGCTGCATATCAATGTAAAAAACCATCCACTCGATGTTATCCAGCCACAGCTCCAACTATATTTGATTTTCTTTCTCTTAAACCGATTTTCTTTCTATATTCAAAGCTTTGCTATTAAGTCATTGGTTTCCTAGTCATATATTTTTGTTTTCTCTTTTTTCATTTTCAAAGAATTGTTTTTTTTTTTATTCTCATATTTCGACCTTAAAAACATGTATTATTTTCCATATTAAATATAATATATGTATTTGTAAAATTTGATTTCCATATTTCATTTCTCTTTCTACTCTCATCAAATTTCTTTAGCATCATAGTCATTGGATTTTCTTTCTTATCTTTACATGGATTCTGTCCAAAACAAAGAGCTTTTCTTCCATATTATGATGTCTACAAATTAAAAAAGTCAACTGATAATGCGTTTAGAAACAGTAAAAGATACAGTAGTCTACTAAGATACAACAATTCACAATATTTCCTAATTGGTAATCCATTGAAGGAAAACAAAAAGAAGTAAAAAACTGACTTTGCATCGTCATTTTATACCGTCAAAAGTAACTGTGGTGCTAAAGGGTAATCACCAAAGCGGTTAGTCTCAACATAATTACTTTCCCATTAATAGCATTAGCACTAAAAAATGTACGACTTTGTCCTAAGCTCGTCATCTTCTTACACTTACCCTAACTTTGCAGACACAAGTTATCTTACGACTTCAATCCATTTTGAAGATTTGAAGGTATCTGTTGCAGAACCAATGCGTGCCTCCTCCTCTTAAGCCATATATTGGTGTTCAGTCTAGATGATTATTTTGCTGTCTTGAAGATCTTCCCAAGACCCAAGATTCTTCGTTGATACTTGATCCATTCCCTTGTCTGATTTTGTAGTCTGCGTTGTTGTTGAAGTCATCACTTTGCTGTTTTAAATTTGCAGAGGAAGATAAACCATGAACGGCCATTGAAGTAGCGACAGATGAAGGACTGTCTAAAGCCCCCAAAACACCGGTTAGAAGCGGATGAAAATTAATCGGAAAGTTTTCATTTTGAGATCCACCAAAATGATTGTATCCAAACTCCAAAACCACCAGAGATATTATTGTCTACTGGTCGACCATACGAGGCTGCTAATGCCTGTGAATGGTTAAAGCAACATCGGCTTGCGAGCAAATGGTAACTGCATGCCGGATTATTCTTTTTCCGGCGCATTTCCCGGCAGAGAGCTCGAGTAACCGAATTACCCTCACGCACTAACTCGAGTAACCGTAAAACCATTTCAATCGTTCCTCCGGTGGATGCTGGGACGGCTGAGATTTTGTTTTGCTCAATGAATCTTGCGTTAGGATTAATGAAGAGAAGAATGCTAATGAAAAGGTCAAAACTCAATATTCACACCTTCGGAACTAATTTCAACGATTTGCAACAATCATGTAAGTTCTGCGTTATCCAGACAAGTAGTAGCCAGTTGTGAGAATTGGACAGAGGTAAGAGAGACAGAAATAAAACAAACAACACGGAGTAGTTAAAAGTTAAAACAAAGGCTAGCTCTTTTCTATATTATACTATAAGATAAGAAAAACAATAAACAACATCACCAGCACAATTAAAAAAACAAAAATTAGCCAAGAAAACAAAAGTCAGTTTTCTCTCCCTTTTTTACCTTATAATCTTACTATGTTAGAGAAGTACACAAACCTCCTCAATTGCATTTCTACATTTGTATGCTTTTTACCATCCTTCAATATATTTAACCACTGATTGAGGTTGAGATTGAAATTTCGTTCGTGTAATCGACTTTCTTTCTGGTTACTTATTTCATTATTGCGTGCTCCTTGTCATCCCCAATCGTCCTGAGCCTCTGCTAAAACCAATTATGTGTGTGATCAAAACATTGACGTATAAGTTAAAAACTAACCTAACCACTTGGTCATGACTCATATTGTAGTAAGTACCTTCCAGAAAGCAAATGGACAGTAGTTGTTGAAGATCCTTTTGAGTTGGTAGTAGAGAGACGTCTCGTTCTACTATCTGATCCTTTATTATCCACACGCATGGCTGAAACTTCTTTCTCCATTGCAGCTACTTCTCTTCGCATCTTCTTTGCTTCTACCTCCATCGCCTTTGTTAGTGTTTCAACCTTCTTGGCCAACATCTAAGCAAAACATTTTTTCACGGAGTTTTCCCATAAGAGATTATAAAGTAGAAGGACACAATATTTTCCTGGAAAGGGTAAAAAACCTAAACTGACCTCAATAGCTTCGTCCTTCTCTCTTAGGCTTTGATCTTTATCATGACCAGCTTTTCTTAAAGTTATAACCTCCTTTTGAAGCAAATCATGTAAGACTCCTGGGACACTATCATTATTTGTTCCTGCCGGCTTCTCTGAATCTCCTTGTTTTGTTGAATTAGGTGACTCGCCTTCGCTAGTTTCTTCAGAAGATTGGTTCAATGTAAACTTCGACCCTCGTTCGTTTGTTAGCACTTTACTCCTATCTAAAGATCTGCTGCCTCCGTCGAATGATCTGGACGTTCCTTTAGCATGCTTCAATACTGTACTTGCACTAGCATTCAAAGATCTAAACTGAGAACTCGGTGTCCTCTTGGAGAAAAATCCATTTGATGTCATTTTTGGTATAACATCAGCTCCGCCAAGTGATTGTCTTCGAGAAGGCCCGTTGCTAATACTTCTTCCTTCAGGTGTCATTCGGCTACCACTGCTTGAAGGCCCTCTTAAACTCTCTTCTAAGACTCTAAGCCGCAGTTGAAACTTCTCCTGAAAAAGGCAAAAGCAGCTATTGTAACTAAAGCCTTGATACAAATGGACACAAAGAAGACTAATGATATGGCTCGTAGCTAATATTCTCACCTTCAGCTGAGCTTCAGATTTTGCAGCTCGATCAGCTACGGAAAGTTTGTCACGTAATTGCTGCATTTCTCCCTGTCAAAAAATACAGGATAATGATATGCAGTGAATTTAGATATAATGGTTGCTGTCAATATGAATCACACAATTTGAAGAAGCGAAACAAAGACAAATTATCAGTGACCTGCAGGAATCTCCGTTCTTCGAGCCATTGCTTCACAGGCATCACTTTGTCGCTACCATCTTTCCACTCATTTGCCACTACAGTTGCCACTCTGCTCGCACTTACCTTTGCACGGGCCAGTTCCCGGTCAAGGATTCTCCTCTCTTCCTAAGAAATAGATCAATGGCCACAGTTATGATCATTGTAGGAAAGATATTTTCTAAGAAACAATGGAAACAATAGAAGCACCATAAAAGTAAATGAATAATTACATTCATTTCTTGGAATTTCCTCTGGTAATCTCTCACTGCATTTGCAGCTGTAGCACCACCAAGAACAGCTTCTTCTAGCTCTCGCACAGTCTGCGTAAACTTTTCAACTTCTGCGACCTTCTGCCTGTGCAATCTGTCCAGAATTCTGTTCTCTTCCTAGTATTAACAATTGGTAAACAAGGAATGCTCACAAAAACGAAAGGAAGGAGATACAGAAACTTTTTAATTCCACCGACTACAGGAGATGAAAGCAATATACCTGACAAATTTCTATCTGTTTCATTAACTCTTGGTTTTTGTTCTGGAGATCATCAACCATTGAAGCCTTCGCAAGAGCAGTCTCAACAGTTCTTTCAGCATCCAGCAAAGCTGCTTCCTTTGATTTAGTTAGACGGTCCAACGCTCTGTTATCGTCTTGAAGTTTAACAATCTACAAATGAAAAATGCAAACCCAACGCACAATAGTTTAGAAGGTTCCAAGACACAAGAAGCAACAATATAAGAGATATATTTGGTTGAAAGGAAGTAAAATACTTCATGTCTTGCCAACTTGAGTTCAGCCTCTAAAGGGGCAAGAATGGCTTCAATAGGAGGCATATCGTCAAACTTTTGAGCAGCATGAACCCTTCGAAGAGTGGCTTCTGCAGCAAATTGAGCTGCCATGGACGCCCTTTTTTCTTCGTTAATTTTCTTGATTTCAAGGTTCTGTCACAACATGTGATATTTCATCAAATACAGATCAAGAAAAAAAGAAATAAGTAAAAAGCAAACATTACAAGCATACTTTACTCTGGAGAAGATTTTCAGTTAGTTTGAGCTTCTCCGACATCTTTCCCAGCTCTTCGGTAAGCTTAAGCAATCAAATTTAGAAGTAGAACGTCAGCGTATATAAAGATGGAAAAGAAAAAAATTATTTACGTGAGACAATAAATAAAACATATATACTTGTGATTTTAACTGGTACTATTCCACAACTTTTTCCTCACACAGCATTTCAAAATCCAGCTATTAACAATAGTGAGAGCCAGATCATGACGTTTCTTCTGGAGAACAAGAACGTAAGAATATGTATATGCTTCATAAAATGATTGGTCACAGGCCAAACGAGAGTGAAGTCATGTCTACAAAGGAACGGTAACAGAAAAGTACTACGACCACATAGAGGAAAACTAAGCAAGATCTAGAACTAACGCAAAATATCTCCAGTTAAACCCCCTGAACTACATAACAAAGTACTCCAATGCATTTAGAGCAGAAACTACTAGCTGAAGGATAACAGCGTCAAAAAACTTTGCAATAAAAATCGTGTTTAACAAATATAGCCTCTGCTTAACCATTAATATGACCCAAACAAAAATTCCAATATGTCAAGATATATTCTCAATGTTCTGTTCTTGTGAAGAATTTAGTTGCATAAAGCAGAATCTAAACAACTGTACAGGACATGGTGAAATGCATAGGGAAGGAACAGAAAAACTGCAGATATTACAAATATAATAACGACTAAGAAGAGTTATTAATCAATATCACCTCTCGAGTTCAAAAAAGGAATAGAAGTAAATTCACTGCAGTTATAGTTGTTCGATCCTAATAATGACTAACTAACCTCTTCAACAGCCTTCTCTCTTTGCCGTTCAGACAACCTCAATGCCTTGATCTCAGCTTGGGCTTCAGACAATTCCCGATCTTTGTCTGCAACCAAAGTCAAAGTTTCAACCCAAGAAATGACACGCATGCACGTAAGAAAACGTATATCCTAAGCCCAATTTTCCAAATTGCAAAATCAGAAATGTCAACGGAAACTTGAATCGACCAATATAATAAGCAGATCGAGTATCATATTGTACCTCTGACTTCATTCTCTAGCCTACTGAGCTCAATTTTAACCGGATCTGAGCCATGGAGTAAAGTAATGAACTCGTTATCCGCGTCAAAACTCGGCTTCATTGACCTCCGTCGTGATAAACCCTTACTTCCACCTTCAAGGAAAGATGATGACATAGTCAATGACGGACGCTGCGGCGAAGAAGTCCTCGCCGTCGTACCAAACTCACTCGCCGTCGGTCGGCCATTGTTAACCTCAAACGCATATCCGCTTTCCTCCATTTTCCGATCTATAACCCTTATTTCTAACTACAAAATCAAAATCCAAATCACTATTGAATTCCAAATCCACCAGAAAAAAAAAAACCCAGCTAGAACACAAGAGAGACTAAACGTACATACCTAAATCAGCACATTCTCCAAGAATCGTGCAGGCAGCGAAAAGCACCCAAAAAAAAAGAAGCAGAAAAAACAACACTGACGAATCAAGGAGACTCCTTGGTGATCCAGAAGAACTAGGATTTGAATTTAATTTTGCTTCACCGGCACTAAAATAGTAGCTTAGAGATACAGTAAGAGAGAAATGAAAAGTTTGTTTGTTGTTAAAAGTTTTGGAGAGAAAAGGATTTAAAAGAGGTTTATGGCTATGCTTATAGTGGTTTTTGTGTCCTAAACTGACAGATTTATTGCGTCACACAGTAGATTACGTTAATTAACCTCAACATTATTTCGATTTAGGGATCCCAAATTGGTGATTACCATTAATGCCTGCGTGATATTTATATTCTTAACTTCTTACGTTTTTCTTTTCTTTAGTAATGCTCTTATACGTGGAAAAAGATGATCCAATTGTATGCAAATATTACCCCAATGCCAAAATGTCATACACACAAAATTGTTTTTTTCTGAATATACCACACAATATTTGTAGAATGAACATTTATACATTTTCAGTCACAAAAGTAAAAAAAAAACATTCATACATTTTCCGAAATGTTTTCCTGCAGCCTGATTTAAAAGACTTTTATCTGTAATTTAAAAAAATATATATCTTCTAGATTTTTGAGGAAATTGTGATGTCTAAAAAAATTTGTTCATAAAATGTTTAAAACAGATGAGTTTAGTAAAAGTTATGCAACATTATATGTCACTAAAAAATAAGCTTGTCAACTAGCAAACAACAATCATTTTCCATTTTCATTAAAAATAAATATTAAAAAATCATTTTGCAAAAAAAAAAACTATCACAATTCCTATATAGGTTACTTTTTCGCCATATTTTATAGTTTAAGATCATGGACCATTTGAATTTATTTGTAAGAGTTATTAATATTGGCTAGCTATTATCAATCGGGCCATTCTTTAGATTTTCATTATCAACCATCCAATCTGTCCTCACGTGTACGAATAAAGACACTACAAATCACGTCCTCATGAGTCGAAAATCTTATTCTTTCTTTTTTTGGAAAAGTCAATTTTTCTCTTAACACGATTTTATAGTTATATGTATGTTCACAAGTCACGAGTCTTACTTCATACGTTACATATGTAAACAAAAATATTCAAATAGTTAATTTTGGTTAGGAAGATTGTATTATAATTTGATGGTTGAAGTTTGAACAATCTAATAATAAGAATAATTTTAAAACTCTGCCTGATTCTTACACTTTATTAGTCAGCAATCAACATATGTTACCTAACGAATTTAATATAGGTTTGCAAGACAATCATAAATTTTCCTTTTGATTTTTAGTTTTTGTTTAGCACATAATTACCCCAGAGGAAGGGAACATGAACTTTATCTTCTAGAAAACGGTAAGCCATGGCGGACATTTTGAAAATTTGGTTTAAAATAATTAATTAGAGTTAACTTAAGTAAATGACAATATAAGTGGTGAAAATTTGCTTCTTATTCTCTCTCATATATATATATATATATTGATTCGTTATTAATACATTAGTCTTTCTCAAAAATTTCTCACTTTATTTCTCATGCTCCACCATCTAATTGATATATCTTGTTTTTGGTTTATTTATGAATTTCTGTTATAACTTTAAAAATAAAATAAAAACTGTATAAAAAGTTAGTTAGTTAACATTTTTTTGTTGGGCGTTAGTTTTGCAATTTTTTTTGGTTAACATAGTTACTTATGCAAGAGCCCCTATTTTAGATAGCAAAACTTATATATGAAATAGCTGAATTTGTACCTAGTGTAGAACAATTTATACACGTTTTAATAGACTTTTACGGCAAGTGAGAAGGCTCTCACGCTTCGTAGAAAAAAATATATATTTGTACATACTATTTTATCTAAGGTAAAAATATTAAAGCACAATGTAGGAGTAAAATTTTCAGTATCATAAAAAGGCTTTTACACATCGTTAAATGTTGCTGGGTAAATGAGCTATCACACACTGCACATAGTCAATTTATAAAATTTTAACATTTCGTAAAATTTAGAGTTGTGAAAAAAATATTTTCCAAGCGATGTAAAAGTGTTTTCGGAAAAATTATATATAAACTTTGAGACTCTTAAGGTTTTTTGTTGTTTTAAACTTTAGTTAATCTTTTTTTCCTTAATCATGTTTGAGAAATTCTTAAGTTGTAAAAGCAAGATTGTATCTAAGCATGTGTGAGGAATGTTTTTGCATAGGGATTTTTGATAAACCAACTGAAAAATGGTGAATTCAAAATCCCAAAATATTTTTTAAAAAAATTACCTATAATCAGAGTCTTCAAATCTAAAACATGGACCATGATATTGCTAATTTTGAACGGGTCCGTGTAAAAATACAAAATCTTCCGAGATTGTTCCTTAATTAATGTTGAGAGAGACTGAAGTCTGAAGTTGATAACCTTAATGACTCATCTTCGTAAAGTCACCTAGAAGGCTACAACTCTTTCCATACGAACTCCCACGTGACCAGATTTATGACAAAAATGAAAATTATAAAAAATAGCATAAATTAATCTGGCTCATTCTAATATAGTTTTGTTTATCCAACCAAAAATGTTTACATAACAAAATTGAACAAACTTCTCAGATCCAGATAGTTACCATAATATAGATTCAGAGATTTTGTCTCATAACATTAATGATTTCCCAACCAAGCTCTAAATCTGTAACAGACCAGTTGCAACACAAGAATACAACTTCACTACAGCTACTACTACTTATCCCTCCTCTATGCACACACTTCTCTTTCAGACACAAAGAACCCTTGAAAGATCCAACCTGCAAACAGTTCCCAGATTCATGGATCTGAGCACCAGACACTGTCTCCGAGATCTTTTCCGACAACTGTTTGATCAGACCAACATCATCTGATTCTTGCTTAACGTTAACAGGACAACAATAAGCCAAAGAGACCACATGATTTTTCTCATGTGATACCTCAGAGACTTCATCTTGGTGAACAATCTTTGCCTTTTTGCTCTTCTCTATTACCAAAACTCCGTCTGCGGTTCTCTGGTCTGTAACACGGAGATCAGTAGAGGAGTTTGAGAATCTGAAATTTGGGGTAGAGCAGCTTTTAAGGAACATATCAGAAGCGTTTGCTTTTATAAAAGTGGTCGAAGCGACTGAAACTGTTTCTCCATTGGCAGGAATAAAACAGGGGATGTCCAGCTCTGAGGTTATCTTATCCTTGAGAGACATCATGCTAGGTTTTTCGCCGTGCACACGAGTACAACGTTTTTTGGGGAAAGAGACTTAGTGAGATCCATTATTCCTTTTGCATCTGTGTGAGGACTGAAAGCCACTTGATGTATCTGATAACCACAAAATCAAGACTTAAGGTTTAAAGTTTAATGTTTAAATAAGATTCATGGTGCTACTTTTATTCGAAATATTAACATTTTTCTCTTTGGGAGAATTAGAAGAAAGAGCAGACAAACCTTGCAACGGACATCAACCTTGGTGCCATTGTAGAGATCAACCGTGGTCGGTTTACCAGACATCAGTTTGTGCCCAACGGTGCCAGCCACAGAGTATCTGTATAAAACGGATCCACGAGGGGGAAGAAAGGAGATACAATTGTGCCTTAGATGCTTTGAAATAAATGAAATTCTAAGAGAGGGGAACACTATAGGTTTAATACCCGGGCAGGGCAACGAGATTCAGGGGTGAAAGAGCCCAATGCTTGAACACTTCTAGTGAGAATCCGGCACATAGCATACCGGGTGTGGCAAAGAGAACACATGGCCCAGGAGCATGTATAAGAGATCGATCAAAATCTTTAACTGCAGAGTGTGAAGGTAGTAGTTACAAAGCATGCAAAGATAAAGGACTGAGGTAGTTAATAATAACTATAAAAGAACGCAATTGATCACGTAAAGAACAACTAGATTACAGAGTTTTTATATTTTCAGCACAGCATAGTTTAAATTCTTTTTATCAATGCATTTTTCAACGTTCCAGGTTAGTCAGCATACCATTCTTAAAATCAAATGGGTTATGAGTAACATGCTTTTCTTTGACGTTCTGGCTTGTCCAGCTGATGAGCATTTTGTAATACATGTTTGCTTGGATGGTCAAACCTGGAAAACATACAAGTTCATCAATTTTCTGAAGAGAGGTATACCTACCTGACAAAGAAAATCAGAACTTTGCTGAGCTGATTAATCTGCAGAATTGATTTCAAATGAGTATTGATGGTGATTTGACAGACCTGACGAGAAGTAAATTGGAAACTTTATATTCATGCGCTCCCAGTAATCATCCAGCAGCATGCAGAGTTCCTGAACAAGGAAACGTAGATGTCAATGAGACAGAAGAGAAGCACAGACAAGTTTCAGTAACAAGACATTTTTGTTCTAAGAATGGGATAAAGCTATCACAGACAGCCATTTCTGTAAGAAGACATACCTGAGCCCTTCCAAGAGCAAATGAAGGAATCAGAGCTTTCCCTCCGCCAGCAACACATTTATGAACCTGGAAGATTTTTCTCAGATATCAGCAATAAACAAATGAAAGCCGGAGCCTCATAAATGGGTAATTTAGTACATTGGTGAAGGAACAAGACAACAATGATATCATCAAGCAGACATACAGCTTGAAGAAACTCTCTCTCCCGGGGATATTTTGAGCCGCGAATGGTAGTTGCATATGTGGACCTAAAACACATTTTCAAACATAAATCAAATATAGCTTTTAAAGGGAAGGCTCGTAAATCATACCATTTAACAAGATTGTATTTGTTTTCTATACTCTGATATGAGAAGATCCAACTGGAGCCTGTCGATTTTAGCTGCTCCCAGATGTCTATCTGTAGTCATATTGTAATCTCTGGTGTACACAATTGCTGCATGTCCCACCTTTGCATAAACCATCACAGCTCCAAGGACCTAATGACAGTTACAAGAGAAACTTTAAGAAAACAGAAACAATGAATATAAAAAGCTTAGGACGAAGTCCAAAGTAGCTCTCTAGATGAGTTTCTTACATGCCTGCATAATAGGCACGGATTTGAAGATCTTGATCAACTTGAATTGTTTTCTTCAAATCCAATGCGATTACTAACAGCAATGCAAAAAAAAAAAAAAAGGAAGCCAAGGTTGATGAAAGTAAGTCATACATTCACGAATCAGATGAAAATAGCTCCTGAACAAGACCAAGATAATTGAATCCATAATCAAGCACCTTTTTTCATGCAATTAGCGATATGGGCAGAAGTGAATAGCTCCTCCTCGCCTCTTCTATCCACCATAATTCTCCTGTAGTCCTCAAGCATTAATGGAGACAAAGCCTTTGTGGGATACTACAAAAGAGACAATATCAGAGTAAACAACCTTTACTTGAAAAACACAACTCAGTCAAACAATTCATCGAACATCTTAAAGACAACATAACTCACCGACATGTAGACTGGACCATTATACCCACAGACCTCCGTGAAGTAAGGAAGCGCTCCAACATGATCCATATGGCTATAAACTCGAAAACACACACAATTAGGACCCATACGATCCCACAAAAAACCAAGAAAATAACTTTTAAAAAAGGAGACAAATTTCTGGGATCCTAGATCAATACAAGTGAGTGATGATGATACAAGATATCGCTTTATCAAAATCACCGGATTTCGAGAGGATAGAGAAATCTAGGTATCGATTGTGATCATCGCAGCCTATATGCATAATGCATCCCACAATCAAACATTATCCTTTTAACATTAATTGTCACCACCACGCAGCTCTTTCCTATCTCTTTCCCAGCACCTGAAACAACACACGAAGGAAATTATTAATACTCTTCTACCGAAATTGTGAAACTTGAAGAAGGAAAGAAGAAGACAAATCAAAACACTGTTACCGAGTACGAGGCAATCGATCGCCATTGCAAATGTTACTGAAAGAAGAAGAGAAAACACAAATTAAGAAGCTTTTCTAGTTTTAAAACTCTCCCATGGCAATTAAAGATTCTCGAATTCGTTCGATGTTTTAGCACTTATAAATAGGTGAGGATGAGAATGGCGGCAAAGTGTCATTCGATGTTTTAGCACTTATAAATGGGCTTACAGTAGTGGAAAGCCCACTACTAGCTATATTGATTATTCTTACGGCCCCAAAAAAATGTAAAAGTTAAAACGACAACGTCATATGTCGTTTTCTTCTGAGGAAGAAAAGTTCCTAAGGAAACCAATACCTAAATCGTGAGAGAAGTGAAAGACTGAGACTTTGTAGTTGACCGGATCATTATCCTTCTTCCTCGTCACTTCGCCGGCCGACGATCCTTCCGACTTAGAGATCTCGCTGTCTCTTTCTTCACCGGTCTGTAACTCCCTCCTCTTTTCGATCTTCCAAATCCTATCAAATTGCCATTTCCGAGCTCTTTGGTTATTTAGTTTTGTTCTTACTGCAGTGACGAAATGGCTGCTCGTATCTGGATTTTCGCCGTCGTTGTAACTGTATTCTTATCTCTTTCTTCATTTTCTTCCGCTCAGGATCTCCAGATCGTAAATGCCGAGCGAAGGGTAGATTCTTCAATCTCTCTTCTGTAACAAATTCATGGATTCGTTTCTACTTTTTAAGGAACTTCAAGCTGATGAAGTTTCTGTTGGGCGTTATCGATTCCCCGATCTATGTTGTATCCTTGGTTTGTAGAATTACTGTGTGATTGGTCACTTCACGGTTGATCATTGATAGGCATCATATCTATGTACATTGATAGATAATGTGACTCTTCTCGTGTGACTTTCATCAGTTTTACTTTTAGTTTCAGTAATCTGAAAGTTTAATGTTTGCAGAATCTTCTTTCCTGAAAGTGATATTTTGATTCTAAAAGGCTCCCCATTTGCGTTGGTTTTTGTCTGCAGATTGATTTAAGCTCACATATCGTGAAGGCCTTCTTGACTCTTAAGGTATCCCTCTCCAAAGGTTAATATTAGTTATTCCTTTTGATAATAAACTGAAAGGTTGGAACTTAGGCTTGGGATTTGAACCCTTTGTGGATATGCTATGTCCAATTGCAGCCCCTTTTCTTTCAGTCAAATTTAGTTAATTGTAGTGATACTTGTGGAAAAGGTTGAAACTTGTTGGCTTTGGTTTGCTTTGAAGTGTTACAATTCACTATAGTATCCCTTTCTCCTGCATGTCCTTGTTCTATTTGAAGGTAACGGTTTCTTATCTGGATTGTTTCTTTAGGTCGAAAATGTTGGGAAAGATCCTGCTGCAGATATGCTTCTTGCTTTCCCACCTACCCAGATCAAGCATTTGGCTATGGTCCAAGCCCTGGCAATTACAGGCAAGAAGAAGAAGAAAACTTACTTGCCTTTAGGTGTGAAACCAAGTGAACAACCTGATGCACCAAATGACACTGGATACTTCATGGTTTCGTTTGCTAGCCCCTTAGGCCCGGGTGAAACTGTTACACTTGAAGTGCTATACATACTGACTCATTCCTTGGAACCTTTCCCATTGGAGATAACCCAGTCAGAATCTCAGTTGGTTTACTACCATGATAGTGCAGTGATACTGTCACCATATCATATTAAGCAACAGACAACGTTTTTTAAAACTCCCAGTACTAGAGTAGAGTCGTTCACTAGCATCGAACCTGCTAACCGAGCTGGAAAAGAGATCAAATATGGACCATATGAGGATCGTACTCCATACTCTTACGCACCTGTTATCGTCCACTTTGAGAATAACAGTCCGTTTGCTGTTGTTGAGGAACTCGTGCGTGAAATTGAGATTTCACACTGGGGTAGCCTTCAGATAACAGAGAATTACAGGTTGACTCATGGGGGAGCTCGGCATAAGGGTGTTTTTTCAAGGTATGTAATGTGCCTAATGGCTTATTGTATGTAGGAGGTGACCTCTAGAGGTTTATCTCTAGTAATTATATGCTAGAGAGTGTCTGAATATGTTCTTTGAGCTAATTGTTAAGGCTCCATTTTCTGTTACCGTTGACAATTTTCTCTATTACTGAAGTGAAACTGTCTTGTCAGTAGCTATTTATGATTATTGTATTCATACGTATGCTTTTCTTCTGAAATGGTTTTCTGATCTTTTAAATTTTGGCAGGGTTGATTATCAATCTAGACGTTCCATCAGTGGTTCATCCTCTTTCAATGCGCTCCTTGCAGTACTTCCTCCCAGAGTTAACTCTGTCTACTACAGGGATGACATTGGAAACATCTCAACTTCACATTTGCGTACTGGCTTTAAGAAGGTATGGTTGGGTTACCTTCTTCTCTTGATCTCTGGCCATTTAGGCAATGATATTTACTCCCTAAGAAATTCTCCTGAGACTCTAATTAGTCAACGGTGTGTTGCATCAATTCACAATGGTACTTAGGGACGTATACTTCGAACTTTCCACCTAAGAAAGTGATCTGATATGTTTTTCCTTTTTGAGCCTTTGAATTCTCTTTAAAAAAAAATTGTTGGTCTTTGCAGTCAGAACTTGAATTTGAACCGCGATACCCGTTATTTGGAGGGTGGAGAGCAACTTTTATCATCGGCTATCGAGTTCCATTGGAGGACTATCTCTTTGAAGCACCCGATGGCAGACGTTACTTGAACTTTACCTTTGGCTGCCCGCTCGTTGAAACTATAGTTAACAAGTTGACTATAAGAGTGGGTTTATTTAGCACTTTCTACCAATCTTTATCATTTCGTCAGTTTTATCCAAGCTCTGAAATCACTCACTAACACAGGAAATTTTGTTTTAGGTCGTGCTTCCTGAAGGATCAAAGGATCCTTCTGCTGTTTTGCCCTTCACAGTCAATCAAGACTTACAGGTACCTCATCAGCCGCACAGATACATAAACTGTATTTGTAAACTATATTATTACACATGTATCTATAATGGTCGTGTCTCAGGTCAAATACTCATACCTTGACATCGTGGGTAGAACCGTGGTTGTGTTGCAAAAGGATAATGTAGTTCCCACTCACAACGTACCCTTCCAGGTAAATTTAGCTTATGTACTAGCCCAGATTAGATCATGATGAAGAACCAACCAAAGTTTTTCTTCTTGTTATGTGTTTTGATAGAAAAACCCTAAAAACTTTGGTGCAATAGTATTTTTAGCAATAGGCCCAAAACTCGATTTGTTCCGTAAGTTTACAAACGGTTGATGTAAAACGGATTAATGTTATGTGACGGCTTTCGCAGGTGTACTATACGTTCAAACCAATATACATGCTTGCTGAACCATTCATGCTTGTATCGGCTTTCTTCTTCGTCTTTGTGGCTTCACTTGCGTATGTACACATCGATCTCAATATCGCCAAGTAGAAATCTCAGAGAAAGGTCCGTCACTTTCATTTATAGACTCCTAAAAGATATGGACCCTTTATAATACGTCTTTTTTTGGGGGGGTTAAAAACAAATAATTTCGTAGTTGCTGTTGCCTTTCGTAGTTGTATCTTTGAGACTCTTCGTTTCTAATGAACTTTTGGAGATAGTATTTTGCCCTCGAGTCTCGATTTCCCTCCATTTTTGTTTAGAGATGATAAGAGTTAACCATCCACCAAATGGAGTCAAAGGACGTATCCTTCTAGATATTATAATATTTATATTCGTGGGACCGAATGTATGGTTTCTTTAAGAAAATCTACTTCCCGTAGTATCGGGGATGTTACCAAAGTTTTTTAAGAAAAAAATTTAATAAATGAAAAAAATTAAGAAACTGTTTCCAATTAGCAATTTTTTTAATTAAAATAATGATTTTATTTGGATTTAGAATGACTTATGGAGGTGCTCTAAAATTATGGAGTTATTGAATAAATTATTCAGAAACTATGGAAGAAAATGTTGAATTTGGATGTTAATATGATATGTATAAATTGGTGTTGATTTTATTCAAGAAATATTGAGAATAGAAGTAACACAATGCTACATGTCGTTTTCTGATTTGATATTTCATTTTTCTCAAAATTTTATCTCTTTCTAGTTGTTTAAAAACAATTAATTTACAATAATTTATTTCTTGAAACAAATTTTATATTAAAATATATTATTTTTGTATTTCAGAAATTTGTCTCATTTATTTTATTTTATTTTTGTCAACATAGTCTAGTAGTTTTAATATTCTTCTTACCATTTAGAGGGGTGTTGGGTTCGAATTCCAGACATGTATCATGAATTTCAAATGTGACCACCATTGTGATACATGATTCCGACTTATCTCATTTAATTTGAAAATAAATAAAAAACATTTTTGCATTATAACTTTTTATTTAAGATGTTTAATTATATTAAATAAAACCATTGTAGTCGGAATCATGTGGCATTTGAATTTTATGACACATGTTTAAAGTTCAAATCCAGCACTCCACAGAGTTATGTGGATATTAAAAGTCACTAGGCTAAGTTAATTAAAAAAAACTATTGTAAAATAATCAGAATTATGTGACATAATAGTAGTTACCTCTAAAATTTATGATACATATATGAGGTTTGAACTTAGTATCCATCAATATTAATGGAAATATTAAAACTAGTATGCTATGTTGACAAAAAAAAATATTTTAAAATATAAAAATTGAATGAATGTTAAATTATTAGACAGAAGAAATGAAAATAATATGGAATATTAAAAAGTAAAAAAGAGTATGTTGAAAAACTAAATCATTGTACATTATCGATCTTGTATAATTTTTATGAAATAATATTTTTCATTACAGGTTTTATTTTTCTCTTAGTTTATTTATTTTTTGGATTTTATAATTTTATTTATTTTTTATTTCTTAAAGAGATAAATAAATATATTTTATATTTATTTATATGGTTATATTAACATATGCCAAGATCTAAATGAACAATAAAAATATCACTATATAGTGAATTTAAATATATTTATTTATTGTCTGAAACTGAATCATTATTACATGTTTGTTAAAAAAAATCAAATCTATACTTTAAACCATGCAATTATAGTATTAGAGTAAACCCCAATACCATAGTTACTTATCATAAAACCTCTGTTCGAAATTTTGATAGGCGCTACGCGTACGGATGATATGAGACTAGCGAGTTAACATAAAATCAGAAAAAAATCGAAGAGTAATCGGATAGTTTTTTATATAATTAAATATTTTAAAATAATTTTTATACAAAAATTATTGTAAGAATTTTTACCTGAATCAAGTAAACAGAAATTAATTGACAATTTTGTAGTATTTTTATCTATCAACTGATATATATAACAAAAATGTGGAAACAGTATGTAAATATTTCTTGGTCTGATGGTCTGTTTCATCAAATTAGTGCCACCTTTGAGTGAAAGGACGCTGGTTCAAGCGAGGGATAGTGGATTTTGTGATTTTTTGTTAACATTTGGTATTAATAAATGTGAAATGACGGTTGTACCCTCATCTTCATCTTCAATCTCTCTTCTCTCCTCTGTGATTTTTTTACAGATCTAATATGCAGCATTTTTTTCCGTAACGTTTTCATCAGTTTTACAAGTTATTTCTGTGGATTTTACCTAGATTTAGTAAATCTATGGTATATAATCTGATTTCGATCTTAAAATCTACAAAAAATGGTTTTTTAAAAAAATTCCGACTAATTGACCGAATAGGCTAAACTCGCGACGGTTTGTATACGCCTAACGTTGCACCGGCGATTAAGCGGCCGTGGTGGCCGCGTTTTCGAACAAGGCATAAAACTGATCTTAAAATCATAACATATTTGAACATTAACATATTAGAATACAATATTAACATACTTAGACGTCAGTTTTTTTTTGTTTGAAATATGTGACTACAAATAACGTTAACACCTCTGGAAACAGTCATTATCATATACAGAAATATTGTCATGAAATATCCATATTCCCCCCCCCCCTTACATATATTTTACCAGATTTGAAAGATTATTGGCAGACAAAAAAAAACATGTATTCCAAAATATATATGTTTTATAAAAGCAGTTTTGAGAGTAAAATTTACGCAATGTAAAGAGGACAATCCTTGATGTACTAATTCATCAATCATCATCCAACACGCAAAAATCACCCAAAACACTTAACAAAGAACCGAACGTGTTGTGGCATTTGAAGAAGAACATATTGCTAAGCTGGTTTCGTTTCTAACATTCCTAGTTAAAAGACCATCTTTTCAAAGTAAAATTACGATACAAGATAGATGTTAGGACAACAAAATAGAGATAAACAAGTTAAAAAATAAGATAAAATTAACAAATTACAGAAGAAAAACATTACGCTACGACAACACAAACACTGATCCTAATCTTCCTGTCCTTCACGGATTCTTCTTCGGCCTTCCTCTTCCTCTTTTCTTCGGCGTTCCATCTGAGTTAACTCCGCCGTTGTTGCTCCTCACCGCCTCACCACCAGACCATCCATCAAAGCTAATCGGAACACTTCGAGAAGCACTACTCGGAGGAGCTGTCGGAGCCGCAACGCCGCCGTTTCCGGTGGAGAAAACGGGAGGCATCCAATTTGGGTATTTCGTTGTATCTGCTCCTTTCCCTCCGACGAATCCCATCGGAAAAAATCCCCAACAACAGTAATACTCGTCTTTTCCAGGTACCAATGGAGGTAATTGCGGAATAGTAGCCGCGTGAAACGCTCTTTTGCAGTTTTGGCATCTGATACAGTACTCTTGGTAAACCCTAGGATACTCGTGAAGGCCGTAACAGTAAGGACACGCCGTCCAAAACGTCGCCATCCTCTCGCTTGTGTATTTCTTCTTCTGATTGAGATTTACTTTGTTGAAGATGAGATTCAATTCCCGATCGAATTGGGACTTCTTCGAGGCCGTCGATAAGACTTCCCATGCACCGATGACGAATCTGAAGGCTTGATCGGAGAAAGGGAAACGGTTTTTGTCCGGGTGTAGGAGGAGAGCGAGACGACGGTACTGTTTCTTGATCAGATACTTGTCCGTGGAAGATTGAATTGGATCTTCGATCTGTAGGATTCGGTACCAGTTTGGTTGATTGTTGATGCGAATCTCCGCCGCGGAAGCAAGTAAGACATCGACCACCGCGAGTATCTGATCGGTGCCTTCGAGAAGCGGCTCTGTCTCCTGAGCTAAGATGGCGAACTCTTTTGAGCCGTTCAGATCACGGGACTGGAGGAGCTTCTCGGCGATTCCGAGAAGACGTTCGGCTTCAGCCCGATTAGGGTTTTCTCCCATCCTTTGCTTAAATCGACGAACTCTATCCCTTAACCACGGCTATGGCGGAGAAATGGAAGCTGATCTTTTTTTTTATTGAGATGACGATGACAGAAAGCTCTGATTGGCTGTGCTTATATTTTAAAACATATCACATTGTAATAAACGTACAACTAAATTAATTGCCAAAATCAGAAAATAATGGGTTATTTTATTTTATTTTTTTGTCAACTTATCTTACTAGTTTATATTGTTATTTTTAAAATTTATTTTTAACAAAAACAAAAATATATTTAGAAATATGTGATAAATTTAAAACCAAAATGCAAAAATATAATTAATTGTGATTATTGTTATTGCCACATATTAATTTTTATTTTTTTATTTGTTTAAAACTTTGTTAATTATGTTCCTTATATAAGAAACTTTAATATGTTCCATGATAATATAAAGTTTTGAAAAATTTACAAACAGTTTTTAGAAACATAAATTTTGTATAAAGATGATTATTGTAATATAATAACATTGTTCAATTTCTTTTGTTTATAACATCTCAAATAATTTGTAAAAAAATTATCCAAAAGAAATATAGCAAAAGTTATTATGACCAAAAACTAATTATTGATTATTGTTTAACATATAATATTTATAAGTTTTCGAAAATTTAAACAATAAATAAATAGTTGAGATTAAAGTTTAAAGCAAAATAAGAACAAAATGTTTAGAATGTTGAGAGACAAAATAAAACTTTTAAAATAATTGTAAAAAGGAAGGTATTTAAAAATTGTCATCTGTACAAGTAAAAATTATTTTTTCCAAATTCAAATATAGAATCACATAGTAGTTGAACCGTTATGGAATCACCAGCTTAGTTTCTTAATAAGGTATTTAACTATTTTTGTACCTATTTTCTTCGTCATTTCTGCCACTTAAACAACAAGTTTATATGTAGCCCAAAGTCCGTATTGGATACATGGGATCGGATCATGCGTTGTAAGCATCCAAAACTTTCATTTGCTTTTATCTTATTTAGATGCATAGAATAGTCAGTTTCACCTAGCACATTTTTTTTTTTGCTAACAAAAAATTATCACCTAAATTCTAGCTATCCAATTTGATGAAGAAGTACCAACATAAACCGCTTTCTAAGAAAGTCTCCTTATATTATTTGCCAAATTATCTGCTTTTATGTTCGTCTTTTATGGTTTGTATGTAATTTTGATATGTCGAAAGTTGTTTTTGCATCTACTGATTTCGTCTAAATAAACAACAATGCTGATCACTCATCCGATAAAAACATCATCTTCATGACATCATAGCAATAAGTTGCAAAAACTATTTTCAGTCACTGGTAATATAGCATGTATTTCATTACCTAAATAAACACCTAACACATTATAAATAGTTCTTATTTATTTATTATCAAATAAAGGAGTTAGATTAATTTAAACTTTTGATGAAAAGAAATATCAGGTATTTATAAGGTTTTCAAACCTTAGGATTAATAAAATACATACTTGAATCGAGACTCTGATGTGTTCAATTATCTTGTTATTTCGGATAGTTGATTATCTAAATACATAACTGTTATGATATTAAACCACTCCTTCTTTGATATCATCTTCTCCAGATAACATGGCACAAATAAAGATTCAAACAACGTATATACGTTTAACCAATTAGTTCCTAGTCCTAATTGTACCTGACAGTATTGGCCATCAAATTATATAGGTCACTACAGTAGATGCACTAGTATCTTTAGAATCGTCCAAATGATCATACCAGACAATTGCAATAAGAGATTTGTTTAATCTACTTTCATTTGATGCTATGATATTTATTGGAGAAAAAAGTATACATTCCAGTCAGAAAATAGCATGTCACCACTATAAGTTTATTCACAAAAGAGCTCTCCGGCAAATTCTTCTTCACGTAAGTGACTTCTTAATCCATCATATCACTCACAATTATACCTCTGGAGGAAAATGACATTTACGTAATAGTTAAATACAAATAACATAAAAAATTCTCAATTTCTAAACGAGACTTATAACCTAATCTGGGGAAGCCTCCATAGACGACCCGAAGCTTAATGGCTATTCAACCAATCTCACAACGCATCTGACCCTTAAGAAAATCACCAAATTCTTAGGATCTGAAAATTTTAACCACAACAATATTACTCTTTAAGAATATACCGATATCACCTTTGTTCGTATCGTACGGCTTCCTCATTGAGGATACATTTGTCATTTTACCACTGTGATCACGCACTTTCCATTTTTTTTTTTATAAAAAAATTAAACATCACTTGTGTGTTGATATTAAACATATATCCACTAAAGATTAAGGAAGCAAATTAGAAAAGAAAAGAGAAAAATAATATTAATAATAATCAAAAAATTTGTTTTTTCAGGAAATCGAATTCGAGAAACCGAGTAACTGGTAGCCACAGATCAGTTCCTCGATTTTGACCAGATCTGATTCTTTTCGTGTTAAGACGTTGAATAATCCGTTGTTTTTCGCATCGGATTTTGGAAATTTATTTTCTGATCGCTCAGAGAGAATTTTCCTTCACCGATTTGAGGCGGTCTTGTTTCCTTTTGGGGACAAAGACGATTTAGGTCGTCGGATATTTGGGTTTCTCGCTCGCTCTGGGATTGGTTTTGACGCGGAGAAGGTTTCTTTTTGGGTTTCTTTTCTGAATTTCATCTAACATGTCAGACGCTCTTTCTGCAATTCCGGCCGCTGTTCATCGCAATCTTTCCGATAAACTCTACGAGAAGCGGAAAAATGCTGCGCTTGAGGTTTGACATTGGAGGCTTTTCTCACTTCTCTTCTTTTGCGTTTCAACTTCCCGTCTTGGGGTTTTTGGAATTTTCTGTGTTATCTCTTTCATTCTCTGGGATGATGATGATGATGATATATAACTATTGCCCTTTTATTCCTAGCTTGAGAATACTGTGAAGAATTTAACTTCTTCGGGTGAACATGACAAGATCTCGAAAGTCATTGAGATGTTGATTAAGGAGTTTGCCAAATCCCCTCAAGCAAATCACCGAAAGGTTTGCAATTTTATTAATTCTTTAGCATTTGCGTTTACTTAGTTCTGAGGTTATCGATTTACTAGAACATTTTTCTTTTTATAGGGTGGACTTATTGGCTTAGCTGCTGTAACAGTTGGTTTGTCTTCAGAAGCTGCTCAATATCTTGAGGTATATATGTAAAGACTGCGAAATATTCAAACTTGTACACTATAACACTTTATTAATGAACGTTATGTTTTACTATAATCTAATCAGTGTATAAATCCATCAATGGTATTAGTGTACTTTCTTTCTCGGATTATAGGATGTTTTCTAATTGTTCTTTTTTACTCATGAAACATGAAGCAAATAGTGCCACCTGTGATTAACTCCTTTTCTGATCAAGATAGCCGAGTTCGGTACTATGCATGTGAAGCTCTCTATAACATTGCTAAGGTAAAGGCTGTAATAGTATCCATGTCGTTTGGTTTAGCCTATGTCTTAATGGCATGACGCACCATTGCATTTATTTGTCTCGGTTACTACAGGTTGTGAGGGGGGAGTTCATTATTTTCTTCAATCAGATTTTCGATGCATTATGCAAACTCTCAGCAGATTCTGATGCCAATGTCCAAAGTGCTGCTCATCTTTTAGATCGCCTTGTTAAGGTATGAATATTTACTCTTACACGCGTGGTATATTGATTTTAATCATATGCTGATTAGAGTTATACCTTGTGGAATAGGATATTGTGACGGAAAGTGATCAGTTCAGGTGTGTTAAGCTAGCTTTTTTTTTCTGTGTATGATGAATAACTCTGATATTATTTACTTTGAAGACTTGACTCTCCATGTGGTTCCAATTTTTGGCATTTGGATTTTGCAGTATTGAGGAATTCATACCTCTGTTAAAAGAACGCATGAACGTTTTAAACCCTTATGTTCGACAATTTCTGGTAGGATGGATCACTGTCCTTGACAGTGTTCCTGACATTGATATGCTCGGATTTCTGCCGGACTTTCTTGATGGTAATTATAGTTTTGATAACTTCAGCTAGATAAATATGATCTTATCCAAGTTTAGTTATTGGTGTGTTCGGCTGAACTAACTTGTCAATAAATTTCCAGGGTTATTCAATATGTTGAGCGACTCTAGCCATGAAATACGACAGCAGGCTGATTCGGCTCTTTCAGAGTTTCTTCAAGAGATAAAAAATTCACCAGTAAGATTTCTGTTATGTCCTGATTAAAAATCCCTCTTCCGTCTGTTTTTCTGTAGGTTTCTCATTTCTTGTTAGTTAGTGTGCTTCTTTAAGATTTCATTGGTAACTTTCTGAATGGAGCAGTACTACTGTTGAAAGTCTGTAGATTATGGTCGCATGGCTGAAATACTGGTGCAGAGGGCTTCTTCTCCTGATGAATTCACTCGGTTAACAGCCATCACGTGGGTAAGAAGAAAAAACCGTACTTCTTCTTGGCCTCTCTAGTTACATATATGGGTGCTACTTTGTGTTTCCAGAAGATTCATATGCTCAGAATAGGTGTTTTTAAAATTAAAAAAAAAAATTGTACTTTTGTAGATAAACGAGTTTGTTAAACTCGGGGGTGACCAGCTCGTGCGTTACTATGCTGATATTCTTGGAGCTATCTTACCTTGCATATCTGACAAAGAAGAAAAAATCAGGGTGGTAAGTTTGGTTCCTCCTCCTTAGTGATGGAAACTGTAGATCTCGTATGCATCGTTTCACTTTCGTTGTGTTTATTTATTGCACAAGGTTGCTCGTGAAACCAATGAAGAACTTCGTTCAATCCATGTTGAACCCTCAGATGGTTTTGATGTTGGTGCAATTCTCTCTGTAGCAAGGAGGTTAGTTTTTTCCTATGTCTTTGTTTTTTGGTCCTTTTGAATGCTATCAATGTTCACCTGATTTTGTGATCTGTGAGTTTTTGCATCGACCAGGCAGCTATCAAGTGATTTTGAGGCTACTAGAATTGAAGCATTGAATTGGATATCAACACTTTTAAACAAGCATCGTACTGAGGTGAAGAGACCTTTTTTGGCATCATTATTTTTCAAATTACCTCTTTTGTTCATCGTTTTATAGCTAAATTGGTAATGTTGGAACAGGTTTTGTGCTTCCTGAATGACATATTTGACACACTGCTAAAAGCACTGTCTGATTCTTCTGATGACGTAAGTTTTATTTCCCTGAGTGTTTGTTTCGTGAATATTATGTTTTATAGGTTTGGTTTTGTCTAGTAATAAATTTATATGATATTGAACTATCTGCACATAAAAATATATTATAGGTGGTGCTCTTGGTTCTGGAAGTTCATGCCGGTGTAGCAAAAGATCCACAGCACTTTCGCCAGCTAATTGTCTTTCTAGTCCACAATTTTCGAGCAGATAATTCTCTATTGGAAAGGTTAGTCCCATCTTATAATCTGTCTTTAAGTTTCTGGAAAGAACATATTATTTAGTTGGTCAAAACATATCTCGTTTAGGCGTGGTGCTCTTATTGTCCGGAGATTGTGTGTACTTTTGGATGCCGAAAGAGTTTATCGAGAGCTCTCAACTATACTTGAGGGAGAAGATAATCTTGAATTTGCTTCAACCATGGTTCAGGTATTTCTCCTTTCCCAAGTTTCTTCTGTTAAGGGATGTTTGAAGGTGAAAATAGTTAGATGATTGGTTTAGTTTGCATGTTTTGTACAGGCCTTTATGTATTTAGCAGCCTTTTCCGTTCATGTTATTTCGCACTTTGATTTGTTAATAACAAGACTGTCTTTTTCCTTTTTGTTTTATTTTATGTTTCAGGCATTGAATTTGATCTTGCTTACGTCCCCGGAGTTATCAAAACTAAGAGATCTTCTAAAAGGTTCACTCGTCAATCGCGAAGGGAAAGAACTTTTGGTTGCCTTGTACGCATCATGGTGTCATTCACCTATGGCAATTATAAGCCTCTGCTTATTAGCTCAGGTAAATATAGAAAAAAAAAATTGTTTTATATTTCTTAAAAGATCACCACCAGATATTGAAATCAGCAAATGGGATTATTGACAGGCTTACCAGCACGCGAGTGTGGTGATTCAATCATTGGTAGAAGAAGACATAAACGTCAAATTTCTCGTACAGCTTGATAAATTGATCCGGCTTCTCGAAACTCCAATCTTTACTTACCTTAGATTGCAGGTTTGCTTGAATTATCTCAACCCAAATAGCTGTCTCTTTCCGGCTTCTTCTTTTCATCGCTACTGAAACCTTTTCTCTTTTCCAGCTTCTGGAACCAGGAAGATACACATGGTTGCTGAAAACACTTTATGGTCTTCTAATGTTACTTCCACAGGTAAAAAAGAAGAAGAATAGAACAATCCATGTTCGATTAATCGCAAAATTGGTGGTTTTTTTATAGTGCCTTGATTTTGTTTTCCTGTATGCAGCAAAGTGCGGCGTTTAAGATACTTCGGACAAGGCTCAAAACTGTCCCAACATACTCATTCAGTGGCGGAGACCAAATAAGCAGAGCATCTTCAGGAGTTCCTTTCTCTCAGTATATGCATCACCACGAGGATGACGCAGAAGACAATAATATCAAGAGTTCTCACCAAGGAATCAATTTTGCTGCACGGCTGCAACAGTTTGAGAACGTACAGAATCAGCATCGTGCCCAGGCAAGGAATAAAGTGAACTACTCATATAACACGTCATCTTCTTCTACATCAAAGGTACACACATAGCAACACATTTTTATGTCAAGGCTTTGATTGGTAATAGAATGATTTCGCAATTCAACAATTTTTATACCAGTTACACTATTTTGCCAAATCAAGATTTATGTTTAGTCATATCATCCTTACTTTTATGACAAACACAAGATAAAAGAACTTATGTTATTGTGTAATTAGATTATCTTTGATTACTGCCCCTTAATGATTTTGGTCAATTTCTTTTCTGCAAATGTTTTTTCTCTTTCATTTTCTGCCATTATGTCAATTTACAAACATTACCAATTGGAGTAGTCTGTTAAGTGTTATTGATTTGACTTGAGATATAATCTCAATGTGCTTTAATTTGATGTGTTAGGAGGTGAGGAGATCTGAAGAAGAAGAACAACAGCAACAACAACAACATAAGCCACCACCTTCGTCGACATCATCATCAGTTGGAGACAACAATCGACCTCCATCAAGATCCTCAAGAAAAGGCCCTGGTCAATTACAGCTTTAACCTCCATGGCTTGGTAATGATACATAATAATAATAATAACAATAATATCCATCCCCGGCATCATCATCAGTATTCTTCGTTTGGACACCACCGATCCCTTTTGTCTCCTGTAAAATTGTATATCTCTTTTTTTAGTAACTCTTCAAGTTTGGTCGGAACTTGTGGAAAAGCTACGGTTGTGTCCATCCTCTCTCTCTCTGTCGGGTTTTTATTTTACGAGAGATTCTTCAGTCTACCTTTTTTTGGGTTTATTTTCTTGAATTTGCTTCATTGTTGTTCTTTCTTTTTGAAGGAAAATTATTTTTTACCTTTGTGGATGTAAGAAAAAGAAGTCATCATGTGGTTTTGTGTTGTTTTTTTAAACTGGAAAACCACATGAGGAGAATGGTGTAGAGATTACTTGTTGGGTATTTATGTTAAATGATGCTCCCTTTGATTTTAAAAGTGGTTGTCGTTTTCTCCTGCAAATCTCTTGCTCTTATGACCTCTCTTTATCTTGTTTTCACAATGCTGTATAATTCTCTTCTACGAAATTTGCAGTTGTGAACGGTTGAATATGGGTAGTTCGATATCTAAAAGACAAAATCTATTACTCGAAGCATATACATAAAACTAAGGGTCAGATAAAGAATGTTGTCGATTTCTTTATTTACCATATGATCCATATAATAGTCAACTACAGATAAGGTTATTATTTTATATTATATTCTAAGAAAACAACATTACATTTGTCTTCCTTTTCTCCAACGTACAACACAAACTTCCGTGGAAAAAAAGAAGAGATTTCTCTCAGCTATACAAGACGAAGCCAATGACTTGGTTCGCACGAAAGTACTTAAAGAGCGATAATCTTCTCGAAATCAGATTCATCTTCAAAATCAGAGACATGAGCAGAGTAAGACCACGAAAACGATTTACTCCCACTCCCTCTCCTAATCCTTCTCTGCGAATCGTTACCACTCCTACAACGCTGCCGAAACACGAAGTAACACATACTCGCCAATGTCCCCACCAGAATTGGCGCTCCAAGCAACGTCACCGTGATCGCCATCCACGAATTCCCTTTTCCTACAACAGCAAACGCAATCGCCAAAAACGCTCCAAACGTGCAAGCACAAGCTGCCCACATTAGCTTATTCACCACTGACACAACTTTCTTCTGTGCCCGTGTGTCCCACGCAACCAGCGTTATCTGAACCACCACAACCGCTAACGATATAAACAGCGACGTCGCGTTTAAAAGACAGAAAACGCGGAATCCCGTACTCCCCGAGATCTCCGCTTTACCCGCCCGCGATCCGTCCGTGAAATACTGACCAGGCAAGTTGAATATAGCCAAGAACGCGATTGACGCAAACAGAACCGCCACGACCGTTATCGAATTAGTCGTGTTTTGTACTGCTTCTCTGTGGAGTTTCCTCAGCTCTTTGGCGATCCCCGTGACACGCCGGTTGGTTTTCTCGTTCTGTAGAAGCTGCGACTGCACCTCGTGTTTGATATCGCTCACCGCTCGTTTCAACGCTCTAGCCTCGTCTTCCCGACCAATGAACCTCCCGTGTTTAGCACCGGCTTCTACTAAAGCCTCATTGATCTCCAATGCGGATTCGCTGTATTGAAGCTTATCAGCCAAATCCATTGCCGTTTCTTTCTGGTTGTTCACCGCATTCACTTCAATCGCCGTAAACGTCAGCAGCAAGCTCGTTATCTGAACATAAAACAAACATTTCTCAATAACACTTTAACTAGAAATGTCATCTTTGGTTATTTCGAAGCTTTAGTCTTAATACCTGTGGCCGCGACTTTCGAGTGGCGATATGCAGAGCGGTGTTCCCTTTACGATCTCTATCGTTCAATATGGAGTAATCGGCCTGCAAAATCTCTTCAACAACTTCCACGCTTTGCCCTTTAACGGCCATGTGAAGAGCGGTCTGACCTTTCTTATCTTTGACACTAACAATCGTTGCGTCTTTCTCTATAAGAGCTTTCACTATCCGAAGAAGACCGTACCTTCCCGCTGTGTGCAGCGATGTTTTCCCGTTCTTTCTCACGATCATTGCACAGCTCGGATCAACATCTAGCATTGCTTTTACTATCTCTAAGTGATCTTGAACCGCAGCTGCGTAAAGCGGACTCGTGTTGGAAGCGTCGCATATTCTGCAGAGCTCGGGCCATAGTCTCAGTAGCTCCTTCACTATTCCTTGAGATTTAAAGACAGAGCCAGAGCGTGAAGACTTGAAGTCAGCAAGTCCATAGCTCAGAGATATTTGCATTAATTGGAAAATATAAATAGTCGAATATCTGTGTTTTCAATTTTCGAATCCATTTTCATGAGTTACAGAATCAAAATCCCAGAGATCATGATCAGAGGGACAAAGTCTGAAGAGTTTAAGTCAGCAACTCCAAAATTTAGTGAAAATTGCAGAAATGTTTGATAATTCAAATAGTAAAATATCGAAATTTAGTTTCATAATTTGGATAATCCAATCCAAAATCAGCAAACAATTAGAAGAAGCATATGAATTTAGACAGACATACCCAAGTGACCTCGCTTGGCGGCGACGTGAAAAGCGTTCATGTCGGATTTGGATCTGATCTTCACTGTTTCCAAACTACAAAAGTTAATCAAGTAACTGAAAATCTCTTCCAGATTCTCCGCGGCGGCGATATACACGGCGGTTTCTCCGGCGTCGTTTTGCACAGACATAAGCTCGGCCACCGCAGAAGATGGCGATGACTCATCGATTAGCTCGTCCCCGGTTAACTTATCGACTAATTCTTCCAGTTGATTGAGGTCTCCTGATCGAACGGAGGAGAAGAAAGATTGGTGAGTAAGAAACCTCATCTGCTTCGCCTCCATCTTCGTGAAAGCTCTGAGCTTTTTCTCTCTCAATACAAAAAAAAAGTTCTCCACTTTTCACAGACACACACTCTCTTTGGAAATCTCACACAGACCCCATCAAATTTACAGATTGGATCTTCTCTCCTTTTCTTTTTCTTCAAAAAATTCAAAAACACTTTCTTTTTCTGAATTTTGCTTTGCAAACGAATTGGAATTCATGTGAAACCGTGTTGGGTTCTTTGCTTTTGCTTTTTAATGTCTTTTGAGAAAGAAAAAAAAAATTGTTTTTTAAGGTTTTGCTTTTGTTGGAGAATTGACACTGAAAAAGATAATGGAATCTTTCATTCAATCAAAACCTGAATGGTCTGTGTTCAATAATTCATTTCTCTGTATGTGATTCATATTATAATGTATTTTTCCTAATTTGATAAGACAGCAACATTTTTCTTATTAAAAAATATTATTTTATCCATATTTTCCAGTATAAATAACGAATGATCATGTGGACCGTTGACAGTTGGAATGGTTTTAATTTTTGTAAAAAATATCTAAAATGGCATGTGATTGTAATTTAAATATATATTATCAACTCAAAACTAACATATATATGAATCTATATAAAAAATTACTCGTTTATATTAAAATTTTTGAATTCTGCTATTGAAAATCATAATAATCATTATAAAAATATTAAATATTACATTTTCTACAAGTGCCAGTTTTTTTATCTTCACTTTTCAATTGTCCTCTTATATTAACAGTTCTATAAAAATATATAAGTCTAACAGTTGAGTTGAACAGATCAGCCCAAGCGGCCAAGCATAACTCGACTATTTCTATTTATGAAAATTGGGCCTATAAATTACAGAGCAGGGCTTCTATTTTGTTTTTAAGCCCATATTTATTATGGGTTGAACCCATTCGCTTAAAATAATTAGTATTTAATAAAAAAAAATATTTATTTTTGCATTGAATGGTAATTATGGGATGATTCACGTTGATGACCTAGCGCACCGTCAACGTAGCCGTAACGGAACCCGCCACCGACCCAAATGACCATCATCACCGCCATTTCTGGTCATCGTTAAGTTTAACAGTTTTATATAACCCTAGTTTTCCAAATCCATTTTATTGATTGTTCTAGAAAATTAGGAATATTATGACAACAAGTTTACTTTGAGTTATGATTATTCATTTTATAAAAAAAACTTTTATTATTCTGGTTCACTTTAGAAATCTACAAATAGCTCATTAGTCATTTTGTACTTATACTAGTACAAACTGGTTATAATTAATCTGGATTAGCAAAAGAAAAAAAAAAGCTACAACGTAGAAAAGGGATTGGGCTGTAAGTCAGCCACGTGGACAGATAGTGACTTTGTTTTTTGGATTTTATACAGAAAAGCAAAGTAAAATTAAAAATAAACAAAAGCCAATTATTTTATATTATCATATTGTGGAAATTTATGTGTTCTGGAAAAAATAAATTTTTTAAAAAATGACTTTAGTACATTTAATAGATAAGTAAGTCTTCGAAAAAGATGTGCCCTTCAAAGTCTTCGAAATCCTACTTGGATCCAATACATAAAAACCAATTATAAGTACACAGTTCTGTAGTCTTATAACAAACCATATAAATTTTAAAATAGGAAACTAGTTCGTATGGAAAAAATTGAAACTAATTTAAGTTATTAATTAATTAATTTACAGTGGTATATATTATACTAGCCAGTTCTTGTAAATAATTGTTCGTCCAGAAATTTGATTTTTGCGCATTAAATACTAATTTTCGAAATTATATATAAAGGATCGACGTCTAGAATGTAATACATCACGAAAAAATGATTATAGTCACTTGAGATATCAGTATAATATTTCCGAAAACCTTCGCTTAAGTTAAAAAGTGTTCAAGAAGATTAATAAAATGTTGAGCAATCGTCTATAAAACTGATGCAGATGCGTTTAAACCTTATCTCGTTTTAAGTTATCTTCTTAAAAATGTGTATTTTAATGTTTCAGAATTATTTTTCGATCCTTTTATATGGTGATAATCAATTGTTTAAAGTAATACAAAAGATAATACGCATTGAGAATCCTTTTAGAAGACTGACGTCAATCAATTTTTTTTATCCGTTAGGTCCACATTCGTATAAATTTGACTTTAGCCAATTGTTTATTTAGTACAGTATTTACTAATGTAATCTTCAATGCCAATATAATTTATAATTGTTGGGTTTGGTTGATCCAACAAGTTTGCCCCCACACCTGTCTACGAGGAGCCCATCAGGTCACATGGTGGTACTAATTGAATCTCACTTTAATATTTCTATAAATAAAAGTATTTTCATCATCGTGTAATCATTATAAATGTTGGAAGATTACCATACATTTGAATTAAACATGTTCATAATTAGACGGAAAAAAACCTAAGGTATTTTTAATTGTCTAGATAAATTTAGTGTTGTAAAACCAATGTATTTATTGAGGCATTACCAAATCCAACTATGTACTTCTTTAGTTAACGACATACTCGAAAACTTTATAATATAACACCAAGAATCGAAATTAAAAACTGAGAGGCGTCCATATAAAGTAGATTTTGGTTTAAGTTGTTAATACAATCACTAGGATGAATTTGTTATAGATTTTAAATTTACTTTTGCTTGACATTAATATCATGTATTTCTATTAAAAAGAAGAAGTAATAACCTTTAGCTATTACTACTACTAATAATAATAATAATAATAATTTTCTTCAATTTCAATCATGGTTACTAATTATTGTTAATATATTAAATTCTTAGGCTCTAATTGGTGACCAATTAATAAAACAAAGGAATGGCAAAAAAAATAATGAACAAAAATTTATTTGAGGAACTGAATTGAAAAAAAAAAAGAAGGAATGAATGAGAATTATTGGTTCTATTTATTTCTCATCAATATTAAAGAATAATTATTTCTTCATCCAGTTTTTAATTCATAAGAAAAAAATGAAAGATTGAATAGGATCCATATATCTAAAAATTGACAAAAATTTCACCAAATTAGTATAAAATTTGAAAAACAAAGAATTTATCATAATTTTTTTCTTAGAATGTGGTCACAAATTAAAGCATTAAATCTTCCAGTGAAAACAAAACCTTTTAAATTATAAACAAAGTATATGTTTTAATCTTCAGTTATAAAAAAAATACGCTAGCCTATTTAAAAGTATCAAAAAGACATAAAAATTATTTATAGAAAATCGTAACTTGTCGATTTGTCATAAATGAACAACAACAACAACAAAAAATAAACAATATATAGAGACTTGGAGAGAGAGAAATAAAAGGTATATTATTAGAGAGGGAAAGAGAGCATGTGGGGGAGTCCGACCATTTCAACCCTCACGACTTGCTCCGGTCTTCCTTAGATGCCGACACCTTCTTCTTTTCTAATATTTCTACCAAATATCATAAAACTTCTATACTATTTATATATTTAGGTTCTAGTTTAATCCCCCCCCCCAATTTAAAATTCAAGCTACAAGTATCTTATTTCTATAGCTATTATATAGTGTAGTAATTAAGAAAGTAAATTCGGTAAATATTTATGCGAGATTTCGACCAACCGACAGAAGGGTTATTTTATACTAATTTAAACCCATGCAACCAGCTTTCCACGCTTTATCATGTCATACGTTTTCAAATACTGTTTTGTTTTTTCTTAGTATAGTTAAATATCTATAAATGAATATTCGATGAATGAATAATCTCGATAAATTAATAATTTTTTTCGATCTCAATTTTGGCTAATGAGCTAAATGAAAATTTTCACTAAATATATTAATGAATTTTTTTAAAAAAAATCTTAAAAGGCCTATGTAAATATAAATAAATAATCATCACATTTTATTATATATATATATAGATATTAAAAAGATTTTTTGTTTAATTAACAATATTCGTACAATAAGTCATTCATTTACAAAAAAAAATCTATAGTTTTTTGTTCATTTTCCACCAAAATTCATCTCATCCAGATTTTTTATATTACAAACAAAACTTTGTGAGTTTCTTATTCATATTGTAAAAAGTAATTCTATAAAGTGATAATTGTTTGATATACTTCTTTTGATGACATATTTGGTGTGACACTACTATCATCTGGTTTTGGATCATTCTCATAATTTAGTAAAGACTCAATAACTTTATCGTCACAATTCCATAACATCATTCTCGTTACTTTTTTCTTAGGTGACATAGTTCATCACCAATACTTATATTAATATTTGTTACATTGTAAAGTATTCATTTATACAGGTTTAACTGTAGTATATAAATATAATACCGAGGGGTTAATTAGGTTTAGGTTTTGTAATTAATATATTATATTTCTCACCAATTTAAGAAGATTTCCATTTCTTCTCAGTCTACTTCTCAACAAAAACTACAATCCATGTTTGTAAACGAATAAAATTCAAAAGAAATTCTAGAAAGTCGCTTTTCCAGTTACCTTATTCTCGAACCTTTTAATAATTTTCTAGTTTTAGATGGGAAAAATCCAAATTTTTTATTGTGAACTCGATCTAGAATAAAATTTTTGTGGGCGAAGTCTTATCCTTATCTTCTGTTTTCTAGAGATTGCAATAACTAGCATTTCCAGAAGAAGAAAAGGAACTAAGTTTTCTTCGTCATGTTATATATTTATATTCTTGCAACATTCACTTTGTATAATACCGGTTCAAGACATCAACGCATACTATACAACCCGCACCCTAAAATATATCTTCGTATATAAGAGAAACGTAAAAATGTAAAAATGTAAACTTTTGCTTATCATGTCTGTTTGAAAAAAAATATTTATTATTATGATTATAAGTTTTATGAATCTCTCTGCCAAATTTTATGATGATTTTTAAATACACATCTATGATTGTACTGTTGCATTTAGAAATTAACATGATGTCGATGATTTTTTGCTAATATATGTGTGGTTGAAAAACAGATAAAACTATTAGCTAAACAAATTAGAAAATATCAAAAACAAATTCAATATGTATATAAAATATTATAAGAAATTATTAGAGCTTTGTTAAATGAAATGGAAACTAACATATTGAAAAAATAATAATTTGAAGATATATTATAGTGTCATCTAATCATTAATTGACGATCTATAATCCCATGATACCCCCCTCGTGGTCGTGTCCATTTCCTATTTTTTCGGAAATATTCTTATATCCATATTTAAGCTAAAAAAATAATTTAATTATATCTTACTATATATTCAAATAAACAACCTCATGTTTTTTTTTTAAGTAAAAAGCCGCGTTGAATCTTATAGTAGACAAAAGGAAGATGCGATTGATTTTTTGTTTGAAAAACATGATCGTCATTATTGATTAATGATTATTAAGGCTCTCCAGCTCTTGTACGTGTAATATGTAAGCGAGTGTCTTTGTGGCTGAGAGAAACATACTATGCGGCGGTCTCTCTTACCGACCATTCATTTTTCACCATTTGTTCCTTTTTTTTTTTTTTTTGCTTTTCTCATAATTTATAAGAGAAGTAGCTTTGAAATTTTATCATAAATCATGTTTTGTCAATAACAATATCTAATAAAAAAAAGAAAATCCCGGCGTGGGTTTTGGATTGGCATTAGAATTTTCGCGTAGCTTTTAAAAGTTTGAATAGCATGACACTTAATAATAGTATATATATATTACCAAGTGGATATCTATAAAGTTTAAACTTGCCTTTTTAGTGTTACGATACGAAATTAGATGATACCGTAGATCGTCTAATGCTATAGGCTGAATGTGAGAAATACTAATTAATTATCATAGGTACTTATATATAAACAATAAAAATAACTTAAGCTGTTTTAAATTGACATATGTAAATGAAATATCGTAATAAACATTAGCTGAACTTTATTGAGTAAAAAGTATTTTTTTTTTTCTATTAGAACACAAGAAACTGTGATGCGTTGTGTAGACCAATGCATTAATCATGTGTGCTGGTGAAAGAAAATTCATTTTTTTGGGTTTATAGAGGAAATATATTTCAAAACGGTGGGCAAAATTATGGTAGTAGCATTTAAAGAATGGGTTCATATCCACGTATCACACATTTGCAGGAAGTATTCACATTTGATAAGTCTACCTAATAATTATAATAATAGTTTTATTCAGCATTGAGCAAAATTCGTTGAACCTCGAGATCATTTATTTTCGTAAGTTTTCTACAATTTGAGAACGTAGATAATAGGACTTAGAAAATTATCAACCAAATCGCTAGAAGATAATAATAACGATGGCATACAACTTACTTGTAATTAAGTACTTAAATTACACCAATCTTAAAACAAGTAACTATCACGTAGATAGGCAGATAGCCCATTTATAAATACATTTAGAAACATCGATTCATATACTCGATTAAAATGAACCACAAATTTTTGTGGATCGAGTAGAAACGAATATATTTTGTCAAAGCCCTAATCGGTAATCATATTTTGTGTCTAGTTGTATTTTCCATGCATGGGACTATATCGCAATCAAACAAAATTTTAAATAATCGTAATCTACCCATGAGGATGGTTTATAATAAGGATAAAATATGCATTTTCAAAGGGGTTATTATATTGGTGTTAAAAACCGGTCCGAACCACGCATTATATATGAGCAGTTTTATATTGAATAATACGATCGAATTACTTGCAATATGTAACTATTGCATCACTCAGGTAAGAAAAAAACGCAGATACATCGAACATACATCAAACGCAGTGGCGTCCACTAACCGCGATTCAAACACGCACTTGATCGAGCTTAAGGAAATGATAGGAGGCGTCGACGCACGTGACCATGTCCCTTCAACAGTCTAACATAAACGTGCCGCGTAAGGGTAAAGACTTTTGTTGTTTTACTACGTTTTTTTTTAAAAAAATGTTAAATTTACAACCTTTGTTTTAAATTAAATTAACGTGATTAATTATTAACCTAATGTCCCTCGTTATTAACCAACTAAACCTACAAGCCTAGACCGCGCAACGACAGAGAAACCCCTTAAACACTTTGACAGGGACAACGTCCAATTATTAATTACGTTGAATTATTGGCTATGCCTTAATTATATTGATTCTCTTACCTTTTAATTTTGCTGACCCACCAATATTTACAAATTTAGGCATTTTATATCAATGTTGAAATTCATACTATTATAAAAAAACTGCGACTATAATAATACCATAATTAAGTTGGTTACTGAAATATAATTTTATTAGCTACAGCTTTATATCATATATGTATATATATATAATATCTCAATCCGAGGCATTATTTCATAGAGTACGTATCATACATTGTTAGTGTCTAATGTCGTCAAGTTAAATGATAACTAAAATTGCTTCCTCACTTGCAATACGAATTGTTTTTTAACTAGAATCCAAAATTTTGGTTGGTTTTTCTTTATTTAATATCCCACACACTTGTCGTTTGGGCCTACTTTAACTACACGTACCGAAATTTACAAATTTCTCGAATCTTTTCATATGAAAAATCAAAATTGTAATATTTACGAAAGAAAAAAATAAAGCATCAATCATCATATTTGGAATTCTTGGTGAAAAGATAAAGCTTTTTTACCCAAATTGTGAATCCAAAATTTTCAACAATGACAACAGATTATGGATAGCAAAAAATAAAATGATATTTTAGTGAATAATGATGCAATAGATGTTTTAATAAGGGATAATTAACTTAACAAAGAAGATTGGTTGATCTATATATTTTATAAACCTGATACATACGTCAACAATAGTAACATAAACTAACAAAAAAGGAAGGATAAACCTGATAGATAGTTTTTAAATGAGATAAATTTAGACTTTAGATATGTGTTATGGTTCTTTTACTTAACATGTTTTCCCCCAAAAAAAAAACAATATTAGCTTAATTAGCTTATTTTCTCAGCCAATAACGGAATTTCAAATTCCAATAAAAGAAATAAATAAATGTTAAAAAGAAAAAAAAAAGAGAGCGGCCGTTTTTTATATAAAGAAGAGAAGCCATTGGAGGTTGATACAACGCTTTTTGTCTCATCTCCTTGTCTCTCTCTCTTCTCTCAAATCTTTTCAGGCGCAACGAAATAGAATCATAAACACTTAAAAGCATAACTAAAACTTCCGATCTATAAACTTATTTCGACAGATTCTGATCCGTTATTGTTGTTTCAAACGACACGGTGAAATCTTTCTTTTTATATAACATCAGACTCCTATTTCTTCTCCTCCTTCTTCATCTTGGAAAATTAGGGTTCTTCAAGATCCTCTGTGAAACTTTTAGCTAAATGGGTGTGGAAAAAATGGTGTGTTTGGTTTCTCGCACTGGTCGTCAGTTTCAGAGATACAACAAAGGTCGTCGTCAAGTCGTCGGGTATGTTCATCAATAGATTTGAGCTTCACATATTTTTACCGGGAAACAAAAAAGAGTCAATTGTTTAACTTTAGGATTTTTTTATTTGAGTTTCTGAGTATGGAAAATTTTTGGAAAATTTGCAGATGTATTCCGTACAGATTCAAGCTATCAAGCGATGGAAAAATTAGTGACGAATTAGAAGTTCTTGTCATCTCTTCTCAAAAGGGTCACGCCATGATGTTCCCAAAGGTATAATCATCTTTTTTTAAAAAAAATAAAAGAATCTCAATTTATATGTTTTCCCAAGTCTTGAAAAACATTTCTTGGGTATTAATTGTGTTTTTTTCTGTTATAATTTTTTTTTTTTTTAAAAAAAAAACAGGGTGGTTGGGAGCTTGATGAATCTGTAGAAGAAGCTGCTTCAAGAGAATCTCTTGAAGAAGCTGGAGTTCTTGGCAACATTGGGGTACTTTTAAATAAACCTTTTCTTTCTTCTATTTTACTTTATATTATTGTTCTGTTTCTTTTTATTAATTTTTGTTGTTGTTGTTTTCTTGTGTTTTGATTTTGGCAGCATCAACTAGGGAAATGGGATTTTTTGAGCAAAAGCAGAGGAACATACTATGAAGGTCTAATGTTCCCTATGCTTGTTACAGAACAACTTGAGCTTTGGCCTGAACAACATGCTAGGCAAAGAATCTGGGTCAGTACCTAAACTTTTTTTTTGGTTTGGTTTACTCAATGTATATTTTATCATATAGATTAATTTTTATACTGATTGCATTTTTTTTTTTAACGAACTTTCAGATGAACGTAGTGGACGCTAGGGAAGCTTGTAGAGATTGGTGGATGAAAGAAGCATTAGATGTTTTGGTTGAGAGAATCTCAACACCAATGAATCAACCAAAGGAAGAGAAGACTATTTCAATATCTATCGAAACGATGTGCTGATCATTTGCTAAATGCTGCTGTTTGTGATGGGAGTTTATGGACTAATGGATCTCTGTAGATATAAATAGATGTGGTCTCAATTAGTATTGAGAGACCGATTCGAAGAGCAGATGCAGAGCAGGAAAAGAAAAACATGGGTAGATTTTCTTAGGTTTAATTTGGAGCAAAGAAAAACATCATGCGATTTAAGAAGTCTTGTGTGTTGTGTTTATAATGTTTCTGCAAGATTTGCTTAAGGGATGATGAAAGGTTAAAGAACATAAACTAAGAGTGCAATCAAAAACTGTATAATTGTGTTTCCCTCTGTTTATTGTTTTTTTTTTTCATCTCTCTTTGAATTTGCAATGGAGACATTTGATTTCATGATGATTTTTGTGATTGAGAAATAATAAAATTATGCAAGTAGGTGATACGTGTCACGATGTGATTGATTACAATCAAGAAAGCGGGGATAAATTATTCCAATCATATGCTCAATTTATAATTGGTGTATTTTAGTGAAAATTATCGTTTTCCAAATTATTATGAAAATATCCAAAAAGTTTGATGAGTCATAATCAAAATTGGCTTTATCTTTTAGAAAATTGTTGGTTCACATTTTTAGTAACTTTTTTTCTCCAGCTACCTATTCATTGTCACCAACCAACATCTTAGCCATTAGTTTATAAGATAATAACAAATTAACAATAACGTTATTCGTTAGATTGTTTGTTTTTTAACGAAGGTTTATTCTGCAATTGCAGAAAGACAATATTTAGAAGTCTACTGTAGATCAATTTTAATACTATAGTTTTTTGGAAAAATTCGAAGATCCACGTCTCTATATTTAATCAATATTTTTGTTTACTAGTCGTTTTATAATACAAATCATAACTAGTCACGCCTTCAATAAATAAAACCCACTGACGCATATATCGTTTCCCTTGGCTAAAGACTTAAAATCATATAAATTAAATTGCCTTTTAAATCATATTTCTTAAACCAATTAAAACCTTCTGTGGTTTTGATCACTTTTTAAGTTTTCATGAATTCATTTGAAATCTTGTACTTTAGGAAAAAGTAAGAGAAAAAAATCAGTTAAATCTATGTTTCTGCCCGTTAACGTATTAGTAAATTCTGATAAGAATCCAAAAAACTATGATGAGTTACCTGTTTACATATTTTTGTTGAATCAATCAATATAATACCAATTTGGTTTGGTTCTAGTTTTTCTCAAAAATTCGATCGGTTCTTGAATTTTGGTAGTTCGGATTTCGAGTTTGCATCGGTTCTGTTGTGGTGTATCTAAAAAACGACTGGTTTCTATATCTAAGTAGTTTGAGTTTCGAGTTCGGTTTGGATAATCCGAATTAAACCAAAGCGAATTAAACATTATATTTTATTAGGTTTTTTGTTGTTTCCGATTTTATTCGATCGAGATTTTTCAGTTTGGGTAGTTCAAATAGGAACTGAAACCTAATTGAATCTGATAAGTATATGGGTACAAAATAGAACTTAAAATATAGTACTAGAACCGAACCGAACCGAACTTGATATATACTGAATCGAACTCGAACCGAAATAGAAAATTACCTAAATAGGTTCCAGACCTCTAAATTCAAAATACTAAATCCCAAAATACCAAAACAAAATCCGAATGGATTCTTAATTTATTTGACATAAATGGATGAGTTTTGAATAAAACTTTGGGCTTTGTCATACCCGTACCCAGTTTCATTTGGGCTACGCTCGTCAGTTAATTTTTGGGCCTTTCTTGATTCCTTGTATATTTGTAATCATTTATCTCACTTTGCCGTCATAGTCGTCAGTCGTCACCGTCATCTCCGGCCACCACCGATTTGTAAATACATAATACTGATGCATCGTGAGCTCATCAAATTATGGACTTTGGGTGTTGTTTTAATCTGCCTTGTAATTGTTGCTCATGTATTTTGGTTTCATTAATAGGATTATTAGCTTATATTAATAAAGCGTTATAAAGATCATCCAGTTTTGAAAGATTAATAGAAGTAAGATTCGTCTTCTATTCTTGTATTAATTTTGATTAAATTCATCCAACAAGAAGTACTTTTGGTCGAAACTTTTTGTGAAGTTGAGATATCTTTTGAATTCATTAATCGTCGTTATCGTTTTTCAGGAAACAAAACATTACTACCTCTTTTCTCTAAATCATACAGACAGATAAGAGATAAGTGGAGATCATTAAAATATAATATATATTTCCCAAAACCGACGACGAAGACATAGATGACTCTAGATCACATATGAGAGCCTAAACGGTATTTTTCCATTGATAAATAATTCTAGTGGTGGGCTATTCACTGCCATTCCTAAACCTTTGTATGTAGTGAGAAATAAACAATTTTCTGATCTCAATGGTTATTAAAAAAAATTTCATGTTAATTTTGGCCATGTTTTCTCTTTTATGGAGATTATTCTCCTCCCAAAGTTTCACTTGTGTTAAGTGGTATTGTTACAGGGAACTTTGTATTCTACTCCTTGTTCTGTTACCAATTGTTGGTGCTGGGTTGGTTGGCCTTAGTGATCATGGTTGGTTTCTCCTTTGTGGAGTTTTGTTACAGGGAGTTATGTTTCGAAGGTTACAAATGCTTCGGTATTTGTTCTGTCAAAAGGCTCAGCAATAGTTTCAATCTCGGGTGTTGGATTATTGACTGTGCTCTCTTATGTCCAAAGCGACATCTCACTTCTTAGCAATATTAGTTGTTTTAAGTGTTAAACTTGCTATTATCCTTTATATTTCTGTTCTCCGTTTAGCTATTTGTTGCAGTGGATCTTTTAGCCGGTTTGGCTCAGTTGTCATCTTTTGTGGACATTTTTTCCATGTTTGGACAATAAGTGAGTTATAAAGATTATGTTTGATAAAACTATATCATTAGTAAAAAAAAAAGACCTATATCCACGAAAAACCTATAAATTTTTTTGTGGATATAACCCAAATATCACGATTACCCATGAAAACCCACTGTGAATAATAAATATATATCCAAAAAAATTTCGTGGGTATTAGTGGGTTTTCATGGGTAACCGTAGGAAAAAATATACTTACAAAAACAACCGTGTGTATTCGTGGGTATTTTTATCTATCCACGAAAATTTACATAGGTATTCGTGTGTTTTCAAAAAACCCACGAAAAAATAGTGGAAATTTGTGGGTTTTAATTATACCCACGAAATTTTACTGATTATTTGTGGTTTATTTGAATACCCACGAAACAATATATATATATATATATATCGAGTAAACAGAATTATATAAAGTGGTCATATTAATATCATTATTTAAACAAAAGTAGGGGAATAACAGCAGAATAGGTAGAACCATTCGCTTACGTGACACATTCTCTATCATCAATGATCGCCCTAGTTTATAAATATTTCTTCTAAATATTTTTTAGTTTGTAATTATTTCTTAAATATATCATATATATATCTAAAATTTAAACCTAACCTCTTATAATATAAAATAAATATTAAAATTAATAAAATAAATTGACAAAAAAATTTTTACTTCTTTTTAGTTATTTTTCATCTTCTTGTTTCGACCTTATCCTGGGCCAAAAAGAAGCATCTACGGCCTACACTTTGTGTGTGTGAACATTTTAGTATAGTTTATGGTTTTTATTTTATCTTTGAACTCTTTATAGGCTATTTATATATGAAATGAAAGTTGCTAAAATTATGTGTGAGTGACTGAGTGGCAAACGTATTACTGCTTTTCATGCACCACTAATTTAAAATCGAATATATGGGTGCATATAGAATCGCGTTGGATATATGTGTTGCAGTGAAAGTTGCGTTGTCAAAATTATTGCTGATTTCGATCAAAAAATTTGCATTTATTTTCTCTTTTTATTTTTTATATAAATTTAATATCTTTAAGTTTATAATTAATCTAATTGTGACATATGTCAATAAATTTATTTTAGTGTATATACAAAATTTATAATCAAAAGGTATAACATAATAAAAGATATATTAAATTCAAATGAAATATGATTACTAATTCGTATAAGTTTAATAAATAAAGATATAAACATTTAAATAATAAAAATTTAATTTATATACAAAATAAAATTTAAATATTTGAAATTATTTGAAAAATTTGAGAAAATAAATAATAAAAAGAATCAAAAAAACATTTTTTAAAGTTTGACATCGGTATTCGTAATCTAATTTTATGAATAATATAATTTTATTTATATAAATTATAAAATATTAAATTATATACATATTTGTATACATATTATAATTTAGTTTATGTATTAAAATACAGAGAATTTTTGGCGTAAAATATTTTCAACTTGAACATGTTTGTATAATAAAATTTGAATAACCGATGTAAAACGAATTTTTTTATATTTGATATTTTCATAGTTAATAATATAAAAATGTAGAGATATTTTGGTATAAACAAACATTACTTAAATTTATTGTATATTAAAATCCCAATAACTGACTTACATTAATTATTGAATGCTACAAATTGTATATGCCATATTGAAAAAGAAAGAGGCTGGGATTATTAAAAAAAGAATTACCAATAGGTAACCAAAAAAAGATGACTTAAACATGGAGCTCTAAGAGATAAAAGACAAAACCTCGTTAAAAAAAAAAGAAGAAAAAAAAATCACCAATCAAACTATCGAGGAAGAGAGGAAAAACAACATAGGCTATGCCTTAAGAGTTGGTCTCAAACCTTGTTTGCTTCACAAATGATAGGTGCTTGAGATATGAAGAGCCATCTACCGATGGTCTCTAATGACACTGTTAGCTATTTTTCTTGCTATCCGGATACTTGCACATAATACATATTCAAAATTTTACATTGTAAAAGCACTAAAAAACTCTATTTTTTTTAACAAAATTAAATAAGGAATCTTTGTGGTTAAAGAATCATGTCCACTATTTGGCAGATAAATATTTTAATTTTTATTTGAGAATGCTTTTCTTCACGTAATAAGAATTCATCAAGATTTAAAATGTATATATTGCTTAGATAAATATTAAAAATGAAGATTTATGTGAGAACTTAAGAGTTTTTAAGTAACATTTACTTGACAATGAATAGAGATTCGTATCTTTTATAAATTAGATCGTATTAAAGTTATAGATAGTGTTCACATTCACCCCTCACGTGATCAGCCTTTTTGAAACTGGCTAATGTTTTTTAAATTCATTAATATTATTAAAATTCCTTCATCCTGAATGTATTGATTCTTTGTTTATAGAGTTTACATATCGAGCTTTCCGGATTTATCAAAATTGTTCACCACTGTTTAGCTAACGGAGCCTATAAATCCTGAGAACAAATTCTCCCTTCTGATTTTAGTCAACACATCCCATAAAATCCATTTTTTTGTCAACTTACTATAGTGGCTTTTAATATCATAGGTGTCCCAGCAAACTTAAAACATTGATTGATTTTAGTAGATTTCTATCTTTATGAATTTAATTTAGCAAAGATGTATATCAAAGCCCATTTGAATTTAATTCACAATTTTCGGCCCAAACCGGCCTAATGGCGCAGGTTACATTTTTTGGCTTAAATACGGAAAGAAGCAAAACAGAGCAAAGAAAGAAAAAAAAAATTCGACGACCAGAGCAAGAATCATCCTCTGATTTCTTCATGATACTTCTGTCTTTCCAATTTGATAAGTGTTTTCTAAGAAAAATTCTTTAAAATTCGTTGCTTGCATTTTTTTTTTGAGGTAATGGAGAAGAAGATGGATGACGTAAAAGATAAGCTAAAAGGATTTATGAAGAAAGTCAATCTCTCTTCTTCCTCCGCCAAATTCAAAGGCCCAGGTAGAGTTCTCGGATCTTCTTCTTCTTCCTCTGCACCCGTTAACCCGATTCAAAACCGGTTTAACCCTCCACAAGCTCTGAATCCGAATCCGAATCCGACTACTAGACCCACCAAACCTTCTCCTTCTCCTCCATCGAGTGGCTCATCTTCAGCTCCTTTGCCTGAGAAAACCGTATCCTCCGGGTCAGCGAGAAATGCGGATCCTGATCCGGTTCGTGCTCCTCCACAAGACGGCTTCGACCCGTACGGCGCGTTCATCACGTCTTCGAACAGATCTCAAAATGGATATTCTCTGAACATGGTTGAGTGTCCGATCTGTGGAAATCCTTTCAAATCAGAGGAAGAAGTCTCCGTCCACGTAGAGAGCTGTCTTGGGAACACCGTCGGAGACGAATCTGCACCCGAGAAGGATAACGATAACGACAAATCCGAAATGGAGAAGCTTGTGGTTGTGTATCTCTCTGGGAAACCAACGGAGAGCTCGACTGATATTTTGCTTAGGTTGCTTAAGAACATAGTGAAAGAGCCTGAGAATGGTAAGTTTAGGAAGATTAGAATGAGCAATGCTAAGATTAAGGAAGCTATTGGTGATGTTGCGGGAGGTGTTGAACTTCTTGAGCTTGTTGGATTTGAATTGAAAGAAGAAAATGAAGAGATTTGGGCGGTTATGGAAGTTCCCGGGGAAGAACAAACTCGGTTGATCAATAAAGTTGTCGGACTTTTAGAAAACAGAAAGATTGAAATGCCCAGGAAAGATGAGATTTCAGGATCTTCAGCTCAGGTAGGTGTAGCAGAGGAACCAGTGGCTCCAAAGAAGATCGATAGAGAGGTAAAGTCGTTTTCTTGATGACATTTATTTTGGTGATTTCTCCATCTTATGATTAACTGTTGAATTGAATCATGGAGGTCTTAGATAGATTGGGACAGAATCTGTTTAGTGTGTGACTTGTTCTTAAAATGTTTTCTTTTTGTGTGCTTGGTTTAGATTCGTGTCTTCTTCTCGGTTGCTGAAAACGTAGCATCGAGAATAGAGGTACCTGATTCGTTCTATAGCCTCTCTGCGGATGAAATAAAGAGAGAGGCGGATTTGAGGAGGAAAAAGATTGCGGAATCACAGCTTTTGATCCCAAGGTCTTATAAGGAGAAACAAGCGAAAGCGGCGAGAAAGAAATACAAAAGAAGTATGATAAGAGTGCAGTTTCCCGACGGAGTTGTGCTTCAAGGTGTGTTTGCTCCATGGGAACCAACCATTGCTCTCTATGAGGTTAATACGAAATCGCATAAAGTGGCACACACCAATTTGGTTTTTATTAATTTAAGAAAAAAGTTTTGAAATTTCTATTTCCTTTTCAGTTTGTGAGCTCTGCTTTGAAAGAACCAAGTTTGCAGTTCGAGCTTTTGGATCCTGTGCTGGTAAAACGGCGTGTGATTCCACATAGTCCAGCTCCGGGACAGAAACCAAGAACCCTAGAGGATGAAGAACTTGTTCCATCAGCGCTCATCAAGTTTAGACCGATCGAAACTGACTCTCTCGTCTTCACTGGTCTCTGCAATGAACTCCTGGAGATCAGCGAACCACTCTCGTGATCATTTGAGTTACTCACAAGATTTAGATTTCTCTTTTTTTTTTGGGTGGTGTGATTGACTTTGATGTGTTGTGACTCGAGCACATTATATAGGGTTTATGAAAAATTTGTGTAACTTACACAATAAAAACAATCAAATTTGATAATTCATCATACCCAAAATCTTGCTCTTCTACTAGAACAATAAAGACATTTAGTAACATATGTCTATAACTCAACAAAATCAGAAATGCATTGATTCCGCTTTTCCCTTCTTCCGATTCCTTTTCTTGCTTCCTATGTCCGGCGGTTGTCTTCCACCAATGAATTTCAACGGTGGTTGTCATGGCCGTGGATCAGGGGTTTGTTAGTGATGAGATTTTCCTTCTCCTATGAAAGTGTCGTACGATTAATAGTGGGTGTCTCATGTTGACTGATCTACAAATGATCGTCGAGAAACGAAAGAGATGCAATGACAAGATACAAGAAAAAGCGTTCCCACGTATGAGAATGTCAGGAAGGAAAATTAACAATACTACTGCCTTTATGGAGAAGATAGTACTCACATATTATATCGGGGGTTAGGATAAGGTTTATGATATTTACAAACACATTGATGCGCTCTAATTTTGTATCAGATGGTCGTATTTTCAGAGCTAATATTAAGCGTAACAAGTTTTCCTAATACGATTAAGAAACAGTCTCAAAATAAATAAAAATGCCAAATAATCAATACTGGAGTAATATACTGTTTTCAGAAGAAATATTACATTTATATATATATATATTTTTTTTTGTTAACGAGTAATGCGTTCTCGACCAGAACGCATTGTGAATCTTTTTTTTATATTGTTTTCAACATATGACGCACTTACCTGCTTGTGTAATAATTTGCGTTTTGTAGTTCTATATAACTTCAACATTATAATTTTTATATAATTGAATCAAATTTTAGTCGGAAAAACTAAATAATAAACGGGACTTTTTCTTGTTGAAGGGACACAAAGGCGATCAACACAAACCATTTTCTTCCATTGATTTTCTAAACGCGCCATTTGCTAGATAGCTCTTTATTCTTTCCATTCTTAATTTTTTTTTTATATTTAAAATCAGTGTTAATTCTTTTCACTTGACAGTTCTCCAATCAATTTTTTTTTTTTGATGATTATTACAACGAGAATAACATATGTGACCTGATTTATTTCAGAGAATGTTAGTTATCATTTCTTAAGTCCATTACTCCAGTTTTATAATCTGAAATCAAAATGTATTATGCTCTTTTAAAGCAAACCGTTTATGTAATCTCGGTAGGAGTTTTTCGTTGGATAAACTTTTTTTGTTCATTTTTCTCTGATATTGGAGATGATTCATTTATGATTCGTCATTGGTGTGTATGTGTTATTATATCATTCAAAACAAGTACGTTAGTCATAGTGATATGACATAGTGGTAGTCACATGTGAAATTCATGAAATAGGCTTGGAGTTCTAACTCAGCATCCCTTCATATTAAAAGAGATATTAAAGTCAATAGGTTATGTTGAAAAAAAAACAAGTATGTTATATATGTTATATATGTGAAGAATCTTTCAATTTTTCATGATGCTATATATTCTTGATTTCGATCATTGGAAGAGATTATATATAGATTATATTGATAAGCGAATTTGGGACCTTAGGTATAACATATTTACGAATAATAAAAAAAAATCATTGCAATAGAAGTTCTTAAGCATCATCAATAAAATTATAATATTAGGAAACTTCATCTAAGAGATGATAGTCAAAAATGACTATTTTATTATTTTGTAATTGATTTTAAAGAAGGAAAGAAATGGGTTCATTAATCGTTGGTGAGTAAAGTTTCGGTATTTAAAACATTATGAAATTTTACTTTTCCATCGTTTGTTGTTTTTAATGTTTGATTACGTAATTGTAGATGCATATATGTGAAAATTCACTTCTTCATCGTTATTTTAAATGTTTAATTATTTAATTGTAAATGTATATTTAGGTATACTTACTATTACTATTGATGTATTGTGGACGTATGATCTCTTGGATTTAAAATCAATGAATGAATATTACTATTATTATTGATGTATTGTGGATGTATGATCTCTTGGATTTGACATCAATGAATGAATAATATCTTTTGAAAAAACCTAAATAATAATCTCTCTAGTTTTATGTAATTGTCGTTTTAGAACTTTTTTCTTGTTTCTAATTATCTGTAGTTCTTTTTTTTCAACACAATTTTGATTAAAAAATTCAAAAATAACCTCATTTAATATAACACTATTTATAGTAAATAAATATCAAAAACTAATTATATACAAAAGTCATTATACTAATAGTCATTTATGATAAGACTAAAACACTCAACTAACAAGACTCCTTAATCTACGAAAATTTTTTTAAAACGACAATTAAAAAAAACGGAGGGAATATATACTAGTTAACATGAAAACGTATATAGCAATGAGTGAATATTTTTAAATATTTTTGTTGTTCATTTGTTTTTCTATTAAATTATTGACGATGTATTCAAGTCGAAATTTAGAAATACGAACCTTATTAAAACCCGAAATGGCAACAAGAAAATAACAAAAAAAGAGAGAAAAGATAAGCAACAAAAAGACTCACAAAAGTAAAAAAAAAAAATCCAACATCCCGCATATTATTAGGGATATTAAAGCCACTAGACTATTTTGACAAAAAAAAAAAAAATCCAGTCTGTAAATGATTTAGAAATCTCTCATATATTTAAAAATAAATAACTCATTTGTAGGAAAAAACAGAAAAATGATTACTCGTAAAGTATATAAAGAGTCTAGATTAAAATTAAAAGAAACAAATGATTTGAAAAAAAAATTTGCATAGATGACCGTTCAACTGAATCAACTGTGATTCACACTGCAACTACAGCAGAAGCCATAAATAATTAAAACACTACAAATAAACACAACACAATTTAATTTATTTACCATAAATTTAAAGGAAAAAAAAAAGAATCCTAGAACCTTTATTTTATTTTTTCGTCAACCCTAGAATATTTATTCAAAAGGTGATCTACAAGGATATGTTTAAACGAAAAATAAGTTAAAAAAAAAAACATTTTTGTCCACCGAAAAATAAATTATGATTATCTTGTGGTACGAGACATCTTTTTCAACAATTTAAGAAAAGAAAAAAGAAACTCAGAAACCCACCTTTAGCCTTTAGGCTTCAGTTATATATAAACCTTTTGAAGCGAACTGATTCTTTCTATTTCTCCTTTATTTCTATATCTATTTTAATATATATATATATATTTTTGTCTTGGTTGGATTTTGTTCTCGTGGGTTACTTCAGAGAACCTCGAGACTGGTCTTGTCTTGATGCTTCAGAAACAAATCAAATCATCTCCAAGATTTGTAAGCTCTATCGATGGCTGCCCTTCTTCTCCTTTTTCTTTTCCTCTTTCCAAATTCTGCTTTCTCCCAAGGTAAATATTTCTGAATTATCTTTTCTCATGAATCTTCAAATCAACTAAAACCCATTTGTGTGATCTTCTCTCTCACCTGGAGAGAAGTAAAAAATCTGCAATCTTTGTGTTTGTCTTTTTCTTTGTGTGTTCTTTCCCTGGAGAAGAGACCTCTCTGTTATACAATGTCTTTTTTTTTATTATGCTTTACTAATTCGAAAGTGTGTTGTTCCTTTTTGCTCGTGCAAATCTTAGTTAATAATACACAGAAAAATCTGATATTTTCAGGGAATTTATTTTATATGTTCGATTCGGATTCTGGGTATTCTTCATTTCATTATGGTTTTTAGTTTTTATTTTTCCCCAGAAAAGAAAAAAAAAAAGAGACTTTACTAAAAATCTTAGTTCTTTAACTTTGACAAGCCTCCCATCTTTTTAATGGGAATGAGAATCTCAAGGTGTTGCATCCCAGCTCATATGCTTCCAGTATTCTCTTCTCAGAGATTATAACTGGACCAAACTGCCCTCGAAGCTAGTCGAATCTATAGCCTCACTTCCAAGGGCACTTCGACTTTTGCTGATCAGCCATTAGCTTCTTTTTAGAGTTTCCACATACTTTATGATTCTTTGCATTAAGCATTTGATTTTTAAATGTATTGAGAATTGGACCGACAAATTGACTTATTTTCATGCGAATTGTACTGAAACATGATATCGTAAATACTATATGCTAAGATTTTCGTTGTTTTTTTTTTAATATATATATATATTTCAGATTCTTTAATCGGTGTGAATATCGGCACAGAAGTCACAAACATGCCAAGTCCAACACAAGTAGTAACACTTCTCAAATCACAGAATGTCAACCGCGTCCGTCTCTACGACGCAGACCGCTCATTGCTCTTATCGTTTGCTCACACCGGCGTTCAAGTCATAATCTCAGTCCCAAACGACCAGCTTCTCGGTATCAGCCAATCAAACGCAACCGCAGCCAATTGGGTCACTAGAAACGTAGCCGCTTATTACCCCGCGACCAACATTACGACAATCGCTGTCGGATCAGAAGTCCTAACCAGCCTACCAAACGCAGCTTCAGTCCTCGTCTCGGCCCTCAAATACATCCAATCAGCTCTTGTCACGGCCAATCTCGACCGTCAGATCAAAGTATCGACTCCCCATTCTTCAACCATCATTCTTGATTCTTTCCCTCCTTCTCAAGCTTTCTTCAACAAGACTTGGGATCCAGTTATCGTCCCTCTCCTCAAATTCCTTCAGTCCACAGGATCGCCGTTGATGCTCAACGTTTATCCGTACGTCGACTATGTTCAGTCCAACGGCAAAATACCGCTCGACTACGCGCTTTTCCAGCCTCTCCAAGCCAACAAAGAAGCTGTAGACGCCAACACATTGTTACAATACACAAACGTCTTTGATGCGATCATAGACGCGGCTTATTTCGCAATGTCTTATCTCAACTTCACCAACATTCCCATTGTGGTAACGGAATCTGGTTGGCCCTCGAAAGGAGATGGTCCAGAACATGATGCGACGGTAGACAATGCAAACACTTACAATAGCAATTTGATCCAGCACGTGATCAATAAGACTGGGACACCGAAACACCCGGGGACACCGGTTATTACATACATCTACGAGCTTTACAATGAGGATTCGAGGCCTGGAACTCTATCTGAGAAGAACTGGGGACTGTTTCATACAAACGGGACTCCGGTTTATACATTACGTTTGGCGGGTGCAGGGGCGATTCTGGCAAATGATACTACGAACCAGACGTTTTGTATAGCCAAAGAAAAAGTTGATAAAAAGATGCTCCAGGCGGCTCTTGATTGGGCTTGCGGACCAGGGAAAGTTGATTGTTCGGCGTTGATGCAGGGTGAAGCGTGCTATGAGCCCGACGATGTGGTTGCGCATTCTACTTATGCGTTTAATGCTTATTATCAGAAGATGGGGAAAGCTTCAGGAAGCTGTGATTTCAAAGGAGTTGCTACAGTCACAACCACTGATCCAAGTATGTGAAATCTCTTAACATTATCGTTCATCTCTTTGCAAAAGAGATTACCGTTTTTGTTCTGTTTCTGAAAATGAGATTATTGATTCTCTCTACAGGTCGAGGAACGTGTGTGTTCCCTGGAAGGTAACTTTCTCCTTCTTCTTAACAAAAGGTTCACACTTTTTTTAATATTCGAACGATTCAACCTCACCGCTTGTGTATCAATGTTCGCTACGTTTTGCAGTGCTAAAAGCAATCAGACACTTGGAAACACCACAACGGCGTTGGCCCCTTCAGCGAACTCCACAACCTCTGGCTGCATCGGACAGTACTATCACCCTCACGCTTCTTTCGTTCACCTAACATTCCTCTCCCTTCTACTGATCATTGCCTTAGTTTTCTTGTAGAAACTCGGGGGAAAAAAAAAAAATAATAACTCCCAATTCTTGTTTCTTAATTTTAACTTCTTTCTTGCAACACTCGAGACAAAAAAGCTGGGTGGTTTTGTCCTCAACGTGTCTAGTTGTCTACCCAGTTTTGTTGATCATCTCCTTTAAGAGGAGTTCATTTAAGGGTAATCTGTAGGTTCGGCTTCAGAATCATCGATGATTGTAACTAATTTCTGTATTGAAAGCTTGATTTTTTTTTTCTTAACTAATGAATGTCTCAGAATATTTCATAATCCAAGGTTTTCATATAAAACATAAGCAAAGATGTAGATAACAAGTGCTTTTAGCTTTTTTTTTTAGAAGAAAGCGTCATTGGGATTGTACCGCCCATGTAGTAACAAGTTTGTTTTTAACACAACAAGATTTTTAGATTTGATAGTCAAAAATTGTCATATGGGTTTGTATATGCCCTGTAGTGACAAACTAGCAGAAAGATCAGTGGTTTCAATATCATTTCCTAAATTGCTGTGACTTGTGCAATAGGGTTTAATACAGAACCTGCACTTTGGAAGCACAAGTCAAACATTCAAGACAGATAACATCGCTACGACATGCTACTTCTTGAGCTTCAGTCTGGTCCGAGGCACATTGCACACTCCATGCATCTAAGGATGCAAAACCAGCATCTCCTGCACTTGAGTTCAATCGTTCTTCCACAGTTTTTTAAACAAAAAATACATAATATTAGTATTAGTTTTAAAACACTCCAATTATCTCTATCTTTTGAAAATGTGTAACAAAAAGAATTTAAATTTACTTGCACATAATTCTCTTGAGCATGCCGAAATAATCCTAACTTTATCAAATAACCTTTCTGATCAGAGGATTTACGTCCACCACACATCAAAATCCCTTGATGGTGACCCTAAATCATTATAGAGAATCCAAATCTTTAATTGACATATAGATTCCAAAGTGATTTCCTATAAAATATCATGGATTAGATGAGAACTCAGTGGAATTACCGGTTAAACAAAAATGCAGCAGTTCAATAATTACTATAACACTCTTTTATCTCTAACCGTATTTTCTAAAGACCGCAAAACATCAGGGAATGCATATCTTTCATACGGGAATGTCTCATTTCAATAATAAAAAAAAGTAGTAACTGAAATGAAAATGAACTTGGTTCAACTCAATAAACCATTAATTATGAAACGTTTTTTTGGTTTTTTTTTTACTCATTTCTCTTTTTATCTCGTTATTCATTCATCTCATTTCTTTTTTTTATCAACATATTCTAATAGGTTTAATATCCTCAATAACATTGAGGAGTACTGGGTTCGAACCTCAGATATGTGTCTTGTATTTCAAAGATAGCCACCATTGTATCACATGATTCCGACTAATTCATTTCATTACTCATTGAATATAATACTAATAAAATTAATAAACAATTGAAATTTTCTGGTTTCACCGATGCTAGTTATCTCAGTCATATAAAGAAACTCGAAGAGAAAATGATGATAAGGAAGAACAATCAATTAAATTTCGTGAACTGATCGTGATTGCCATTATTTTTCTTCTACTTTCTCCTTGTTCCTCGTCCTTATGTTGTGAGCGGTTGTCAGTTTCTAATTATCCTTCCTCTATTTATAATTTATTTTCTCTTTATTTCTTATCCATCAAGCAATAAATCAATTCCACTGTTCTTACTTCTTACCAAAAAAAGTAAGTAGCCAACATTTTGAATAAATTTTCCCGCTAAGCGCTTTTTGGTCTGCTTGGCTCTGAGCCCAAAGCCTCCTTGTGAATTAGAAATATATTGTGCCTAAAGCCCATATAAAAACCTTTTAAATGACACAACGACAAACGCGAATGATAGTAGTGATAAACGATAGCAGAGAACGATACCGACGAGAGATATATTTTATTCATCGTTCTGTTGTTGCCAACAATAGTTACTGTAAGACAAAATCATATTCCTTCGTTGTCTGTTGATTTAAAATGACATTTAGTTATCAGCGTTTTGACCACTAGAGAACAAAAATTTCAAACACTCAGTGTTTTAAGATTTTGCGTTAGCCACATGTTGTCAAAAATGTTGTTGAATCAACGCAGAAACAAACACAATGTCAACAGTTTTGTTTTTTTTTGTTTTACTTGTCACTGACAGTAGCAAAGAGCCAAAAACGAACATAACTAATTAAGTTTCACTACAAAATTTGATATGCTTTTCCATAAATGTTTGCATACCATAAAGTCTAGATGGGTTATGCAATTAACTTACAATGCACAACAATATTCGATAGATACAAAGCGCCAAGTACATTGCAATGTAAGGTAATAACTTATATTGCTTTGTTAATGCATCTTAGACTTCAAATCAACAGCCTACTGGTATAGGATAACCATTTCATGCAATGCCGGATCTAAACAAATATTTCTACATAATCACAACTTATATGGCTAGATGTTATCAAAAGTTTACATTTTATCGTACATTATATAACAATAATGTTGGTGTTACACAATAAATTATATACATTCTATATGGGCACACTTGGTTCTATCTTCTATAGGTCAGCCGCATTGGTAAGGACAGTAAGGAAAGAACTAATTTACATTGCTCCCCCAGGACATACCCCCTCTCACCTCCCAGCCTAAAGTGGGGAAGTAAAATTAATCCTTGTTCATAGATTCATAGCCTAAAGAGAGTATTTATACCTAAGGTCCGTAACCCTTTAGAGAGAAAAAAAAAACACTTTGGTTAATACTTGTATCAAGCTATGTGGAGATTCTAAGCTAGTGTTTGGTCTTTTACAAGAATCGATTAATTCCTCGCCAAAGTAAGATACTATGATGGAATGGATGCAAAAATCATTTTCAGCTTAGCTTAACCTAAGTACAAGTTTAAGTTTATGTTTGGTGTAAAGAATTGCTAATAGTGTGTAATAGATATGTTAGCGAAAGAATCTAGGGTAAAATTTCTTCCTTATAAAGTCATTTGAACAATGTAAATTGTGTCTTCTTGTTTTTTTTTTTGAAGTTTAATTACACATTTCTTTTTTTTTTATCATAAAACATTGTTGACTAGAAAGAAAAAAAAGGTTACAATCAATTTTAATGATATACATGGTTATACTTTCGACCATAAAAAAATTGTAATCAACCATATACAAGCTTTGTTTTACTATGGATGAAATATATATTTTTGTCAATAGTATAAATTATGCGAATTTAAATTAGAATGGTGATCTATCTCAGTAACCTTAACAACTGAATTTCAAATTAGATTTCTTATCTTATATAATATTGTAGACAGTCGAAAAACATATCCATGAAAGGAAAGAATCATTGAAAATTACTTCAAATTCAAAATCATTGCATGACAATTATGTTTCTCAAAAAGAAACCAGGCCTTTAGACAATAATCATTTATGCTGCCATAATTCACGGCGTTCAAATGGATATGATTATACGTGGTTAATTATCCTTTTGACTTTTTTTTTCATTTGACATGACAAATTAACTTTTGAATAAAAATACGTCAGAAACTCATGTATTCCCATCCAAAATCGCAAACCATCAAACTAAAAATTTATCATTATTAATTCAGTTTCTGTTTTATAAGTATCAAAAACATTTTAAGAAGAAAAGAAAAAAGAGAGCATCAAAACATTCTGGGTTTTTTTTCTTTGTCAACATTAAAACAATGCTTTTTTAATCAAGACCACGGCTAAAACATCATTCGTATTTCTCAAAATTGTTTGATCGAAGTGGTTAGTTTTTAAAAAGGTCAAATGTGGTTAGTTTATTAGAGAACGCTTTTGGAGCAAAGAGGAACTGTCATAAGAATAAATGTTTCCCATGTGGCAAGTAGCATGGCCTCTATCTTTATGTCCTAAACTAATTTTATTTTCTTTTGCAAGTAATTTAGTGTAAATTTTGAGCCAATCTCGCCACCAATTTTCATGAAAGTGAAAGTCCGTAATTAACTCAGCTCATCATTATGTATCATATTTATTGAAAAAAATTGACTAAAATCAAAAGGGACCCTCCTCCGTCCTCACAGATAATGGCAATGGCCGTCTTCTAAAAGAAGACAACATAAGTTGTTACTTAAACCTCCATCACATTCTTAACCAAGAGTCTTCAAAAAGGCCAGATTAATATTATTATACGTAGACTAAGCGTCTATCAAACCGTAAATAATGACTATGCGTGTATTCTATCTCGATGATCTATCTAGATAATGTTTGTTTTTATTTTCGATTGTAAATCTAGATGGAACATCTCAATGCAATTTTATCTGTATAATATGTTTTTATGAACTTACATATGCATCTATATAGATGTATTTACTAAAATGACTAAAATTGATATACTTTGTAGCTTTTTTATAAAAAATATTATTTAATAATTTTGATTAAAAACTGCTATTCAAAATATTTTTATTATACTTTAGTATATTCAAATTATAATTTAAATATATTTTTTTGTCATTTACAATTTTTGACTGAATCAACTGCATCTGAATATACTATCAAAACTCATCCAATCTTTTTCAAAATTTCTGGATAAGTTTTCAAAAATCAGCTAAATGATCCATCTGGATGTTGCATTAAACGGCACTAAACGAACATCAAAATTCACATTCATTCAAATGGATCACTTGACTGAGCAAACGAACACGTCCTAAGTCTGCTACCACCCCAATATATAGTCATCACAACCCTAAGCATTTGCTTCCCAAAAATCACCATTGTGTAAAGTTTTATATGTCTCCTTAAAAAAGCATGGTTGGTCTATTACCTATGAAGTTATTTTCAAATTGACATTCTCCTAAAAACATGAAAATAATAGGATTATCAATTTTTCATATACGTTCAAAATTCTATACTGATATGGAAATACAATCGGCTAGTCTGCTTATTATCAATTGGGCATGCGTTACAATCTAGTATACACCCATTTGTTGTTAGAACCCAAAAAAATTAAAACGTACATAGATTTATCATCAAGTAATTTGGATATGCAACCTCTACATCCTATATTCGCACTAATTTGATATATTGGATGGTTAGTTCCACGTAAATGTTAAGATTTTCATATGTAATCGACAACATGAATTCAAGATTCGATGCCAGAAAATGAATAAAAGATTTTGGGATGAATGGTGTTTATTACCTGTTGCATGTATGTGAAACTATATTGGTCTTATACTTATAAGCCTAATAGGCTAAAACATAATCCATGAATTCAGCACATATCAGACCAAAAAAGATTAGTACTTTTCTTTTAAGTTTCTTTTCGTCAAGTCTTTGTTTTTCCATTACGTTGACATATATTTTTTCCTTTTTAGCTTATCTTAAAATAAATACATAAAATGTTTTTTTTCTGTAAAAATGTTAAAGTATCTAAAGTAAGTTAGGTGACATATTTTGTACGACAACATATCGCAGAAGTTAAAGTTTTATGGTCTTAAAATATATTGCTAGATAAGCTACTGGTGGCAATTTAGTGAATACACAAAAGAATGATGGGTAAAATTGTTAAGTCAGCACTATGCCTAAGGCCTACATAAACCGCAAACATTCAACTAAATCTTTACCAGAGAGAGAAAAAACAAAGCAAAGAAACTCGAAAAAAAAAAAAGTGAAGATGGTAAGCCAAAATCTCACGGCGATGTTGCTCCTCTTCACCACCTTTATCTTCATTTCCCGATCAATCTCAGCCGTTCATTCCCCTCCACGACTAAACGCAACAACCAACGATCTAAATTTCATCCGAACAAGCTGCAACGCTACTCGATATCCAGACCTCTGCTTCAAGTCTCTCGCCGGCTACGCCTATGCCGTTCAAAACAGTTCGGCGAGGCTAACCAAACTCGCAATCGGAGTTGCGATTTCAAAAGCTAAATCAACGGCTATTTTTCTTTCCAAACTCTCGCGCTCCGCAACCCAAGTCAAAGACTGTGTTTCTTTCGTAGAAGACGCAATCGACGAGATGAGAGATTCTCTCCGAACACTACGCAACATTAGCAGCGGAGGCGAAGTTGCGGCGGCTCCGTCATCGGCAGAAATGTTTAGTTTCCTGATGAGTGACGTGCAGACGTATATGAGTGCAGCATTGACGTATGAGGAAACGTGTACAGACGATTATGAAGAAATGGATGAAGCCGGAGGAACCAAGACGACTGTTTGTGATCGGGTGAACAAACTGAAAAGGTTTACTAGTAATGCTCTTGCGCTTGTTAACAGTTATGCCAACAATGGAGCTCCATGAGATGAGATCATGAAGAGTTTTTTTAACTTTTGTTTTAAATGTTTCTTCTGATAATTGTTGAATATTTCTCTTGATTATTTAATATATTATGGGTTTGAATTCTAAATATATCATAGTTTAGAGAGATGTTATATTGCCAGATATTTGTGTGATTTATTAGGTGACCTTAGCATTAATATACATGGTCAAATTAGTAACATGAATTTACAGTCTGAGTTTGAATGTACTATTAAGCTAACCCCTCAGCCTGGCTCGTATTGCTTGTCCGGTTAGCGAAGCCAAAGTGTTAATGCGAGCCTTTTTTCGATGCTTGAGCAAGGCAGAAAGAGACCACAAATAAAGATAAACCCCCACAAATATATCTTAATTTTTGCATAGGAAAACAAAAATCACAATAATCATAGTGCAAATTAAACACCAATTGAAGTTCAATCACTATTTAATAGTATTATCATGCATTGTCGAGTACGGTGTTGCACCATTGTTTGACTTAGCTGCATGTATATTTAGGAATTTGTATATACAAGGGTGGAAAGTATGGGTGCATTTCCCTCCATTAATTTGTTTAATATTCTTAAATTTGTAAAATAAATTTTGGATATTTGAAGAGATTCCATATTACCCTCCACATTTAAGTTTCTTTACATCAATAATCTCCTTGTTATATATATATATATACATTTTACACGTAAATATGAAAAATAGTTAGAAATAGATCAAAATCATATGGAGTAGTTATAAGTTTTGGTGTGTTTTTTTCTTCTTTATCGACCCGTGAAATGAGTAGGACATACCCACGAGACCAAAAATCGATGTGTCCATACTCATTTTCATTTTATTTTTTCTTTTCGGTGAATAGGCCCACTTGTAAGTCCTTCCAAAAGAGTAAAAAAAAAATGTCATTCTCTTTTGTTCACGAGATTGCACCACGTCCCAAATTCGCACTGGTTTTGTTCACTACAATGCCGGTATTTGTGTACTAATGAAAGACGGATGTTACTGGTTGGTTATGAGTAAAGATGTTTCGATCGTTGGAACTTGGAAGGCTTTTCTCACTTCAATACATGTATTGTGTGTGTATTGTAGATTTTGAAGAGATTGTAGATTTGACTATACAGTGACTACAGATTTTCTCCAAAAATAACTCTCTTTTGGGAAGCATGTGTGTTGCCGAAATTGATAATTAATGTATCTATTTCATTGTAATACCTAGGCCCAATATAGATCAATGAACTGATTTCGGGCCCTCCAAGTTTCTTTTCTTTCTCAATCAAAATGGGAAGACTAAAAATCATCAATCCAACCATGTACTGTTCACTATTCACATTCCAAATTTCTGGTATCATTTGAAAAACTCTAGCTCCCGCCTGAAACTGAAAAGAACAAAATTTTCCTTATTTTGAAATGACGTTTGTTAATAATTTCTCCAACAATCACTTTGTATATCCTTTTAATACACACAAATATTACAGCAAGCGTTACTTTAGAAAAGGATTAAATAACATAAATTTTATACATCAACACTACATGCAAAGTCGAATTACATTCTCAGACGTCATTTTCTTTCTACTCAAACCCTAAATTAAAATAACAACACACACACACAATTAACCATTCAAAAACAAATCGAAAATTGGAAAATACTAATAAAAGCTTATTCGATTTGCGTAAGGCTTAAGCTCGAGGGTAACTCAACAACCAACAGGCACCATCACTGGTTTCACTTTTGGTGGCCTTCCACGACCTCGACGCTCACCGTTCTTTGCCTGAGCCGTGGCTGCGTCATCCTCTTTAACCGTCTCTGCATCAGTCTTCTGCTTCTTCGGTGGTCGTCCTCGTGGTCTCCCGGAAACAGTCGCTGGTGCCTTTGATTTTGCCTGAGTCGAATCCGGCTCTGAAGAAGAATCCTTCGACTTAGGAGGACGACCTCTAGGCCTTGGCGGAGAAACTGAGGGAGCTAGGACCGCTACGTGGCTTGAATCTCCCTGAGGCTTCGGTTTCGGAGGACGGCCACGACCACGCTTAGGAGGAGCATCTGGATCTGGTTTCATGTAATTATTTTTCACAATCACGATCTGCCCAGATTGTTTCATCTGGTTGAGATGGTAGTTGAGAAGCGTCAGGTGAGACGGTGGTAAAGTGGTCTGGGTTGCCTCGATGTGCTTTGCTATCGCTGTTTTGTTGCATCCGTTCGCGTCGTTTGATGCCTCTATCGCTTCCATGATCATCTGATTCCAGAGAAATAAAAAAAAAAATTCAGATCTAAAAAAGAATCGAGGAAACAATTTCAAGATCTGAACTGGTGAAGGTATATAAAACCTGAGGATACGGTGGGAGAGAAATAGGATGCTCATGTGTCTGCGGCGGCTGCTCCACCGTTGGAATTTGTTGAAGATCAAACCCGTTCTCAATCGTCATGTCAAACACGAATTCGCACAGAGAGTGTGAGGAAGAAGAGAGAGAGTGTACTGTTGCTTAAATGGGCGCTGAAGCAAAGAAGCTGTGTGTATTAAAGGGATTTAACAAAAAATGAATTTGGTAAAAGAGGTTTTCTTTATGATTAAATAAAATATTGTCTTTGTTTGCAAAGCTGATCGGACGGTTAGGGTCTGAGGAATACGAACGTTGATCTAACGGTTGTGGAACTATAAGAATACTATCCCGCAGGATTGCTGACATGGCTGAAGCCGATAACTGATAGTAACTTTTAAGAATTTACGGTGTGCTCCCTGATTTTGAACTTTAGGAAGAATAAACAATTGGGCAACTATACGGCGACTGGGATCATTAAAGTCGGCACGTGTCGAATACTCAATGGACGTAAAAAGAAAAAAGGAAAATGAGAACCTCAGACAAGACACGTCAAATCGGTCTGTAGCATACAATTACGAAAAATAAGGACCGTAATTGTTCTGGTCATAGAGGATGGAGAGCTCACAAAAATAACAGTTTGAAGATAATAATAATAACAATTTTAAGAATGAAAATAAAGGGATTTACTCATATACGCTTGTATCCCAGATGTGATAATTCTACAGCTATAAGAACAATAAGAAGAACAGAGATCAAACCAATCATGTGGATTCTATATTACTCACAAATAATACCAATTCTCTCTCTCTCTCTCCCTCCACCAGAAAACCAATAAAGATACAAACTTGAAAACATAATCAAAGGAGACGACCATTGCTGCGGAACGGGTTATTATGTTGGTTAACGGCGAAATCACCAAATCCGCTGGTATTTGGCTGCTGCGAAACCGGCTTGACCGGGAATTCCCCAAAATCACCAAATGGATCACTATTGTTATTGGCATTGGCAGGGGGCTGATAAGTTGGCTGGTAAGCACCAAAGGGGTTGTTGACAGCTGGCTGCTGAGGTGTCAGATTGCCATTGGACGATGCAAAAGGGTCAAATGGACCTCAAATGGGTTGGGAGCTGGTGCACCGTAGACAGGGAGTTGGGAGGCTATGTAGGCTCCATCATCGTATAGACTGTTCAGTGTAAGGTTCAAGCTTCTTTTTTTATGACAACATCTCAACAGTCTTCTTCTCAATGTCTTCTTCACCCTCTGCTTCACCTCCTTCTGTTGCTTCTTCTCCTTCCTCAACTTCTTCACCTTCTGCGTTTTCGCCTTCTTCATAGGCGTATTCTCCATCTTCTTCATATCCTTCTTCGTAATAGTACTCTCCGTTTAGCTCATCGCCTTCATAAGCTTGCTCCTCTTCATTTCCTTCATACACTTGCTCCTCTTCCCCCATCACTTCGTCTCCTTCCCCTATAATCGTTTCTTCTTCCAATTCAGCTTCGTGGGTTGGATTGGGTTCAGATATAACCTCTGTTTTTTCTTCTGTTATGAGTTGGGTCTCATCTCCAGCTTCCTCTTTTGATATCATTACTTGAGGTGTCTGGTCCTTGTTCTTGCTGCTACCACCAGATGCAGCCGCTCGTTTTCTCTTGAGAATCTCACTGAAAGGCAAAGGAGCTGCAAAAGAATCTCCTGATTGCTTATAAGGATGATGATCTTCCTCTGAGCTTTTTCTTTTCCCAAGAGATATCTCTGTCATACTTTCCTCGTTTTTGCTGCTTTTAGTTTCTGCAATGCCTTTAGTATTTGAAAAGCCGGGTTTTCTTTCGTCTTCCATTTCCCTTCCTCTCCCCCCTGAAGCTCGGACACCTCTTTCCTGATTAAAACTATGGTCTTCCTCTAACCTACCCTTAATTCTATCTCGGAGTCTACCTTGAGATAAGTCGCTTCTGTCCCTTCCTCTCTCAGTTCTCCTATCAAAGTGAGCCTCGTCGCCATTGCTTCTCTCACGAAGCTTAATTCTACCCTGAAGACGGCTGCTGATAATGGAGCTTTCCCTCGGTGTACTCCTACGAGAGTCTCTATATCCTCTTTCCATTGAAGAGTCATGGCTTTCTAGTGATCCCATACCGTTAACTTTCCTCTGCTTAGCCAAGCGATATCTCAGATCTGATGTCAGCATGTTCTCTGTTCTTTCATCTTCCGCGTAAATCTTCCCTTCCGAACGATCTCCTCTCTCAGAAGAACCTCGACGGTGGCCCCATGCGTGTCTGTCTTCCCTCCGATCATATGAATCTAAACGCTGATCACAGAACACTTCCCTATCACCATCAGCTACCGCACTGAAATCAGGGTCATACTCATTCAAAAAGTTCCGTCCCTCCTGACTTCTCCGTCCATATACATCTTCAACATGAAAATACTCAGAATCCCTAGCCTCTTTATCGACAAGAACATCAAACCCAGGAGACGACTCTCTCAAGACGTCATATGCGTCCATACCATTGTGGAACCTGTTATTATCATCAGACCCATATTTGTGAAGTAACTGGGTAGAATGGTTTCCATTAGTTAAAGTAACACCCACGACCTTTTTCTGCACAACAGGCTCATATCCCACATGTTTCGTAATATATCCCTCTACACCTCTACTATCCCTTAGGCCAGCAGATGTGAATCTTGGTGCAACCGATATGTCAACATGGGCTTTAACTGCCTTTGAAAGGTTAGCATCAGGCACTTTATTCTCCCCAGTGTAGTTATCAATTGGCTTTTTGGAAAACCGAGGATCAGCAGCAGGCTTAGCTTCTGCAGGATGCTGCTTTTTATAACCAGCAGGATTCGGCGTGTGCATGAATGAACACATATCTCCTTTCACACACATGCCCTTTTGAAAGAAAAAACATGGAACCAGTTTCTTCGAAACACCGGGATGAACAGCTGCGTGTGATGGCTGTACAGAACCAGCAGGAGCACCTCCTTGATTTCCCAACAATTCCTCCAAAGGCTGCAAGAAAACAAAAGAAGCACAATATAAGCACTTGATGAAACATGTACAAGCTCAATTAGAAAAGTTGTATTGAGGAAGGAAGTAAACTCACAGGATGCCGAAAGCCACATTTGGGATTCATGCAGTTTCCACTCAACCAATAATAACAATCCCTTGGGTTCACACGCGCATACTCACTGTAGCGATACTCACCCTCGGCTTCCTGTTAGGATAGAAAAAGAAATCATTGGAATCCTATAGGGGAAGATCATACTAGTTGTAAAACGTATAAACATGTCCAACAACAAGACCTATGGGGAAGATCAGACATGTACGCACTGAGCAAAATTTATTTCACAGAACATGAAGATTGTATTAGAAGGCCTTCCTAATAAAGCGATGTGTAGTAATTTTTCAATCCAGTTAGAACGCAACCTGAAGAAACAAGCAAACTTTAAATCAAGAAGCTCGAAATCGAAATCGCCAGATCTAAATTATGCAACCAATCAAGCAGGTGGAAAACGAAAGTATGTATTACGTAACTTCGAGAGCGAAACAAAAACATGAAATCGAGTGAAAGAATCTTGAGATCTCAAATTCAAAACCTAATTGAATCAGAGACTGGATAAGATCTAGAAGAAACATAATGAAATCAAAACCTTCTTGCAGTTTAAAGGAGACGCGAGAAAGGCCGTTTTATTGCATCCGTCCGCGTCGTTTGATGCTTCGATCGCCTCCATGATCATCTGATTCTAGAGAAACCAAAAAAAAAAACAAATCAGATCTACCGAAGAATCCAGGACACGACTTCAAGATCTGAACTGGTGAAGGTATATAAAACCTGAGGATACGGTGGGAGAGAAATAGGATGCTCATGTGTCTGCGGCGGCTGCTCCACCGTTGGAATTTGTTGAAGATCAAGCCCGTTCTCCATCGTCATGTCAAACACGAATTCGCACAGAGAGTGTGGGGAGAGAGAGAGAGAGAGAGAGAGAGAGAGAGAGAGAGAGAGAGAGAGTACTGTTGCTTGAATGGGCGCTGAAGCAAAGAAGCTGTGTGGATTAAAGATTTTTTTTTTTTTTTTGTCAATTTAGCGATTAAAGGGATTGGTAAAGTGATTTTCTTTGTTTGCATAGCTGATCGGACGGTTTAGGTCTGAGGAATACGAACGTTGATCTAACGGCTGTGGAACAAAGAATATTTCCCGCGAGATTGCTGACATGGCGGAAGCCAATAACTGATGACTTTTTGAGATTTACGGTACCCTCTCTCATTTTGAAGTACGAAGTATATACAATTGGGTGATTATTAGTCTTAGATAGTGGATATAGATTTAGGTTCGGGTTTTATCCGATAACCGAATGGGTAATTTGAAACTTAAATTATAAACAAAAATTATATCTATTTCTTCTAAGCCGACATAGTCTCTTGCTCGATTTTCTTTCTTCATTTCCAAGGTGAAACCGACTACTTTTGTTGGATCTCTTCCACTCCCCCAAGTCAAATTAGCCTCATTCTATTCTTGGAATCTCGATTCTTAAACCAATAAACATTATAAAATCTCTTTCTTCAATCACTTGTAATAATCAATTCATCATTGTCCTCGTTCTTTTCATTTTTTGTTTCTTGTGATAATACAAATAACAGAGATGATCCTATGGGTCAAAAGCATTGTCCATATAAGGAAAATTGGGAATATATTGGGATCTATTTGAGAAAGATGTAGAAGATGAATAGAGTAGTGCTAGTAGCAAGTGTTTTTGATCCAAACAAGAAGATGAAGTTTGCTAAGAATAGTGGAGGGTATTCATCTTTATGAGAAATTTTTGAGGAATTTGTTTTGATGAGTGTAGTAGCGTAGTGAAAAAAAATTGTTGGGTCATCTTTTTAAACTCATTCACAAGGAACATCTTCTCCTAAGAACGAAGAACAATTTGGAGATGAAGTTTCTCAAAGAACAGTTCTCGGCAATGGTCTTACGTATGAAAGCATGAACTTTATCTAGTGCAAGAATCATGTTTTCCAGAGAAGATTAATGAGTTGGATTCATACTTGAAAGAGAGTGTGGAGAATCCAAATGTTCTACTTGGTACCGATTATGATGTTTTTGGGTTGTGGAGGATAAACAGAGCAAATTTTCTGGTTCTAGCACTAGTATCTAGGGATATACTTGCAATGCAAGTGTCTTCAATAGCATCCAAATCTGTCTTTATCACTAGTGGTAGAATTCTAGATCCAAGTAGAAGCTGTTTGACCCACTTCATGATTGAATTTGTGATGTGCACTGAACAATGGTTGAAATTTGAGATTAAAGTCAATGAAAGAAAAGAACAATTGCTTGCAGAGGTTGAATTGGAAGATGGTCTGATGACAGGTATATTTGATCCTTATCTCTTTTTCGTATCTGTTTTTTTTTTTATTATTGATTAATTGATTGCTAACCTCATTTGTTTTGTTAGAGTTTGAACTAGAATTCAACTTACAAGCACTTTAAAATTTAAGAGTGAGATCAATTACTTGCGCATTATGTTTTACAAACGGATTTCTAATTTTCTATCCTCATTTACTCATTTGGTTTTTTTTTGTTACTTAAATGTCTTCATTATTTTGTAACTTGTGTGTTTAGTTTCAGACTTTCAGTTGCTCATCACTTCATTGGAGATGCCGAGATTGAGATATTTTCCAAGTTCTTTAAGTTTTAATTTTCAAGTAGTATCATCATGTGCTTTGTGTTTTCTAATTTCTTTAATATAATTGGTCTTTGACTCTTTGTTATGTTTCATTTATGATTGTAACTTGTAAATTTTGCTGTAATCTTATTTAAGTATAATGGTTTAAGGTTGGTTTTAAAAATTAAAAAAAAAAATGAACACTATTTTAAAATTTTCAGATAAAAATGTATGATTTTGGATACAAATGAACCAGATTATCTAAACCCAAAAATTATTAGTTTATAGTAAATATTAAACATTTGGGATTGAACCAATCCGAATCCAGGGAGAACTAATCCTAAACCAAACCAAACTTTTACATGTACTTGTATGAGTAAATTTTGTATTCACTAAAAAATTAAACTCGAAAGGATCTGACCCGAACCTATCCGAGGATCTGAAATGCTCAATAGGCAACTATACGTGTCGAATAATCAATGGACGTAAAAGGAAAAAAAGAAAATGAGAACCTCAGACAAGACACGTCAAATCGGTTTGTAGCATACAATTACGGAAAACAAGGACCGTAATTGTTATGGTCATAGAGGATGGAGAGCACACAAAAATAACAGTTAATAATAACAATTTTAAGAATGAAAAAAGGGGATTTACTCATATATGCATGTATCCCAAATGTGTTATTTCTACAGCCATAAGCACAATAAGAAGAACAGAGATCAAACCAATCATGTGGATTCTATATTACTCACAAATAACACCAATTCTCTCTCTCCCTCCACCACAAAACCAATGAAGATACAAACGTGAAAACATAATCAAAGGAGACCAGTGCTGCGAAACGGGTTATTATGTTGGTTAACCGCGAAATCACCAAACCCGCTGGTATTTGGCTGCTGCGAAACCGGGTTGACCGGGAATCCCCCAAAATCACCAAATGGATTACTATTATTATTGGCATTGGCAGGGGGGTTGGGTGCTAGCTGTAGTTGATGCTGCTGCGGCTGATAAGTTGGCTGGTAAGCACCAAAGGGATTGTTGACAGCTGGCTGCTGAGGTGTCAGAGTGCCATTGGATGATGCAAAAGGGTCATGGACCTCAAATGGGTTGGGAGCTGGTGCACCGTAGACAGGCCGTTGGGAAGCTATGTAGGCTCCATTATCGTATAGACTGTTCAGTGTAAGCGTGTCTAAGCCTCCAGCCTAAACATTTTCATGCACAAACACTAATGGTTACTGGCAGAGGTTAGCCAACAAAAGTATATGATGAACACATACACTAACGAATTCGCACAGTTTCGTAACCAATTTGCTAGTCACAAGGTTCTAGTGAAGGCTATTAATATTATTGATTTTCGAGAAACATTGCATCTCCTAATTTCTTTTCATTGTAACCTTGATGAGTTTCCAGATATAAAAAACATGTACAGTATCCTCCTATATATATAGGACGACCAATCAACTTCCTATTCTCACCGTTCCAGAACTAATTTGCTGATAACAAGGTTCCTAGTCTCAAGTTTTACAAACTTCGATAAAACAATGCATGCCATGATTCTTTGATTGTAACCTTGGAGCGTCTGTCCAGAAAACTGTTAAGGTTTATCTTAGGCTTCTCAAACTATTGAGATTTCTGGTCAATTTTTTGTGGAACCTCCAAAAATCCAAACATATGTTTGGCCGAGAACTAACAGCCGTTGATTTTTTATTTTGTTCTACTGTTTAAAACATAAACAAAGAGAAGAACGCTTACCAATTGCCTATCGGTGGCTGCAGAGATATCGTTGCTTTGTGTTGTTACCAGGGCAAGCTCCCATCCTGAAGGGTCATAATCGTTTGCGTGACCAAAACGAGGCGTTGAAGGGTAACCTGTAAAAAGAGACAAAGAACAGAAATGAGTGAGGGGAAAAAAGGTACTAATGGCAATGTAATAACAAGAAGCTCACCATCAGTTGGGATTATGGCTAAAGCAAGTGCATTTTGGTCCTCAATCACTGATGCATCAGGAGCAGCAGTGTTCAGACCCTGTGTGGAAAATTGAACAAAGAGAACCTGAGAGTTAAGAATAGCAATGGGAAGCAAAACTGAAGATCATCTGTAAAGTAAATAGCAATTCAACACTCATAAAGTAAAAAATAATAGGATTTTCACCAGTAGATCATCTGTATCAATGATGTTCTGAGACTGAGTGTTGGCGGAAGGAGGAGGCGGGGGAGATGGTTCAGTCTCTTCAGAAACAAGAACGACATCATCTGACGGCAACACTTCACGTTCTTCATGAGACGGTTCAGTATCTTCGTCAAGAAGACCATCATCCGGCCTATAAGTTAGAAGCTGCATGTAGACAACTTCATTAGCACATAAAACCCAGAAAAAGAAGCCAAAAGACCAGAATACTTAGATCACTAATATGAGAAAATATGCATATACCAGTGGCTCTGCTGGGGCATCGACCGCACGCGGTGCTTCTTTAATATACTCCTCCATTGTAGTCAGAAAAGATTGTGGGGGCTGGAAAAAACAAAAAATAAAAGTACTGTAACAAGTAACAGATACAAGCAATCATTTTCAATATAACTTAGCGAAAAAGTCCACATCTGGTACCTCTCTTAGTATAGGAAATTGAAAATTCCTTGCGAGTTCCAATCCTTTACAGGCCTCATAGAAATCAGAAAGGCTACGAGCCTAAAGAATACATTATCCTTCGTTAGACAAGAAAGTGACTATACAAGTGACGTCTAGGCAGACAAAATAGTCCAACAACATCACCTGTTGACCAGCACGCTTGTATATTTCAAGGGAATTGATGGCTTCGTGTTTTGGCATTTCAAAGAACTGCAATAAAATAAATGAAAAACTAAGTAGGGATAAAGGAAAGAAGATAGAGAGACATGATAACTATGATTGCAAACACACAAACTAGACCTACCTTGTCAATGAGATTGATAATTCCGTCATTGATAGCACAGTAGACTTTAAAACTCTCCTTCAACACCTATCATTCCATCACAAGGAGGGCAAGAAATTTAAGAGCTTTGCTTTTCCAGATGGAATAGAAAGCTTTGCAGAGCAAAACACCAACAACTGTCTCCAGTTGTGGAAATTCTAAATATATGACCATGATCATAATCACGTACCAGAGCAAGTGCATATTGTATAACATTGTTGTGATTAGCAGCGCCTTCTGGCTGAAAAAAAGTAACCGGAAAAAGACAATTCATTGATCAGAAAGTTCACCCACAACTTAATATCACAAATTATCAGCTACACAAACATTAAGACTAAAAAAAAAAATACCCTGCAACCAATGAGACGATACAGAAGCTGCTGCAAAGCTGGCAACTGCACCAAGAGTTCTTCACCATCTAAATCCCTGGTTCTACTGTACCCCTGCCAATTCACAATATTTGAAATCGAAACCATAAGAAACAACAAAAAAAGAGGTCGTAAGGCAAGAGAAAGCAAAGTAAACGAATATTTGATACCTTATCCTGCCCTGGGGTAGACTTTGGAAGACGTTCTGCTTCAGTATCATATTTTAAAACCCTGAAGCATTCAAGCCGTTCCTCAAGAAACAATGCATAAGTACGCACCCAAGCTGAACAATCCCAGGCTGTGAGAGAAACAAAAATAAAAAAAAAGCCAATTAGCGTTCATACTCTATAAGAACCTCTTTTGATTCAAAAAAAAATATGCCTACACTGAATCGACGACTCACCAATAGGGCTTGAATCATCCTTGAAATTAGAAAGTTGCAAAATTCGACCTCTCTGCGAAAAATTCAGTAGTTCCTCCCTAAAAGTGGGATCTCCTTCCCTTAGAAGTCGATGAATCACAATTAGTGTTTTCAGAGCAACCTGTTGAAGCAACACAAGAGAGTATACACTTAAAGCGATAAGTTAATGAACTGCCAATGCAAAAACAATGAACGAGGAACCTAACTTCAACTTCAAAACTATACATAAGCTTATCTCAAAGCAGATCAAAGTTTTTGGCAGGAGAGAGTAAACAATACCGTCCAGTTTCTGGTTTTATGCAACCGCCGGGAAAGGGCGTGAATGCAATAGGCAACATCTGCTCGAGCACGGGTGATTGCTGTCGCAGCGAAGATTTCTGCAGCAACGGCACAATAGAGAAATCATTTCCAAGAGCAGCAAATGAAAACCAGATCTAAGAATCCGCAAGAAAATAACACAAAATGAAAACTAATCAAATCACTCACTTCTGAGATGCCGATCTTTGGGAGGACACTCAACATGATTGGTAGCTTTGACTATGGCAACATCTAAATCCTAAAAAAATTACATGAAAATTCCAGAAAACAATATCTTATAAAAGATTAAACAAAAAATCAATCAAGATAATGGTTTATAAAGAATGAGGAAATCGGAAAGCGCGTACGGCGTAATCGCTGTTGACTCGGACAAGGCCGACTTTGGTGGTGTCTTTTAGGGCTCCATAAGCTTTACGCCATGACTGAAGCGTTCCCATCGGAAACCACAGGAGACTCGTTCAGATCTCTGACTCTCCCGACGAATCCGGATATTACGTGTCTCAATCTCGAATTTTCTTACAAAATTCCCGAGAAAACCTCCGGGAAAATTCACGGGAAACACGAACGAAAGAAAAAAAAAAAAGAGAAAGCAAAGTGAAGAAGCAAAACAAGGGACGCGATATATTGGACTCGTTCCGTTTTCTATATATTTTTTTCTATTTTCCTAATATAAAGTCAATATATTCAGACTACAAAAATAAAGAGTCAAGTTATATGGAAAAAAATATGCTAGTTTTGAATTTTCTTACCCAACAAAAAAAAAGAAAGAAATTTCTGTTGATTTTATTATAGCTTTATTATCAAAAAAAAAGAGAGAAAGAAATTTCTGTTGATTTTATTATAGCTTTATTATCTGTACATTTATAAAATTTATAAATTTATTTTTATATGACTACACTAAATAAAGTGATCAAAGAGAAATACGATTCATAATAAAGTTTATATATTCAATAGCATTCATAATCAAAGCTCACGCAAAGCAAAAATGGTAATGATATATCTGAAATATCTGACAGAACTAATGACTTAACTAATAAGAGAATCGAATCTGCTCCTCTGGATTATAATCTGTTTTTTTTTAAATATATAATCGCAAAGCCATGTCTATGTGTACCTATGCAATATTTATTAGTATCCATAATACACATATAAGCTTTACAGTCATAAATTTCATACTTTTTTCGACTTAATAAAAAAAAAACAGATACAAGTGAGAAATGTTTGGCCACCTACCACTAACTACGTAAAATGGCCAGCTTTATATTATAAATTTGTATTCACCGTCCAATTAGTAGAGAGAGTGAGGGACTATTCTTTTTCCCACTGCAACAGAATGATTTTGATTATAAGAGTCGACTGTTTTTGCTGCTACAAACCCAAACTTGATATAGATTTCCATTTGTGTAAAACGATGATATGCAAAATGAGATGTGAAATAAAATTCGTTTAGTATAAAACTTTATTATTATATCTGTTATACCTCTGAACGTTTCTTCTTGCGGGATAGTGTTTATGCATACACTTTTCTAACTATGGCTAACAAAAAAAGTTTCACAGAAATGGCGTTCTTATGAGATTATTATGGGTTTTGAGAAAAGGGTTATCAAGATTTCTTATCATATGATCCATACATCACAGTAAAAGTAGAACTAGTAAAACATGGAAGAGAGCAAAACAAAAACTGATGGTCATCATGGTAAATATTATACAATCACATGATCAAGTCATCAAGTAATGGGAGGCTAAAGGGAAGTTTGATAACTCCACAAGCGAGAAGCAGAGACAAAATCCATATTGGAAGAATCCATTGAATTGTAAACATCAAAACTGGTTTCCCTGCAACATCAATCATCCGATTATGGAATTAGTTCTGTGATTAGGTGGAAGAGCTTTAGTTATTCGAGAAATAAACTTACCGGAAGAACGAAACTTAGACTCGGTTCGATCAACGAACATTTCTCCAACCTCTCGTAGCTTCTTCTCCAGCTTTCCTTCGAATTTATTAGCATGACCCAGAAGAAGCTCATCGAAAACTGTATTCATATCCATTTCCCTTTCAGAAGAAACAAAACCAAATAAATTTGTGCAGTGACGACTACAATTACATATTCGCAATTATATGTACCCTTCAGAATCACGATATGATCCAGCGCCAAATGCTCGCTCGATCTGAGCTATAGATGGCTTCTTGTTGTCTCGCCGTTGCTTCCGTGATAATTGCTGGTTTTTATTCTCTGTTTTTTGGGTGATTCTCGTCGGTTTCTTCGTAGATTCCGACGGAAGGGGAGATGGAGAGTCATTGGTTAAAGACGCCATAGTCGTTGAAGCTCTGGTCATGGAGAAGATACTGCTGGATAAGCCCACCATTGCCTCTTCTTGTCTTGTGTGGTTTCCGCAGCTTAGACTACACTTTTATATTATATTATTCTTATTATCTTTAAAGTATCCCTATTTTTTATTTATTAAACGAATTTATTTTCCTTGAAATATTATTTTCTATAAAATAATAGCAAAATCAATGTTCAAGGCTTCAAGCTAAAGACACGTTAGGCGCTAACGATTAAAACGTTTAATCAATATCTATGTGAGTTTACACGGTTTAAGTGTGTACCGGATAATAGTATATATTTATACAATTTGTAACGGAGTATTAATGAAGTAACATGATCCATGATTTCTCCGTAAACAAAGAACTAATCATTTACATTTTCTTGTCAACTAATAAATTACACTTTGATCGAACGTTTCTATTCATGATAATTTTGTAAAACAATGGCAAATTTAGTGTCCAATAATTTGATAGACGTTAAGCCGACGACGGCAACGTGTAAAGTATGAACTATTTAATGGGGCTTAGGTGATTTTACATGGTGTGACCGTTTTTATAACAAAATGTTATATTTTACAAACGAAGTAACATGATCTATAAACAATATAATTAAGGAATTACTTATTCAGAAAACCTAATTATTGCATATAGTAAGAAGAGAAATTTCTTTTAGCTAGAAAAAAAAAGGTAAGAGAATGACTACATCTGCTTCCTTTTCTTTGGGTCAACCTTTGATGCGTAATTAATTAACAGAGCCGGTTAACCGGGAATTTCAATTGGAAATAAACAATTCGTAAGGACTTGGAAATGGTTACATTAGTCATTACACCTGCAACTATCGTTTTCCCAAGGCTAAATCGTTCTAAACCAAACCCCACCCACTTTTAAACAACATTATCAAATTATTAAAAAGGGAATCATAAGAACACAAACAGAAGAAAATGATCCACCATTACAAAGATGAAGCAACTAGCTATTAATTAAAGCCACCAAAGAGAACCATTAGAAAATGGCAGATTCCGACATAGAGACCAGCAGCAACCACTCAACCGCATCAACTACAAGCGTTCATGTATCAGCTCTCGACGGGATAGTCAACGCAAATTCACTCTTCACGGTTGCAGTCTTTGTCGGAATCTCTTTCGACCAACCACGTGACCTCAACCTCGCGGACAGGACCGAGTGCTTCGCGGGACTAGACGTGGAACGAGACCTCGTTGTGTTCGAAGTCATCTCATTTGCCTGCTTCCTCTTCTCATCCATCGTGGCTCAAGGGATGAAGCTAACCATCAACTTGTTGAATAGCCAAGAAACAGACGAGGTTTTCAAAGCTAATATCAATACTGATCTGCTTCGGCTCGGTGTGGTTGGTGCAGCCGGCGGATCCATCTTGGGCTGTGTTTTCCTTCTGTTGGCAATGGTTGAAGTTATTCAGCTCCGTCTCGGGCTGCTCTCTTGTGGTAACTCATTGGCGATTCATACCGTGTTGGCGCTTGTGGTCTTGGTCTCCTCTGCTCTCAGTGTTTATATCTTCACTGTGTTTTACTCTTTCAGGAAATGATTGAATCAGTTTTATATATTAAGAACCTGATAGTTGTAAAAATAACATAATAAGTAAACATATGTATCTTGGTATCTGCGTAGAGAACGAGATATTGTTAACTAACGTAAAGCAAATATGTATGTTTCGGTTGAAAAGATTGTTACCGAGAATGTGAACTCTGCGAAACTCACTACATCACTCTCGGTATTTAGCAATACCACAAAGCCTCCAGCAATTAAATCAGCTCATTCCTTGAGAAATGAATACGTCACTACAGATAACGTAAGATCATACAAACTTATAAGCTAGAATAAAGCAATGGCGAAGCTATTGAAAGTGCAGACAAAGGAAATCAATAAACCAACCAAAAGAGAAAGATTTCAAATAGTTCATTTATTCATTTTATTCAATCTCCTTCAGCGATAACCAAATCTTCAAAAAATCAGCCATTTAGCAGGATCGATCTAGACAATCCGATGAAAAGTGTTCCTTGATTCTCATAGGCTTCCGTACCAAGGACTCGAACACGGTAACGGTCAGTGACGCAATAAGTCATTGAAGTTCGCTCTCTATCTATCACTAACGAACCCTTCCGTGTAATCAGTAGTCTTGTGGTTAAAACTAAATGACACAATTGCCCTTACCCCCTTCAATGCCCGATACGACAACGTTTATGTCTCCAGACTCGAGACGCTTGTTAAATGTTGATGTAGGTCCGGTGATAATCAAACGCGTCCTTATACTAGGCTGTCATGACAAGACTTGTATTATTAACATTTTCAATCCAGGTAGCAAATATGATTAGCAAAACAATATGATTTGATGTCACGTTGATGGATTGGAAACATGATTACTGTCTATATTTGGTAAATCCAAGTGATTGTGATTTCTATTGATTATAATACAATACCAAAAGAAGAAGCTAGTTAATAGTTATCAAATCATGATTGACTTTCCTTCAAAATAAATTTAGATGCTGCTGATTTGTTCATCCATAACTATCTTCAAACGCATTATTTATAGATAATAATGTGTGATAACATTTGAAACCAATCACATTTTTGTACCATTTCATACTGCTCAAAATTAAAAATTGTTTTTCTCTAGCATTTGAGGTTGCAGATAAAAAGCTTAAAATAAAAATTTTAAAATATATATTTTTATAAAAAAATAATAAATTAAATTTAAAATTAATATATATATATATATATATATATATAATTAATTAAAAGTATGATTTGAATATTAAATTTCAAAATATATTAAATAATCAATATTTTCTAATTAATATTTACAAAATACCTATCATAATTTACATTTTATGTTTATAATATCTTTAAACTAAATTATCTTGATAAATAATTTTTAATCACTAATATATATACATAAATCTTTAAAACTAAATATTTTTGAATATAACATTAATCTTCACAAAAATAAGTTTTTCATTAAATCATTACTTTCATCTAATTTTTTTAGAATACAAATAAATGAAAATATGTACACATATTTTTATTATTAATTCTATTGAATACATACGTTTTATATTTTATTATAATAATATAATTTTAATCGCACTTGTTTTAATCGCTACGTCAGTCATATAAATCGATTGAAATCAATCGTCCGCTTTCACAAATCCCACATTCGCAATCACACCCGCTACGTTTAGACAAATCACATCCTTGCTAAAAGATTAGTTGGGCATAATGATATCATCCTTTGACGTAACACGTTAAATTATTGATTCATTTCCTGTTGTATAAAAATTTGTTTTTATGCATTGTTACCATTTGAAGTTGAAACGAATTGATGTTATTTGTATTTTTTTTTGTCAACATAATAATGTTGCTTTAATATTTTTATTATCATTATAAGGTGATGGATTCAAGACATGTGTCATGAATTTCAGAGATGACCATTATTGTACCACATAATATTGTTTGTACTTTTGAAAAAATGAAATGTTATGTAAACTCTTTTCTGTCTGTTTTTCATTTCAGAAATTTAAATGTATAGTTGAATTATATATATATATATTGACTGAGGTTATTCTTGTTATCTTTATTAATTACACGCCACTTCACTTTTCTACACAATTGCATAAAAGCTCTAGCTGCAAAAGTTACACGTAGAGAACGCGAGAAGCCATGGTGCTCGTGAGATTATAAGCTACGGGAAGTATAAGAGGTCTTTTGTGGAAGAACTTGAGTCTAAAGGTGAGATGAGAGTTTTCGTTGACGGTAGCCTGAGTTTTGTGAAGTAGAGCAGCTACTTTGTCTCAAAATCATAGAGAATTTCCAAAACAAATTACTGGATGACTTAAAAAAATAAAAAAAATACTGGATAATATATGAGAAAGAAGATAATATTTGGTGTTGGTAGCTCTGGCTCAACCGGCATGTCATATGACAACCCAAAAATGAGAACTAACAAAGTTGTGAGTATGAACGTCAACGGTGTGGAGGAGACTGATTTAACCTGCTTTGGTTTCCGACTTCGAAAATTTAATGAACGTACGTTCCAAATTTCTTGGTTACAGAAAAATAATTGTTTAGAATAATGGTTACTAAAATAATCTTGATGCGGTAGATGATCGACACTCATCATAAAAAAATGTTGATGGAGATAGACAACAAGACTACGTAGATGGTAATTGTTAAAAGACAAGTGAATAAGAGCCTTTTGTTTCGACTAAGGAAATCAAATGATCACTACACAGCATTTAGTAACCTGTGTTGCGAATATATTGACATATAAATTCCGGTCCCGTCAAATAGGCCTATATTATAAAATAATAATAATAAAAACGATAATAAAGTGAAAAACAAAGCCGTGAGCTCATGTTAGTCCGTTGTAGATAAGAGAGTCAAGTAAAAAAGAGTCAAACTAAAAATCAACTTCGAGGTGATCGCTAACTAATTCCAACTAGTCATTTAATGCATCAAAGATAAACAACCGTATCAACAAAATTATAATACCAAATGAAACAGAATTAATGAAGACGTTGAACACAAATTCGAGGATATAAAAAACAAGGGAGAAAAAGACAATTCAATTATGACTATACTAAACTATACATTACTTTCATACTTGGATTTCTCTGTTGTTATCCTTGTATAACACCCTTATTTATTACCATATTTAATCTCCTATTTCTACATAAAATCTATTTGTTATTTGATCTTTAATTCCTAAACTCTTGTTTATTGCAAAATTGCAACTCGATTTTCTTTTTTTAAGAAGATAAACTTAATCCTTAAATTATTGTTCTTTATAAATATTTTGATTGTTGAGATTTATACACATAAAGTTAAATCGTTTGAATCTTTTTGATATATTATAAAATATATTTCATATTAATTTTTATTTTTTTATAATTAAAACTAAAATTAATCCATTTTTACGGATTAATTAACAATTCAGTTTGTTGTTGGTTTATAATCGGTTCGGTTTACTTTAGTTGGGTTCATGTGTTTATATATCAAATGGAAAACAGTTTATGTTCTTTTTATATTTTAAAATAACTGACGTTTTCTATAATTTATACAAATAAATATTAACAAATGACTCTTTTTACTTTTTAAAAATTAAAAAATTTAATACTAAAAATGATGAAAGAAATTATCATAAGTTATTATATTAACTTTTTAACTTATATAAAAATCTTTTAAAATATCAGTTAAAACAAAATAAAAAATTATATAATAAATATTTGAGAAAGTTTTTTATTTTTTCAACATAGTTTAGTAGCTTTAATATCCATTTGAACATTATAGGTGTTGGGTTCGAACTCCATACTTATGTCATGAATTTCAGATGTTATCACTATTATGCCACATGATTCCGACTACTTAAAATTTTTAAAGTCTGAAATAGTACAAATGTTATAATTTTTTCTTTTGTTTCTTTTTACAGTTGGTTTAAATATTAATGATTGTGTATAAGTTTGATCTTAATTGTCTTTAATATATATTATATTGAATATAAATATTTTGACTGGGAATCTCAAACAGTAATTGACAGTACACATGATTGACACATGCTACTAGTGAAGTGATAAACAATATGAGAGAGGAAATAATTGAGGAAGATAAGGCAAAATCTTGTGATGAAAGATTCCGAGTCTTATAACAATATAGTTGCGCATGTCGCCTTCTCGGGCCGCAATCTTCTACATGGTCCGCATGTCGGCAAAATACTGTCTTTAATTTTACTTCATACCCGCTTCCGCTTTTGTTACTTTCGCTGTGTGTAAAAATACAATCTATGATGTAATAAAATTAGTTTTCTTGAGACAAGTCATTGGCTTCGTGGGAAAGTACCGCAGATATTAATATGGATAGATCCATAAACCTTTTTATTCATGTGGACTTCATGCGTCTTGCACCTGAAGCCAACGAAAGCAAATTTGTTTTTCCTCCTTCGTTCTCTTCCTCTTGCTATTTATTTTGTGCCGCTTTTTAAAGCAAGTTGAAGATGATAATTACAAATATATATATATATATAAATATTTTGTTTTGACTCGTTTTGACGTCGTAGATCTCAAATCTTATTCACTGATCAGAGCACTGTGCCCTTCCCTCTGGCAAACCGATTTCTTCACATTTTTTTTTCTTTTACCATGCACGTGTATTTCTTCACAATGTCTATGCCTTTGTTTATTAATATAGATTTACAAAATATATAAACTTAATATATATCGGGAAACGAAGTTTGTGAAATGTGAAGTTCACATGGGCATACAGTTTGTTTCGACTTCTGCATAGATTCCATGAATTGGAATATTTTTAAAAATTATGGATAATACTAGCTTCTTATAAAATCTCAAATGGTCAAATAATCTGTTACAGAAAAATGTGATGTCTTATTGTTTTCCATAAAAGCAAACAATTTCATTAGCCTTCGTAAAACAAACCACTTTTCTTAAAAACAAAATTGCTCAAAATTATCCCAAACCATTCATAAAATAATGTCATTAATTTTTATAAAGCGCAATACAGCTAAAAGTTGCACGAATTCATGCACAATAGTAATGACCATCGAATTTTAAAATGACTCGTTCACTTTTATCTTTAATTTGTTTTTTTTTCTTAAAACATATCTAAATTTGGATAATCGTCTCGTTTGATTTAAAAATCAATAATGGTTACTAAAATTGTGTTATTTTATGATACTTTTTGTAACATCATCGTATGATACTTACCCATTGGATTACTTTGCAATTTTGGATTAAAATATGTACCAGTAATTGGCTTTTCGGTGAACTTCAATTATTTATATATGGAACTGCCACTTGGCATGGTGACAGAGCGTGCAGTTCACCCTCCGGATCGACGGTGGTAATAGAAAGGTGGTCACTTTCATGCTTAGACGACACGTATGCAATTTCCAGGCTGTTTCAAGCTGTCATTTATCGACGCGGCTTTCTTTGCTTCGTACGCAACACACGCCTCCCTTTTATATTTAATTTCTAATTGTTTGATATTCGATGGTCATTGGTTAACGACAATGCAGACAGAAAGAAATCAATTTGTCCGCTCCAAACTATTCATTGCAAAAAAAAAAAATTCTATGTTCAATTATATAAAATGTTTTGAATATCTTTTTCTGTTTTCTTTGATTTTCTCAAATTTCTATAAAAAATCCATATCTATTTAATATGATACAAATATTAATATTTGTAATATGTTGGTTGAAGTATGTATAACCAAATATTAAATAACAATTATATCTAAAAATCAAATATTAAATTTTTCTTAATTTATGCATTTTAATCAAAACATCTTATTACTTTAAATACAAAATTAAAAAATATAAATCATAATAATTTATTTATCTGCCCAAAACACAAAAACAAACTATTCGTAAATAATTTATAGATTTAAATTTTGTATTGCCAAAATATAATAATTTATCTATTTTCACACTTTATAAATTTAAAATTTTCAAATCTTATAAATTTATTTTTATTTTAAATTAACTTTACAGTTTTATGATTTCATAGATATATGCAATGTAATGAAGTCTTATCTATAATTTCTATGACTTCTAGAATAAATTGATTTTGAATTATTTCAAATGGATGGTATTCATAGTTTTACCAGCTTAATGATATGCTGTGAGGGTAAAATAAAAAATTAAATTTAACCTTTAATCATTTTTTTGTGATTTTTGCTAACATATAATTTATTTGTTTATACTTTTTTGTTTATTCATATTTTTCATCAAACTAATATACGATTCAGCAAAAACTTAATATATAACAGATTGCCTACAGTTTAACTAAAATTTTAACAAAAAATAGTTTAATTTTTTAGCAATATAGTTAAATATATATAAAAATTACTTTAAACATATTGTAATTCTATTTTGATTATTATGATAAAAACTAATATATAAATTTTATTTATAGAGTTCTACACTAAAATTTGATTTTAACTTTATTTTTTAATATGCATATTGTTTTATTTGTTTATCTTTTTCAATATTCTACAATACTAAATACTACATTCTGCTATTTTGGTTTTTTCTTATTTTATTAACTACTTAACTAGTTTTTATTCTTTTATATTAAATTTCTAAATCTAATAGATTGACAACAAATCGAGCAAAATTTAATTTCTTCAAACTCTAAAACATACAAAATCAACCTTAAAAATTGGATTTCCATATCAAAATAAAAAATTTAATGTTTACTCAATTAAATGATTAGTGCATAAAATTTAATGTTATTCCTGTTGAAAATTATATTACTCAATTTCCTAGATATGAAAATAGATGAAAAGAGACTTAACAAATTGATGTGGATATCTATATTCACAAAACTGCATTTTTATCTTTTGTCTAATATAACTTAAGAATCAAACATATATAAACTGATATGATTAAAGAATAACTGATTTATAGGAAATTGGTTTCTGATATACGTTAAAATAAAACGTCATAAAACGTATTAACAGCCATTTAGATGGCTAGGGCTAGCGTATCCAAACGGGGTTTTACCAACTAAATTATTGTCAATCATTTTTTAAGTATACAAGATGTCTTAGATATTTCAAAGGTTAACCCTAAAAAAGCACCCAAAAACTTATATATTTTGATAATCTGAGAAAAAGGAATAATTCTAATCCTGGTATTCATGCAATTTAGGTGCCCCTACCTACTATTATGAGTGGTCTCCCTGCCACCTCATTTCAATTGATGGCAATTCACATTTTTGTCTGTACAATTACATTTCTTGTAACACTATATTTATTTTTTATTCCTTTCCCAATTGTTATTGCTCTTTTTCTGGTATGGTTTTTATATTTTTGTATGTTTTGCAAGAAAGACGCTAATTTGTTATGACGGATGATTTGATACCATATTCATTTCCTGTCTTCCACCAGAAGGAAACATCAATGCGAGATATTGATTGCAATCCACAAAGGAATCAAAAATTACATGTGTTTGTATTATTTTTTGGGTTGTGAATTAATCTGAAATAATAGCGATTTCTTAATTAATATTGTAAAATGATCTTGATGAGTTATTCGCTGTATTCTATACTTGCGAAGAACACATATAATTTTCAAATATTCTCCTGAAAAAAATAATGATTTTGCAAAAATGATTGGGATTCTCTAGTTGTTACATGCACACATGAAATGAACGAAAGTTTTTTTTAAAAAAATTAAAATCTAGGTTTACCTCGACTAAAACAAACTAATAATTAACTTCAGTATACTTCGATTCGTCTTAAGATATTAGATTGTTGATATATTGTAGCTAGTTGTTTATGACAGTCAAAACTCATCACATAAGGTAACACTTATCGACATCAAACGTGGAAAGAAGAATCAATAATTTTTTTTTTCTAACATAATCTAATATATTTAATATTCTTTATAATATTGCATAGATTTGAATTCCAAACATATATCATCAATTTCAAATATGATAATTATTGTGTTACATGATTCTGACCAATAAATTTATTCTTTAAAAAGAAGAATCAATAAGTTTTTTTTCTTCAAAAAAGAGAATCAACAAGGTTAACTATTTCTATTGAAAAAGAAGATGTATACTATTATTTATCGGACGTTTACAATCTCTTAGTTTTGATATAACTCTGTATACGTTTTCGTGGTAAAATCATATATAGACGAACTATCAAAATCATGCGAGAAATTTGAGTTTTTTGTTAATGTAATAATGCAGTGATGGGTCGAATCAGAATGAGAAATATTGAATTCATAATATTATGTCGGGTACAATAAATATACTAATAATAATAATAACGTTATTATTGATGTTAAAGAAAGAATATTTTTTATTATTAAATATAGTTCTCTAGCATAACCACTACTTATGTGTCCGTTGTTATACGTACATTTTGATTATTCCGTTGAATATAGTTTTATAGCAAGTATAATGTATGGTATTGAAAAATGAAAAGGCACCTGGAAATATAAATCGTTATTCTGTATTTTTTGTCATTAATTTCCGTGATTCTTGTTTAGCTGAAACCTAAGGTGCTGTAAAATTGTAAGGTGATAGATAAATCCAAATTAAAAAAAAACAAAATAATAATAGTTGGCAAACAATAAATAGTATATATATCTTACTTTTAATAAGAGATTATTTTTATTTTTTACCACATGATCCAATAACCTACAATCCGAACAACTATATGGAAACCAAAAATCATATATAATTAGTTTTATATTACAGAATTTCATTTATAGTTAATAAAATTTATGAATTTAATTAAAGATAATTTTAGGTATTACATTAAACTAATTAAACCTGTTTTAGAACAATAAATTAACTTAACATGTTTCTAAATAATAAAATACTGAATTTTAATTTAAACAATTTTTATTAATAATTAAATATAGATAATATGACAAAACAAATAAATAGTTTAAATTATATATTAATTTTTTTTGAAAAAAATAGAATACCCATTGTTTTTGTGTATTCTATCCAATATAACATAATATTTTTACTTAATATAACATAAATTAAATTGAAGAATAAAGTATAATTAAAAGTTTTTCTATTCATAAGAGAAAACAATAGTTATGATTTAAAAGTGATTCACACAGATTCTCGGTCCATGTGCACATAAACCAATTAGAGTATATCTCACCAGTTTGTTTTAGTATTAAAAATAATAAACATTGAAAAAGAACAAAGAAATAGAAAATGCTTAATAATAATAATGTTATTATATACGTTAAATACTCTTTAAAAGACTCTTTGTCAATAAAAATGCTTTTATATGAAAGTTTTTATGACAAAGTGGAACATATAATTAAAATGTCTAAATTAAATAGAGTATATATTCAGTGAGTAATTAGTAATTTTTATCGTTTTATTTATTTATTAACTTTGTTCAGAAGTGATGCGATTAGCTAATATATTATAGAGAGCTAATTGATATACACGAAATGACAGTTACAAAAAGGTATTTATTAAATGTCAATTACGGATGCATTACTCCTCAAAATCATTTAAATTTGTTTAAAATAATACCCGTAAGTTAAAAAAAACAGATGTATTAGATATAATCGTCATAAAAAATAGATATGATCATATAATTCAAGTTGCTCTTCCATTTTTATATAATTATCGTTTTAACTTTTAACACACAGATTAAAATTTTTTTTTTTTTTTATATTTTCTAAATAAAAACATCATTAGTTGCATACATAAACTCAATCTACCTAATAAAAAATTAAATGTAAAATATAAATAATCATAAAACATTAAAAACTAATAAATTTTGCATTGAAAACTAAAAAAATACTTATAAAAAATATAGAAAAAGAATTCTAAAACAACAATTAAACTAAAACAGAGAAAATATAATTTAAAAATATTAACGTTTGACTATTTCAATATTGTTATCAATGAAATATATTTTGTGCTAGATACTACCAAGTCTATGAAAATTGAGAAAAATCATAGATAAAACATTCCGGCAAATCTAAGCAGTTGATGTAATAGTATTCCCCATAATGTTGTCTAGAAAAATGTATTTAAAATATTTCTGAATATAATTTAGGTGGACCTGATCATAAATAGCTATAATTATATAAGGTTTATCTGTACAGTGATTTTCGCATGGGAAAGCATGTAACCAACAAATGTAAATCAAATAAAAATACTAAGAAAGTGACGTAACATCATGAAGTTAAAAAGGATAGAGATGAAAAAAAAAAAAAAAAAAAAATCCGTAAAAACGGCCGTCAACGGAAGCAGACTCAGGGCCTACCGTTTAGATCTACAGAAATAAGACACGTGTATGAATCAGATGAACAATGGGGGCCATAAATTTGAACGGCGCACAGTTACTGAAACTATACCCTTCAATGGATGGTGGGCCCGATTACACGTGGAGCCATCACGTGCTGTCAGTTCGAGTTTCCCGAAGGGTACGAATATATCTTTAATAAATTCTATTTTTTTAACATCTGATATAGAAACTGGCCGTTAATGACGGCGTTAAGCAATGGACGGGAATCTCATTTAATAATTTGACATTGACGGACGCGGCCGTTACCGAGTTTTCTTGTCGCACGATGGTTCCAAGTACGTTAATTTTGTCAATTGTTCGAGAGAGTATTTGTGAACAAAATTTACTTCATTTAATGTGTGTGGCAATAATTTGCATTACTTGTAAAACGTGATTTAAAGCGCTGGTAAAAAAACTAATTATACACTTAAATGAAAATAGGTTGGAGTAGTACTGTGTGTGATTCAGATTTTGTCGGATTACATGTGTAAACTGTAATTACATGCAATATCATAGTATAATTTTTTATGATGACTTCATTTATTATAAATCGGAAATATAGGGTCTTATCGAACTACGAATTGTTGCAAGTAATTTTTAAGGCTCCCTACGAGTATTAGGTTTTCATGCTTTGTAATTTATATAATCGAAAATTTTAAATAAACAAATGTCATAGCTTTCATGTGTATTTAAGAGATAATTACTTTAAATGTTTTTCCTTCTGATTTTTTTAATTGTCGTTATAGAAAAATTATCGTAGATTAAAAAGTCATGTTAGTTGACTGTTTTAACTTTATACTATTAGTATAATGATTTTTATATATAATTAGTTTTTAATATTTATTTACTAAAAATAGTGTTGAAAAAAAAAGAACAATAGATAATTAAAAACAATAAAAAAATTCTAGAAGGACAAATTCTAAAAGGAGAGGGATTATATATTTTTGTTTTTAAAACTAATATGTAGTTTCTTGTTGTCTTCGAGTGTAAAATGCTAGTTATATTATATTTAGACTTTGACAGTAATCATAGATTAGCATGTTGACTAAAGTAAAAATAGGTCTAGTTAAATTAAAACCTCTTTCAAGTTAAAAAGATCAAAATGCATATACGATGATTTTCATCAAAAAAATTTTGTCAAATTTTCATCAAAACTCAATCGTTGAATTATGACGTCGACCAAAAAAATATGTGAGTGATCGTTATTTAATTGTACGCATCTTTAAATTAGAGAAGATATCTAATAAGGTTCAAAACGACTCGAAAATTGAAACGCACAGGTCCGATCATTTCCCAAAACCCAATCGCAGAATCAATTTCTGAATATATATATATGGATGTAGTACCAAAGTTACTGTGAATGTGAAATGTAACCAAAAATTACTATTGTTTTTTTTGATCGTACGCATTTTTAGATTGATGTTTTCGATGGCTGGGGTTAAAGAAATAGAAGTTTCGTATATACTTGTATATATCTATATTAAGTTTTTAAAAACCTGTCACTGTGAAATTATTTTTTATCGTTTTAAACCCGAACAATAAAATAATGACATGAACTGAGTTCAGCTTTTAAGTAAATTTTAATTAACCACTGGAAAAGCATCTTCAGTTCTCCATCAAAATAATAAATAAAAAGCCCTAAATGCTAAATCTATATTTTTTAAAGATTTGACAAAAGGTTAATGATTCTCAGTCTTCTTCATACTATTTCATAACCATGTCGGTTTAAATACATCACTGTAGTAGATCCACGAATTTTTACTAGTCGATGAAATCTTGTGATTTAAACTTGACATATGAAATACCTTGTTCAGCAAAAACCAAAGTAACTATTATCTGATATGTGATTCGTTGGACGTCGAGCCCTATCACCACCATTTTTTTATATTTATTATAAAGTTTATCCATTTTTAAATAATAAATATTTTTTCTCAAATAAAATTGATAATTGATTTTGAGTATTATTAGTTCGTATGATCATTGAAGTGGAAGTAGCAGTGAAAAACAAAGCAATCCTCACCCAATGCTCGATTGCTTAAGATTCATCACCTAGTCACATGTTCCTCTTATTCCTCACCCTCCAAAAAAAAAAAAACAAACCATAGATCCGAGATCGGAGCCAAAAATTCAGACCCCATCAAAGATAATATATCGAATCAGATAAGAAATGAAGAGAGATCTTCATCAATTCCAAGGTCCCAATACTCGATTGTCCAACCACGGGACAGCATTCGCCGGTTCTTCTTCTTCTTCTTCTACTTCGCCGGCGGTTTGTGCTAAAGACAAGATGATGATGGTGAAAGAAGAAGAAGACGGTGGAAACATGGATGAGCTTCTCGCTGTGTTAGGTTACAAAGTGAGGTCCTCGGAGATGGCGGATGTTGCTTTGAAACTCGAGCAGTTAGAGACGATGATGTGTAATGTTCAGGAAGATGGATTATCTCATCTCGCGACGGATACTGTTCACTACAATCCATCGGAGCTCTACTCCTGGCTTGATAATATGCTCTCGGAGCTTAATCCACCGGCGGTTGTTCCGTCTGGGTCTAATTGTTTGAATCCGATTCTGCCTTCCCCGGAGATTAATGACTCGTTTCTCACCGGAGCTGGAGATTCTTCGACCATTACTTCGGTTGGTGGTGGTTTCGCGGCTTCCGATTACGACTTGAAAGCAATTCCTGGAAACGCGATTTACCAGAGATCTAACCAATTCGCGATAGATTCTTCGTCTTCGTCGAATCAAGCTAGGATTAATAGTCTGAACAACAAGCGTTTGAAATCATGCCCGAGCCCTGATTCAATGGTTACATCGACATCACCGGCTGCGCAGATTGGTGAGGTCATAGGAACGACGGTAACCACCACCACAGCGACGGCGGCTGAGTCAACTCGGGCAGTAATCCTGGTCGACTCGCAAGAAAACGGTGTTCGTCTAGTCCACGCGCTTATGGCCTGTGCGGAAGCTATCCAGAATAACAATTTGACTCTAGCGGAAGCTCTTGTTAAGCAGATTGGATTCTTGGCTGTGTCTCAAGCAGGAGCCATGAGAAAAGTGGCTACATATTTCGCCGAAGCTCTCGCACGGCGGATTTACCGTCTCTCTCCGCCGCAGAATCAAATCGACCATTCTCTCTCCGATACGCTGCAGATGCACTTCTACGAGACTTGCCCTTACCTCAAGTTCGCCCACTTCACAGCGAATCAAGCCATCCTCGAAGCTTTCGAAGGCAAGAAGAGAGTTCACGTCATCGATTTCTCGATGAACCAAGGGCTTCAATGGCCGGCGCTTATGCAAGCCCTTGCGCTCCGAGAAGGAGGTCCTCCGATTTTCAGGTTAACCGGAATTGGTCCTCCGGCGGCAGATAACTCCGATCATCTCCACGAAGTTGGCTGTAAATTAGCTCAGCTTGCGGAAGCTATTCACGTCGAATTCGAGTACCGTGGCTTCGTCGCCAATAGCTTAGCCGATCTCGACGCTTCGATGCTCGAACTTAGACCGAGAGCAACCGAATCTGTGGCGGTTAACTCTGTTTTCGAGCTCCACAAGCTCCTAGGCCGTCCCGGCGGGATAGAGAAAGTCCTCGGGGTTGTGAAACAGATTAAACCGCTGATTTTCACGGTGGTCGAGCAAGAATCGAACCATAACGGACCGGTTTTCTTAGACCGGTTTACTGAATCGCTACATTATTATTCGACCCTGTTCGATTCCTTGGAAGGTGCTCCGAGTAGCCAAGACAAAGTCATGTCGGAAGTTTACTTAGGGAAACAGATTTGCAATCTCGTTGCTTGCGAAGGTCCAGACCGTGTTGAGAGACACGAAACACTGAGTCAATGGGCAAAGCGGTTCGGTTCGTCCGGTTACGCGCCGGCTCATCTCGGGTCTAACGCGTTTAAACAAGCAAGTATGCTTTTGGCTTTGTTTAACGGCGGCGAAGGTTATCGTGTGGAGGAGAATAATGGGTGCCTGATGTTAGGTTGGCACACTCGACCGCTCATAACAACCTCCGCTTGGAAGCTCTCGGAGGCGCACTGAGTTGACTCGAAGCTGACAGGTGGTGGTATGGTGAGTTGTCTCGGTTATTTGAGTTTAAATCAATGGACCGGCGATGACATATGTTCGGACCAGAACAAAACCGAACTGAATCGAACCGTTTTGCCCTTTTATTTATTTATTTTCACCTGTAAAATTCTTATATCGTTTTGTTAGGTCATTTTAATTTATGCTTTTTTTGGGGTAAGTCAAATAGGCAGAGAATGGATTTACTAAATATTTATGTAATTTAAAATAATACCTCATCTTCAAGGCAACATAAAAAAAAGTCTCTTACCTTCACAATGTGGTATTAGACAACTAGTGATATTGAATATTTCTAAATAAGTGAATGAGTTTTTAAAAGTAAAGATGAGAAAGAAAAAGGCTTGAGAGCGAGAGATATTTAATTGTTACAAAGAGTACTAACTACTAAGGGATACTTTCAAGGTTGGGAAACTTTTTATTAAAATGAAGTTTGATATAACTGTTTTTGCTTATATATCTAATTTCATATTGGTGCCATCGCAATATCACATGATGGAATGGGTCTTTTCATATTTATTTATTGAAAAATAATTTTATGAGTTAAAAATTAATAAATAAATTTTTAGATCCGATATTTGATTAAATTTAGATCCGATATGAGTCATTTATGTTAAATTTAAATTTTTCAAAAAGTTTAGATGGTTTAATTAGAGTTGACTGCATTATATATTCAGTTCAGTTCACATTTTATGCTTTATGGCAGTGGGTCTAGCGTAGTTTGCGCCTATTTTTGTATTGTTTTTAGCCTAATTTTAGTTTGTATTAACCTAATTTTAGTTTGTAATAACTTATTCATAAATTCTGATATCATTAACATAAAAATAGTATTTGTGTTAAAAAAAACCGTCAATGTAAAAACATTTTGTTTGCAGGGCTCTGTAACTAATTAACGTGTTTCTTTTTTTTCATATATAAGGAATGAACAAACACTCGTACATAGACTTATTCGAGCTGGAGAGAAAAAAAAGGCTCATACGAGATATATTAATATTTGTTTTGTCTATGCGTATTACAATTCTTATAAAACTCTAAAATCTGGTAGATGCATTGTTTATTAGCAAAGTGCATACTATTAATTTAAACCGCCGGAACAATTTTAAAAATAAGACGCGATCGTAATTATTAAAAGTATAACGCATACACAATGAGCTCGATGTTCTAAATAATACTCAAAATATTGGGAATTATCTCTTTTAGTTATATGATTAATATAATAAGGTTCCAGAAATTAGTATATGCCCTGAAAAGGATTGAGCCGACCCATATCATTGTTTAACAATTTAACTGCATAATAATCTTTATTAATTATGCAGAGTTATTAATCTTATCTTACTAAATGCAATAAGTTTTATTTTAATTAGATACAAAGGAAGGGTCCCACACAACCAAGTTGCCAACTTGCATGTGTGCGCAAATTCTCCTTTGACCCCACGCTTGATTATTATTTTTTTCTTTGCTCTATCAAATCTCGAGCTCCAATATCATATTATAAGGTCCATATATTAATCTATCGCTGTCCTTTCAAATATTTATACCACAATATATTTTATTGTTATATACGTCTAACCATATAGAAACATTGAATTTCTGCAATAATTTTCAGCAAGATTCGATATTTCTACAACTTTTATAATAGTGTGAATCGAATGTGCATTTCCCTTCAAATATTATTTGTTCGTAGCTAACAATACAATGCATTTTAGAACACAAAAAATATATCCTTCTTTTACGTTATTTTTTGGTGGTAGGATAATTATGTGAAACGAAGAACAGACATAATTTTGATAAAATCGGATCAAACTAGGTTAGATTAACATAATTTTGAAACTTAGAAAAATAATTAGCATCAAAGCCCGACAAAAATATAATTCTATTGTTTTCCCAAAAATTGGATTTGATTGTTTATTACTTTGTTTTGTAAACTCAAATACATGATAAACAGTTTGTTTTTTTTCGTATATCGAAAGATTAAAACAGTGACTTATTATATAAAAAAATTGGAGCAGACGTAAACCTAACAGTCAAACGTAAAATATATAATTATTTTAAATAAACCTATTTAACCATTTCAAGATCGGATCACCATTGAAATCCTGTATGGCTATTCTAATTTACAGCAAAGGATCGACTTTGCATTAAAAAATTATATATATTCGGTCCATTGATTTGTATACGTCAGAATTTTTTTTGGGTGAGTAGGCGGCCAGTTTAAATAATGCTACGTCGTTGTCATTGTTTACTTTAATTTATATATAAAATAATGAAAAGAAAATCGAACATATATTACTCACCTTTCTATTTATATCTCTCGTTTTTTGGTGTCAACTTTTATTTCTAACTTTATAAGACCACGATATTATACGAGTTACATTTATAGACAACTTTATAACACGGTGAGATGGCTTATACGTAAACAAATTCCAGTGAGTAGCTTTAAATTTTTTAACTTCTTTTAGGTTAAGAAAAATGTTATTTCTTAATTCTTGAAAAGTATAAATTTCTTGGGGGTTTTCTAAAAGAATGGTAAGGAAAAATATATATTTGTGAACCTGGGAATAGAGCAGTGCATGTCAAGGACCAGTTAGATGAATGTGACATTTATTTTTTTTATCCACCTAATTCTGATTTATCCATATTCGTACGTTCATTATTAATAAGTTTTACTTTTTCGGAGAATAATAATAACTTTTTATTTGTTTTTCTTTTTATCATATATTTGTTGACCAAATTTTATTGGGCATTTAATACTTCTTTCGTTTTTTTGTCAACATACTCCTTTCGTTTTTTAAAACACATGTTTCATAATCAAATTTTAATTTCTTTTTAATATATGTGAAAAACTAAAATTATCTACTAATTTTAAACACAAAGTAAATAGCACAATTTAGACAGTATTATTATTCATCAATCAGTAACCTTGCACCCAAAAAAGTGTCATGAATCAGGTGAAATAGCATTTCAACTCACTATTGAATCACGATAAGAATTAATGCTTCTCTCATTCCATAGATGTACATTTTTATCGCAGTTACCTGTGCCAATAAGATGATAATCTATGTGCACTTAATTTCGCAGTTATTGTATATATTTATTTAGGATGTAAAATAATTGCACTAATTTATTGAAATATGAAAATACGAGCAAACGTGCCATAGCAATAGGATCATAAAGAGGTGATAAATAGTCAAAATTACCTGAGTCCATAATAACTATTTCTGAAATTTATGATTTAAATTTGAACTTAACATTTTACAATATTTAAAAAATATTAAAATTGATAGACTAAATTAAAAAAATGATAAATAAACTTTGTTGCTTCTCATAGTAGAATTGAGATACCACATGATGTGCAGCATGAGGTAATGATGGTAAACGGGATTCCTCACATTTAATCCAGGAATTGATGCTAAAAAAATACAGCTCTACATGTTGAAATTTATATGTAATTGTGGAAAATAAGATCCACAAAGCAAAGCAATGTATCTTTTTTTTGTTAGTCAAGATGAAACTGTTTTTGAATGTTATACAATATTGGTTTTTGGAATATATATACACAAATGTTTTTTAATTGAATTTTTTATTTAATTAATTTAACATAATAATTTTAATATTGCGAGGTATTGGGTTCGAACTTGAATTTGAAAAGTAATATTATTGTACCATATGATTTCTATCACAAAACTGATTTATAATTTTTTTTATTATATCAATAATTACAAAATATATTTCATTTTTTTGCTGATGTAAATCTTTAAATGGTTGTGATGTATTGTAGCTTCATAAAGAAAATGACAGCCGATAAAATGATTAAAGATGAATAATAAAAAATATAAATTAAGTCGCTATCATATATGTGTACAGATCTTCTCATGTAGTCAATCTACACGTTTATAAGTCGCTAAGCATATTAAAAAAAACTTTATTAATTTAAATATTATGTCCATTTGTTACTGTTACATTTTAGATATCAGATGAAAAAGTGTAAATGAATGTAAAAGAAATTTGAAACAAAATTCAAACCAGACTGTGGGATAGATAGTTGTTTTAATAGTTTGCCTTAAACATGTAAAATATGTCAACTATAACAAATAATTAACATAATTAAATATCATCTAATGTTTTATGTTTATCAACCTTTAAATTTTTATACAAATATTTGAAAATTTTCCAAGGTTTTGAAATTATATATTTATGTAAATATTGTTGTATTTACCATGTAAAATTATTATTCATATTCCTCGTTTTAGTTTTCAATTTTGTTACATCTAACTTAAAAACAAATCTAATCTAGTTGCAGTAATCCAAAACCTAACATTTTATATTAAATATCATTTTACATAAACTCTTAATGAACAAAAAAGAAAAAAACAAACAATAGTGAAGATGATGAATTTCGTCACTTTATTACAGAAATTCAACTCACCAAACTAAAACGTAATTTTGATCGGACTAGTGTAAGAAAAAGAAATAATGCATGTAAATGCCATTAAGAGGAAAAGAAGAGGGTAAAAGCGTATAATCATGGGTACAAACGCTTTTCAATAGAAGTAAAATTCTAAAAAGTGAGTTATCTGATTATAGTTTTCCTACTTTTAATCAGATAAAATGAAAAGGCAAATGTGGGAGTTGAAATCTGATTGTAGTCATGAGTCAAAACTTCTCTTTTATCCACAATTGGCCGAAGATCAGGTACCTTTACGGTAAGTTTAATGTTACAATTATATATCAGCCCAATAAACGATTGGGCCGAGACATAAAAAGCCCTAAATAACAATAAACATATTAATATAAAAAAGTCCATAAATAATCAATCGAACGAGCAAAGCAATTTCGCGCGCTTACTAGCTAAGTACTCTCACTCCCTCTGTGTTTTGTTTCCGTTAAACCCTTTCACTTCCCTTCTGGTCGTTTGAGATCGAATCCTTCTTCAAGCCCAAAAAGTATCACAGAAAGAGGTCGAACCGATTTTCCCCCATGGACTGAATGCTGAAAAGAACAAAATGTACATAATATAACCAAAGCCATTAAGAAATAAGAATTTGAAATCGGGAGAGAAACAAATATCAGATAGTGAAAATGGAGCTGAGTAAGACAAGACGGAGTCTGGTCGCGTCGTCTGAAGAAAGTTGCCGATCAAAAATGTCGAAGTTGGAAGAGAAGTCTCGGGTCCGAAAGAGAAAGTTTTGGAGGTGGAAAATTAGAGTGAGATTAAGGAAAGGGTTAAGTAATGAAATCTAGGGTTTGGGATTGGTTGTCCCGATTCTTCATCCGCAAGCAAAGCACCCAATTCTACGGAATCATCTCGGTGCAGTATTTTTGTTATTTTTTTTATTTCCTTATACAAAAAGGTAGGCCCGTTAATGATATCCTCAAGCCCATTTTTATGGTATTTCTCTTTTATAATAACTCTGGGTTGTGCTATTTAATCAACGTTGAAAAGTAGACTCTTCTATAAGTCGTAATTTTATTTTAGAATTGTGTGAATTATATAAGTCTATTTTTATCAAGAAGAATAATACGGTTTCACCAACAAACATTAAAAAAAAAAAAAACAGTTTCTTTCTTTGTTTGTTTTTAGGTAAATTATTAACAAACAAGGATAGAAAATAAATGTACACCATTTGGTATATAAACTGTTTTTCGAATTTTTGGTATGAACGAACAAATTCGGTTCAAAGTTGACAAATGATATCGTTGAAAAATAAACAAAGTTTTTTTTCAATTAAATATTGATAATATTAATCTTACCCTGGATTAGTATTTACATTTCCGAAGCAATTGTGGGAGAGAACGTGTTGAATAGTTAAGGAGGACAAGAGAAGCACTTTCTTTTAATAATCATCACCAATCGTTTTCTACAAAGTTGGGTCAATTCTCTCATCTTCAATCTACACATATCCATCATGGATCAAAGGCCTCTCGGATTGCTAACGCTTCACGTCAAAAGAGGTATTAATCTCGCGATTCGCGACCATAGAAGCAGCGATCCTTATATTGTTATCACCGTCGCCGATCAGGTTCCTTTTCTTCCATCTTAATTTTCATAACATCGATTTCATTTCTCACCATATCTCATTTCTTTCTTCTGTAAATTTTGTTAATTGATTTACAAAACTCGCACTTATGCCCTCAATTTCTCAGCCTCAGATCAATTATCACCATTATGAAATTTAACATAAATACTCTAAAACCATATGAATCGTCGGTTTCTTTTTTTTTATTTCCTGAAATTTGGGTTTTCTTCAGATACCCTTTTAAATTCTCTGTTGTAATGCAAAAACAAATATGAATTCTTCAGACATTGAAGACACGTGTGGTTAAGAAAAATTGCAATCCAGTATGGAATGAAGAAATGACTGTTGCAATCAAAGATCCCAATGTCCCAATCCGCTTGGTAAACTGAAAACATTTTTTTTTCTGAGATCTTCTTACATATTTATTCAGAATTCAGACAAAAAGACAATTCTTGTCTCTCTGTTCATGAGTTAAAAACATTGGTGTTGCTGTTATTATTGAATTTTGTTCAGACAGTGTTTGACTGGGATAAGTTCACTGGAGATGACAAAATGGGAGATGCAAACGTAGACATTAAACCATATTTGGAGGCTCTGAAAATGGGGATGGACCTTTTGAGGCTCCCCAATGGATGTGCAATCAAAAGGGTTCAGCCATCGAGGATCAACTGTTTATCAGATGAAAGTAGCATTGTTTGGAACAATGGTAAGATCACACAAGACATGATCCTTAGGCTCAACAATGTCGAGTGCGGCGAGATTGAGATCATGCTTGAATGGCATGAAGGTGCTGGTTGCAGAGGTGTGATTTCCACTGCCAAAGGAGGAGGCTCTTCCTCTACCTAAGAAATGTTTGCCGTTGTTGTTGTTGTTGTCGTCGTATACCCCATGAATGATCTGTTGTTGTTTCCATATGTATAAGAGATAAAGCATGCTTTCTCTGATGACCATATCAATTAAGAAGAAAATTTGGAGAATTTGAGACTTTTTTTTTGTATTTGAATGTCTTTTGACTTTTGAGTATTGCAGTTCCTGTTTTTGATCATTTTAGTTTTGTTTTGTCTTAATTTTGAATGATACTGTTATAAGATAATTTTGATGGACTACCATTTTTTTTCAGTTTCATTTACTTTACCATTTGATAGATAACTAATTTATTTTCGGTCCATTCCAGAATAGACAGGTTTCGGTAACACTTACGTAATTGAAGAATGACGGAAAATTAAAAAAATTATGGAATAAATTAAAACTTACGGAATAAAAATTGTAGAACAAAATTTTTGTGTGATTAGATAAATTTTGCGGAATGGCTGAAAAGTTAATATTTAAAAACAAAATTTTATTATATTTTAAATATAATTTTACATATCATAAAATTATCAAATTTATGACAAAATAATTATTAAAATAATACATTTTAAATTTATTAAGAAAGTGAATTATATTTTTGTTGCAAACAATTATTTTTTATCCAATTTTAATACATTTATAATATATAAAAGACTATTGGATATATAAATATAAAATATCTTAAATAAAATTTCACTATATTTTATATATTATTTATTTATATTATTATTTAGAAGTATAAAATAATATTATTATGTAATTAAATAATTTCAAAAATTTGATTTCATAAAAAAATCTACTTCATACTCATTTAATTCGGTATACTTATGTTTTTGTGTTCTTTTTTCTATTTGACGAATTTTTTTGATTGATAAAATATTTAGACAATTGGAAAGGATATCAATGAGGACCTATTGTTACCAATCAGGCCCAAGTATAACTCGTAAGGTATTGATGGGGTTCTGTTGTACAATTATTGGCTTCGTGGGGTCAGATAATTTAGTTAATAAAAATCAATACGGTTTGGTAGTGGTTGTCTTCTCATATCTGCATGGGGCCATTGTTGCATTTGTATGTCGTACAACGAATTCATAAAGAGCATTACCACGAAAGTTTCAAACATTGGGCGATCTTCTATCTACTCACAGTTTTGACAATCATTCATGCAACTTGTATAAATTAGGGAATAATAATCATAAAAGTAAGTGTCAAATCTCTCTCATATATACTAGGTTTGCACCCTTGTATTTATAACGTATACGACAACTATATTATAATATTTTAAACAATTTTATGGTATATAATTTTAATAACTAATCGGTTATAATATTTTATTAAATAATTGCTAATCTATAATATTTTTAATTTTCATCAAATTCAAGATTTGATTCAATTTAAAAACATATATGATTCAAAATATCAGTGTAGTTAAATCCTAATATTGCCGAGAGGATCAATATATAGGGATATATTCCCAACCAAACTCCATCCATGTCGTTAAAATTGAACATGTCTAACTATTTTAGTTTAACTAAATAGAAAAAATGAACAATTAACTCATTATACTAAACACGATGATTACCATGATTCCACGTCCACATACAACAATTGCTATATATTAAAGCATATTACAAAAGGAGGACGGTCTACAGAATTGACGAAGGTCCCACAGACACTATCATAATTCATTTGTATACATGATTCATCACTCATTAGCACTTTGGCAGTTGATGCTTTATTTACTCTTTCCATTTGTTTTATAAAATAAATTGGCCAAACGCACAAAAATATTAATATATACGCAAATAACAGATTATACATACTTTGTTTTCCTTTTCTACAATCATTTTTACTTTTTACAATCATTTAACTAACAAAGTGACATATATAAGTGGACATACATGCAGCCTTACAATTAATCACCATAATTACCAACATCAAAGCATAATAAAAAAAACCCAAGCATGCAGTAATAGTAATAAACGATAACGGCCATACAAGAGCCTCCTTATTTATTATATTGATTTCAACAGACAAAAGACACACACAAACACAAAGGGGGCCATATATGACGATGATGGTTCGAAAGATAGGAGGAGATGATTTGTTTTAAGCTTTGAGGACATGGTTGTCCATATCAGCAACCATGCTCTTGACAAACTTCATGTAGTTGATGGGCTCAGGCGAGTCATCGGTTCGCTTTTCCCAGATCATAGTGACCTTGCAGATGATATCATCAGGCGACTTTTGAATGAACTGAAAGATGACGTCATACACCTTAAGAGTCTCCATCACGTGACCTTCAAGACCTCTAAATATGACCGCATTGTTCTCATCGTCTATCTCTCTCCTCTCCTTGAACACCTCCGGTTTCCCATCTTTATACACATTAATTTTTATATATGTGTATATTTCATTCATTAAGTTAGCACCATATATATGTTTGGATTTATATGCGTTAAGAGATTATTCCATAATTCATAATTAAGGTTTTATCCGACGTGAGCAAAAAAAACATACCAATAAGAATTCAATCATGATTGGTTATTAATTCTACACGTTTCTAAAAGTAAGAATACGTGGTTAGTCTATAGACTCGGAATCTTAGTTTGAGTTTCGTTTGGGGATCCCTTGTTACATTAAAATGAACCTGCAAATCCACTTTTAAATAAGTCTATTATAAATAAAATTGCCGAGTTCACAATAGAGTGAATCAATATAGAGAGAGCTGCTTGATTCAATATATTACGGACTGACTATGACATATTGGTGCAACTACATGTCCATAAATTTTGTATGTGCCTTCATATAGACTATTAGAATAACATGGCAATATTATTAATAAAAACCCTAGTTTAAAGACGTTGATTATAAGAAATTATATTAAGTGTATTGTTACCGCATGTGTAGTTCCAAATCTTGATGGCTCCATGAGAGTCCCATTCGCCGTCGTGGACGGTGACACCTTGGATGTGGTGGCCGATGGCGTCGGGAAAGAGGTGGTTCTCATTCCTCCACCTCTTGTAGTGTTTCTCCGCCGATCCTTTCAACGGAACCTCCGTCACATATGTCCCCGACGTCGCCATCTCTCTCTCTTCTTTGAGTTGTGAGTAAAGTTTGTGTTTTTTTTGGTTTGTTTATTTGGTTGATGAATATTTTCCGTTGTGGCCTCCTTCTTTATATAGAGATACGGTTAAAAGAAAATTGTTTTTTTTTTTAATTAGACAATGTTTTTACCAAGATCTCTCTCATCTTCCATTATTACAATATAATATTTTTTGATCAAAATTATTACAATATATAATTTGGTGTAAAGAAAAAGCATCTATTAACAAGTATAAAATTTAAACTGACAGTGTGTAAAAAAGTAATAAAATTAATGTTAATTTTTAATTTGTCGTAATTCACGTTTACCAAGTTCTTATCATAGAATGATATAAAAAAATATTTAGAAATATAAAATTAAATGCATCGTCATCAATCAACATATAAAAAATATTTAACCTTATACTATACTAGTTTTTATTGTATTTGGCTTTCATTACATACATGTCCATTGGATCCGTCCCCAAAAGATATCTGGCAATTTGGCATGCCTAGAAAATCATAGTGAAGCCATAATGAAAAAAACTATATTTTGGTCAAGCAGGTAAAAATCACTTTCGTCTTTCTATAAACATAATATATAAGTAAATTCACTAGAAAACCTGATTGAAAGTGACCTTTTGCTTTTAAATAGTGTTTTGAAGACCGACAAGAATGGACGAACGAGTAGTACTATTTGTTTTTAGACTAATCGATCCATGCGTTATTTGGTTAAACAGTTGATCATGTACAGATAATATCACTTTATACAGTTTAATAGTGAAAAAAGAAATTTATCTACACATGATTCGTCTCCTTTGCTTTTGGTAGATAATGTCTCAATAGGATTTCTTTTTTTTGTTTTTTTTGTTTTTTTGGGTGAAATGTTAATTTAAATTAATCAAAGGAGTGTTCTTCTACATAATACATTACCATTGCTACTAGCGGATCCAAACCGTAAGAGCTCCTAGAGCCAAAGGCTCATGTAATCCTACTACGATTATCGGCGATTGGAATTAGATGTAACATCGCAATGTTACGAATAAAGATATCCAACTTCTTGAACAGTTGATGAGGTGTAAACGAGACTGCATTGTGCAACCAGTTGTTCCATTTTTGCCAAAAACAATAGACAATGGCATTCGAGGGAGTTGTTGGTTCCATGCGATCATATCTGGATTCGTTGGCAATTGAATATTATGATTCGTTGTTTGTTTTCTTAGTTACTTTATAATGTTTATCATTACTTTACTTTATATAATCTATAATAAATGTTGAAGCTGTGAAACATTATAAACTATTTTACGATCGGACTGGTAGAAAAATTAAAAAAAAAAGACATTGCCATATATTACAAGATTTTGCGAAGCAAAATATTATAAGGAACGAATTAAGAAGATTATTGGCTGTGTACATTTTTCAATTAATGCTTTAGTTTTCTACGACTACGTAGACAATTTTTTTATTAAAATTATCTATATATTAGGTTTCTCTTTCATACTCATGTACAAATGAAATATTTTCAAAATAAATAAATTGTATTATTTAGTTAATATTTTACTTTCATATATTTATTAAATTTAAATTATTTTGTATTGTAATATGTAAATAAATATAATTTTTTAAAAATAAGTTATGTTGTTATATTTATTAGACATGTGATTTTGGGTATAAAAATTTAGATCAGTTCAGTTATTTATATTTTGGGTATAGTGAGTTACAACAATTTTTCTAAACTGGACTATAATTTTCTTATTTTGTTTTAGTTAAGCTAAAATAAATTATTTTTCTTTAATTATATTAATTTGATTTTTTATCTTAGATTTGTAAATATATTTTCATAAATTTTAATAATTTAATATATGTTATTTTGAGAAAAAAATTAGAAAAATAAAAATTGAAGTGTGAAATGATATAGAGTTGGATAAACAAACCAAACTGGTAAAACCTATCTGATCGGTTTTAATTTCAGAACATAATGATAAATAAAAACAAAAAAATTAAATTTCATCAGTCTGATCTCCTTCAGTTTGAATCAAAATGACAGCTATAATTTTAGTTTTTAATTGGATATTATTTAAATTTATTTACCATTAAACTAGTTATAACATGAAAAAATTGTTTTTTATTATAAAAACATGATATCAGATGATTGAATTACATTATTTAAAATAATGTTTTGTTATATATTAGTTGATTTTTATAAGAACATTATTTTTAATTTATTTTTGATATTTATTAAATAATTTAGATTACAGATAAAAGTTGAATTGTTAATTATAAAAGTAATTTAATAATTTATTTATTAAAATTCATTATTTAAAAATCTCAATTATTTGAAAATAAAATAAGTTTTATTTTTAAGAATATGATCAAATTTAATCTAAAATAAAAGCTATTAACTGAAAACTGACAAGAAGCTATTACTGTATTAAATACAATTACATAAATGTATGCTCCAAATTCTTACAATACAATGATGAGTATCAGGATCGACAAAAATGTATATAAGGACCACTGTCCTTATCATCTATCAACGTGTATACAAATATGACCTTATAGAAATTATGATTTTTAAAAAGTATATAGCATAAATTTTTTATATATTTATATAAGTTGTGCTTTATAGAGACAAAAAATTTGGTGTATCTTTAATAAACTTTTGAGAGAGTAAATGGTTATACATATATTTATTTGGCTAAATAAATGTTTATGGTTAGAAGTTGGATTTTGATGATGAAGAAAGAGCTGTTGCCAAGAGAAGCATGCAATTGGCTGGTAAATTTGAAACCATATATATCTGAAGAAAGGAGAGATCCACCACAGAGGAGCAAAACGACTTGATGAGACATACAATGATGATCCCGCGATTGTCCTCCTCTATCATATGACAATTATTACTGATATCAAATCATAGTTATTGCTATACAACATTTAATTTACAAATTATTTAAATGGTATACAATATTTAATATATTTTTTTAAAAAACTTATTTTGATTATATTTTATTAAATAGATAGAAAATATATTAAAATTATGTAAAAAATAATTTAGATTTCTTTACATTGTATTCATTAATTTTAATTTTCTTTTTAATAGAGAATTTCTTATTTCCATTTATATTTGTTCATGCAGTTTTTCAGCTCCATCATTATTATCACTCATCATTAAGGATATATACTGATAATTTTTAATTTTATTTTTCATACACGTTATTCATCTTTAATATTTATTATCAAATGTTGATTTTTTATAGAAACTGAATGATGATATTAATGTTTGAGTTTTTTTAATTTTAATTAATTTTTTCTTATTATCATTTCACAGATTTGATTTTTTTGAAGATTGAAACAGAAATCTTTGTAAACAAAATTTACTTAAAAAGAAACATTCCAAATACTATCATAAGAAATGATATTTTATTCATGATTTTTTAACTATAAAATTATCTCTTAAATATTTTTAAATCATCTTTGATATATTTTATTGATAAAATTTCTAATTTTTAATAAACTGAGATTTTGAAGAATTTGTACAAATTATAATAAAATAACTTTAGATTTCATATAATTTTTATAAATGCTAAATATAATCAAGAAGGATCTAAGAGAGGCCTATCACATATCTGATAGGCCTCTCTTAGAAGTTTTTTTTTTATTTTTTTTATTTCAATCCACAATATTTTTTTTTTTTAAATATTTTGTGTGATTGTTGGATTGGTTCTAACCGAAAAAACAGAAAAACGTTTTTTACAATTTTCGGGCTTTTAACTATATAATTTTATTAGAAAAAGAATTGAGAATATATATATATATATATATATATATATATATATATATTTATCCTTTTCTATATGATATCCTGCAGTTTTAAGGAAACTTTTTGTTAATATATATTACCAGTTAATAATGATACAGTCCTCACTAGTATTCACTAATTAACCTATGGAACATTTAAAAACCGATGACAATACATAATCACTAATTATCCATATATAAATGTGCGGTGATACATAGTTAAACACCAAAATGACAGCATTAATAATCTTTAAAATCATTCATTAACAAGGACCGATAAATAACAACTTAAAAGCGCATATTAGAAAACCCAAACAATAAAAGGAAAATTAGTGAAACCATACAAGAAAGAGCCCCATTTATTATTTGTGACACAAAGGGGATTTAAGATTTGATAACGTGATTGTCCATGTCATCAGGTGACTTTTGAATGAACTGAAAGGTTACGTCATACACCTTAAGCTCCTCCATCACGTGACCTTCGAGTCCTCTTAGCGTTACCGCCATTTTCTCGTCGTCATTCTCTCTTTCCCATCTTCTATATATATTATGTTCATTCCTTATGTTAGCACCATATATATTTGAATAAATTTGTATAATCTTATAAAATCAGATTTTAAAAATATAAATTTGCAATATAAGTTATTTTTTCAAATTGAAATAAACTATTAAACACATATATATATATATATTTTAATATCTACATACAAACATTAATATTAACATTTATGTGTCATAACTTATTTTAACAAAATAATTATAGCATTACATAATTCAACAATATTAAATTACATATTAAGTATAACATTTTGACCATGAACAATAAATTCAAGAATAACCAACATAATTATTAGCGAGAACATAAAAACTAACAATATTTAATTTTATTCTTTGACCAAAAATTATAGTTTAATATTTCACATATTAATCTTTATGATCATGGTTATTATATTCAATATTAACAATGCATGATTCATTGACAAAAATTTGAATATTAACAATTTAATAATAAATAAGATTAATATGACTTAATAACAAATATATACTATAAAACCTTAAACAATTTTTTTTTTTTTAGAATTTTAAGGAAAAAAGAACATTTGGAGACGGGATGATCTGTTTCCTTAACTCAATAAAATACCCGCAATGAGACAGTTTTCATGCATTCTTTGAATCCCAAGATACAATCAAATATTAAGACAAACATGTTTCATTCATGTTTGAATTTACGAGCTAATTTCTACTATATACTCAAGAACACAAAATCTATTTTTAAAAGAGAAAAGTAGAATAGGGAGAAAGTTAAAAATTGTTCAACTTGTGAATCTTTTAGCTACCAACACCAAAAACCAACAATATATTTCAAGAGAGCTTCAACACTTAGAAACTTCTCAAAGAATATCTAAATTAAGTCTAATGTTATTTTCTTTTGCAAAATGAAAAATAAAATGAATTTTTCCTTCTAGGTAGCTTGATATTTATAGGAGAAGAATAAAACTTGGTGGTAAAGAGTCATAATGATCAAATTTAATTTGATTTTTTATTACAAAATATTTGTAAGTTATGAAAATTTTTGAATTTAATTTAATTCATAACGGACATACTTAATTTGATTTTAACTCCAAAATATTTGTAAGTTATGAAAAAAATTTGAATTTAATTTGATCTCTTTTATACTATTTATTTCTTAGTGACTTTGTTCCATAATATATATTATTGGAAAAAGTTCCTTATAAGCAAATTCTTATTCATAATTTAATTATATATTATAAGTTTAAAATTGGAGAAAACGATCCAGATCTCCACGAAATATGAGATATCGTATCAGATGCGACCTATTTTGGAATAAAAAATTTAAGGAGAATTAGAACAAAATGAATTAATTTTGGTAAAATTAGATATTTAATTTTGAATTGGTGGATATAGAGATTAAGATTATAAAATGGGCCATATCTGAAACGATGTCCCATATATCGGAGATCTGGATCGTTTTCTCTTAAAATTGCTTATTAATATATTGTTCCAACAAAATCATCTAAATAAAAGATATTTACCGAAAGTAGTATTATCGTATTGTTACCGCATGTGTAGTTCCCAGTCTTGATGCTTCCAATGAGAATCCCAATCGCCTTCGTGGACGGTGACACCTTGAATCTGGTAACCGATGGCGTCGGGGAAGAGGTCATTCTCATTATTCCACCGCTTGTAGTGTTTCTCCGCAGATCCTTTCAACTAGGCCCGTGATAACCAGAAAAATAGATTCTAATGTATATAATTTATAAATATTTTATATATATAATATTAAACTAGAACATTTCTATTATAAAATATTAATATACAAAAATATGATATAATATTTTACAAGTCAAATATCAGTGTGTTTTTTTGAAAAATGTTAAAAATACATAAAAATAATTAATAATTTTTAATCAAATTTTAAAAATCAAAATTCAAAACAATAATTATAAAATAATGGGCCCTTTAGTCTTAAACAAAAATAACAATGAATCCTTAAATCTTAAATGTTAATTAAAATATAAATTATAAAATTTATTAGTTAAGAATTTTTTATAATAACCCTCAAATTTTTTGGATCCTATGACATATTCTATATAACACATGCTAGAAACCAACCCTGCTTTCAACGGAACCTCTGTCGAAATATAATTTGATTTGTCTACGGCTGTTGAAAGGTAAATACAGAAAAGGGTAAACAAGAGTTTTTTAAAACATAAATTTGACGACAATATTTGTTTTTATACCACGAATATCTCGTCTTGCATTATTACAAATTGGATTTTAGAAAAGAAAACTATGGCCATGCTTAGTATAATTTGTATGTTGTAATTCACGTGTACAACGTTCTTATCATAAAATGATGAGTGTTAGGTTTGACAAAATGCATATAACCACTATCATCGTCATCCATCAACCAGTAAAAAAAGATTTAACCTTTCAAATTGATAATCTTTGATATGATTTGTTTCTTGACGTCAGAACGTACACCATATCGCTTTCAATTACATGCCAATTGAATCCATCATCAAATATTTAATATTATATTTCCTTCCTACAAAAACCATCAAGCCATAGTTACCCGACGTCATTCCCGGCACGGTTTCATGACTTTCAAATGCGAGTACTGTCAGTCTTGGCGCAAGATCATCCCATATATATGACCCTCGTCTATCTATAATCCTATGTCTTAATTGAGTGTGGAGAAATGGACTACTAGGCTAATCCGAACCTAGTCAATGTGATCTCAGATCTTACCTTATATGTTTTAAGAACATCTTTAATAGGAATATCTCACATGGGTTTTTCAAAGTGGGGAAAATATATTAATATTTATTTTTTTCTCCAGTTTGAGAAACTCATGTGAGATATTCCCACTAAGAATGCTCTAATGAAGCCATTTATCGCCTTAAATTAATGTACTATAGTAATAGTATAATTATATATATCCTTATATACATAGAGTATGGAACCCTATTCTTAACCTATATATATACCTACTAAAAATAACTGGATGGAATTGAAACTTTAATTATAGGAACCCGTTGAGTCGATCAGGAGTCGATTCCATAATTGATTAGCTTTTAACCCTTGAAATTTGGATCTATATATATGGGATAAACCCTTTTGAGTTAGAAAGCCAAGTGTTATTAAGAAATGCATGTATTATTCAACTGATAATTTAAGTGATAAACAGAATATACATGAAACCTCGCAACTAATAACCATCGTTTTTTTTGGGGGTAATTTAGTCACCAAACAAAATCAAAGCATATTACAAGACCCAAACAGTAATATATAGAAACTAATAAAACCGTACAAGAGTCCATTTATTATATTGAAAACACCACACAAGGACACACACACATACACACAAAGGCAGCCATATTATATATGACGGTGGTGATGATGATTGGAAAGGGATTTAATTAGGATTTGATAACGTGGTGGTCCATGTCAGCAGCGACGCTCTTGACGAATTTCATGTAGTTGATGGGCTCAGGCGAGTCATCGGTTCGCTTCTCCCATATCATAGTGATCTTGCAGACGATATCATCAGCCGACTTTTGAATGAACTGAAAGATGACGTCATAGACTTTAAGCCCCACCATTACGTGACCTTCGAGCCCTCTGAGCGTTACTGCCATATTCTCATCGTCGTTCTCTCTCCTCTCCTTGAACACCTCTTGTTTCCCATCTTCATATATGTACACATAAAAAATATATAATTATACATTTATATGTTCATTTGTTAAGTTAGCACCATATATGTTTAGACAATTTTATTATTTCAAGTTACTCTACTGGTTTTAATGTTTTTTATAATATTATAAAATACTGAGTTCGAACTCTAGATATGTGTTATGCATAAAGTGATTATTCCAACAATGTTTGAACAATTCACGTAAATAAAAATGAGTATTCAACATAATATATATATTTTCTGTGTAAAATGGAATTATGTAAAAGAAAAATTCAAAACCTAACATTCCTACGTAAAGACTAATTTTATTGTAACAGATTAATTAATTATAGTATAATTAACCAAAACCAAAAACTTCCTGCAGAGTGGATATATTAAACTGAGAGAGAGCATCCCAATAAACGTTATAGTCAATATAGATATTACAGAAACACTAGTTTTCAGATATGGATATATATAGTGTATTTGTTACCGCATGTGTAGTTCCAAATCTTGACGGATCCATGAGAGTCCCATTCACCCTCGTGGACGGTGACACCTTGAATGTGGTGGCCAACGGCGTCGGGGAAGAGGATGTTCTCATTCTTCCACCGCTTGTAGTGTTTCTCCGCCGATCCCGTCAACGGAACCTCCGTCACATATGTTCCTGACGTCGCCATCTTTCTCTATTGAGTGAAGTTTGCTTTTTTTGTTTCTTTGGCTGTTGAGTACTTTCCGTTGTGTTCTTCGTTTATATAGAGAGAGGGACGGTTAAAACGTATACAGTGGTTTTTCTTTACCACGATTCTCTCATGCATCTTGCATTACTGCGTCATATTCGTTTGCTCATTCAGATACTTCATCTAGATAAAGTTGAGAATTAATGTTTCTTTTAACACTGTTAAACGCAGCATCTAATATGGAATATCTGAATGAGTTTTAAAAACTTAACAAAATCGTGAAAATATATGTATAAATTTTGAAAAAGGAGAAACAGCTGATCTAGTTGTTAATGGCAAACTAATTATATTTATACTAGAGTTTGGATGCACTAAAATATATTCAAAATTTTAAAAATTTTAAATACTCTAACATATAATTATAAATTATAAATTATCTGTATTCTATAAAAACTACTATTTTTTTTTTGCAACACTTCTTAAATGGCAGCTCTCAGTTAAAAATAATTTTATAAAAACTGTAAAATAGTATTTTTAACAACGACATCATAATAAAAAAATTTCTTCATAATGGTAAAATATTATTCTCCCACCAAAAATCACAAAATTATATTTTTTCGTCATAACTATAACATTAGATTTTTTTTTCAAAAATCGTAAAATAACATTTCTCTCCAAAACCAAAAAAATTGCTAAAATCATAAAATTATGTTTCTTACAAAAACTGTAAAATAACATGTTTTTTCAAAAACAGCAAAATAGTGTTTTTCCTCCATAACTGCAAAATCAATTTTTTTGCCAAAATCATAGAATTATGTTTGCCCAAATTGCAAAATCGTGTTTTACGTCTAATCCATAAATTTATGTTTTTTTTTTGTCAAAATCGAAAAAATAATATTTTGTTCTGATAAAACTATAAAATTACATCTTTTTGTCAAAACTACAAGTCGTGATCTGCCGTAAAAATTTCTAAATACATTTTTCACCAAAACTGTAAAATAATATTTTTTTTACTAATAGTGTAAAATCATGATATTTGTCAAAATTATAAAATCAGTTTTTTGGGTCAAAATCGCAGAATTGTGTTTTGCCATCAAAACTGTAAAATCACATTTTTTTGCCAAAATTATGTTTTTTCAAAAAACCACCAAATTATATTTTTTGTCAAAACTGAAAATTACGCTTTGTAAAAAAATGTTTAAGATAACTTGAATTATTTTATATTTCATGTTAAAAACAATAATTTGAGAACTATTTAATTTTAAGTACAGTTTAGATCAAGAATTAAATTTAATATGATTAAGATTAAGATTAAAAATACAGTTAAGATTCAGAAATTTTGGTTAGATAAAAATATAATTATTGTAGTTATTTTTTAATTAAATACTTTTGTATTTATATTTAAATTTACAAAGAAAAATCAAACAAACAAAGTTGCATTCAAAGATAACATCCAGATACATTATATAGATATAACATTTAAATGGAGGATTTGGAGGTGAAAATGCACAAACGAACTTGAATTAAGAAACTATACTGTTCACGTGTAAGTGTAAATTTACTCTGCATAAAAAAGTTAAGATTTAGAGCATGACCAATGGTGATTTCTAGGGGTGGACAGGGTCAAGTATCCGTTTTTAGATGGGTTTGATACACGGTCTGTTATTTGTAAGTAATTATTTTTTCAACCCAGATTTAATATCTATAGAAACAAGTATCTGTAAAATCAAGTATCTACAAAAAAACAATTTTTGTTACCCGCTATCCGTTATCCGTTACCTGGTCTGTTACCCGTGGGTATTTGCGGGTATTTACAAATTTTTACGGGTTTTTACAGGTATTTAAAAGATAATTGGCAGATAATTGATGTGTACTTATAGATAATGGGTACGAGACGAATAACCAACCGGGTATAAAATTTTTTTTGTAGACTTGATACTTAATCCATTACTTGCGGATAGTTCCTAATTAGACTTGATATCCAATCTATTTTAAAAGAGTACTTAGCTTGAGGGTGCTAAGTACGAGACAGATCTCGCAGGTATACGTGCCCGTACTTAGGTCTAGTGATTTCTCACCAAGTTTTTCAAAAAGAAAGATTAATAAAATAATATTTGAATCTTTTAGAACGTGAAAAACTTTCTCATTATTGTTAATATGTATTGTCTCGTAATTAACGTTTACGAACTTCTTATCATAGAATAATAAGTATTAGGTTTGACAAAATGCAATAATGCATATGACAACTATCTATCACGGTCAGCCTTATCAAGAAAAAAAATAATAATCATAAACAATGAAAATTATTTTATGATTTATTTCGGAATTCGAACAAACCGTCGCCAAACAGTACGTTACATGCATAGAATATCATAATCAAGCCATATATAAATTAATCATATTTTAGTGAGGCCAGTAACAATCGCTATCGTCTTTCCACAAAAAAAAAAAGAAAAAGAAAAATAGGTGAATCCAATGGAAAACCTGGCTGAAAATGACCGTTTTATCTTGTTTTCAAAATTTCGTTTTTGTTTTTAAAATGTGTTTTTAAAACCGAAAAGCCATTTTTGATTACTTTTAGAGATAACCAATGAGTTATTCAGTCGTACTTTAATCGCTAAAATGCAATGTCGAAAAGATTTTTCTTGTAACATATTAAAGTGGTTTTTAATATAGTTAATATTCACATAACATTCAAATCTTTAAAAAATATAACTAAATTCAGAACAACTGTCTATATTAGATTATATCTCATTCGTTTCCTATTATTAAATTTTAAAATTTGTTTATTAAATTCTTTTAGATGTCAATATATGAAATTATCAATTATAAAAATTAATCACTTAATTAATGGCATTGCATTTATTATTTGCGAGAAAGTACAAAATATTACACATTTAAATGACAAAATTATTATAGCATAATTATTCTTAACAACCACAACATGACTACTTTGTCCATTGTTGTTTACGGGACAGTAATTTATTCATTAACATCAGAGTCCGGAACTGTAACAAATTAATCCCCATTATTTTTGCGATCCACAGGTTCATACTCGACAACCATAGAATTAACCCTGATGATCTGTTTCCAAATAATTATTCAGTAAGTCATAAAGAAAGTGAAAATCGGTAGTTGATAATATACCTTCACTATGTTACGAGCCACTATGTTCAAATATTTATATTTTCTCGCAAAACGGCAAACAATTACATTCCGTAAAATAACAACAACGCCTAGATTGTTCTGGTGCATTGTTTCTTCGATTTTTCCAGACTGATCCTTAAGGGTCACCAACATGTCTCCAAAACCGTTTGGGGTTAATGTTGTGATTATACCCACTACCTAAATTTCAACAAGTTACATACATTAAACATGCTCACAGAATATATAGTTAAGATTTACTACACAATATATACCTTGTTCACTTTTACAAATTCTGAGGACGGACATGTAATATCTGCTATCTGGGTCCAATATGGAACCGTCCTATTATTATAAGTACCTACACATAGAATCAATGTACTTAAATATCCAAGAAAGAGACACATAGCTAACATATAATCGTTAAATTACCTGCAAGGAATATGAAATTTATAACAGAAGTCCACTGTAAACTTGTAAAGTCCATGTCGACCTGTTGTGGGTCATTGTATACCTCACGAATGAAGTGTTGTGTTGAGCGTATTTGTGAACTTTCTCCACGCGACACCATAGCATCATGTGCCCTCTTTCGAAACAGGCCTTGTTGTACGGGTCGGCCTGGTCATGGTATTAGGGAAACTTGGGATTGCGGTCGCTGGCTCAGCTGGACGAAAATTGAAGGCAGTGCATCAATGACAATCATTTTAGCAAATGACTCATCCCAAGACTCATCAGCTAAATGATTATTTTCCCTCATGCTCGGAATTATTTTTTTTAGTGTTGATTTGTGGTAGAGAGTATGAAAATTTGTTTACGTGAGTTCTGATTATATTGGCCAACCAGGCGACCACATAACGACTATTTGGCGACAACTTAACGACAACTCTAATGAGTCATTAAAAACTATTATACCTACCCAAAGACGAATAACACATGTGTTTAATCTGTTAATTTACGATAGTTGTACGACTAATTAACGACTCCAAGTAAAAGTCGCTTGTTAGTCACGATTTTGATGACTAATAGACACAGTCGCTAATTAGTCGCAAATTTGTCAACTTTTTTACGACTATATTTTATTAAATTCCGTTTAGCTGCTAAATTGCGACAGCTTTGACGACCTTTTCTTTTAGTCGCTAAATAACGACTAAACAATGATTAAATTTTGGATGTCGTAATGTAGTCAGAATATTATGGATATGAAGTCGCTAAGTATTGCGACTAATTTTAGAGTCGCATTTTGTAGTCGTTTTTTTCCTATTTTCCTGTAGTGGGCTAACCCTTGGTTTGATATTAATTATATGTGTGCTAACTTTAATCTCCAAATCTTTCTTCAGTTATGATCTGTCGTTTGCTAAGTTATGATCAGTCGTTTGCTATCTTATAATTTTTTAATTTTTCTCATAGTAATATGTTTTTTTTTTCAATTCAGATAAAACCCTACTACAAATAAACAGGTGGAACGTTGGATCCTTAATATCATCTTCTTAATGGTGACACAAAGCGATAAGAAACTTTTAGTGAGAAGACAAAACCGTAAGCATAGCAAATATGTAGAAAATGTTAGAAAGAACGAACAAAAGATATATAATATATGAAAGCATTTTTTATACCGCTAATAATTTTTGATATTGGGATTGGTAACCATCAAAATCGAAAGAGTTATATATTTTACCAATATGTAAAGAAGTTACAAATCATATTATAATATAAATCAATTTTCTTCCTAGTTCATGATCGGACAGGTAGATAAGATTAAGAAAGACAATGCCAAATAATGGAAAATTTGGGAGACCTCAAATGAATCAAGAAACGAAGATGATTGGCTGTACGTTTTTCATGTTTTTGCTGTCCCATCGAGAAAAAGTCAATAAAAGCATAATCTGAGGACAAAAAATGATTATTTTGATATGTTAATGAGGTTGAACATGTGTGTCTAGAACAATGTTGACATTACTAAATGAAATAGTTTGGTTATACTATATATATGATACAGTAGCATATAGAGGGAATAATCATTAAACTTCATGCCAATCAAACGTAGTAGTTAAGTTGACGGGTTATGATCCTTGAAATCTTATGACAGTGACAAATTCCATATTCTAATTTCCATATGAAAGTCAATTAATCAAAACTTGTCAGTGTATCATTCAAAAACAAGTCGCAAGAACGTGAGTTTCTTCCATATAGGCTGTGGTTGATACTTCTAAAAAATCTAGATTATTTATGGTGATGCGTTTTTGGGTCCTTGGGTCTTTTGGCCCAATAGTTGATAAGAAATTGCTATATTGGGCTTTATAAAGAATTGGACCTTTTCTCGTAAATATTGGGCTTTGTAAAGAATCATATAATACAATTACATTTTTTTTTTCTTTTTTACATCTTAAGATCGTTGAAAGTACGGTTACAAAAAAATAAATACGAAAGAGATGCTTGCGAAACAAAGGCCATTAACAAAACAAATGCTCTCCAATCTATTACGAAAAAGCTCTTCAAAGCGAACCAGCTTAAGATAGCGATGAAGCCTTGACATCATTCAATATGATGAAGAGTGAGGGACTAAGACCAAACTACGTGACATTTCACGGGGTCCTATCTGCTTGTAGCCATGCTGGACTAGTAAATGAAGGAAAAAGGTATTTCAGTATCATGGTTCAATCGAATGATAAGAATGAGCCGAGAAAAGAGCATTATGCATGTATGGTTGATCTATTAGGACGCTCTTGTCTTTTAGAGGAGGCTTATGAGTTTATAAAAAAATAATGCCACTGGAACCTGATGCCGGTATCTGGGGAGCCTTGTTGGGTGCTTGTGCGGTTCATCGTGATATGAAATTGGGCCAGAAAGTAGCAGACTTACTTGTAGAAACCGCTCCTGACATTGGTGCATACCAAGTACTACTGTCTAATATATATGCAGCTGCTGGTAAATGGGATTGTGTTGACACAGTAAGGAGTAAAATGAGGAAGCTCGGCACTAAAAAGGTTGCTGCTTATAGTTCCGTTGAATTTGATAGCAGAATTCATTTTTTTCAATAGAGGAGACAAATCACATCCGCAATAAAAGGCGATATATGAGAAATTGGAGGAAGTCTTGAAGAAAATAAGGAACATGGGGTATGTTCCCCAGACTGGTTCGGTGTTTCATGATGTATAAACAGAGGAAAAATAATGTTCTCTTAGTCATCACAGTGAGAAGCTCGCGATTGCATTTGGAATCATTAATGGGAGAGCGGAAGATCCTATACTGGTTTTTAAAGAGCTTGAGAACCTGTGATGATTGCTACGTTGTCGCCAAGTTTTGTTCCAGGCTTACTTCGGGAGACATCATCATGAGAGACAAGAACAGGTTTCACCATTTCAGAAATGGTGTTTGCTCTTGCAGAGAGTTCTGGTGATTTCACTTATTGATGTTCTGATTTATTAAGAGAGAATGAGAAATGCATCCACAGATCTTAAATGTATCTGAGGGTTTGAATTGATAACAAAAGACCAGTTGATGCAAAACCAAGTTCTTGATCCACAAAACTCGCATATGGATCCAAAAATCGTGAAGCTTTTGTTTCATCCTCTGCAGAGGTCATATGCCTGAAATTGAGAGAGACCACTAAAAAGGTAGACACAAGCTACGTCAATTCGTACATCATACTCATTATTGTTTATTTGATCTTTAATTGATCACTAATTATGTAGATCTTTTACCTACGTCACGTTTTTGCCAATTAATGGGTTTTGTATATTTTTTAAGAAATGTAATTAATGTTTACAGGTCTTGGATTGCTTCTCTGGTAAAGTAAAAATAGCTAAAATTAAACTACTTTTCATAATTTTGCAGGAGTTAAAGAAGGGTCAAATTCGTGAAATTGGAATTGAATGTGTATGTCAGTCATTAGATGCTATTGACAGTGATCAAAAACTGAGTTTGCCTCTGTTCATGGTTTTCTCTGAGAGTTGAAAAGCAGGGACATGGGGAAGCAAGAAAAAGAAAAAGCTCTTGTGAAAGACAGAACAAGAAGACATGAATGAAACAGAGAGAGAAAGAGAGACGGAGACAAAACAGAGAACAAAGGTTATCACTTGTCGTCAAGACATGCGAAGCATAAAAATCTCTGCAACAACGGTTTTTTTTTTCAATTTAGCAAAACTAAGGTAATCCTCCATTAAAAGCTACTTGCTTTAATTAGTAAAAACACTTTGTACATTACATCAATACACACAGTATCCTTCTCTCTCTCTCTCTCTCTCCTCTCAGAAAACATAAATTGGATTTTTTTTTTCCCGGGGACAACGGCTATTAATACTGAACTGTCCACTGCACCATCTCCAAGCAAAATGGCAGAATTTGAAATTTTAATTGCAATTTTATTAAAATTTAATATTTAAGCAGAGAGAACAATTCAAGCATTGGAGGTGAGATAAACAAATAAGTTTCAAAGCTTAAAGATCTGAGTAGTACAGATGTGAGAAGGTTCTCCCAGGAATCAAGGGTCAAGATCGTTTGATAAGACCCATAAGATAAGGAAAACGTAAATTAAAAAACAAAGAGCCAAAAAAGCTAATTCCATAAAATAAAATAAAATCTTTTTCATCTTTCACCTCCTCTACTTCTTCTTTCTCATTAGCCAAAGAAGCCCAGACAAACTTTTTTTGTTACTTAGACTACACTCAAACAAAGAAAAGAGTTTTGTCTTTTGGGTTTATTCTATACTACTACTCAAAGTTATCACTTTTCTTCCTAAAAATAATATTATTATAATTAGTCAAAACTCATTTTTCTCATCTGTTTCTTGAATCCAAACCTGCTCTACACTACCAAACACCGACAAAAAGGAAAGAAATTTCTTTTCAAAAGAAAACAGAGAGAGAGATACTCAATTACTCTGTTTTCACTCCCTCATGGGCTTCTCAGAAAACTCATAAAAACCTTCTCTTTTCACTCAAATCAAACTGCCATGGAAAATTCTGTAGGAAAAGAACATGACAAAAGAAGAAGAAGACGAGCAGCACCGTCCACCATGTTATTGTGGGGAATCTTGATCTTTGCTCAGCTTGGTTTGTCTTCATCGTCAGTTCTTTCTCCTGATCAGTATTATCAGCATTCCTATTCATCAAGAAAGGCTGGTCCTTTCCATGCAACGTCGTCGTTTCAGTCCCCCAGCGCCTCAGTGTCGTTCATAGGTCCACGTCGTGAAGAAGAAAACAGAGATGATGTTTATAAAGACGACAAGAGATTAGTTCACACAGGTCCAAATCCTCTCCACAACTGAAAAACTAATTAGGAACACGTGTCTGGTTTCTCTTTGATCTTTAAGAAATTGCCTTCAGATCCTGCAATCTCTGCTTCGAAATATCTCTCTACTTTCGTCGATTGTTTTTATTTAAATGTTTTTATAGCTTTTGTCACTATGAGATATAGATCATTATTGTTAGCCTTCTTTTCTCGTAGGCCAAGAGTTAATGATCTTGTTACTCTTTGTTGTAACTCTTTTGCTTCAATGGTGACCATCGACCTTCAAAAATCCAGAAAATATTGAAAATAGTTTTGTATTTATTTAGTTAAATCATTAAGGTTTAGAAGTTCCATATTCTAAGAAACAAACAGTGGTTTGAAGATTCGAACGCTAGGATTTCTTCAAAGATCATGTTCTGTGCAGAAAAAGAAGGTTGTCTTTTTGTGAGAAGTGATTAATTAAATACTATATGTATGTATATTTGTGTTTTCTGTTCGCTCGATGTTGAATGGGTCCAAAGATTCCAAACCCGTAAACAAAATATAATAAAATTAATGTAATTTTAATGGTTAAATGTCTAATTTTATAATAAGATACGAACATGGAAGCTGTTGACTGCTCCTAAGCTCCTAAAAAAGGGAGAACCAAAAGACTTGCACTACAAGAAAACAAGCCGGAAACTGACGGATTTTCCGACGGACAAAGTTCTGTCGGAAATTTCCGACGGATTTCCGACGTAACGTATATATGTGCATTTTCCGTCGGAAATCCGTCGGAAATAAAATCCGTCGGTAACCCGTCGGAAACTTTCCCACGAATTACCCACGAATGTATCCGTCGGTATATTTCTGACGGGTTACCGACGGAATGTAGCCGTTGAATATTACCGTTCGAATATTACCGTTTAAATATATACGTTACATGACCGTTTAAATATATCCGTTGAATCCGTCGGAAATCCGTCGGAAATCCGGTTGCTGTTCCTGGTATTTTTTTAGAGGTTGGACGACTTAGTGGACAAAGGTAAGAAGCGGAGACTTTCAGCACAGGAGCGGAATCATTTGCACATGTATATTCTTACAAACTGCGACGGCATTGATGAATATGAGAGGTATAATTACTATTTTTCAATTTATTTTCCTTATGGTTCTTTTACTATATATATATGTTAACGTGATGATCTCTTTAATATCATAGGATTTATATGGCATATCAACGTTTTGCATACTCGGATAAAACAGAAGATGAGTTATTGGAACGTAAAGAAGCGGAGTTCGCACGTTGGTTGAGAGATTATGTAAGTAGTTTGAACACCTTGTATATATAATGAATGATTTATTTTACTAAGTTTATATTTTATTGATACAGGTCACGACAGAGATGGCTAATGGACAAACATTTCCCACGTGGTTAGAAGAAATTATCCGTTTTCCACTAGCCAACGTGCAATCACATGTAAGGTATAGCTCACGGGGGTATGCCTTTAATATTTTGTTAATATTATATCTTCAATGTTGAACTTACAGGTGTATTTACATGTATATGATCTATATATATATATATTAGATTTTAAGATTAAAATTTATGAAAAATAAGGTGCTTACAAGAATTTGAAAAACAAAATTGAATTTTACAATTTCCCACGGATTTCCGACAGATCCTGAATTTTTTTAAAATCCGTCGGAAATCCGTGGGAAATTTCCCACGGTTTTTTGACGGATTCTGAATTTTTTATAATCCGTCGGAAATCCGTGGGAAATTTCCCACGGATTTCCGACGGATTCTGAATTTTTTAGCTTTCCAACACGCGGCATATACGTGCCGCCTAAATTATCGTATATTTCAGAATCCGTCGGAAATCCGTGGGAAATTTCCCACGGATTTCCGACGGATTCTGAATTTTTTAGCTTTCCAACACGCGGCAAATACGTGCCGCCTAAATTATCGTATATTTCAGAATCCGTCGAAAATCCTTGGGAAATTTCCCACGGATTTCCGACGGATTCTGAAATTTTTAGGGTTTTCGACACGCGGTCAAATGCGCTGCGTATCGAAAAAATTAATTAGGATTTCCGACGGATTTCCGACGGAATATCCGTCGGACAGCCCATTAATTCAAGAAATGCGAAATCTCTTCCCCATTTCTTCTCCTTCTCTCCCGCACAGAGTTTTTTCCTCCTCTCCCTCTCCGGCGAATCTCCGGCGTGTCCTCCTCTCCCTCTCCGGCGAGTCCTCTTCCTCCTCTCTTCCTCTCCGGTATGTACTCCACCTCTTCTCTCCTCTCTTCTCTTTCTCTCCGCGTGATTCTTATGATTTCTTCTCCTTTTGTAGATCTCTCTCTCCGCCAGCCACCTTTCTCACCGCCGGCCACCACTTGTCACCGCCGGCCACCTCTTCTCACCGCCGGTCATATCCTCTCCTCCACCAATGTGAGTTTTTTTTTTTTGATTTATGATTTTAATTTTACATTTAAAGATATAGAATTATAGATTTTAGATTTTAGAATTGTAGAATTTAGTAATTAGAATTTCAGATTTTTAGGAATTATTAATTTAGATTTTAGGAATTATAATTTTAGATTATAGTAATTACAAATTAGATTTTAGATTTTTAGAAATTAGATTTTAGGATTTTTATAATTTTAGATTTTAGAAATTACAAATTAGATTTTAGATTTTTAGAAATTAGATTATAGGATTTTTATAATTTTAGATAGGAATTATAATTTTATATTTTTATTTATATGAATTAGGAATTAGAATTTTAAATTTTAATATATTTATATTTTTAGATTTTAAGAATTATGAATTATTTTTTAGGATTTTTATAATTTTAGATTTTAGGAATTATAATTTTATATTTTTCTTTATATGAATTAGGAATTAGAATTTTAGATTTTAGGAATTAGAATTTTAAATTTTTCTTTATATGAATTAGGAATTAGAATTTTAGATTTTAGGAATTAGAATTTTAAATTTAAATATTTTTAGATTTTTAAATTTTATGAATTAGAAATTATAATTTTAGATTTTAGGAATTAGAATTTTAGATTTTAGGAATTAAGATTTTAGTTTTTAGGAATTTTAGAATTTTAATATTTTATTATTATAGATTTTATGATTATAATTATTTTTTTAAATTTTTAAAATTTTCTAATATTTTGTTTTTCTTTTTCTTCAGGAATAACGAAGACGCTTTACAGTTGGGCAGTGGCTCACAAGGCCGCAGATCTCGGGGTGTGCGGATTTCTCGGGCCTCGCCTTCTACCGGAAACAGCTCGGGAACCCATGTTCCGGAGTCTCAGCAGTCCGCTGCTCGGAGCAGGCTTACCATCGAAGAGCTAGTCCAGCAGCCTAATCGTGGTCATTGCATTCGTCTCGACCCGAACTATGAAGACGGTACTTGGTAAGTAGTTTTGATTGTTATTTCAATTTTTTAAAATGTTTAAATTTTTTCTAATGATTTGTGTTTTAAATTTTTGTAGGTTTAAGGTGTCGTCTGAGATCACAAAGGCGATTCTACGGATGCTCCACAACCAGTTGGAGTTTCCGTACCCGAGGTACAAGGACATGCCGAAAGAAGAGAAGGACACGTGGCACCGAACTTTTGCGGTAAAAATCTTTTATATTTAATTATGTCAATTTTACTTTTATATAATATTATTATTATTATTGGTTATGCAGCAAGACTTCACGTGGGAACCATCCCTCACGGCACATGTACTTGCCCAATTTGACAAGTATGCCGCGCGCTCGTATTCCAGCCACATGTATGAGTGGAAGCAGCATTGGAGTCTCGGCAAAGATAAGCCGAAGGACCTTGAGGACGACGTGTGGCAGGGATTCTGCCACTATTGGGCGAACCCAAACACGAAGAAGCTCTCCGAGACAAACTCGAAGAACCGGAAGAGCGACCGAGGTGGAAAGGGAATCTACGTTCATAACGGCGGTGCGAAAACCGTCGAACGAGAAGCAATGGAAATGGTAAGTTTAATTTTAATAAACATAATTATATTTATGTTTATTATTATTTATTAACAATATTTCACAGGCGCAAAGAGAAGGCGTGGCTCCCGACTATCTCCGCGTGATCGAACAAAGACACACCAACAAAAAAACTGGTGTGATCCAGGATCAGGGCATGCGTGAGGTAGTCGAGAAAAGCAAGAAGAAGAAGGAGGATCGACAGCAAGAAGTTAGACTCTCGCAGCTTAATCTCGACGGGTCTTCCTCGTCGAATGAGCTACCCCGGGAAGAGATCAACGAGATTGTTCTCAGTGTAAGTTTTCACAACTGGAACTTGTATTCAATAAATTTTTTTATAAGATCATAACTAACAACATTTTTTTTTTCATAGGAAACTCGGAAAGTCAAAGGACGGTTCGCTGGGTTAGGCGGACTTCCGACTCAGGAATCGTCTTCTGCTACTCCGCTGTTTACGCCGCTCAGGTACAGAGATGAGATCCAAAGGCTATCACAGACGGTCAGAGAGCGTGATGCGGAGGTCGAGGACCTGAAGTCCGCATACACCACAACTCAAGAAGAGCTCGCCTCCACCAAGTCTCAGCTCTCTTCGTTGCAGCAAACAATGAAGGCGGCATTTCCGCATCTTTTTCCTCCGGATGACTAGTTTTTTTTATTGTAATTTGAATAATATTTTATTTATAATAAATTTCATTTTCAAAATTTAAATTCATTTGATTTTAAATTTATTTACAAATTTTAATTTAATAATAAAAAATATTTTTTTTAAAAAAAATGTTTTACAAATTCCGTCGGAAATACGTCGGTAACAATCCGTCGGAAATCCGTCGGTAAAATCACCGTCGGAAATCCGTCGGTAAAAACACCGTCGGAAATCCGTCGGTAAAAGTCCGTCGGAAATCCGTCGGAAACAACACCGTCGGAAATCCGTCGGTAACACCACCGTCAAAAATCCGTCGGTAAAAGTCCGTCGGAAATCTGTCGGAAACGTTGCCGTCGGAAATTCCGTCGGAAAGTATTTCCGTCGGAATTCCGTCGGAAATTTCCGACAATTTTCCGGCGGCCTTTTCTGTCGAAAATGTCCGACGGATTTTCGACGGATATTAATTTCCGACGAACTGTAACCGACGGGCAAAATCCGTCGGAAATCCGTCGGAAAAGCCTTGTTCTGACGGATTTCTGACGGATTTTGCCGTCAGATTCCGCTTGTATTCTTGTAGTGTTGAAACTTGGTGAAACTCATGCATATAAACTGTATTTAATTGTAAAAGATGAGGCCATTGTTTTGGATTTTTCATTTTTTCTTATATAAAAAGTGAGAATATGCTAGGCTCTAAATATTAAAAAAAAAAAACATTTTTAGGTGGTGCATTAAGTGTAGTATTAGATAAATGTGGGTGTAAAATACAGTCTCCTTTTTAAAACGGCCATGGAAGTACATTCAGTCCACTCATTTATGCTGAATTGCTGAGTAACATATATAATATAGATCAACGCATACTACTAGAAACCCTAATAATAGAATAGTCTGGTAAAATATTACATGCACAGAACATAAATATTTTTTGGAATTTGTATCCAAATCTGACTATTTCGACATTAACTCTTTCAGTCCTGATAACAACAAGTACGTTGTTACAAACGTGGAAGAATAGTAAATTAATCTATGTTAAATCTGAACGAAATTCACTCAAACACTCAATATGTTATACTCGTTTTAATAAAATTCAAGTTTTGTTAAGTTTTCCATTCAATTTTTTTTATTTACTCACTTTGCATCAGTTTGATGTATCGAAATACAACATTTTGGATTTACTACATACAATAAACTACTATCTATTATTGAAAACCAGTCCATATCGTGGAGAGGTTTTATTACACAAAAGTAAAAAACTTGCAAAATTGTGCGAAAATAGGCTAAATGTAAATGAGTACTGTGACGTGGGGAAAAAGATATTATTTATTACTGTAGGCCATTGATGGTTTAGCTTTAATAATTTTCATATTGTTTGAATATATGTGTTCGAACTTAATTAATGCATTACGGTTCTCTCGATGGGGATGCCTGTCACCAGTGACCTCTCTTATATCTACTCAAAGTTGCTCATATGACTACTAGCTTTACTAATTCACTCATGGATTAATGATTCTGCTTTGTTATTGTAGATTTAAATACAAAATTTCCCGAAACAACCAAATTAAAATCACGATTGGCTGAGGCAAAAAGAATTAACTGTTGGCCAAAGAAGTAAAAACTTTGATCTTCGTCTGTTTTTTTTTTCTTCCTTAGAATAAGATAAAACATTCATTTGAAATAACAACCACATCAAATTGCCTATCTTAAAAAGAAATAGAAGTAAAATGCAAATTTTGTTTGCTTTTATACTTTTGTATACAAATAAAATCACTTTATTTTTTAGGTCCATTTGGTTAAAAGAGGAATATCCTGAGAGAGAGGTTGTTGCATGTGGAATGAATGTTTTGCACAGTGCAAGCCATAAATGGAGAGATTTAAGAAGCTATAATGATTATTCAACTACCCCATGCCCTCTCATATTTATGTATTTCACATTCTTTTAAAAAAAAAAAAAACAATTATATATTTATTTGGACTTGTTGAATTTTCTGGAAACCAGCTTTTCAAAAAATTTCTTATTATTATTTGTTTGTTCTTAATTTTCATAAACATGTGTATATGGGCTTGAAAAAGAGCCATTGCGCTATTGGTAGGTTCGGTTCAATTTTGAAGCCCGTTTAAGGTGCGAAGTGTAGAGCTCGACCCACTGCGCCTGGGATATTCCTTAAGCGCTCTCAGGTTGTGAGAGTTGATATAAGAGATGTCATTTTTTTTTTCTTTTGTTAAAAGATTTTTTATGTGGTTTAAATGAAGCAAGAGATACAACACTCGATCAAACATAGTCAAATGTGAAATGTTTTTAAAAATCAAACATAGTTAAAAGGGTTTCGGTGAATCCATTTTTAATCTATTTTAACTTATAAATGTGATGTGATCTTATAACTTTCCGCGCCATATTTAATTTTCTCCGAATCACGTTGACTTCGTTCCTTTTGCGTTTGCAGATTATTATATAAAAGCTATGTCTATTGATAAGCAAAATTCAATACATACAACTGCATGTGTATAAGCACAAAGGGTAAAGTATGATAGACCCCCAAAAAAAAATCAATTTCTTGATAGCTTTTTGATCTCTCTTGCATAACAAGTAAACCTCTCACCATTCATTTCCACACAGCACTGAAACTCAAGCATTACTCTCTCAAATCCCATTACCCTAGCTAAAGGTTTCAGAATTCCACAGTCACAACAAAAGTCCTTTTTTTATAAATATAATTCTTGTCTTTCTGATCGATCTCCCCTAAAAATAAAAGTGATTAGGGCAGCAAAGTTGGAGTTTCTTCATAGCATGGGATACATCTCCAACAATAACCTCATCAACTATTTGCCCCCTCTCTACTACACAACCTCATCTTATTCTATCACAATGTATCAAAATCATAATTTCTTCGCACAAACCCACAACCACAGGTACTTATTTTTTAATGTATACATTTGAGTATATGTATACAAATATATAACGAATTGAAGCACCTGATAAATATTAAATGGATGAATATAAATAGTTGAGAACGAAAAATGCATATAAATGTACGTATGTTTTGAAAAGTTGGGAAATACAGGTTATAGAGAAGCTTTTTTTTCATGAGATGTTGGGAATAATAAGGGGAACAAAATGTTTACAAAAGGCTGCTAACTTTTTTCATTCATCTCAGTGATCTTTTTTTTTTAACACTGAAATTTCATTTGATCAGGTTAGAAAACACATGGCCAAAAAAAATTTTGATTTTTTTTTTATCTGCTAAGAAGGAATTAGCTCGGACGAATTATAATAAAGACAGCAATATTAATATTAAAGATCATGGGACGAGAGAAGAATCTGAGAGGGCATCTGATGATGGTAAAGACGCCACGTGGAGAAAGCTTGTTACTTCATTGGTAACTCAAGAACCAGGAGAGATTAATATCGACGAAAATAGACACAATGTCAACGGATAAGTAAAAGAAGAAGAAACAAGAGATATGCGAACTTTAATTCTCTTCCCGGTATTAATGGAGAACCAAGAAAATCCGACCGGTTTACAGAAAAGAAGTATACAAAAGCAAGCCAAATGTGTTGCAACCATTGTTACTACTATGAGTTCATGCCTCTGAATATGAACTGAAACCAAAACCCATGTGTGACTAATAAATTGGACAATGGATTTAATGACGTTTTTATTTTTTGTTTGTCGAAAAATGGGCAAGTGGCTGTGTAGTTATTGTGAAGAGAGAGAGAGAGAATCAGGAGAGAGAGAGAGAGAGAGGAGAAGAGAAGAGAAGAGAAGAGAAGAGAAGAGAAGAGAAGAGGATGAAAGACGAAAACATGTAGTAATTGTTAGGAGGGTTTGAAATTTTAACGTTTTTTAAAAAAAGAAGAAAAAAGATTATAGAGTTTTGAAAATCGTTATTATTATTACCCGAATGTGAAGTTGGACCATGTTGGGGGTTGGGTTTGAAGCTCGAACTATATATATATGCATGCATGAAAGTGAAATGTTTCGATGATCCATAGTCAATGTAAGGTATATATATGTAGCAAATTTACTTCATCACATGCTTTCTTCTTATTCCTGTGATGCTGACATGGCATATGTGCGATTTATTATCAGAAAAAGTGAGAACATAATAATAGCTAACAAAATTGGAACTTGACATTTGACTTTTGATGGAGTGAAGACAAACAATCTTTAATATTTTGCCCATTTCTCATTTGTTTTATGAACTGAATACACACAGGTTTGCCAATTTATTACCATAGATGCATGTGTTTTTAAAATCAACCATGAGATGTTCAAAAGGGTCTTAATTACATGAATCTAGAGAGGTTTTTTTTTTTTTTTTGTCAACATAGTCTAGTGGCTTTAATATCCCCAATAACATGCGGAGTGCTGGGTTCGAACCCCAGACCTGGTGTAATGAATGCAGAGGTGGCTACCATTATGCCACATGATTCCTACAATCAAGAGAGGTTTTAATCATGTCTTTCCTTCTTCATTCTTGTAAAATCCTGAGATAATAATTTACCAGAAACAGAACATTGGCCTGTCTTTTGTCCTTTCAGGAATATGAATGTACTATGATACTCTATAGTGGTTTGAAAGAAACTGCATTTTGAGACAGATGAGGATAAAGAACGCTTCCTAAAGACGAGCATTTAGAACTTCGACCATAACTCTTTAATTGACTCTATTTGTTTCTGCACCTAAAAGATCAGTAACACATTTTATTTTCATGGTACAATTACAGTAGGACAGATATATTTTTGTCCCATTCCTCAAATCACATTAACATGCCAAAAATTTTGACAATTAAAAATAAACAAAAAAGCTGTATCCAATGGTCACTTATTTTTCAAACTTTCTTCAATGTCTAATTACTGTGAATTCAATCAAACCTATAATCACAGAAACACCAAGTAATGACTGTCACACTTTATTGACCATTATCTAAAGACAGAACTACAGAGACTAAGCAGAAACAAATTGTACTTCGACAAGAAAATGACACAAGAAGGGGCTTTCTAGCCATGTTCTTATTACTGTTCAGAGTGCTAACAAATGGTCGTGGGTAGATCACCGTAGAAGAAATTTGATAAACGCGCTAGCTTGTATTCAAGGGACATAGAGAGGTTCAGGCATGTTTTCTCTTTGAATCCTAGCATATAAAGGAATTGTAAGGATGAAGTTTTAATAATGAGAATGGATGGAACAAAAAGTAAATAAATTTTTACCAGTTGTCTTGTGCCCATTTGCATCCATCAGATTCTACTACGTGTAAGCTATAGGCATGTCTTGACTTCGCGGATAGATTCTCGAAACTGCATCCCATAGACAAACATATTTTTCTCAGAGCTCAGCCAAATCTAAACTAATAGGCAAGCTACTTCATATTGGAAGATGAAGTTTACCTTTGATGGATTAGATCACCATGAATGGCAATCAATGAGCCTGCTTTCATTTCAATCGGCACAAAATCTTTCTGCTCGTAAGACGGTGATGGCCGATCAAACGTTACACCATTTTCACCCCGGATAAACCTTCTAACGAGACCGTCTGAAACGAAGCAGAGGAAAAAAAAGACTGCTTAGCTAAGCCAAACTATGGAGATCACAAAGAACACAAGAAATAGAGGTTAAAAACCAACTCGTGTGAGATCCAGGTATTGCCCAAAGACAACCGTTAACAGTTGTCGAATCTTCTAAAGCCATCCAGAGACCAGTACAACTCGGTGGATCCGTGTACACAAAAGAATTATCTTGGTGCGGCACAACTTCACCTCCAATTCCAGGTTGCTAGTAAAATCATTTCCCGAATGCACAGTTGAAAGACTCATATTAGATTTATTTATTCCAAAGAGGCAAGATTCAGAATGTTATAGGTTTGGAAAGTTTAAACGTGATGATCTGCCTTCTCAACTTTTGAACATTTGCATATTATTTTGAGGATCGCAGTTCCTAATCTTCAACATATAGTGTGAACACATCGAATTTTGAAGCTACACAAGTCGCAAGAGGTACAAACAAAAAACAAGCAAAAGTCCAGAAGTAAATAAGATTACCTTGAAAATGTACATAGCCTGCATGATGACTGGTCTTCTGTAACCTAAGGATGATACCAAACTTGAAACCTTCGACGAATATGTGAATTCTTTATACAACGGGTCAAGCTCATGCAGTGCTACACCAGCACAACATTATTATCCGTTATGATATGTTTTTCTCCATCTAACACTAAAATTTTGTAGTAAACATGTTAAAAAAATACCATGCCCAACTTTGTTTATAGAAAGCTCTTTCGGTTGCTTCAATTCCCCATCGTCGCCAAAAGCTTTTTCTGAGACTCAAACACAACAACTCTTCAGAGAACGAAAGCAGCTCAAAGCGATATTAAAACAAAGGCAGTAGACAATATCAACTAAATGATCAATATAGAGTATAATATTTATAAACAAAATTTGCATTCTAACCAAGTAACAACAAAAGAAATTACTGCAATTTCCTACACATCTGCATCAAAGAAGTGCCATTACTTTCATGGAAATTTTATATTCACATTCATTCTACTTTTTTAAATAAGAAAAGAGAATTGATTGGTGTTTTCAGAGTATGTAAAAGTATAGTGTATATCAAATTTATTGGATAGAAAAATCAAGGAACATTCATACTAAATATAGTTATTCACAAACAGAGCAGTTGCACACATACAAACAACATAAAATTGCCAAGAACACCTTAGGAACACTATGAAAAACCAAAGGGATCGTTCTGATTTTATATAAAAAAAAATAACTCAAGAAAAGCTTAAAAGAATATAGGATACCTTCAAAGAAGAAGGAGATTTTTGCAGCGCTCTCAAAGAAATAATGATCGGTCGTGTTCTTCTGAGGAAGAAGCATAATATCAAATTATCCATCAGATTTAAATAGATAAATCAGAATTTGAATTAAAAACTTAATAAAGAAAGTAACCTGGTTTTTAGTGGAGAAAATAGAAGAGACGGAGCAATCAAATTGATTCAACAACTCATTCATCCTCTTCCTCAAGCCTCCAATCTCATCCTCACTCGCGAAAGATTCAATTACCAAATATCCTTTTCATTATTACAAATCATTAACTTCTTCGCTCATCAATCTAAAAAAAAAGATCAAGTTAGGAGTAAATCTCATACAAACCTTGAGAGTGGAAAAACTCGAGCTGATCTGGAGACAGACTTCCGGTGATTCCCATCAAATTTCGCCGGGAAGAGTTTTTCGTGATTTCTACTTCAAATGCGTTTCTTCTAAATACTAAAAGAACAGAGAAAGGCTACAAAAAGGACAAGAAGACAAGAAAGCTTTATCATTAAAACTCCAATAATTATTGACATCTTTGCTCAGTTCCACGTGGACACTTATCTTCCAATTTCATGGGCTTTTCTCGACGCGCTAAACTAGCACGTGAGATGTTTTTTTTTATGGACTTATTATTGATAGGCACTATATTGGATGGGCCGAATCAATAGCCTGCTACGGGTTTCTTACAATAAATTTAAGCAATTTTCAATCGCTAACTGATACTGATTATTTATTGCAATTCAGTAACTACCCTCTGATAAAGGGTTCTTAGCTTCACAGATCAGTTAGCTGTAACAATTCAACAGTCAGGAAGTTAAGTATATATATATATGAAATTATAAACATGACACAAAGGAGCAAATAAAAGAAAGAATCAAATCAATATTGAGAATTATTTCCTGAAAGAATCATAAGAATATGATGAAACAATTAAAACCCTCTAACAAAGAATTTAAAGTAAACCAAAACAAGAGCAAAAAAAACACCATTGCTTCTAACCAAACCAATGTACAAAACTTTTCGGGGCAGCTTCTTCTCTCCCCCTGTCCGTCTCTACATATCTCCTAACACAAAGACTGACGTCTGCGTTTACAGAATGTACAAAACGCAAACGCTTCAAACCGCAAAACACCAAAAAAAAAGTAAACCAGATCCAATCCTATTCTTAGCCCAGCACCAGCAGTCAATGGATTGAAGTAAACCTCAAAAGTATCAAACAATGTTGTGGCTGTTACTCCTCAGTGACCCTTCCCGGAGATAAATAGACAATTTTGAGTCCTCTCCAAACGCTGTCTCCCTAAAACTGGGGAGGCCCAAGTCGTCAAGTCCACTCTGATTTGAAAGAATTAGAATTACAACGAATGAACACAGCCTTTGGCAGCGGAATCTGGAAGGTCGGCAATGAAATGAGTGCATGTGTTTTCAGGTGGCAGGGGGTGGTCTAGAATCTGGGGTCGTTTTGTTCTTCCGGGACATGCAGTCAGGGCAAGGGAATGTGTAAATGGAGTCATTAGGTCGTTTTAGCTCAAACCTCTTTAAGTCACTATGAGATCTCATGTTTAGCATTTGACGTTTAAAACTCCGCCATCTGCCGGGCGAAAAAACAGATAACAGCGTTTCAGCAATAAGTGATAACACAACGACAGGGATAAAGTTTGAAGATGAGCGCAAATGCAAAATGCTCAGAAGATTTAAAACCAACACTGGTATGACGAATAAAAACAGAACCATGGATATATCATTTATCTGGACGTTTTAAACGTGGAACTTGTAGGAGTGGAAGAAGTGAGTACCCGATGTTGGGATTGTCAAAGAGGATTGCTAACTTTCGCTTGTCCGGTCTAATAGTTTTGGAATGTCCTCCGTACAAATATCTCCGGTGACCCATGAGGAAGTGAGGAAAGTTTCCACCTTGTGTGGTCACAAATACCTCACTGTGGAGACAGACCGTGTAATCTATGGCAGCCATTCTGGAAGAGAAGTTCTAAACAGAGATTTCAAGTCAGAAAAACGATTGATCACACGAATTGTATATTGGAATAAACAGAGGGAAAAGAACCAGACCTTATATGGAGCAAGTTCCTCCTCTGATGCAAGCATCTCCTTAGTTTGTAAATTCGGGAACATCTCTAGTAGAGGGGCCATAGTTCTATTCGCATTATATATCTGACCAGATGCAAGGAAAATATATGTGCTTTTGTTGAAACCCATTCCTCTAAGCATCAAGCCCACCTGAAGGGTTTACAAGAAAAGTATAAACCAAACAGTACAACTAACACTATTGCTCACCAAACAGAACATGTAACACTATTGCTCACAAGGGTTTGTGGAGCTATTCCGATGGATGATTAACATTTCAAGATCCGAGAATGCTAAAATACTGTAGGTAGTAGGGGCAGTGTCCAGAATCAAAGGAATTGAAGAGTACCTCTAAAGGAGTTAACGGGCATTTCCCATTTTGCCTGATAGCACCAGGTCTAATAACACGGCCTGGTTTTGTAAATTTTCCTTTCCATCCTCGTTCTCTTGCTGCAATCATGTCTTGTCTTTCTTGGTTGCCACCATCAAATACGCAACAGGAGAAAGCTACCATGTCCTGCAACATGTAGATATACCTTATTATATCTCTTACTGCAGACAAAAAGCTATCCATTCCAATTTTTTATAGCCATGATAAAGACCAATGGGGATTCTTGAGATGTCTCTTCTTTACATGTAACAAACCTCTTCAAAGCGCAGATGTACAGATACGTACTTTGCTCCGTCGTTTCCACTTTGCTCTTTCATTCTCTTCACCAGTGTTTCTCCTAGTGTTCGTATGGGTTCCGAAAACCTCAGGGCTTCGTAATTCGCCAAACATCTAAGTCTCTGGACAGCTTGAGGAGCATCAAACGAAAGTCTATTTGCAAATGGGGATATTCGTATAACCCTGTGCCATACAAAGAAAACCATTTTCAATGACAAACCTATTAAGAACAATGCGTAACCAACTCTAGCATGTGAAAACGATCTTCTAAAGAACAAGTTGTAACTTACTTCTCCTCAAGTAGCTTCGGCAAGATCGAGTCCCGATAATACTGAATAGGTGACCATGCTTTAACTCTGAAGTTGTAGACATTTGTCATGTTATAGTCAAATCGCTCCATTAGATATTCAGGAATTGTGTCAACCACCCGTACATCATTTGCTAAGGTATTGACAAAGAACTCTTCATCGTAGATGTCCCCAAATTTACTGAAAAAAAAACCTCTGTTAAAAAGCAATCCAAAAGATGACTTTGCTTGAACAAACAACGTCAAGACAAGATTTTCAACAGAAAGCAATCTATAACCTTGGATCTCTCCATATGCTGTGATAGTGAAAGTTGGGAATTACTAGAGTTGCATTGAGATAGCCTGCCACAGCAACCGCATTGCATATCTAAGCATAACATAGTAGAGACAAGTCAACAGATTTGACATAAGCAAGATTGACCTAGGCAAGATTGAGCGAAATGCATAGATTTGATGTATCATGAAAAGATCAATAAACCTACCGATGTCCGCTGCTGATTTAAACCTCCGTTTGCTTCGACATATATGAAACCATTTGACTCGGGCAAGGCTACAATTATAAAAAGGGAAAAACGAATACTTTATTAATCAAATTATGATCCAAAGACCAGGCTAATTCTGAGCTCCAGGCAGAACTTTGCAGAATGTACAGAACACTTTACTTTAGCACATTAAACTCCAGAGTCCAATTTAATCAAGGTGAGAACGTTTTGACAAGAAATGCTTCGTAAACGCTTTAGCTTACTGTAAACGATAAGCAGCATTATGAAGAAATTACAAAAACAATGCAGTACCTCCAGTGGACTTGTTTACGTACGGCTTCCACTCCCCACCTTTATACGAATGTTTCCAAATGGTTGATATCTGATATGAATACAATAATATTGACGATAAATGAAAAAGAATAGCATGTGTAGAGTGGTTTGTGGCTAACCAATCAACATTATAATTTTCAACGCAGTACTCAAACCGTATAACAGGCTGGCAAAACAGCCACAGAACCAAAGTAGCGTTCATGATATAAGAAGGTTCACCAAAATTTCCTAATCTAACAGTAGTTTCATGGGTAAGAGACAAAACCAGCACTAACTAGAACTCAGGGGTTAACTTCTGAAGCTAATAGTCTTTCTCTCAATGTGCATTTGAGCTTAAGTCAATAAAGGAACAGCATTTACAAGTTAACAGAGCTCGAACTGGATAGCACAGTATCTTTTCAACCTAAATCGTACTAATTTAGGCCAAGAGCAACGAGTAAACCTGGCAGATACCCGAAAATTGCCAAGGATTCACTAAGAAAGGTATGTGCACATCAAAAATCTAGACATACCACGAGGTATTCAAAAGTCAAAGGAAGAACCAAAGAATCGTCAGGGGTAACGAAAACGCCTACGTTAACACAATGTGGGAAAAAAAACTCACCGCATCAGCCGTAGAATTATCGGCATCCATCTCAGGGCGGAGTTTGGCGTAAAGCTGCGGGCTTTTGTAGACAGATCCTGGCAGAGGTCGATGCCGGATGATGGGACCAACATCGAATGATACGGTGCCCATGTAAAGCAGCATACAGGAGATGTAAATTAGAGGAGCGAATAGAAAAATTCCCTGACGCCTGAGAAGAACCGATAAGAGGATCCAGGAAAGGCGATGAGCAAGGGTCCGACTTGGCTGAACGGTAGGAAATCGACCGGCGGCTTTTGACCGGCCGTGACGGTATCGAGGAGAACGGCGAGGAGACCCCGGAGGAGACGGAGTAGTGTGGCCGCTTCCCGGCAGCCTATTCTTCGCAAGCATTTGAGAAAATCGACAGATCTCAATCCTAAATTTCCCTCCTCTTTCGTCAACACCTTACATAATAAGTCCTAGAGGCGGCGGAGGCGAGAGGGTCTTGAAACGCAGAGATGCGGCGAATATCTAGCCCCCCACGGCGGCGTTTGTGGCGGAGCGCGGTTGCGAAATTTGAAGTGAATCGCCGGAAGAGAGAGAAGAGAGTGTCTCTGTGGAGCTTTTTTTTCTCTTTTGCGGTGGAGACGTGATCAGTCACATGCACCCTTTCCTTCTCTTCCTTTGGCTTTCTTTCTTTCTTTCTGTCTTTCCTTTTATTTTTTGCCCTTAGATTTCAAATTATGAACATTTTCGTTAATGGAATTGGAAACTCTATTTAAATGTTAATATGATATACATTAAATATTCTGGATGAACAGTTTAGCCTTTTACCTTGATTTCCTTATTTTAATATATACTGAAAATTAATTAATTCAATTTTTAGGATGTTGTGAGTTGTGTGACCTTGTTCTACTTTTGATTATTCGTATAAGATATGGAAAAACATCCCAGAAGATTTTGTCATGTTTTGGAATATGGACAAATATAATAACCTATATAAAATCTATATTTTCGTATATCGATATTCGATAATATCTTTTTTAGACATTAATAAAGTTTTTTTTTCTATCTACAATTGTCAATTATCCAAAAAGAAACAAAAACGAATTATGAATATCTAGAATAATCTGCAGGATATCCTTGTATTTTGTTTTTTTTTTGTTTTATTAACGATATATTTGTATTTTTTTTTCGTGTGTATTATCAACAACATAAATATATCGTTGAATTAAATAAATTTTAGATAGATTACAAAAAAAATACAAATATACTTTTTTAGTCGACAAAGACCTATATAGTTAAGTAGACATGAAAAGAAAAGCATCTATATCATACATTAACTTTAAATAATAGTTGTATTAAAAAAAACCAGTAGTATAGTGACACATTAGTAAAAGTATTTAATTCAAAACTAAACAACTCAGAGGGCAAAGCCAACACGACAAGCATTGGTGATTCCATGCTCTGTTTAGCTTATCTTTCGTCCCTAAACGGCACGTGCTTTGATAGGAAATTACGGTGTAATTATTTTTATGACAATATTATAATTTTCAGCATGATTGCTTCTTAATTAATACAATGTAGCCACCAAAATTTCGTATATTTAATCAACAAAACATTTTTTAAATCCTACCGATTAGAATAGTTGACTTGTGGGTAAATTTGGATCTCCACTTGGGAATGACATAATCACCACAAAATTATACGAAATAATATTTTTATATTTCGAATATGTTAAAGCTTAAATTCTGAATATGTATAACTGTATGACAGAATTTGTGTAATTGTGTAAATTTTTAATCTAATGGAATATTTAACAGTAACGTTATCATTGTTTCGAAGATATGAGGGAGTTATTTAATAATGTGAGTTTACTAGAAATTAGCCTGTGGTTGTGTTGCACATGTGCAACTGAGATGGAGAGAGATTAGTTGGCAACAGCGACAATTATTATTATTATTATTTTTGCAGGATATATGAAAAGATTTCCAAATTTAGTAAAAATACTATATGTCATTTTATAATATTTTTATATAAGATGTTCAATTGAAATATATGGCATGACACGTCCATATTCTAATATAACCATAAGCTCGCGTGTTCAAGGTCTATAGATGTATGTTTAAAATTTTCTTAACTCTGTAAATACAAAAGCTTTCTTAAAATTTAGCTGTCTAAATATTCACCTAGCAAAATATTTACCTCAAAATGTTCTTCGAAAGAATATATATTGTATTATTTGTTGTGGTTATCATAAGAAGCTAAAATTTGTGGAAGAATAGAGAGAAATTCAGAATTTTGGAAAGGAAGAATGTCCTGATTAAGACCTGCTAGCTACAAGTTGCACCAAGCTCTGACAGTTTTTGTAACTTTCGTCGTAGTTACAAGTTATTCGACTATGTTCCAAATCATTCTATATATATTCAATCAATTCTAGCGTTTAAATCGGCCGTGTGTGGAGTTTTTTTTAGCTAATATCTGCACTAAATACAAAAAGGCACACATCCCCCTTGTCCTCCATATCTTTTTACTCGTTGGCCACAAGTACGATTAGACAACAGATTAAAGACAAAGCCAGATTCAAAGAGGACAATGATGAGAAATAACAAAAGTTTCAATCTTTCAACCACATTTATCAAAATTAGTCACTGGAAAATTATTCTTCCCCAAGAACACAAACGCCAACAAGAAACCCACTTAGCATTTTCATCAACTGTGCAATGTACCGAGGATGTCTTCGTCCTGGAACAGATGATACATGTGTCCATCATACCTACACAAATTTAAAATTATCTAAATCTTGGGGTTGTTTCTGATGGATCAAGAGTTTTGGGGATTGTTGAAAAGACATAGATCTGATATAGAGATCATGGAACCCATAAACCCAATGTTTGGATCAAATCACTAGTATTGGGTTAATCATATATAAGAATTTGGGTATAACGTACTCGTTCTCGCAGGGTTGTTTTTGGGGCCTCTTGTATATGTAAATGGGCCTATTAAATCTATTAAATGATATAATGGACCTGGCCCACTAAAGTCTCTTTCTCCGTATGTATTGAGCTCTCGTGTCTCCGAATCAGAGAAGAAGACTTCGCATTGAGCTCGAGAGGGGACACGGAGGAATGGCGAATCAAAATACAGAGAGCAGTCAACTGTCGAATACGCAGACTTACGGCTTTCCGATTTACGCCGCAGACTGGATTCCGGAAGAAACTGTTAGATCGAAAATCGAAAAGGATAAGGACAATTCCGAAGATGGCGGCGAGTCGTCGCCCTCCCGGAGCTGCATCGTTTTGTCCGGCGGAGGTGGAGAGGGACGAAGCGGGATCGCTAATGTCATCTTAATCTGTCGTGTTGATCTCGAGACCAAATCTCTCTCGGAACAACCTGTAAGTGTGAATGTTTTTAATATTATTTTATTATGTGAATTCCGAAACATACCTACTGAGTGTGTATCAGATCTATATATTTTGCAAGAATTTGTATCTTCTTTTCGGATCGGGGACTTATGATCATTTTTTTCAGCTGGGTAGGCTTGTGCTTGGCACTGATCTGCCTTACAGGATGGCTGTTCATCCTCGGGGAGGTGGTCTTATTTGCGCATTGCCAAACAGTTGCAAGTGAGTAATCTCATATTCGATTTTAAAGCTTATTAGCTTCGAAATTCTTTAGGTTTTGCTATTAGAATCTGGGGTGTTAAGTTTGAAAAGCATACGAGTTTGAAGTTCTGTATACAAAGACTTTAGTGGGTTTTATGGTTTGGAGTAGAGAGAAATTTCAAGGGATGTGATAGTACTTGTTGTTCTCTTGATACACAGACGGTTTGATTGGGAAAACATTTTGAGCCCTAGAGAGGATAATCAGGCTGGTGAAGAGGCAGAGAAAATGATTAAAGAGTTAAAAGACGTTGGACAACAGTTAGCTTTGGCGTTCAATCCGGAGGGGTCTGTGCTTGCTGCTGGTGGGGAGGTAGGAAAGCTCTTAGATTCAATCTCTTTTAAATAACACAGGAAGAGACTTTAGTGGTTCTTATGCATTTTGTTTTGATGCAGTACAGGATGGGACTTTGAGAATTTTTGAATGGCCTAGTATGAAAACGTTACTTGATGAGTCTAAGGCACATGCATCAGTGAAAAACCTAACTTTTAGGTGTGCTTTCTCCTATCAAATAAGGAAAAATTTGCTATCTTCGGAAAGAACTTCATTCTATTGAGGAGAAAAGAATCGTCCTCGAACAATGATTGTAAAACAAATTGCCTGATACTGATATTTTTCGTTTTGCAGCGAAAGTGGTAAGTTTCTTGTATCCCTTGGAGGTCCACTTTGTCGGGTTTGGGACGTAAATGCTTCTGCTGCCATTGCCAGTCTATCAAAAGAGAAGGTCAGTGGGGTTTTGCTCTTAGTATGGTTTAACTTTGTATACAAACTTCCAACATTATTGTATCAAATTTAATGAGTTTGAATATTATAATGCAGGATGAGATGTTTGCCTCCTGCAGATTCTCTGTCGACAGTGCAGGCAATGAAGTTCTTTACATTGCTGCAAACACTGGTAATCTTACATCCTGACACTGCAAGAACATATAATTTTAGATCCCCTTTTTTCTCACAACTAGCGATTAGAATTGATTCTTTTTTTTTTTTTTATGCGTAGAACGTGGTGGGAGTATACTAACATGGGATACAACATCATGGAGAAGAAAACGTTCAAAGCTTGTGAAAAACTACTCTATATCGGCCTTTAATGTCTCAGCTGATGGGAAGCTTCTTGCACTGTAAGTTTTCTTTTTTATACGCACTTTTGGGACCAAGGAGATAAAAGTAATACTAATTCGTATTTTGGTTGTCATACTTTTTTCTTAATGCAGCGGAAACCTCGAAGGAGATGTTTTGATAATTGATTCAACAAAAATGAAGACTCACCAATTCGTCAAGAAAGCTCATCTCGGTTTAGTCACCGCACTGAGTTTCTCCCCTGATTCGAGGTTTTCTCTACTCATTAAGGATATATCTTTCACTGTATAACTACCGATTCAATGATCATGCTGAAGAAATGAACTCACTCAAAAGTTTTGATATGGACTTGGTTTTGTAGGTGCGTAGTGTCAGTATCTTTTGACTCAAGGGCAAAGCTAACCGTCATTGAAAAAACGCATGAAAAACGTACGTATATTTATGATTTCTCTACTTATCTCTCCATTTTTATTACTTTACCCAAACTTAACCAAAACCGTACCAAGAAACCAATTCACAGACTGAGTAGTTATAAATGAAAAAGCCTTTTTTCCATTTCGATTTTTATAGAAATTGTTAGATTTTATCTCATGGATTACCAATAAAAACCTAAAACTGTGTTTTGTCAATGAAATTGCAGATGGAATAAGCTTGTGGGTGGTGTTTTTGTTAATTGTGTTGCTGTACGTGGTTTCGTATTATTTCATGGCGGCAAAGGGGATCATAGGTAAAAAAAATAGCCTCTAAGTGACCCCACAAGACGATACATCGGAATGGCTTGAAACCAGCTTATCGTATGCTCTTTAAAAATTTTTTTTTTTTATTCAGCCGTAGCTTTTTGCGTTTGTGTTATGAGAAAAATTCGAAGGGATTCTTCTTCACCTTTACCAGAAACTTGAATGCTTTTTACTGTATATCATAAAAATGTAAACTAACATTGTAAGAGAAGCAGTAAACTACGATATTATGGATCAACAAGGCTATTTTATGTTTCTCTCATTGAACTTAAAAACATTAAATATGTTCAACATCGAATGCTTTTATGTTAAACTTAAAGCCAACATCGAATGCTTATTATGTTCTTCAGTTTCAACTTTCGAGAGAAACTTCTTCTTTGCTTTTTCTTTTTGCTATAATAGTATAACAAGAGTTGTTACAATGTTTAAAAGACCGGAAAAAAACAAAAAAAAGAGCAACATGTATATATATATATATATTGATTAGATCCTTGGAACAAGCAAATTAATAAGAAGGGATTTTAAATTACTGACGCTTCCTTTGGTAGAGAGAATAACCAACGAGCGCAGACATCAAGAATGTCCATAGTACCTGTTTCCACCATAATAAACAAATAAAGATAAAAATTTAGTCTTTTAAACACGATGATCTTGTAAACCATACCGTATTGATGGTGTGCCAACGTTCGAGTCGTTTTATTCTTGACTGCATCTCTTCCAAAACGTTGTCTATGGAAGAGCCATCTCTTCTTGGTGATGCTTCCGACACACTGTTATTACTTCCCTTTAAAAAAGGTAATGAGAACCATTTTAAGAGACTTCAGAACTAGAATGAGAGATTAGGATGAAGGAGACTTTTGATTACCTGAGATTGTATTAATTCCACAAGTTCTTGCAACCGCGCTGCTTGTTGTGTATGGATTCCACTTGAACTTCTCTGAACTGGTGGTAGTCTTTCCAACACTATTTGAAGGTAACTCTTCATTCAAGTAAACAAATAAGAGATTAATTTTGTATAATATGTATATGAAGATGAAGAAAGAAACGATGTAGAAGCCAATGGAACCTTTGTCGTGTATGAACCATCCAGTTTGAGAGCTGAACCAGCAGCAGTCACAGCTTCTTTGTTTGCGCCTTTGATCTGTACGTATGGACTCGGCACATCTTGGAGATGATCAACCTCAATCAGAATCTTCAAAAGCCAAATATTAAGAGGAATACTTATTTGGACCATATTCACCATAAGAAATGTCCCGGAAAAAAAAAAAGATTCTATGTTGGGTTTTTTAATCTTAAGAAGCTTGTTTCGCATTTTCAAACATGATATTTACCTTTCCGTCTTGGTAAATAAAGGCAGAGGCTTCTATATAAGCCACTGCTTGATACCTGAAACCAAGAGTAGAACATACATAGATCATCTAACGAAATGTGAGAACTGTCTCTCTGAAAACCTAAGTTTGGGATATAGAGACAGCGGAAAACTATTGAGGATGACTGAGTGAAATTAAAACACTGGTTTGATTTCTTGCTCACCCGAGATTAAGAAGACCAGCCACAGTACTCACGCTAATGTCGAAATCTACTTTGGGCTGAATGATGAAGTTCCCTTCCCTAATTGGCTGTGACACAGTAAAAAAGATTCATGAGACATAATTGATAAATTCACTGATTAACAAAACATTCATCAAACTAGAGATTAAAAGCATACCTCACGTATAAGCACAGCAAACCTGCCCTCACAGATTCTAACGCGAATGCAGTCACTATCTGACAGCTGCCCATTGGCAGGAAGCCCAGATAGCCTGAAATATATATCGATAAAATTCTGAACAGAGCTGCAGAATTTCGTGGAATCAAGGATGCTGAGAATATCCTGATACGGAACCTTATTAACCACATGACGAGTCATGAGTGTTTCTGTAGATTAAGCAAGCTAGATCTATGGAAGCTCAGAATGTGTTATATTTGATCCTTACCTGTTTATTGCTCTTCAAAACAAACAAAGAGCTCTCGGGAGAGAGAACTGGATCAAAATCATTTCGAATCTTGACCTGTATTATTGGGAAATGTAAATACGGAGGCCGAGATAATCACTTCTACAGAACTGAGATTGTTATTTTTTTCATAAGCTTATTGCAATCACAAAAAGAATACGAAACGAGAGAAGAACACAAAATTAGAAGGAGAAATCTAGAGTCTCAAGTGTACTCACGTGTGCATGCACTAGATGTGGCTCAATATGTTTCTGGAACATTGGAAATACGGTCATCATTATCTCATTTTGAGACATGAAACACCCGACGCGGCTCTTATCCCTCTGGACTCTAGAAATAAGATGTGAATGAACACCTCCCACCTGTTTTATGAAGCGTACGAAAAACCAGTCTGTGCTTGATAAGAAAACAAGAGGAATGGAAAAAAAGGAACAATGAAGCAGAAAAGTATCTTACAACAGCAACCCAAAGGTCCAAAGATTGTCTGATTTCTGGATGCAACGCATATACCCCCTCGAAGATGATCTAAACAGCAATGAGATGTTAAAAAATATTCTAATAACTACGCTTCAAATGATAACAAAGGAAACAACCATTTTGAAAGAGAATATATCATATTAGAAGACTATGATCACTGACCACACCACACTCTTCAGAAACTTCAAGTTCCTTGAAGCCACATCTGGTACCAGTCTCCAGGTCAAATACAGGCAGTTTTGTTCTTCGACTTTTCCTTATGTCAGCAATGTTCTGCAAATGAAGTAGAGAGAGATTTTTAATTCCAATAAAAATAACCCAAAGGCTGAGAGATTACCTTATCCTTTTACATCCCCCCAATTAAAGCGGTACCTTTGAGAGCAAAGGCAGATCAAGGGAACTAAAGTCATCATGCTTGAAATCTTTGACTTGTTCAGACTTGAAGTAACTTTCAAGGGAAACCACTTCACAGCCAACTATATTTGCCATTTTATGAGCCAAGCTAGTCTTGCCAGACCCACTAGGACCGCCTTCAGTGAAAGCATTGTGACAAATATATAGTATAAGAAATAGATTTTTCGCTCAGTATCAAAAGTAAAACGATATAAACAGCGAACAAGCAATATTACCTATTCCCACAATAACAGTTGGTCCCTTATTTCCCAACAGCGCCTGAAACAATAATCACAAGCAAAAGAACCCTTACTAGAAAGAGCGAAGTCTTTGCGGTGGAAATAATATCTGCACGAAGATGCAGCTATTCTACTTAACAGAAAGAGATTCCTCCTATCTTCTTACCTGTATTGCTTGAACGGAAAGAAGCAACCCTCTGTCCAAGTCGTATGAATCAGGCATAGGAACAAGTCGTATATTATTCCTGAAAGAGGAATCTGTGGCTGTTTGATGAGAAAGCTGAAGCATAAATGCAACGATAATACTACTGAAATACATTTGATAAGACATAACACTAAGAGAGGCAAAAACCATCAATCTTAAAAGAAAGAGGACATACCTACAACAGAGCTTACTGAATGAGGTGCATCAAAAGAGGTGAAATGCCAAGTTGCAACCATTGGTTCCATTTGAGATTTGGTAGGAGATCGGGTCCAAGGCTGCGATAAATCCTCAAGGCGGGTGACAATGTTTGAGGTAGTTCGGATTGGTTTTGGTGCAACAATTTGCTTCTCCTGGTTAGTGGTTACAGGAGACTGTTGCAAAAGTGGAGGTGTATTCAACCGTGGTACACCTACAACAAGGATTAGCTTGCAACAATTAAGATTCTGTTGCACTGGAAAACATAAGAAAGGATACATAGTCGAAACAAACATGCTTTATCGAAATTCACTGACCTTTACTTTCAAGGATCAGTTCCAGGTATGATTTGGTGATCCAGGGACCACTAATACCCATTCTCAGAGCTTCAGCTCCCACACTCTAAATGGAAAAAGATCTATTAAACATATATAGCAAAATGGAGACCAATGGAAGCCATAATCAAATGCTAGTGACACAGAAGAAAACCAATTAAAAATAATGTTTTCTAGGGACTTTTCTGCATTGAAGTTTGATGTGTTGTTTTACGAGAGAATTGTGGGTTATTACCTTCCTATCTGTCCCTCTCAGTACGAGGAAAGTCTCTCCAAGAGTATCTATCGTTTCGCGTGACAGGGATAAATTACCATAACTCACAGCAGTTGAAGCTCGCTTATAACTCACTACAACATTGTAGCCTAAAGCTAGCAACCCTCCAAGTGTCATCCGTCCAACCTGCTAGACAATAGCAATCAAGTCACATAGAGAATAGTTGTGAGGAGTATCTTTGAAAAGGTTGTGTTCAAGCTGGCTGCCATTAGGACCTGATTCCTTAAAAATAGCCATGCTATTCAGCAAAGACTATCAGAAATTAACAAAATCAAGGAAAATACTGCACCAGAAATCATAAACATCGTAATTCTACATCAATCCCTACTGTTATCCTTTCCACCAAGAACAAAGAGCTAAAACGTAACTTAAATTCCATAACGATTTAAAGAATTAGAAAGAAGGAAACACCAGACTCAGTAGTTGCATGTATTAACTCACCTCAAACTCAGCTTTTGGCCGGATAATGAAATGTTTGTCGACAATTCTTTGGTCCCCAAGCGACAGATAGTACCTTATACCAGCTTGACGAACTTTAATCCAGTCATTTATACGTGCTTCTTCATTTGCAGAAGGAGGTCTGAGGTACATCTCAATAAAACTGAAAGTAGCACCAGTGAAACCATGTCAGCATGCATAGGAAGATCCAGTAAAAAAGCTTAAACCATTCCCACATGCTACAAGAATCATTCTTACTTATTCTTCTGGACTTCACTTCCTTGTGCAAAAGAAGTTACTATCTGTTACATCAATTTTAGATAAGTGGTGGACATTATTATAGAAATCGAGGTCACAGCTGGAATTTTTAGCAATCGAAAGAAACCACAGACCTCACTTTTGCATTTCAATTTGTATATGGCTTCCCGAAATGATGAAACAAAACTGTTGTTGATTCTGATCTGCACACTCCCAACAAACGGATAAGTCAAACTTCTGAACACTTAAAGAATGAGAAATAAGAAGAAAGACCAACCTGCGCATGATGAAGATCTGGCTCAATATGCTTTCTAAACAATGGGAAGATGCTGTCGATAAGATAATCAAGCGAACACGAATCTCCAATATCATATCGGACTTTAGAGAGAAGGCTAAAGTGAACGCCACCAACCTAATCAACAAAGAGAGTAAAGGATAATCATATTCACAGTTCCTTATGGTTGTACATTAGCTAGGCCAGTAACTGCTATGGATCGGATATCTCACCACTGCAACCCGAATATCTAATAAGGAGCGCAATCTTGCATGAAGGGCATACGTCCCATCAACAATCACCTACAATAAACCATGGCGGAAAAAAAAACATAACAGCCATACCTAAACATGGCCAAAAATCACATTTCTAACTTACCACGCCAGATGATGTCTTCACCATCTTTGTATCGACACGCCTCTTTTGCTGGAAATCAAACACCGGAACAAGAGTATCTTTTCCTTTTATCAAATCCTAATTACAGTAAGAGAAGAGTTAGTCAACCCAAGTCATTCTAGAGAATTTCCAATCAATCTTACAAATACAAATCTGTCAGAGAAAAGATCGAAGTTAAGGATCAAAATACCTCCAAATTCTGAACTAATGCATCAAAATCTAATGTTTCCAATTCATTTCCGTCGTCCATGCTGTCACGGTAATGCTCCATGGCAATTACAGTACAGCCAATTACAGATGCCACTTTCTCTGCCAAGCTTCGTGCACCCAAAAACATCAACAAAAACATGAAATCGAGCTTGACTACATAACATCTTTCAATCTATACTTAAAAGATCGGTCACCTTGTTTTACCAGAGCCGCTAGGTCCACCTATGCCAACCGTAACAATGCCGTCCTTCTTCTCTCTGAGTTCTTGTATGGACTTTACCAACAGGTAATAGCCATGATCGAAAGCCTACAAAACAGTAATCAACCCCGATGACTATGTTCTCCCACTTGTGTTTTTACGGAAATATACGGAAATTTCGAACCGAGAGAAGCGTACCACATGAAGAGGAAGAGATTGAAGAATCGAAGAAGACGAAGAAGAAGTAGATGGCTGCTGCTGGAAGAAATCTCGTCCTCCCTCTTGGAAAACTCGCTGAACAACCTCGTCGTCCATGGATCAACTCGCGATGATCGGAGCAATCCAGGAAGCGAGTCAAGTCGGAAAGACGATTTCGGAACTATGCCGAATGAAGAATCCGATGATGGATAGGGGAGATCGAGGAAACGAAAACAATCTGGAATCAAAATGATGAAACTGATGAGAACAAATTTAATTAAAGAAAAACAAAATCAGAATTCAACTTTTCTTTTGCTTTTTTATTTATTTATTAATTTTGTTGTTTTTATCCTTCGCTTTTCATGCTTTCAGCAACACTTTGCTTGCAAGCATCAAGTCTCCCGCTTTGTTCTTCTTCCCCGTCCGGCTCAATTCTCAGAGCACTTAAAAAAAAAATTATAACCGAAAATTAATATAGTTTAAATATATTTTCAAAATTAATTATTTTAGTCAGGCTGGTTTTTCGATGGTTTGACAAAAAAAAAATCATACCATGTTAAACGAATTGGATTCAACCTAGGGTCAATAGATATAGTTATTTTTTAAAACACTTTGACAAAATAAATTTAACTATTGCTAGCTAATTTTTTTTAAAAAAATATTGCTAGCTTGTGTCAAATTCTTATTGTATATTGCTTCTAAGAGTAAACAATGGGTTCTCATTCTTAGCAAACGAAACGGTGTTAAAAGACTTGAATTTTCAGAGCAAGAAAATATGTAAAAATTCATTTCCGAATCTTATTCTTAGGTCACAAGTTTAAATGCTACAAGCTATAGATGATCCTATGATCTAGTTAAATTGTGTTGATTTAGCTCTGTTGTTACTGCTACTCAACATTGATTTCTTAGGTGTTAAGCTCTGAAGACTGAAAGAGTAATCTGACTGATCCATGTGTAGTATAATATGTGTTTAGATAAGTAGTAATTGGAATGTGATTAGCCAATCAGTCAATAAAAGTTCAGATTAGGAGCAATCTTTTAACTTTGTTGATTAAATTAGGTGTATGGATGAACATTTCAGCTGGACTTGCTTTTGCACCTCATGTCATCAGTGTTGGAGCAGTAAACTCTCATAAACTCCTTTCAATCAAATGATTCTGTTTGTTGCCAATCTGAAAATTGATTCAAATTGTATTTATTTCCCATTAATTTCTCGCAGGATATTGTTTCGAAAGTTCTGTCATCTTCACAGCAAAGACCTCGAGCTCTTTGTACAATGTCAGGCACGGGAACAGTTTCTTCAGTCACTTTAGGTCTTTAGCATTTGAAGTTTCAAAACCTGGAAAACTAAAGATTATTTTCTGTTTCCGTAGGGACGTTTTGAGATTCTAAGTGAATGAAGAAGGTGGACCCCAAAAGTCATGTTATTGGCGGTGGAATTGGAATGGTTTAGGTTTTTGAATTCCTCTTCTTAATATGGTTTAAAGAGTGAATCTAGTTGTGGTGTTTTGTTTTTTTTGCTCATCAAGATTTAGTTTGTGTGATTTCATGTTTCATGTGGTATGAGTTTGAATCTATCTCTTACTCAATTTCGACTCGGTTTTTGGTACGGTTAATTTGTTTTCGGTCTAGTATATAAAAAGTTTGGTTTAGTTCAGTTTGGAATTAAAAAACTAACTCTACACAGAATAAATAATAAATTTTGATAAATAGTGGAATTCATCTATTTATAGTAATTAAATGAAACTTTAAATGCATTTTGCTGTGGTTGCTTAAAGTTTGATTTTTGTTGTGTTTATTCGGTATAAAAACTATGCTAGCAGTTGAATTTGATTAAAATAATTCAAAATTTTTGATTTTGGTTTTTTTTTAATATGTTTTTTATTATCAAAAAATTCCATGCATTTAATCAAGCTTGGTAGATAAAATAATTTTTTAGAATTTATCGACATGTTTTGACTTACATAAAAAAAAATAAAAAATCTTCATATCTCTTTGATTAAAATATCACTGTATTTATTTAAGTTATGTGAAATTAAATCTAAGCTAAAGTTTTCAAATCAACTCATATGATTACAAAAAAAACATCTATTTATGAGGTAAAAAATGGTTAATTTAATGGGTTTTGGATCATCTTTAACATATCCAACACAATCCATCTCAAAACTAACTGATAATATATCCTTAACACTAAAATTAGTCATGGCCCACATGAGTCCTACCAGCATAGAAGGCTGGCATGTTTACTTGGTGAATTCTCTTTTAGACCCTCATTCACTAAAGGATCCATGATCAATTAAAAAAAATATATAAATCTGACATGTCAGAATTAGGAGGATGGTAAGACGAGTATTAATCATTTCATTGCTTAGAATACTACTCTCAATGGTCGTCGGGGGTGTAGTTATATGTGGTTTGATGCACCAATCTAGGATTTTACCAGAAGTCTGAACTATAAAAATTGTTCATATCAATTTCGAGTCGTTAATTTCACTACAAGAATTCAATTTAAGAGTTTAGCAACCACAATGGTAGTCTCTAATAAAGTTTTGAAAAAACAATATAAAAAAGTAATAATATAATATTGCATGAGTCTCTTAAAACTTAAGAAAACTATCTCTATCATTTCTCTTAGAAACTCTTATTAGTTCTTATTAATATTTTATAAATATTTTTACTTAACTGTTTTTTAAAATTCTTATTTAAAAACAGTTTCTTAAGAAATTTTTAAAATTATAATTTTTATATTTATTTTAATATTATAAACTCTTCTAAAAAAATTTGGATGGAGACTATCACCATAGTTGTTCTATAGGGTTTTTCTAAGATACCCATATATTGTTTAATTTTATTTAATAAAGGAGGTAAAGAAAACTTTCCAAGTCTATGTAGCTGCGACGTGAGAGTTGACTATTAATAAACGCCCATTATGGTAATCAAGAGTCAAAGCCAGTAATGTTAAGCACCGTCTTGAAAGGACGCCATTTCAAGGATGGTCAACAATGGTGGGAGAACTTGGAACCGCTGAACAAGGTAGAGACTTCCTCAGAGAGTTCTGTTGTTCGCTATAAACGGCGTCGTTGAGGCTTATATGAAATAATGAAAAAAGACAGATGGGCAACGAGCCGTGTCTTACATTGACTCAGTATCTTATCTTCTCTGTCTCATATGTTTCTCTCCGTTTATTCCGTGAAATTTGGAACTCAAAGATAAGATAAGTTATGGCTCACATTTTTAGAAATACTCCTATTTTTATTCCATTTTTTTGTAGTGATTTTAGCTGATTTATGGTTTCTTTTTTTTAATCCTCCATATATATTCTCTGTCAGCAAAAAGTTATTTTCAGGATTTTGTTTTGGCTTATCTAACTTTTTCTTTATTTCATTTTTTGGGTAAGTTTATTCTTTCTTTTTTTTTCTTTATTAAAACGCGTTCAGGAAATATTGATAATTTTAGAAGGTATTAAAATGTGTGTTAAAAATGAAGTAATCGCGAAAGCTGCAATAAGCTGCTTGTCTTAACGCGATTATTTATATTTATTTGCGTGTGCCCGTTCTTTGAGTTGCAGCCATCAATCTTCGTTGCAGCTTCGTGGAATCACTTTTCTGAGTTTCTCTTTGTTCCAAAGATTAATCCAAAGGTCTGTCTATTTTGCTTTCTCTTTTTTCCTCTTTTAGTTTTATGTTCATTTCTACTTTTGTATATTTAGGGTTCTTCCTTGTGGATAATATGTTAATTTATCGCTGAAATAATAGCAATAGCTCTAGCAGTTACTCAGAGATCGGATGTTTCTGGGTTTGTTCTTTCGTTTGTAAGTTGGATCTGACATATTTGATGGAAAGCTGTAGGGACTTAGCTGAGTCAACGTTCTGTGTTTTCTCTTAGATCCTTGAGGAACAAAGCAAATAAATTTACAAATCATTTCTGGGTTTTGGTTGTTTGTCCATCAATTATATTGTTTTAATGATGGAATGTGTTGTTAAAACAGTGAAAAAAAAATCATGTTGGAGAAAGAGTTTTTCACGGAGTATGGTGAAGCAAGCCAATATCAGATCCAAGAAGTGGTTGGAAAAGGAAGCTATGGAGTTGTTGCTTCTGCGGAATGTCCACACACCGGAGGGAAAGTGGCGATAAAGAAGATGACCAATGTGTTTGAACACGTCTCAGATGCGATACGGATACTCAGGGAGATAAAGCTTCTCAGGCTTCTTCGACATCCGGATATCGTTGAGATTAAACATATAATGCTACCTCCTTGTCGCAAGGAATTCAAAGATATATATGTAGTTTTTGAGTTGATGGAGTCGGATCTTCACCATGTCTTAAAGGTAAATGACGACCTCACTCCTCAGCATCATCAATTCTTCTTGTACCAACTTCTTCGTGGCTTAAAATTCATGCACTCAGGTAAGGTTTCTTGGTTCCCTCTTAAAACTGTGTTTAGCTCTTAGAATTTCCTCTAAATTCTCCTTTTTTCTTTCTCATCTGCGCTATATGACAGTGTTCTTATCATCTTTTCGTTCCTTGTTTGTTTTTGTTTTGTGTGTATAGCGCATGTTTTCCATAGAGATCTGAAGCCCAAGAACATCCTCGCTAATGCTGATTGCAAAATCAAGATCTGTGATTTAGGACTTGCTCGTGTCTCCTTCACTGATTCCCCTTCTGCCGTTTTCTGGACTGTGTGTATCTATATCCACCTCTTTTAAAGTTGCTGATTCATTGAGTTCTTCAAAAAATTCTAATATGCAGAGAGTTGTGAATGCTTAATAATAAGTTAGTTTATTGTTCTGTAACAGAGAGGTATGCCTTAATGCATTTGACTTCAAATGATTCAGTATTTCTCCTAAGTAACAGATTTTGTCATGTTCTTTTGCAAGGACTACGTTGCTACAAGATGGTACCGTGCTCCAGAGCTCTGTGGTTCCTTCTATTCTAACGTAAATTTTTTGTTCCGTTTCCACATAAAAGCCTTATGCATATTAGATGAGTTGATGTGTGAGCTTATGGAATTGGTCGATTTGTGCAGTACACGCCGGCGATTGACATGTGGAGTGTTGGCTGCATATTTGCAGAGATGCTAACCGGAAAACCCTTGTTTCCTGGCAAAAACGTTGTGCACCAGCTAGAACTTGTCACGGATCTGCTTGGAACTCCGTCGCCGATAACTTTATCCAGGGTTTGTTTTGTTTTTATATTTCCCGGAAGCTAAATCGCAATACAGAGGCTTCTCTCTCCAGAATAAACTTGCTTTGAGATGCAAGTTTTTTTAGTTTTGTGTGTCATGAGGCTGTTTATAATGGAACTGTAGATTCGGAATGAGAAGGCTAGAAAGTATTTGAGTAACATGAGGCGAAAGGATCCTGTTCCTTTTACCCATAAATTCCCCAATATCGATCCTGTGGCGCTGAAGTTGCTTCAGCGTTTAGTTGCTTTTGACCCAAAGGACCGTCCCTCTGCTGAAGAGGTAAGAGGAGAAAAATCCAAACTCAGTTTTTTTTTTCCTTGTACTTCCATATATTTTAATGAATCTTGATGCTTTTGTTTGCTTCTTTCTTCAGGCATTGGCTGATCCGTATTTTCAAGGATTGGCAAATGTGGACTATGAACCTTCGAGGCAACCTATCTCGAAGCTCGAGTTTGAGTTTGAAAGGAGGAAGTTGACTCGGGATGATGTGAGGGAGCTCATGTACAGAGAGGTAAATAAAGACATTTAAGGAATCATATGCTTGGTGTTTGAAATGTGATTTGACTTTTAGGAACCTCTTGAACTGATTTGTTCTCTTTCTGGATATGAAATAGATTTTAGAGTACCATCCACAGATGTTGCAAGAGTATCTACAAGGAGAAGAGAACATCAACTCTCATTTTCTATACCCGAGGTTCGACCTAATTTCCTAACAAAAACTTGATTGTTCTTAGAAAATTAAAAATTGATTTTTTCGAATCAATCTTGACAACCAGTGGAGTTGATCATTTCAAACAAGAGTTTGCCAGACTCGAAGAACACAACGACGATGAAGAGGAACGTAACTCCCCACCAATCCAGAGAAAGTACACTTCACTCCCCAGGTAAGTCACTTCTTGAAACAGAACCACCATGAGTTTAAGCGGATCAGGCTATAACTCGCTTTGGTTTGTTGCAGAGAACGGGTGTGCTCGTCAGAGGACGAGGGTGCTGATTCGGTTCACGCCCAATTGTCTTCGTCGTCAGTGGTGTTTACACCTCCACAGACTCCAAACACAGAGACTGGGTTATCATCACAGAAGACAACACAAGTAGACAAAGCAGCAACTCCGGTTAAACGGTCTGCTTGTCTAGTGAGGAGTGATAGTATATGTGCTTCCAGATGTGTCGGCGTCTCCTCTGCAGTGTCTTAGTCATAAAAAAAAAAAAAAAAATTGATTTCCAAGTTGTTTAGCAGCAAACCATTGATTGTTCTGCCTATTGTATGTCTGTATGAGTTTTCACTTAACTCTCCCTCTCTCTCTCTTCTTCATTGCTGTTGCTCTGATCATGTTGTGTGTAATGGTTTCTCTTGGAACTTGAATTCATATATTTTATCCCTTTAGAACCATATTTACAATCTATCTGTTCATCTGCTTATGATTTTGGGTTCTTACAAGGAAGAACCAATACAAAGTTCTTTCTTCATTTTCTTATAATGTATGAATTTCAAAATTACATATGTATATAAAATATCCTATCAAATATAAGATCTTTATGACGATATATTCATAACCCTGATTGCTTGCATGTTACACAATTACAGATTCAAACTGGATTAAGAACCGATCAAATTTAAATGAGACTAATTTTGGTTAAGATTGTTTATGGAAAACTCAAAATTAATTTTACTGGTAAATGAATAAATTAAATGAAAATTAAAAGACAAACAGGAACCTTCATGTCCCTTTCTCTCAAAGCTCTCCACGGCTCGAACATCAACTCGTACTCAGGAATTTAGAATCTGAGGGGTTTTTCCAGCGGAACTCTCTGAAGAAACTTTCCCAATTTGGTTAATAAAGTATCGCTCGAATCTGGTTGATTAGCCTCAGAAACCCTTTTCAGACTTCGATGTGAGAATTTCTTCGGGCAAGCCATGTTGTGAAATTTAATGGCAGCAGTGACTCTATCCTTGGTGCAACCCTGTGGCATGGTACTCGCCTGTTTTTACGATTGTGCTTCTCCGGACGACTTATTCATTCGGTCTTTGATGTGTTCTTCTGAAATTTTCTCAGTGTTTTGCGGGTAGACGATTGACAAGTGTGATTGTAATCGAAGCTCAGAGACGAAACTGGTCTAGAATGAGGTAGTTTCTTGTGATGCTATTCTGTTCATCACTTTCTCTGATATTTTTGTTTTGTTTGTGGAAATTGGGTGGGTGTTGATCAATCAAAGCTAGTTTCTGTAGGTTCAGTAATTTCTTCTTCTCTAAAGTGTCGAAGATATCTTATCGGTCAAAAGCATAAATTTCCTGACAATCTTCTGGACCAAATTGAAAACTGTGCGAATGCTAGGCTCGAAAATCAGTCAAAGTTGTTAAGTAAGGTAAATGCAGTTCTTGATAGTGTGTTTATCAGTTTAATTTCGAGCTTTGGTATCTGAACTTTGTATACATGTTACGGTTGTGATGCCTTACCCTATTACTCAGGTTGCAGCTTTGATGGAGTATGATGATGCTGATGATGTATTTGATAAGAAATCTGATAAGCAAGTTAAGGAAGAGCTTGAATCTGCGTGTAAGAGTTTCCCTGCAATCAGTCTTGGCTATTCTCGTCCGGTTGAATTATACAGCAAAAGCAAATATTACGGGGAAACGAGGATCATTCTCAAAACGCCAACCGAAAAAAGTTTCCTTCACACTCCCATGCATGTAGAATGGTTTGATCCCGAGAATATTTCCGGAACATTATCTTCCTTCTGTCCGGAGACTCTGAACGTTGATTCTTCCAGTCTCAGAGAAGAAACGTCAGATGGTTCTTGTTTTGCGGTCCAGACTGCAACATCTGAAGTTAAAACTACCCCTGAAGAAGATTCTGCCGCTCAGCTTTTCCTTAGTTGTACTATAGGTTCTTTGCCTGGGTTAAGTAAGAGGCTCAGTTATCAGCTAGGCAATTATGGGTGACAATTATGGGTTTCATACGGTAGGCATTTCAATACATGGAAGCAAAAACAAATTCTTGAGGAAAGGCTCACTTTTCGGAACTCTCTTTCAATGCAGATGAGGAAACTATTGCATCATTTTCCTCGAACCTATGTAGATTTGCAGAATGCACATCTTGATATTGAGGATGGGCAGTACTTGATATTTTATGGGAAAATTATATCTTCCAAGTGAGTATTTTTGGTCCCAAATGTTTTTTCAGAACTTTCTGTAATCATCTAAAATTCGTATCAACCATTTTCAAAAAGATCTTTGTCAAGAAATTGATTCTATTACCACAGTTTGTCTCTTGGTAATTTGTCGACTATTATGCATCAGTAACCTTCGTGTATTGGGTATGCCTTATGTGTTCGCTGCATCTACACGTTTTTGAATTCAAATTTGAACTCTGTGCAATTCAATGTGCAGGGCAGTTAGAGCGAGCTCTTCATTTTCATTTCTTGACGTTATTGTTAGCTGCGAAGTCACCGGAAGAGACATAATTCCAGAGAATCTGAGTTGTAATGCTGATGGTAAAGGAGGAAAACATTTTTTCTGCATCTGAAGGGATTTTTCCGTGGTGCTCGCTTTACGTGGCAACCATTTCTCAATAGTATACAAGATAAACATAGACCTGGGGACCTTGTATGCGTTAGCGGGAAGGTTGGTCCTTTGGTTCCCCTAAACTTGTCTTTGTATGTACTTGTTATACCTTGCGTAAGTACTAGTAGTATACTTGTTTTGTCATACTGCCGCCTAAGTCTTTAGCTCTCTTCCTGAGGTAAACGTTTGAAGTTTGGGCTTGATTTAGCACGATATAAGACCATTAGAGAACCAATTTTAGTGGATGAAAGCTAATTTCAAGAATATGTTGATAATTTCTTCTAAATCTAGGTGAAGGCGTTACGTACAGAAGATCATTTTGAAATGAAGGAATACAATATTGATGTACTCAGAGATGAAAATAAGTCATCTCTTCAAGCGTAGGGGAGACCATATCCCATTTACCCCCAAGTTCCTTAGCGATGTCATCTCCAGGTTTTGTTTCTCTTTTCTATAACATGTTCTTCAGTGGTGGTGGGTTAAAAATTAAGACCAAAAAACAGTTGAGACAACAGTTTAAAGTGCCATATCAGGGAGTCATTTAGAGTTTGAGTAAAAGCCTCACCTTGAACTTGATTCCGTTTATTATATGTTTCAAGACTAGCCTGAGTTCAAAACTCGTTCTTCACATATTATCAAATACTTTAACTTCCCAGAACTAAGCATTAAATATTTCGATCTTGTTTATCACACCTCACCCACTTTTTGTCCGTTAGGGCTCTGCGGGTTCTCCCTGCCAATATGGATCCGCTTCCTAAGGAAATCACTACAGTTTTTGGCCTACCATCTCTCCATGATGTAAGTCTTGTTTCTCTGTTGAAGCATGCTCTTTGATTATCTTCTTTTTAAACCACAGCAAAATCTTACGTCCTTATTTCTTTTCGTTTTCATTTTTCTTTTCCCTGTAAATGTAGGCCTATATAGGTATACACGAGCCCAAGAACTTAGATGAGGCTGATTTAGCTCGCAAAAGACTCATATTCGATGAGTTTTTTACCTCCAGGTAGCTAGCTAATTGTCTTCTCAGAAGCGGCATTCTTAATTTATACTTTGTTAGTGAAAAAGTTCGGTCTATGCAGTTGGCCCGATTGTACCAAATGCTTCAAGGTCTTAGCACAAAATTAGAGAAAGATGTATTGCTGGAAAAGTTTAAAAATCCAGTGCTCAATGCCGTTTATATAGAAGAATGGTGCACTCTCACCAAGAGTTTTCTGAAGACTCTACCATATTCCCTTACTCCTAGTCAGCTAAGTGCTGTCTCAGAAATAATATGGGATCTAAAGCGTCCATTTCCAATGAATCGGTTTATGCAGGTAATTTTCTCAGTGATGCTGGCGGCTATTTCCCTTTTTTTGGGTTATTGTTGTGTTCATTCTTTGTAGTCGTTTAGCCAATTTTAAGTGTTTATAAAGTTGTTTATTGGTAGCACATAAGAGTTTCTTCATATATTTGGTTTCCTTTTTAGGGTGATGTTGGATGTGGAAAAACAGTGGTCGCTTTCTTGGCGTGTATGGAGGTCGTAGGATCTGGTTACCAGGTTGGTAAACGAACTCTCTCAACGATATGTATAAAACTCACCGTGTGAAGTTAATTCCTCATCAAATCCTTTTAGGTACGTCATTGACTGGTTTTGGCATGTTACGCTTTTCCCATATGTAGGCAGCTTTCATGGCCCCCACAGAATTACTTGCGACCCAACACTACGAACAGTTGCGTGACCTACTGGAGAAAATTGAGGGTGTACCATGCAAGCCAACCATTGGGTTGCTTACAGGTTCAACCCCAACAAAACAATCACGAATGATTCGCCAGGTAAGTCATGCAGCTAATATAGTCGCTTTATATTAGACAAAGCAATAAGTTTGCGTTCCTTATAGCTGGAAACCGATGACAGTATCTTCAAAGTGGAGCTATATCGATTATAATTGTAACTCACAGTCTGATAGCTGAAAAGATAGAGTACTCTGCATTACGTATTGCCATTGTTGACGAGCAACAACGGTTTGGTGTAATCCAAAGAGGAAAATTCAACAGCAAGGTTACACCCTAGAATATATTGATTCTATCATATAATTGCTTTAATAATTTTAGTTGAAATATCATATGATCAGCTCAAACATATAATTGGTATAAGTTTATTGTTGCGTGACTGCTACAGTTATATGGGACATCTGTAATATCAAACACTGGCTCATCTAACTTCTGATGATACTTCCAAAGCTGATCTCACTTGCCTTAGCCTTATACGGAGATATTTCTTTGACTCAAGTACGTAGACTGTTTCCATTTTAATTCATCAGGTAGAAACTCATCTGTTTATTCAAACGTCTATCAGCATTGTTGATGACTGCAACTCGTTGTTTTATCAGATTACTGACATGCCACTTGGGAGAATACTAGTTGAGACGCACATATTCGAGGGAAATGAGACTGGGTTCAAGGAAGTCTATTTGGTAATGCTTATGACAATAACTGCATCTCATTTCTTGGCTCCCAGCATACAGATAAATTATTCAAGACTCTGCTTTTGACTTTTTTGAATTTTAACAGTAGATACAAAAGTATCTAAACCTATCATATTTCAATTGTCAGATGATGCTGAAAGACCTGGAGTCTGGAGGGAGAGTATACCTTGTGTATCCTGTTATTGAACAATCAGAGCAACTGCCACAGCTCCGTGCTGCCTCTGCTGATCTCGAAGTAATATCCAATAAGTTTCAAGAGTACAGCTGCGGACTATTACACGGAAGGATGAAGAGTGACGACAAAGAAGAGGTTCTAAGAAAAAAAAAAAAAAATTCAGAAGCGGAGAGACGCAGATACTTCTCTCCACCCAGGTGATAGAGACAGGCGTTGATGTTCCAGATGCTTCAATGATGGTTGTCATGAATGCTGAAAGATTTGGAATCGCTCAGTTACACCAACTCCGAGGACGTGTTTGCCGTGGAACCAGAAAAATCAAGATGCTTACTAATCGGGTCAAGTGCCAATAGCCTAAAACGTTTGAAGATGTTGGGGAAATCATCTGATGGGTTTTACTTGGCAAACATAGACCTTCTTCTACGTGGACCTGGTGATTTGCTTGGGAAGAAACAGTCTGGGCATTTACCAGAGTTCCCGGTCTCTAGGCTAGAAATGGACGGCAATATGTTGCAGGAAGCCCAAATAGCCGCTTTGGTAAACATTCATTCTCCCGTTACTGTCATTTTAATAAACTTCTATGTTATCTGGATTCATACTTTGCCTTTGATGCTCCGTTCCCACAGAAACTTTTAGGAGATTCTCACGACCTGGAGAAGTTTCCAGCGCTGAAAGCTGAGCTTAGCATGAGACAGCCACTTTGTCTTCTAGGGGACTAAAAGGTTGCACCAGGCCAATGTACATACCATTTTCCTAGTACATGCTCGGTATGTCGCTTTCCCGTTTGGTATATCGGTACCACATGACACAACATGTTGTAGACGTATAGTCTTTTGGGGTCAATTTTAGATTATCCATGTATGACCAGGCCACAGTAGGAATGGAGAATGTTTAGTGTCATCTAAGCTTTAATGTTTGCGTTCTAAAAGAAGGATACTTGGAGTTGATTCCTTGTAGAGTTTTGTGGTCTCATTTGAATAGGACTTTAAACTAATGGGATCTATAAAAGTATAAATTAGTGGTTGCTTTATAACTAGTTTATACGAGAGTTTTGTGGAGTGTGAATTAATGTAGAAAGTGGTAATAGGAATGGTGACGGGAACCCACATGAGTATTTTGAGGCAGCCAACCAATGAGGAGATTCACGGGGAGGGACAAAGAGACAAGTGGTGGCCCACAAAATGTTTCCTACCCAATCATCAAAGAATGGGACCCACTAACCTCCTTGTCTCCTCCTTGTCTTTTTGCCCCCAACAAAAAAACCTTCTCTTCCATTTTGAAACTTGAATTGTTGGCAATTTGTTTCACTTCTTACGGACACTTGTTGTGCGCGAATCGGTGTCCTTCATCATTCTGCGTCTTCTTGTCACTCGCAAATCTGTACACCGTATAATTATAACTTAACTTTTCTACAACAAGATCTATAGATTGAATGGATCATTATTAAAAAAAAATATCAGACATGTTTTGACTTTTGAGAAACGAAACATAACCAAGAGCTGATCGTTTGAGTTTGAGATGGATCCATATGTATATATATATTCACATTTGTTTTGGTGTATGAGCTACAATTTGGTACAAGTCGGGAATATTTTTGATTTTGATTTTGATTTATGGGGTTTTACATTTTGATATTTCCATGTTATGATAAATTAGCATGGGAGGTTGAGAAGATAAAGACAATCATGATAAGATAATTCTCATGTTTAATTTGAACACTACAAGACGAAAAGCTTTCTTTCAAACATAACTATGCCGACTTTTTAATACTTGTTTTGTTAACAATAAGTAATGAAACAATCCTCTATTTCTCTAACGGAGTATTTTTTAGCATTAATGTTACTGATGATTGTCTTTTGTGTGCGAACTGAAACTGAAACCTCATTATGAGTAGCAAAAAGTTAAAATGAAATAAGATATAATGGGTTTTGGATCCAAAGAGTAGAACGAAATGATTTTGAGACAAGACAAGAAAACTTTTTTGACTTTAGAAGATAGTGATGTCGGAAGATACAATCTGTGTACGTCCCGAGACGAATGATTTGCTCATCGGAAGCTACAAAAGCTGTTTGTACAAATTGGGGATCCTCTTTTCATTTTCTATAATATCTTCACTCCCACCATCAAAATTATATAATATATGCTCCTTCCATGGCAGTAATAATTGAAGCTTTAAATCCATATTTGCAAGCCTTGAATCTTGGTGGAAGAGAGTGGTGAGTGGTCGATGTTGAAAATAAAAGAAACAAAAATGACATGATAGATTAACCATTTTTAAATCTTGTGTTTAAAGCCGTTAATCATTTTCATATCATGTTAATATTTACAGATATATTTCAATAAAAATTATTTTTGTTGTTTCCTTATAGCAATCCTGATTTTTGTCCGCTCTGTTTGGAATCTATTTGTTATAGCTAGGCTGGTCACATTTTGTCATCAATTGTGTATGAAAATAAATAAAATCTGTTACCTTTATGTCAACATACCATTTGTGATTTATTAATTACCAGGCTAGAGAAACATTTTTTACAAAAAAGAAAGAAAGAAAAGTAGATAAAAGACACACATAACAATCGATCTTGAGATTAGAAGATCGTAAAAGTTCAACTAGTAAGGGAATTGCCTTTCGTTAGTCTTTCGATTTTGACGTCATTGCAGTCAACTCCTTACAGTCCGGGAAGGAGTTCACAAAAAAAAAAAAAAAAACATTTTATTTTCATGTGTAATTTTTTTTTATGGTATGAGTTTCGGGTTTTTGGTTCATGATTTCGCCTAGTATCCAGACTCAGTTTTAGGACATTCTAACTTTTTAAATAATATTTTATATCAAAAAATGGTTTGAATCCGGGACACAAAAAACTAACCCTTATGTGTTTGTGTGATCTAATAAGACATATATTATATTTATGGTGTTTCTCAGATAATAAAAAATGATTCCTATTTTTCTCAGTTATTAATTTTTTATTTTACAAACTGTTACTAATTCCTTTTAAAAAATAAAATATGGATAAGCAACTATTCCTTTTGTCCTAAATTATAAGATGTTTTAGGTTTACTTTTTGTTCCATTTTATAAAATGTTTTACAAACATTAAATTTATTTGGTTTAAGATCATTTGTATTCTGCAGTATTTTTTATTATTTGTTTAAACTATATATCATTAAAAACTAAATAATATTTTTAATATAATTTATATGTTTTTTAAAAACTCTGCATTTTTAACCAAAAAAATTATATAATGAAACAGAAAGAATGCATGATTGTCATAATCACAAAATCTGGATATACTAATATAGTCGTGGACACACCCAAATAATTAAGCAGTCAGTGGAGGAAATGAGTGTGATTAAATTTAGTGGCTTATTATATGCATAAAACAAGTATATAACTCATGCCAGCGTCCTAGAATGCACCACAAAAAGTCTAGACCGGTCCAGTATGCTGTCTTATATTTATATAAACTCATTTAGTTATCTTAATAATTAAAATGAATTAATACGTAGTACTGTTAAATTCAACAAACTTAACGTATGAAACATATATCATTGTAAAATATGCTTTACATATACACATAATTGACCAGAATTGTATTAATTAATTGCAAAATCAAAATTCATATTTACATATAGGGAAATGCATGTGAATTGTTGAAAAAAGCATGCATACAAAAAAAAGTGTTTCTCTAGGCGCTATTTTCGTCTAAATAGTTTTTGAGTAAACAAACAAAACTTAAAAACTTACAAAAAAAAAATATATATATTCAAAGCGAGTAGTGAAACGTCGTTACATGTTTCATGGTTACATACCCACATTATTATTGAATCTGGAAACATTTTATTTTCTTATATTTTATTAAATGCCTCGTCTATAAACGGTACAAAAAAAAAAAAAAATCAACAGACCCAAATTAATGTAACAGTTTTGGTTAATGAATATGCGTTTCTATCTCAACAATTTTCAAACCAGTTATATTTTCACTCTCCTATTAAAATAACAAACGTCATCATATGTATAAAAAATAAAACAAAAAAATGTAAAAGTAATGCGAGATAATGGAATGTGGAGTAGCGTATAGAGTAAGAAGAGTTCAGGGTCTCAATCATTTTCACAAGCTAAATATTTGGGCCGACTCAGGTTCCTCAGGGGGAAAAAAAAAAAGAAAAAAAGAGAGACTCGATCAAAAGTTTGATTTTAAAAATAAAAAATAACAATTGTATTAAAATAAAAAGAACAATAAAAGAGAGTAGAGAATAGTAAATGCTAATTAATTAATAACATAACCAAACATAAAACCTGCCTGCTGGTCAGTCTCCCACACGGAGTCAGCATTTACTCCGCCATTGATTTTCCGTTTGACACGTGTCACTTATCGGACGACTCTTCTCATCTGCCTTTGACCGGTGGACTTCAGTCAAAAGCTCGCGCTCTTGTAGTTATTAATCAATGACTAACTTTAACATTTGTTTTCTCAAATTAAATTTAAAAGTGCTTAAAAGTTTCATAGGTTAACATGGTTTAATAATATAAAATTAATTTAATGGACACCTAATATTTTTTTTTTCTCCTTACATGTACATTGCTTATCCTATTATGATAAAACTACTATTTATGTACATGCGGCAATAATATACGTACCCATATACATATAGTACTCTATTATATGGATTACGCATGCGTGCGTGCGTATATACACATACACACATATATATATATATGTATATTATAAAAATATATGTATGTGTAAATATATATAAATATAAAGGCATCGCCACGCTTCAAGTTTGTCTCTTTATTATTAGTCTCCCTCTCTAACTTTACCTTTTCTTCTTTCTTCTTCCTGAAGAACCCTAATTAAATTAATTTATTAAATGGCGATTTTACCAGAAAACTCTTCAAACTTGGATCTTTCTATCTCCGTTCCAGGCTTCTCTTCATCTCCTCCTCCCGGTAAGCCATACATAATACTATGTAAATAAAATGATCATAAGTAACTATACTAAATATTCCATATATATATGCATATGAAGCTTGTGTTTGGATTCTATGTTTCTTCTGGTTGATGATCTGATTTTATTAATTCATTTTACAAGGAAAGATCATAATAAAAACAAGATCTCATGTATGCGTAACTAATTTTTCATCGTCATCTTTCTATATTTTAAAAAGATAATAATTATGTTTTCATCGTCTTACTTCTTTGATCATAATATATCGTCGTTATTATAATGCTACTCACACAATAAGTTTTAGACGAAGGAAGTGGAGGAGGAAGGGAACAGCTAAAGCTAGACATGAATCGATTGCCGTCGTCTGAAGACGATGAAGAACTCAGCCACGGTGGCTCTGCTCCTCCGCGAAAGAAACTCCGTCTAACCAGAGAACAGTCTCGTCTTCTTGAAGATAGTTTCAGACAGAATCATACCCTTAATCCCGTAATTATTATTCCTTACAAATTATAATATCAACAGTTTTCTAAGCTTTCTTGAATAATAAATTGTTTTTTTAATATATTTCTCTATTTTTATTCGTCAAATGTAGAAACAAAAGGAAGCACTTGCAAAGCATTTGATGCTACAGCCAAGACAAATTGAAGTTTGGTTCCAAAACCGTAGAGCAAGGTACGGTTTCTTTTCCATTTTATTTTTTACATTGATTGGTGAATAAAATATCTGACTATAATAAGGTTAAACAATAAGCGGGTGGTTGATGATTAATTTGAGATTTCACATAAGCGTTAAACGCTGACGGAATATTAAATTAAAGCAAAAAAAAAAAAAAAATTGAAATCTGAATCGGATTCGACCCACCCCGTTAACATATAAGTCGTACCCTTAAATAATAAAAAGTTCCTTTTCATACATTATATCTCATTCCTCTATCAAATATTTATTTTATAATGCTTTCCTTCTAGGTCCTTCTTAAATTCTCGAAGAGTAGTTTATGTGAATCACCACTTGCTACATATATAAAAGGAAAAAATTTCAATTGACCTAAACTTACAAGTCAAAACAATTTACAGAAAGAAATTAACAGCCACTCAATTAAACACACATATTAATAAAAATAATATATTAATGTGGAAGTAGTTATATATGTCACATCACGTATATATCTGTTGTTGCATGGTTATTTTCACAAGTGACGACAGCATTTTGAAGCCGCCAGTTATGTTATCCGATCAATTAACACGTTTTTTTTAAATGTGTGATGTAAATTGGGAGTAAGTTTTGTTTTAAAAACACTTTGGCTCGTGTACGTCAATATATACGTGTATACATAACAACATATACCTAAATACTCACGTGTCAAGGTCTCAACGTTTCATACACTCATTACTCATCTTATTACATTTTTTTGGTAACGTATAGTTCTTCAATTTCTGCATGAATCTAATTTGTTCATGTGTATAACATATAGTATTAATCAATATATAAACGGTCAGTCATTGTTAAAAGAGGAAAAAATTTACTCATTTAAATATAAAATAAATTATTAAATTTAGATCTCTCAATAATTGTGAACAGATGGGAAAGGTATGGTGCAATAAATAAGAAGAGTTTCAAACACTGGTCGTATTACTTTATGACGGTTTCCCAAAAATATAACTATAATCATAACCACGCTCTTTTTATAATAGAAGTATACTTATTTTATAGCCTCTTCTTTCAATTTTTATCATTATTTGTTAATAAATCCAAGTAAATCAATCACTGTTTTTTCTTCCTTCTGCCTTGTGTACTTACTTTCTCATCAATGCCCTTTGACTCATTCATTTGGCCGATCATGCGTTTTTTAAATTTTTTTCATGACTTTATATACTTTTAATATATATATATATTTGCATCGTCGACAAGCATATTTGATCTATGTTAGTATAAAACATCTTTTAAGTTTAATCTGTTTTCATCAACAAATAATTAACTCGTACCGTACGTACCTTCTTTGGCTTTGTTTGGTTTAGGAGCAAATTAAAGCAAACTGAGATGGAATGCGAGTATCTTAAAAGGTGGTTTGGTTCATTAACAGAGCAAAACCACAGGCTTCATAGAGAAGTAGAAGAGCTTAGAGCCATGAAGGTGGGCCCATCCACGGTGACCTCCGCCTCAAGCCTCACTATGTGTCCTCGCTGCGAGCGAGTCACCACTGCAGCGAGCCCCTCCATGGCGGTCGTGGCGGCTACGGCCAAGAAAACGCTTCCGCTGCAAGAGCGTGAACATTGATTTACGTTTTTTAATTATTACTATTACATATGGTTTAGAAGTTAACGAGGGTCAACCCAAGCATTAGCCAAGACACAAATTTATCACATGATTTCGTGTAAATAGTACTTAGGGATTCTATTCTATTCTATGCGCGCACAAAAACTCCTTGTAGATATTTTTGTTTTAATCATAAAAACAATATCCTTATTTGTTGGGAAATATAATAATATTTGATTTTAGAACTCAATATTTGTCAAGCCCGTACCAGAATATTTTTGACCAAAAAAAAAAGAAGAAAAAAAATTCCGATCCTTACGATATAACATTCAACTTAAAAACAACTATCAGTAAATCACGATAAACATTTAAAAATTTAAAGGGAACCGTAGGGTTTTCGTTTTATCTTAGAATATCAAATTTGTGAAATTAAATATAACCTTTTATGTCAGAAGAAATTAAAATTTTAAAATGTCGTTAAAAATAAATTTAATATCTTAGTTCGACCGATTAAGGGTATGATAAAAAGTAAAAGGATCATTTAGGCTTTATTGGGCTAAGTTGATTTGCCCCAGCTCGGATTTAAATCACTAAAGATGTGAAATAACTGGCTGTTGAAGTTAATAGCCCATAATATTTTGGGTCGTAGATATTTGAAATCGAACTATAATATGGCCCTTGAAGTTAGTGGCCTGCAATTTTTTTTTATTTTTTAATGGTCAAACGGTGAAATTAGTCAAGTTGCGCAAAAGTTGGAATAATGTGGCGGCAACATTTTAAATTAGTAACACATATCTGGAGTTCGTGGTTGCGATAATATTATATCAGGGTTAAACCGATAATATCCGTTACAAACTGAAGAGCCGATTTTGCAATAAGATCCGTCGATTCATTCAGCGAAAGGAAATTTTACACTAAGCCCTGTATTACTTCCTTAGTTTTAGTTTAATTGTTGTTTTATAAATTTTTTATTGTTTTTTTTATAAGTATTGTTTTCAATTTTTGATATAAAATTTATTAGTTTTAAATATTTTATGATTATTTATGTTTTGCATTCTATTTTATTATTAGATAAATTGTGTTTAGATATATAAATAATAATATTTTTATTTTTAAAAAATAAAAAAATAAAGTGTTAAAATCTAAAACAACAATTATAATTTATAATATTATATCAAAAATCTTTAATCTTAAAAAAAGTGGACCTACTTGTATACAAAACCTTTTTGAGCCCTTGGTTTGGTAGCGACGGGGACGACCCGGCGCGAGGTAGAAGTGGACCATGTGCTTGTCACGTGACATAATTATGGTATCTTTATTATTTGATCAAGACACGTGGACCACAAGTACTGGTTAATAGAACATATCAGCATCTGCTTAAAGAATAAGGACGCATTAGCTCTTTTGAGAAAATTACAGCTGTGATCTTTTTCTTTTTTTTTTGATGGGTCCAGAATCCAGATAATCATGTAGCATAAGATTTGATAAATTGTGAAATATTACATAAGAAACAATGTATGTTTCAATATTATAATCTCGCAAACGATAAGAGGCATTATAGGTACGCCAAACTCGATACGTTTCTATCCAACGATCTACATAATCTAGTTTTGTAATAGTTATCGTGATATTATAGATTTCTAATTATTATTTTAAAGGTAGTTTTAGTTATAATGTGAAGAACCAAAATTGGGTTAATGGGTGATGTGACTCGTTTATTCGGTTAACGCCATGTGAGTAGCTGTGTGTTAGAAAATATGTCGTTAACAAAATACGAAGTCTCAAAAACCATCTTAAACAATTTGCAGCGTCCCATGATTGGGTCGTATCAAGTAGTATTAGGTCAAAGTTCAAACTCTTTTCGTCTATATAGGAAAAATAAATAATGATAAGACATGCATGTGATTGGGTTGGACATAATTGAGGTTTCATATGTGGTTTGAATAATGCAAACTTGAGTTCTCACAGAAAAATGATATTATCAAGTATACTTCTAATTAATCATTGAGATCCTTTTTGTATCCAAACAAGATCATCTAAATCACAGGTTCTGATAGGGAGCTATAGTCAGGACTGTTTCAATGTCATTACTAGATTATAGAAGTTAAATTGTGAAGATGATAACCGTTTATAATATAACTATATTCAAACATCTTTTTCGGAATATCATTAAATGGTGGAGAGAATGAAAACGGACTACACAAATTTATTTGTTATACACTAACAAAAATAAAATAAAAAATACATGCTTAACGACGGCAGTATTTGTTGTTAATCACGATTTACAACTAAATAACAACAAACACAAAATTATCGTTCGTAAAGATTCATGGCAAGTTATCATTAATTTTACGAAGTAAAATTTTTGTAGTAAATTTGACTTAATAAAATGTATATTGTCGTAGTAAAAAGAAGTATTTGTCGCAATAAGAATTTCGAAGTTAAGTCGATAAATTGGCAACGAACATTTGTCGTCGTAAAAACAATAGGCTCATACGGATGAAAATACATCGTCATGGTTGTTAACAACACTTAAACGTCATTAAAACTACAATGTAAAATTTTTTATTTTTATAAAATTATAATTAATATAATCTTAATCGTAAAATCTTTCTTAGTAATTGTTACTGATTCGGATGCCGTTAATTTAATTGTCGAGTATGATATGTATAAAATTTAATCGAACTAATTGTTAGTATTAGATTATTAAGCTACCGAGAACATTCTCAGGTCTACGACCATCCATGTCATCGAAAGTGAATAAGGTATGTGTTTCTAATTCAACGATCCAACAGTGCTTCGACCTAACACTAATGAAATTTATTCTTTTGTCGTCGCTGCTCTGTAACACTTTATAATTTATTTAAAATCGACAAAAAGAACAAGAAAACGAGTAAGTATTATTATTTATTCGTGATAGCTAATTGTCAAGAAAATAAAGAAGAAGAAAAAGTATTCGACAAATTTTTTTCGCAACTTTTAAAAGTTAACACTTACTTTCTGTACGATGGATCGTAATCAAATGTTAGCGAAAGCAGTCATATTCCATAAAAACTGTCCACGTCCCGCCAGAAACTCTACCCATATGCGATTAGCCACGTGTAACCTACACAACAGTTAATTAATTTAATTTTAATTATACTTAAAACGTAATCGTGTGCTGATGATGATATGAGTGATGACACTCTCACTGACTCTCAACGTCTATATAATGAGGGCCTCCCAAATCATCTCTTTCTTCTCTCTAACGGTTTCTTTATTCTTCCCATTTTACCCTTTTACTTCCTTTTAATTTCCCCTCAAATGCCACTATCTTCTTCTTCTTCTTCTCACTAAAGTGACTCACCGGAATAAAATGATTACGTGGAACGACTTTTACACCGTTCTCACCGCGGTTGTGCCGCTTTATGTTGCCATGATTCTAGCGTACGGATCCGTCCGGTGGTGGAAAATATTCTCCCCAGACCAGTGCTCCGGCATCAATCGCTTCGTCGCCATTTTCGCCGTCCCTCTCCTCTCCTTCCACTTTATCTCCACCAATAATCCATACGCCATGAATCTCCGGTTCATAGCCGCGGACACGCTTCAGAAGATCATCATGCTCGTATTGCTTGGGCTATGGGCCAATCTGACGAAGAAAGGAAACTTGGAGTGGATGATCACAATCTTCTCTCTCAGCACTCTCCCAAACACTCTTGTCATGGGAATCCCTTTGTTGATCGCTATGTACGGAGTCGAAGCAGGCTCTCTCATGGTCCAGGTCGTCGTTCTTCAGTGTATCATTTGGTACACTCTCCTTCTCTTTCTCTTCGAGTACCGTGGCGCGAAGCTTCTGATCATGGAGCAGTTCCCGGAGACAGCGGCGTCGATTGTCTCCTTGAAGGTCGAATCCGACGTGGTTTCTCTAGACGGACATGATTTTCTCGAGACGGATGCTGAGATCGGAAACGACGGGAAGCTTCACGTAACGGTGAGGAAATCAAACGCCTCGAGGCGGTCACTGATGATGACGCCTAGGCCTTCGAATCTTACCGGAGCCGAGATCTATAGCCTAAGCTCGACTCCGAGAGGTTCGAATTTCAACCACTCCGATTTTTACTCGGTGATGGGGTTTCCCGGCGGGAGGCTCTCTAATTTCGGTCCGGCGGATCTGTACTCTGTTCAATCTTCCCGTGGTCCGACTCCACGGCCGTCGAATTTCGAAGAGAACAACGCCGTGCGGTACGGATTTTACCCTAACAGTTCTGTTCCACCCGCAGCACCAGCTGGGTCGTATCCGGCTCCGAACCCGGAGTTCTCCTCTGGTACGGTGGGTTCAACTAAACCGAACAAAATCCCTAAAGAAAACCAACAGCTGGAAAACAAAGGGAGCCATGACGCCAAGGAGCTTCACATGTTTGTCTGGAGCTCGAGCGCTTCGCCGGTTTCCGACGTTTACGGCGGAGGCGGAGGCGAACACGTGGTAACTGAGCAATCTGAACAAGGCGCCAAGGAGATCCGGATGGTTGTCTCTGATCAACCTCGAAAGAGTGATGTTAGAGGTTTGAACTAGTATCAATATTTAATGAAATATTGGATATTTGAACATGCAGTAATTATATTCCTGTGTTTCTGATCCCGATTCTGGTATTGCCAGGAGGTGATGATATCGACGGTGGAGAGGGTGAAAGAGAGATAGAGAAAGCAACGGCAGGGCTGAACAAGGTGGGGTCCAGTTCCACGGCGGAGCTAGAGGCAGCCGGTGGAGAAATCGGCGGTGCTGGAGGCACCAGAACACATATGCCGCCGACAAGTGTAATGACGCGTCTTATTCTGATAATGGTATGGCGAAAACTCATCAGAAACCCAAACACATATTCCAGTCTTATCGGTCTCATCTGGGCTCTTGTTGCTTACCGGTCAGTCCAATCATTTTTCTTTTAACTGATTATAGATAAGGAAATAATATTTATATATTTTAGCCTATGGAATAATTGTAATACGGACTAATTGGGTATGGGTTTAATGGAAGCAGGTGGCATGTGGCTATGCCCAAATTAATACAACAATCTATCTCCATACTCTCAGATGCTGGTCTTGGGATGGCTATGTTCAGCTTAGGTAATAAAATACAAAACCTTCCTTCATTTCTTTTAAGAGAATAATAATGCAAATCAAGATTTAATCTTAAGATTGTAAACATAATGTTGGGTTCCAATTGCTTTTTATCTTATCTGTAAAGTATCATTAAATGCAAAGGTGGGTCTGGACATTTTAGTTAGTCGTAATTGTCCAGCTTGTAATTGGTAAAAGTCATATGAACTGTACAACGCACTTACCCAAAGAGAATCCGGACCCTCTGACCTTTGTGACCCAGACATGTTAGTGGGTCCGGACCGTCCGGTCCCCACACCGACTCAGTGGCTGTGTGTGTACTTATTTGTGGTCTCACCAAGTAGCTGACCTAACTCTTGTTGTCAATCTCTTAAATCACTATGATTGATTAGTTGGTTTATTTTTCGTGTAATTCTTAAGGTTTGTTCATGGCACTTCAACCCAAAATCATTGCTTGTGGGAACTCAGTCGCCACGTTTGCCATGGCCGTCAGATTTATAACCGGACCCGCCACCATGGCTATTGCTTCGCTCGCCATTGGGCTACACGGCGACCTCCTCCGTATAGCCATCGTTCAGGTATAAAAAATATTTAGTTGATCCCGTTATAGGATTTAGGTCTATAATATAATACATGATGATGATGTTGATTATACGTAGGCTGCGTTGCCTCAAGGAATAGTTCCGTTTGTGTTTGCAAAAGAGTACAATGTGCATCCCACGATTCTCAGCACTGCGTAAGTTCCAAACTTAAAAAATAAAATTAATTTTTTGGTCAAGTGTAATTATATAGAGGATCCAAATAACATGTTTTGTTGTGATGGTGAAAATGGATGCAGCGTTATATTTGGAATGTTAATAGCCTTACCAATAACTTTGGTGTACTATATTCTTCTTGGCCTTTGAATTAATTGGTTCCTACGCCTTCAACATCAAGTGGCTTTTGAGAACGCCTCGGAGATTGGGTTACGTTATTTTATTTCTCGGTAACCAGGAAATAAACAAAGAGGCTTTGATTTTGTGGGAAAGAGTGGAAAGTAGTGAAGAAGAAGATATGCCTTTGGTTTTGGTTCCAATATTTGTGGAACACAACAATTGTACTTAGTGAACAAGATTGCAGGAATTATGGATCTTGTCTTCATTACACGCCAAAAAAAAAAAAAACCTCTCTTAATGTTTTTGTTAATTTACTTGTAATGCATTATTATTCACCTGTGTGTATTTGCACCTTTTATTAACTGAGTGTTTGCGCCTTAGGAGTCCTATTAATAGAAATCCTTATGTTCCCTTTGGAGGGACTTTAATGCCGCTTCATTTAAGGGACATTAGAGCTGTTTGATGAGGTTATTCCTTATCTTTTGTTCACTATTGGGATAAGGTATTTTCAAATATTAGATGTAATCTATTGGGGTGTATGTGATTTATATTAAAATGACAAATTTTCTATTATTCAAATTTGAGTTTTAAAAGACTTTTTCTTAAAGAAAAATTAGTATCATTAAAACTGTGATTTTATATTGCACTTTACAATCTATTGTTATTAAAAAAAATATTTGAAATAGTGGATTCTAAGAGATTTATGGTAATTTTCAAATCTTTGGATGAAGTTTTTTAGTAAAAAATATAAAAAATCTAAATCTCATAATTTTAGGTAAGATTTTAGAGTGTTTTATTTAAAATCATAACAATTTCCTTACTTCACCCAAAATCATCTAATAATTTATAAAAACTAAATCATTTTAAATATTCTCAAATACTATATTAAATACACTGAATCTCATTTTCGTAATAGGAATGGTCATTAGCAAAGTTAATATATTTGTACAAGGCATCAAAATAGTATTAAATAAAAAGGGATCAAAATATTATTTGGAAAAGGAATAATAGATGGAGAATGGATATGGAGAAAATTCAATGAATGCAAATCTAAGATCGACCAACATGCAGTCTTCCTCCGAAAGCGACCAAAGCACTTCACTTAACGACAAAACTAAATTGCCTTTTTTTTTTTTTTTTGCAGCCAACCATTTTGGGGGGGCTAATTGTTAAAAACAATTTATTAGAGAAGCTTTTCTTTTTCACGTACCCCAATCGATATTCTCTTTTATACATCTATGAGATATGTCCCTAAAAGTTCTGAATTCCTTCTTTTTTCGCCGACTTTTTAGAAATTCTAAAAATTATTTTTTACGTTGTTTTATTTTGTTTATCTAAATTATTTTATTGAAATATAAAATAATACAAAATACCGGAAGAAGGAAGATATTTCTTCATAATTAAAACTGGTGGAAAACACAATTTCTTCATAAACAAACGTTCTATAATAGAAGAAATATGAAAACATAATTACGATACCGAAAAAAAAAATCATAATTTAATAATTAAAACATAAAACGACCTAAATACGATTAACCCTAAAATTAGACTCAAAAGAATAGTGAAAGACCGAACCAGAGGGGATCCCAACATGTCTTCACTGAAGTAGAAGAGAAGACACTCTCACGGATGCCGAAACTAAGCTCTATATTAACTTAACTAAGCTCTATATTTTCGTGGAACTAATCAACAGTCAAAATGTTGAGTTTATCATATTCCCACATTTTATCGGTAATATCACGAAAAGAGATTTTTAATCTGTTCAAATCTAAACAAACTAAACCACTTGGATCACGTATCCACTTTGAAAATAGCAGACTTTTTGTTTCTTTATCGTTTGTTTAAATCTATTTATTATCTCCCCTCCTCTACTAATTAGTTTATATGTATGAATATCTTACCAATGTGGAAGGTCCAATCGAAGCTACTGGTTAGAGTCTCATATAAGAATCCATGCAAATTACAAGATGGCAAAGACTGTATACAAGTGGTCGTTTGGTTTTAATAAAATGTACCTTTGCTTGTTTTGGATCGAGTATTTAAGTTCATGTGAAGTTTTGTTCTTGCCCCTTTTCTCTCTCTTTTAGACATGATTTCTCAATTATTTTACCATAATGTCATTATACTAGATTCATGATGCAATATTGTAACTTTGTTTTTGTCGTGCAAATACAAAGGTTACGAGCCATATATATTGGATTGGACGATTTTACATACCGATATGATCCGAATGTCAATAATATATATAAATAGTTAAAAGGATACGTCTGTGAATGCTTGAGTAAACTAAGAAAGTTCAAAGACATATATCTCCCCTTAACCTTTGTATTTATCCTAATCCTTTCATCGTTATGTAATATATTGGTTATGATTTCTTAATTTTAATATCTAAAACTCTATTTTCGAAGTTAAAGTGGAGTCAAATATAAAATATACCCATTTTTAATCAGGATATAGTAAGTAATTAATTAATCGTCAAGAAAAAGAAAAAAAATTCATAACAAAAGTTAATATCCTTTCGATGAATAAACGACAGCTTGGTCCTTGCTCTTAACGTTATTGTAAGAGTTCAGTTTACACGTGTAATTTAAAAGATTAATAATACAAATCATAAATATTCACTTTAATTTCCTTAGATTTATTCTTTGTGTTGTATACTTTGTTGTATCTAATATGACTTTTTGTGAAACGAGATGTTTGGAATTAAGGGATTGAATAAAGTGCATACAAAATAAAAACGCAGGACCAATCTCCAAAATAGAAATTAAGTAATGGAGTTAATGAGAGAGAAAGGTGATGGGCAATGTTGGAGGAACCACCAACACTGGTCCGATTGTAGGGTCGTTCTCCTTAGAGTTAGATGCAACGGTCCAAATTACATAATATGCATAAGATTCATCTCACATATCTATCATTTCCACTTTAATTTCTCATGGATAACAAAGCCATGCATGTGTATACAAACTACAAGAAACCAAGTATCACTAAAAGTCTTAGTGTTTTGGTGATCATCATAAAAGTCTTAAGGAAATCCTCTATTTTTTTTTATTATTGGTGATCATCATAAAAACTTTTGATGGCAGGTAAATTTTAATATTTATCAATTTAAAATAAATCATAATTAAAATAAAACATTAAAATTAAATACTTATGAATATTCATCCTTAATTCCCATATTAAAGATCGGCCATATTGTTTTTGTTTTGTAATATACCAATCTCGGCTACTGTTCTTTTTGTTTCGATAAATATTGTTTCATTGTTCATCATATGTTTTCTGATTAGTGTAATTGTTTGTGGTTCAACGTAGGAGCCAAGAATACATGCTTCATAAGATATGGAGTTTTGTCTCGATTTCTTTTCTTATATGGTTTTTAAAGGTGACTCTAATATTTGAAATTTCTTATTTTCTTTTGTTAGTTTGTTTATTTATTTGATTTATTTTTGAATTGATGTTTATACATAACTGGCTACGGTTTTAGATCTAAATTTGGCAAGGTTTGGATCCGTTTTTTGTTTACTATAGAAGAGTATAGGCTTGGTCGTAAAAATAGATCCGTTTTAGTTGTTGTTGTAAATAATTATGTTGCCGAACTAACTATATGCTTCAAGATGATGAACAAAAGGTACCAACATTTTTTATTTATTAGTTTCGATTCCCACTTTATCTCATATTCTTAAAAAGCTGTCCTAATTTTTCAATTTTTTTTTTCTCTTGGCTCCAACAAATATTATTTTAAGAGAAAAAATGTTGAAAGTTACATATACATCAAATTAAATTGAAGAACAATTGGAATAAATAAAAAAGAAAAGCTAAATTTACAATGTATAAACAAAATAAAATATGAGCAAAAATAAGAGAACATGATGAAAATGAAAAAATAAACTAAATTGATAATATATAAACGAAGTAAAATATGAGCAAAAATAAGAACATGATGAAAATGAAAATTATGAGTTCAAATTTTAGATTTTAAATTAGAATTGAATTATATAGATAAGAAATGTTAGAAATTTTTAATTAAATGATCAAACATCCAAAACAAAAATTGATTAGATAAATATTTTCAAAAATGATATTTTTAAACTGTGGTGTGATTTCATTGCAGTGTGTCTTTCCTGCAATCGAATCAACATTGGATGCACTCACAAATTGGACGACGCAGCAACACAGCTACATTATCTTATGGTGGGTAACATCTCATGTAGAGCCGGCAGAGTTCATCAATGTCCACTTGACCATATCTGCAAAGAGAAATCTTTGTTGGAACTTCTCCATATCGCTGAATTAATCTTAGAGACTAATCATTTAGATATTTATTTCACAAAAAATTGTTTTGCAATTCAATATATGATTTCCACTTTGATATGATATATCGTTCTTAATTTTCTCTAATCTTTCTCTTCAATTACTAAAAAAAATGTATATAATATAAATATAAATCAATTAATATGAGAACATATATTATATATCGGGTTGATTGCTTTTATAATATTATTTGAAAATTTACTTTTTTTACAAATCGTGTTTACATTTATTTTGCTCAAATGAATTTGAGAAAAAAATTATGTGACTAATAATCATTTAGAACATAACCCGCAAGTTACTCTTTGGTAATGCTCCTTGTGATTCAAGTTCGCTTAAATCTATTGAACAACTTCCGTAGGCATATTTCTAGCGTTTAATACTGTAACTATGAGTTCAATAACCAAACAATTGCTCACAAATACCAGAAACACTTAAATGTATAAATTTGCAGTAATAGTTCTTAATCCGTTTATTACCCTGTGCAAATGGCGGGACCGGGCCAACTCTTAATTTGGCCAGATATTATCAAAATCTTTAGAAAATGAAAATAATATATATATATATATATATATATATTATTTTTTTTTATACTGTTGGGATTAATTGATATTTGGAGTTTACTTTGCAAATGACTCAAGGTTGATGTTTCTTCAAGTGTTGAAAAGAAAATGGAAATGGCAAATCAACTGTGCAAACATGTGTGTGAGAGAGAGGAAGCAAATATATATATTTTGCATGAATGTATAATTGTGGAAGAGGAAAAAATCAAAATAGAATCTGAATCAAGTCAGATCCAAATACAAAGATAAATGAAAAAGAATCAGAAGCCATGATTTTGTAAGATTGGTAGCTATGCAAAGTAAATGTTGGGTCTAATATGTAAACGTGTTTTTTTCTTGAATGAATCTTTAGAAAAAAATATTTTACAAATGATTAGAGAAATGCTTATTTGCTATTACTTCCATTATTGATTCCAACTAACGTATTGTAAAAAAGACATTTGAGGAGATGTGAGCAAAATTAATAATGGATCAATCATGGAGACATTGATGAATCAATAAATTACATCAACATATATTAATAAATATTTTTGAAAGCTGTCAAAAAAAAAACTTTGTAATTTTATAATTGTTAAAAATATATGTCGACGGAATAAACATTAAATTCAAATATAATTATTTACTTAACCGCGCATCCATAAAAGGTTATGGACTTTGGGAGTTGACTAAATCTTCACAACTCATCCATAGTATGTGTAGGTGCATAAATCATAATATGGTATTGAAAATTTAAAATACATGGAAAACTTGAAAAGAGCACACCCATCTGTAAAACCAAACCATTCCTCGTAGATAATGGTTGTTTATTTGGCTGCAAAACTTGAGTGTAATTCAATCTGACGGTTACTGTTCTTGAAATGCGTTTTGTTTTTTTCAGTTTAGGGAAGATTCTTGATCTGATGATGGAAGGAGAAGAAAATGGGCTCAAATTTATTATGGCAGGCGCATAACTGAAACTAAATATGGCCCATATAAATGGCCCATTAGCTGATTTTTTTTTTTTTTAAAAAAATATCATTTAGATCATATCTTCTGAAATTTCCTAAATCGAAATAAAGGAAAGCGATCATGTCTCGTACTCGATGCAGATCGTCTTTCATCCTCTCAATCCTCTTCGCCGTCGTGCTGGTTGGGCTTTCAATTCCTTCCTCCGCGACGAAGCGCCACGTGATAAACTTTCGATCGCCAGGCCTTTACCCGGAAGGACTAACCTGGGATCCATCGGGCCAGCACTTCATAGTAGGTTCTCTCCACAGCCGCACAATTCATTCCGTCTCGGACGCCGGCGTCGTACAAACCCTAATTTCCGATCCCTATCTACCGGAAAACGCTACAATCCTCGGCCTCACCGTTGACTCCACTAATCGCCGTCTGCTTGCAGGAATCCATTGCATGCAGCCTCTCCTTCCCTGCAGTGCCCTAGCCGCCTACGATCTCCGAAGCGGCGGCCGTCGAATCTTCCTCTCTCCTCTACCGTCCCTCCCCGGAGATAACGAAGAAATCGTTCGCGATATCGCAAATGACGTGGCGGTCGATTACAATGGCAACGCTTACGTAACCAACTCAGCCAAAAACTTCATCTGGAAAGTCAATCGTGACGGAGTAGCCTCGGTATTCTCCAGATCGCCGTTATTAAATTCACAGCCAGTGGTTGCAGACGCGGACGCAAGTTTCCGCGATTGCGGCCTGAACGGGATCGTGTACAACAGCAAAGGCTACCTCCTGGTGGTGCAGAGCAACACAGGGAAGATGTTCAAGGTCGACGAAGAGAGCGGGACGGCAAAGCTTGTGCTGCTGAACAGAGATCTGGTTGCGGCGGACGGGATGGCAAGGAGACCGAGAGACGGCACGATTATGGTGGTGTCGCAGAAGAAGCTTTGGTTTCTCAAGAGCCAAGACAGCTGGAGCGAAGGTGTGATTTATGACGAAGTTGACCTCGACGTTGAGGGATTCCCGACAGCGGTGACGGTGGCGGGACAGGATAGGGTGTACGTGTTATATGGGAGAGTGATGGAGGGTTTAATGGGAAATTACAAAGATGGTGAAGCGAGGGAGTCGTTTGGGATAGAAGAAGTCTCGTCGGAGAAGGAGAGTGGGGAAGATAAGATTTGGATTTATGTGTTGATCGGACTTGGTTTCGCTTACTTTTGTTTTTGGAGGTTTCAGATGAAAAGGCTCATTACAAACATGGACAAAAAGATCACTTAGCTCTTTTTATTTAAATTTTCAACTCCTTTTCTTTGTTCACTTTTTTTTGTTTTTTGTTGTAGTAGGAGACCTAATACAGAACATGTAGTGTCAATTGGTTTGATGATGAAATGAAAGCTATTGACTCTCACATTGTATCGAGTAACTTACTTTGAACAAAAGTATCAAAGAGTAAGAAGAAATTGCTTTTACTGCAGCAAGTTTGCTTCCACCACAGGTCCAAGAGCTTGTGGTTGGAGAGGTGGAGGAAGAAGAGGTAATATTTCAGTGTCTAACTCTTTCTTTTTGTCTCCAGACTTTGGCTCTGACTCTTTCGCTCTCCCTCTCAGCTTCTCCAAAGCTTTTCTCCGGTTCTCCTTTCTCCCTACTCGAGCTTCTGCGGCTTCACCATAGAGAAAATTAATCCCACCAAGAACTCCAGCCGTTAGATACAGCATCGTGTTTCTTCTGGTGACATCTTTGGAATCAAGGACTTGAAGCTTCTGGGCTTCTTTAATGTTTGCACCAAGTAAAGGCTGACAAAGAAAGGCAAAAGTTTCTTCAGAGCTCTGCACAAACTAAGAATGCTGACGCTTACAATACAGACTCGATACCAATCATCTTCTACTGCCCATAAAAACAGCAGCAGCAGTCAGACTATTCATAATTCTGTCAAACCATCTGATGTGGAAGTCATGAACAAATGTAAAAGATTTATCTGCAAAAGTTTACGGCTTCACATTCATATATGCAGAAATCATCTTGTTTCCCAAAATTCATCTACACAAACGTTATACAGAGAATTCTAAGGAAATACGGAGCAAAAAGCTCAAAAATTCAACAATGTTTGATGATTCCGCTAAATTTATTGGATCTTTAATTCTTTACACGAATCACTAGTTGGAAGCATATAACAGCTGAGTTTATCATCGTCCCTGATCAAATAATCCCTAATATCTCAATCTAAACTCAACAGCCTCGGATTCATTCACATAGAGAGCACACATCTTTCTCCAGAAAAAAAAAACCTAACTCGATCAATTAGGTGCTCTGAGAGGTTGTACGAACCTGAGGAGAACCTACACTTGTGGCTAAAATCACCCTTCGCCGAGAAATTTTAGCTGACTCTCCGGTCACCGGAGAAAGTGAGATCAAAACAGGCGTCCAGATAGAGCACGATCTCGCCATCTGTCTTCTCCGGCAAATCAGCAATTCCTTCTTGAGTTCACCGTCGTCGATAACCCGTAACGCCGCTACTTAATCTGATAAGTAAAAGTTGAATATAAAATTAATTATTATTTTTATAAAAAGATGTGTGGTGGAAGTGGTGGGCCTAAAAAATCTTATTGCAGATTAATGGGCTTCTTCGTTTAAACTTGTATTTTGACTTCACCTGCAATTAGATTACAGATTTATAGCAAACAGAAGATCACAGACTTTCTCTTGAACATCCACATTTTCCCGGAAACGGCCACTAGCAACAAAACTCTTCTTTTCTCCTTCTTCAACGACGCTGATTCTCTCTGGAAATCACTGGTTTTCTCAATACCAGAAAAGAGAACACTTTATGTCCCCAGCGAAGGCATGATCCCACGTTCTCTCATCTCTTCCAATATCTTCATTGATTTCTCTGGACTCCCTGCTGAGATATAAACATCCATCAGCGCAGTGTAAGCAGCTACGCCCTTTTGATCATCGGGAAGAAAGTCGAAAACCTCTGCGGCTAAGCGAGGTCTTCTGCCAAAACCGAGCTTGTGGATCAACGTAGCTCCTTGGTACACACCAAGCGAGTGTTGGGCTTTCAGCATCTCCTTGACCGATTCAATCACTTTAGGAAGCTCGTTTACTCTGAGAAAATAACCAACTAACGCAAGATACGCTGACTTCTCGAGATGAATTCCCATTTCCGAGCTGTAATCAAGGGCCAACGAAGCCCCCTCGGTTCTACAATGGTCACAGTTTGTTTCAACGATTGCTGAAACAACAAAAGAATCCAACTTTATGTTTCATCTGGTTAAGTAGATGATCAACTGCAAACAGATTTTGCTTTACCAAGAGCACAAAGCTGATAACTTTACTATCATCTGAGCTTTTCGTGTCATCAACTTCGGCTGTAGGAGTCTCATCGATGTCGTTTGAGCACAAAGACTCAGCACAAAGACTATGCGAATTGACTTCCCTTAACAGATCATTACTGTGGCACACAATGGAGGTCACCCTTTGCAATTCAATACACATTTTTATGGTATGATGTGCATAACTAAATTCAGATAAAAACATGAAAAATTTAAAAATAAAAACATGAAAAATTTCCATAATCAATTAATAATACAAAGATACAGTGAGATATATAATCAGATAAGATTTTTACTTCGTGGATTATTCGATCTAAATTTTATTTTAAAATTAGTCTCAAATTTTATTAATTATTTCTATAAGTTTCTCAATTATAAAACATAAGTTTCTGATAATTTATTTTAAATTTTAATTTACATATCATAGCTATACAGATTATTAATTTTAATTTTAAATATTTTATTTTTATCTGCATATGATACACGAATCCTAATCTAATAATCATATTTAGATGTAGACAAAAAAACATGTTGTCTACCAAAAAAATAACAAGTTTCACGTTTTCTTGATTAAAGTTATTAATATGGACTAGGCATGAGCTCGATAAAAAGCCCATGTTATAATTGTTGTTCAACCAACTATTCTAATTTATGAAAATCAAAGGCGTATTTACGGAATTGCCACCAGGAGCAAGAAACAGACTTGAGTCAAGTCTACAATGATCTGTCTCAATCGATTGGTGCCGCCTCAATTCTACGCAAATTAAAGGTTTATCCGAGGAAACCCAATTTCCGTCTCTCTCTTTTGGTTTAATTCATTCCTCTAATTGTTGCCAAACTAAATCTCATTTGTATTTGATCATTGTTTGAAACAATTTGTTTCAGGAGCCTCGTGAAAATGGCTGCTTCTGCTACTCAGACGGCCGGAGGAGTTTCACTCGCGTCCATGCCGATAAAGCCTCCTTCACATCCTACTTACGATTTGTAAAGCCTTTATCGAACTAGCTCTAGCTGAAGATGCTGGTGACACAGGTTCTCTCATCACTTTTTAGTATGAGAAAAAGTTGCGATTTTTATTTGATCGGGTCTATAAATTAGTGAAATTTGAGCTCCTGATTTGATTTTGAGTGTAGGATATGTGACGTGTATGGCTACGATACTGTTTGAGATGGAAGTGGTAGCTTATTTCTTGGCGAAGGAAGATGGGATTGTTGCTGGAATTGCTCTTGCTGAGATGATTTTTGAATAAGTTGATCCCTCACTGAAGGTTTGATTCTATTTAAAATCTTTATATTTGAAGTCACTGAGCAAAGCTTTGTGGGGGAGTTCTTTTGTATGTTTCTTTGTTTTGGTTAATTGATATTTTAGTAATGTGTTGAATCTCAGGTTGAATGGATGCGCAAGGATGGAGATTATGTTCATAAAGGATTAAAGTTTGGGAAAGTATCGGGGAATGCTCTTAAGATTGTTGTTGCTGAAAGAGTTGTGTTCAACTTTATGCAGAGGATTAGCGGAATTGCGACCCTTACCAAGGTTTTGCTTAGTTTCTCAAGTATTGTCAAGTGATTGGTGTGGTTTCATTCACATAAACGTAGTGATGATCAGTAATCTTATATATCTGAATGAGAAGATTTATTGGATTAGTAAGGAGATTCTATGATATTATAGCGCATTTTAGTTTGTAGTGAATCATATTCATCTAATTGGTTATATCTTCTTGAAGGTGGAGACGCGGACACTTGAGGAAGTGAAGGAAGTGTTAGAGTATGTTACACCAGATCGGACGGAGTGGAGTTACATTCATTAGCAGGTTCTCAAGAATTCCCTCAAATATGTTTTTTTTTTTATACAAGTTTTGATTTTTTCGTTGGATGAAAGCCGAAAGAGATATTAATAATGCAGTGGAGCTCTGACATATTCGGTCAAAGCGTTGGACATATCTCTGAAGATCGCTACAGAGTTGGGTCTTGAGGTCGGAAGAAGGACAAAACGAGCGTAGAAGTTAAGAGAAACAGAGCATCATCTTCCTCGTGTTTTAACTTTTTATTTCCCGAGAAACAGAAATTCAATAAGGTGAGATAAGTGAGGAGGAGACATTGATGAATCTGACTACAAATAAAATAACCGTTCTTTTCTAAAAAAAACAATAAACTAGAGTGGAGACATGGATGAATATTCATTAGCTCTCTCTCAAACTCTCTGCTTTTTATGTACAAAGAAAAGCAGAAACGATGGGAAGCAGTCTATACATATACATATTTGTATTTTTATTGGTTCAACTTCAAGCAACGGTGATCTCGTTTCCTCCTCTTTCCGCCATGAAACTCACTCGTTTCTGCAAATCAAATATTTCAACATTGATATCAACCTTTTTTTTTTTTAGTAAGAATATATATTCAAGGAACTTAAAAATCATGTTTTTTAATATGCAAAGAGTGTAAAAGCAGCATGCAAAATTTGACCCCATCAATGATATATCTATCTGCTCCGATTTTTCCGATCAATGGTGAACTGTTTTCAACATATAATATTATAAAATACAAAACTTTATGTCATTCTAAGAAGTGACGATTTAGTTAATATATTTTTGCCTATTTCTTTGCCACAAAAAAATAAAAAACAAATCGAAGAAACAAAATAACTCACCAGACGAGATTTGACTCCTTTCGTGGCGCTGCCTGTGGCTGTGGCTGTGGCGGCGGCGGGCTCGTATCCTCCGTCAGCACCACGTCTGAGCGTGTTCTGACGGGCTTCGTCGTGGCTGTGTTTGGCCATAAAGAGAGCAGCGATCTTCTGGGAGGCCTCCGCCTCGGTGGCTCCTTCCTTAACGAGTCTTTCCAGCTCCGCCTTGGGAATCCTCAGCTTCAACCTCACCGCTCCTCCTTCTTTCTCCTCCTTCATCGACCATCCTCCTGCAGGTTTGAGTATGGAGAGATCGGAAGATGATCTCCGGGCAAGCATGAGGTTCTCAAGCCTCTCCTTGGCACTCATGTGAATTCCGGATCTTACCCTTCTCGGTGGACACTCCTTCACCGGCTCCACCACGAAATACAGCCGCTTCGCTTCCAACCTCTGCTTCGTCTGCACCCCAACAAACATCAAATGCATCAATTTTTGTATTCCTTTCGATTTTATCCATCAAAAGATAGTAACTTTAAGAAGAAATGTACAAGAAAAGTTACCTCAAGTGGTTTGGCTCGGGCACCGTAGTGCTTGACGGATTCGGAGTCTAACAAAACGTGGCCCGGAAAGTCTTTCAGGACTTCCTCCGCCGTCACCGGAGTTTTCAGTTTAAAAGTCTCGCCGTCTATCTTCATTATTTTGGTCGTTTTCTTGCCGCCTAAACTGTTACCCATCCTTTGATTATTTTCTTTGACAAAAAAATGGATAAAAGATTGGATCTTTAAATTAGATTTGTTTCAGTTGAGGGCGGTGAGGGTATTGTCGTTGGGGTTTTAAATGATATGGGATTTGCAAGACATGTGCTCATGGGTAGATTGTACATACGTGGAAAATGAGTCCCTTTTTTTTAATTTCAATAATACAGTACATATGGGACATAACCTTTGACTATGCCAATAGAATTTTAGGACTTGTTCTTACCTTTTTTTATTTTAAATTTTCAGTTCTGTTAAATTGTAAAATTATTTAACTATATGATTGTATTAATATATTCTACTTGTGTGTGAAACGTACAGCATAATATAATTCGTAAAATACATGTTTATATAAAGAGAAAAATATATTTTCTTATTCGCTTTTGAATGCATAAAGTTGACGTTTTCTTGAAACTAAAGTAACTGTCTCAATTAGCAAGACGAAATAATATAATAGAAATCAAATAAAAAGTATACCATAAATTTTTTTAAAAAATGGTAGTAAATTTAAGCCTCCGGCGACCCCAAGACGTCGAACTATACGGGCACCTTAAAAAAGCCTAAAACTCAATATTGGATAACAGTTTCCAAATAAACTATGAATCTTTACTTTTGAATTACGGTTTTTATAATAATATGTTCATGAGGTAACTTTATTTCGTAGGGTTTCTTTAGGAAATAATAATTAATAAAGTGTAATGGATTTTAGGTTGAAAAAAACAGGACTTTGTCAGCAAGTTTGAACTTGGCAACAACATGCGGTCCAAGTCTTCAACTCTTGTGGACCATATATATATATATATATATTGATGATTTGATTTGGTTGATATAGGCATGCACATCAGCTAGTACTTAGTAAGGTTAATGGGTGGGTAATTAGCAATAATCATTGTCTTTTGCTTTTAATAATTCACTCGAGTGATACTTTACGTCGATCACGGAAACAAAAAGGTTTATGATTAAGGAAATGACTATAATTTCCTCAGCCTTTATCATCCTATCTTTTTTGAATTGTAGCCGTACCTTTTTTACTGATGAGATCTGGGATTGTACTTGTCTGGTGCATCTTTAAACACACTTATACTACGATCACTCCTGTCTAATTTCTATTTTCTTAACTACGGTCCACTTAACGATCGAGATGACTAAAAGATGACAAAATATATAAATGCAGTGGACCTAATTGCTGAGTTTCGACTAATACTCACAGAGGTGAGATAAAAAAAAAAGTCCAAAATGATGGTCTGCTTTGCAACTTGGAAAGCTCATTAATGACCTAACAGCTGACACAATATATCCACATTTATTCATATATATATATATCAATAAATCATTGATCACGATTAAATGAAAAAGCCTTTTTTCTTTTTTTTGTGTGGATCTCTAAATCAAGCTAAAAACCTAAAACTAAAAGTCAGCCAATGTAACTTGAATCTTTACTTCTAAAGTTTATAGGCTCCATTTTGGCAAAATTCAAAGGATTACTTGAACTCGTGATTACATACAATAATGTGAATAACCTATGTTAAGTTACATTGGTTTTTATAGCACAAATAAACGTATTTTCTGTTAAATGTTGATTACAAGTGTACAAGTAGTCAAGAGATAAGAAGAAATGTTCAAAGAACGTGGTGAGACCATGCAGGCAAGTTAACAACTACGTAACGTAATCATGTTCAAGTGTGATAGCTGCGTGCAAATTAAAGCATGGTCCCTTTAGTATATATATATATTTTTTTTTAAGTTATAAGCGCATTGTAGCATTTCCTGCGAAGTTGCCTACCTCGTCCACTTATATTCGAATGTTGCTGCGCGTCAATATTGGTCATCAACATATAGTATATACAGACATATATATATAATTTATTCGTATCAAACTTATACTCCGATTATATTTATTATTAAAGTATTGCACACAATTTATTAATTAGTAGTGTTAAGATTCTTTATTGGCTTGTGGAACATACGTACACCATTCAAAACAGCTAAAATTACCCTAGGAATACACATTACCAACCACGTGCTTTACCGAAATTAATATAAAAAAAAATTATAATATTCAATTTCCCCGTGCAACTCTCAATTTTCAAATATTATAAGAAATATTTCTACAAGCAAATTGAGTGTTCTATGAATAGATATTTACTCCGCTAAGCTTTTCTATCCATGCACGCCTGCTTTGAATTGATTTTTCAACCCAAGAAAATCCATAAAACTCACTTAATTACAGTAAGCATCGATCAATTTGTTCATAATAATTAGAAGATTAATGTCAACTGTACGTGAGGACAAGATTTGAGATATGGTTGCACCGGTTATAGTTAAGAAGGGAACTGGTAAGCGGGGACAAATTAAGAAACCGACTTCATAATTTTGTGACAAGTCAAATTCCACGTCTGAAACTTGTCTCAAAAATATTAAACCTTGGTGGCAAAAACCGTTAAAGGTTTTGTGTGATTTAACAATTAAGAAACATAGAAAGCAAGCAAGCTACGAGCATCTCCATCCCATATGAGAAACTATTATATGGGGTTCTAAGTTTTGACATATCTACATAATATTTAGTTATTATTATTTTTTATTTTATAATTTTTTAGAACTTTCCTTAGATACTTGCAATAAAAGTTTTGACAACCCAAATCTTCGAGTTCGGGTATTTTGCCCCCTAGATACAAAAAAAAAAAAAATTCACACGCCGGAACCTCCCCAACAAATATTTAATTTCCAGCAGCAGCAAGATAGCTATTATGGGCTATGGCCCAACCAGGTCCATTATCACCAACAATACCCTCAAGATGACCTCACTTGATTCAGACTTGGGTTTTGTGGTAAAGGTAAAAGGGTCCAACATTTTGCTCTTTTTTTTTGTGGAAAAACGAAAAAAAAAAATAACGTATTGGTTAATACCAAGAAGGCAAGTCCAGAACTAAAAATGGAAACATTGCATTGGGTTAAAATTAGAAAATGTTGATGAGACTCGTTCAAAATCCTGAATTTTCGGCAATTTTCCGTCTAAACTTCACCTCTAAAGAAGAAATGACGCACTCCTTTTTCTCTCTACCTCTCCGATTCAGCACAGCATTTCGAACATGGCGAAACTCGTCGAGACGTTTCCTTGCGTTCCGTCCACAGAGCGTGGCCGGGGCATTTTGATCTCCGGAGACCCCAAATCAGACTCCATCCTCTACTGCAACGGCCGCTCCGTCTTGATTCGGAGCCTCCAGCGACCCCAAGATGTCCAAGTATACGGAGAACATGGCTATGCTGCTACCGTGGCACGCTACTCTCCCAATGGGGAGTGGATCGCTTCTGCTGATGTCTCTGGTACTGTTCGAGTTTGGGGAACGCACAACGGGTTCGTTCTGAAGAACGAGTTCAGGGTCCTTGCTGGTCGGATCGATGATCTCCAATGGTCTTCCGATGGGCTTCGGATTGTCGCTTCCGGCGATGGAAAGGGAAAATCGCTTGTTCGAGCCTTCGCGTGAGTTCTCTTCCACTTCTTCTTCTTCTTCTTCTTCTTTATTGACGAATTCGAGTAATACTTCTTTCCTTTTGTATGTGATTTGCGTCCATTGCTAACAAGTTAGATCTTAGGTTTGATCATTTCCACATTGTATTCGTGTGTGTTTCTGATATACCTGGAATGATCTCTTGGATTCCACCACTTTCATGAGGAACTCCACAATCTAGGCTTGATCAATTTGCGTTTGTGATATGATACATCTGTGTCAATTTAACATGTAGATGGGACTCTGGCAATACAATGGGAGATTTTGATGGCCATTCTCGTAGGGTTCTGAGTTGTGCCTTCAAACCAACGCGACCTTTTCGAATCGCCACATGTGGGGAAGATTTCTTGGTCAACTTTTATGATGGACCACCTTTTAAGTTTCACTCTTCTCACAGGCAAGTTACTTCCGCTCAATGATAATCTGATATGTCTCTGGATTAACTGAGGTATAACTAGAAAACACATTGTGTTTTGAGATGTTTCTTGACTAATGGGATCTGTTTTGAGATGTTTTCTCATTCACAGGGAGCATTCCAACTTTGTCAACTGCATCAGATATTCACCTGATGGTAGTAAATTCATCACTGTAAGCTCGGATAAAAAGAGTGTGATTTACGACGGCAAAACTGGAGATAAGGTTGGAGAATTAGCCTCAGAAGATGGTCACAAAGGCAGCATTTATGCCGTTAGCTGGAGCCCTGACAGCAAACGGGTAATGTTTGGATATCAACGTGTTCCAAACTCTGCGCAATCTTGCAATGTTACTGACATTGATGATTGTTTTTTAGGTTCTCACTGTCTCTGCTGATAAGTCTGCCAAGATATGGGATATATCTGAAGATGGAACTGTTGGTTCTGTAATAAAGACATTGACGTTTACGGAATCTGGTGGAGCAGAGGACATGCTTGTGGGATGTCTTTGGCAAAACGATCATCTTATTACAGTGTCTCTGGGCGGTACCATGTCCTTGTTCGCTGCAGATGATATGGATAAGCCTCCGTTGCTGTTATCTGGACATATAAAGAACGTCACTTCTTTGGCTGTTCTTGGGGCAAACCAGAAGATGATTCTGTCTTGTAGCTATGACGGTCTTATAGTCAAATGGTTACAAGGAGTTGGGTACAGTTGCAAGTTACAAATGAAAGATAACACCAAAATCAAGCGATTAGCGGCTACTGAATCTGGCATTCTCTTATCTGGGTTTGATAACAAGGTAAAATTTCTGATACCTAAACATTTTCTCCATGGCATTTGGATCGTCTAAACATTACATATGACTTCTACAATTACTGACAGGTCTGGAGAATTCCTTTAATTGACAATGAATTCGGAGCTGCAGATCATATTGATGTCGGCCATCAACCTCTGGACATAAGCATAGCCGTTGATTCGCCAGAGTACACAACACTAGTCTCGTTTGATTCTGGAGTTGTATTGCTCAATGGTCTGAATATTTTGAGCAAGATCGATCTTGGTTTTGCGGTGGCAGCCTCTGTGATCTCACCTGACGGAAGAGAAGCGATAGTAGGAGGACAAGACGGGAAATTACACATGTACTCAGTCTCAGGGGACAACAGCCTCAAAGAAGAAGCTGTTCTGGAGAAACACAGAGGTGCTGTGACTGTGATACGCTACTCTCCTGATTCAACAATGTTTGCTTCTGGTGACGCCAACCGCGAAGCTGTTGTCTGGGATCGCGAGACCAAACAGGTGACAGCGATTAGAGGTCTTTCCTTGCTGTGTTTTATAAAATCATGCTTAAAGCTAATCTAGAAGGGGCGGTTTTATGTTTTGCAGGTGAAGCTAAACAACATGCTGTTCCACACGGCTCGTATAAACTGTTTGGCATGGTCACCAAACAACACGATGGTAGCCACTGGGTCCATAGACACTTGCGTCATTGTATATGAAGTGGACAAGCCAGCTTCGAGTCGCATAACCGTCCGAAACGCTCATCTAGGTGGAGTTAATGCAGTCGCCTTTGTCGATGAATGCACCGTAGCAAGTTCCGGTGAAGACGCTTCGGTTCGTATGTGGCATATTGAATCTCAATGACCCAAACCAGACTTCTTATAACCTCTTTTTAGTACCATCCTTCAAAGTTGTAGTCACTACTCTATATTTTATTGTGGCTTTGATTGTATGACTGCATTAAGCTATATATCTTATCATGAAATGCACACGTGGCCAAAATCTAGCTTATCTGTATGGTCAATTCAAACTACGTACGGTACTTGGTCATGCTGATTAGTGATTGGTCATGCTGATTAGTGATTAGCCTCACCAGTCTAAATGCTAAACTGCTTCAGAGAAAAGCATAAAACGACATCGAGTTTGAATGCAGATGGCTAATTAAGTATTTAAAGGAAATTTTAAACAATGGTTAAATAATTAAGAGAAGAGATAATGTTTTGGAGCTTTGGGTGGCTAAGTTTTTACTTGTTGCCCTGCTTCCGTACGGCCTTGAAGCTTTACCTCACCGGAGCTTCCAAGGAGAAGACGACACACAGGGAAACTAGTTATGGCGCCTTTTGGCGGGAAATATTTAGTCGACGCTGTTTCCGGCATCGGAGGGAATGGAGTTGGCCGGCTTCTGGCCGCGGTGGCCGCCGCTATGTTGGTCCGGTGACAATCCGGTGGAGGAACGACACTGACGATGATTTCTCTGAGACGGAAGGAGCGGGAGAGGGAGACGGAGACAGAGATTCGTCTCCGGGGAAAGTTCATCCGGTGACAATCCGGTGGAGGAACATCACGTGCTCGCTCTCCGATAAGTCCTCCAAATCGGTGAGGAAATTTCCATTCCTTGCATGTTTCGATGGCGGACAGAAAACGCCATTATCCATTTCGAGATTGTTTGCCCTTTAGCTGAGTCAGAATTGCTTGATTATGCGACTCTCAGGTGCGATTTCTGTTGAAAAATGTATCCGGAGAAGCAAAACCTGGGAGGTTGCTAGCGATAATGGGTCCTTCTGGATCTGGGAAAACAACATTGCTCAATATTTTAGCTGGACAGCTTAGTTCATCACCACGTTTGCATTTGTCAGGTCTCTTGGAGGTCAATGGAAAATCGAGCTCAAGCAAAGCTTTTAATTATGTCCTATCACCTATGAGTTATACAAGTCTTTATTTGGTGAGATCTGAATCATTGTTTGACGGAGTTTCTTGCAATGGCAGGCTTGCTTTTGTGAGACAGGAGGATCTGTTCTTCTCTCAGTTGACTGTGAGGGAAACACTTTCTTTCGCAGCTGAGCTTCAGCTCCGGGAGATCTCTTCTGCTGAGGAGAGGGATGAGTATGTGAACAACCTCTTGGTCTGGTGAGGTTTCATTGATCTCTGCATTTTCGGGTCATGTGGTGGTAAATTGAAATCTTGGAATCTGTTTCTTGATCATCTTTTGTGGCTATCCAAAAGGTCAGCTGTGCAGATTCATGTGTTGGTGATGCAAAAGTTCGTGGGATCAGCGGTGGAGAAAAGAAGCGGCTGTCACTTGCGTGTGAATTGATCGCTAGTCCGTCTGTCATATTTGCTGATGAACCCACAACCGGTAGATGCCTACTCTGTTTATTTCTAAATATTGATTGGATTTGTTTTAACGCTGACAAAATATTCATGTGGTCTTCAGGGCTTGACGCCTTCCAGGCTGAACAAGTGATGGAGACATTGCGAAAGCTTGCACAAGATGGCCACACTGTGCTCTGCTCCATACACCAGCCTAGAGGTTCGGTGTATTCTAAATTTGACGACGTTGTGTTACTTACAGAAGGAGTTTTAATCTATGCCGGGCCGGCAGGGAAAGAACCTCTGACATATTTCGGGAACTTCGGGTTGTTTATCTGAACATTTCCCCTTGTATATCATATGTCTCCATTACGTATGTGCTTTAGAACTTACCACTTACAAATGCTCTTCGGATTCTTGAACAGGTTTCTTTGCCCAGAGCACGTAAATCCTGCTGAGTTTTTAGCAGATCTTATATCGGTTGACTATAGCTCTTCGGATAGTGTCTACTCTTCGCAGAAGAGAGTACATGCTCTTGTTGATGCGTTCTCCCAGCGTTCATCATCGATTCTTTATGCCACTCCCCTCGGCATAAAAGATGAAACAAAGAAAAGCATGAGACCTCGCATAAAAGCCACTGTTGAGAGAAATGATGGATGGTGGAGGCAGTTTTTCTTGTTGCTTAAGCGTGCATGGATGCAGGTAGCTTCCCATTAATGCATGATCTAAAGAACTCTTTCTATAACATGCGGGGCTTGAATGCCTTCTCTGACTTCCTAAAAACGGTTTAAGAATGAAAGAAGACATTCAGAAAGACATATGGGAGAGTCTTTGAAGTATCTCCTCCTCGCATTTGACATTTTTTGAGTATTTTGTGCTTCTGAAAATTTCACCCGACTCCGTAGGCAACCAGGCATCATAGAATTAGAAGGGTCCTTGAACTGTACATACTATCTTATCCTGGGTTAACTTGAGTAGTTGATTGACTTCTTCACTTGACTCCATAGGCTTCTCGAGATGGGCCAACGAACAAAGTCCGTGCAAGAATGTCTGTTGCATCTGCTCTGATATTTGGATCCGTTTTCTGGAGAATGGGGAAGTCGCAGACGTCAATTCAGGACAGAATGGGTTTGCTTCAGGTCTAACACACTATGCTATTGTTATATACATTTTTGCGTTGAAGTTCTACGAGGTCTGAGTAGCTTTTTTATATACTAAGAAATGATGTCTGTATGGTTCAGGTTGCTGCAATAAACACGGCAATGGCAGCTCTCACAAAGACAGTTGGTGTCTTTCCTAAAGAGCGTGCCATCGTGGATAGAGAACGGTCCAAAGGGTCCTATTCGTTGGGCCCTTACTTGCTCTCTAAAACAATAGCTGAAATTACCATTGGAGCTGCATTTCCTTTAATGTTTGGTGCTGTACTATACCCCATGGCTCGCCTAAATCCCACTTTGTCAAGGTAATTCCTAAACTACCTATCTTTTTATCCTCGACTATTTATGTGGCCACGAGGTAAATGTTATGCATAAGCCTTACCCTGCATCGCACTGATAAACCATTCTTGAGCTTTCTGTGTATTTTACCAACCAATGAACCCAAGTGAAAAATGCACATGACAGCAATGTCCCTAACAAAGAGATTTCTTGCCAGATTTGGAAAGTTTTGTGGGATAATGATTATAGAGTCTTTTGCTGCCTCTGCGATGGGTTTAACTGTTGGGGCTATGGTCCCAAACACCGAAGCTGCAATGGCTGTAGGACCATCTCTCATGACAGTTTTCATCGTGTTTGGAGGTTACTATGTCAATGCAGACAACACCCCAATCATCTTTCGTTGGATTCCTCGTGCCTCATTGATCAGATGGTGAATCACCTCACCCCAAATTACTATACAGAAATGATGATCTCGTGTCTATATATATATCTCTACTCTCTTAACATCCACTCGTATTTGTTCAGGGCCTTCCAGGGACTCTGCATCAACGAATTCAGCGGCCTCAAGTTTGATCATCAGAACTCATTTGACGTCCAAACCGGAGAACAGCTAAACAACTAGTTTATATCGAACCCCGTTGTCCCCGTCTTTGAGGTCATCAGAAGTTAAATGTTTCTCACATATTTTTCCAGGCGCTAGAACGGCTGTCGTTTGAAGGAAGCAGGATACGGGAGACGATAGCAGCGCAAAGCCGGATTCTGATGTTCTGGTATTGCACCACGTACCTTCTCCTGGAGAAGAACAAGCCAAAGTATCAAAAGCTTGAGCTTCTTCTTGACAAAGGAGATACTGAGACTCCAGGAGTGCAGCTCGAGCCTCTAGATGAAGCAGAGGTTGACCAAACGGAGGAGCCTGAAAATGATCTAAAGCAGCCACTTGACGATCAAAGTCAAACATCATCGGAGGAGCTTGACGAAATCCGTCCCTTTGTCCTCGAAGGTTTGTAAAATTGTAGTTACTAATAATAATCATTTTGTTGGGGCATTTTCATGGCCAAAGAGAAAAATACTAAGAACAACACGCTTAACTAAAAGGTGAAAGAAAGATCTTATACATACACATTCATGATAACTTTTTATATTTAATAAATAGAACTTTGTTGTGATTATGGATTCATCTCCACTCTCTAGCAGGTAGCAAGTGAGAATAAAGGGACTTGAGTTGCTCTTAAGGCTTTTAGATTTGAATAAAAAGAGTGCTCTTCTTACATCTCTGCCATAAACCCAATGTAAGACCCATCTTAATTTCATTAGACTTGTTCAACTCTTTGACGTAACCACTTCTGCCGTCTCTTCTGTTATCCAAAAATAAAAACAAAAAACAAGCTTTGACCCTATTTTCATAATTTATTGAAGATCTAGTGAGGAAAAAGTCTATTTCGGATAAATTTGTGAAGAAAGAAAGAATATTTGTAATATATGTTGGGAACACTGAACATTCCATGAAACTGCAAACTCAACGTGGGACAAAAAAAAAAAAAAAAAAAAAACCCTGCAAAACTAAATAGTGGTAACGTCAGGATCGAAGTCTGAAGATTTTTAGTATTTTTATTTTATTACATTTTGAGTACCCTTGTTATTTTTTAATGGTTAATTGAAAAGAGCAACTAATATTCGCATTGGCACATCATGTGCATTATTAATCGGAGATGTTTCACAATTCCACATCATTTTCCAAATGCCGTGTTTCCCAAATCAGCAAGCTAACATGTTATGTTAGCGTACCGTAGGAGGTTTCACAATGCATCATCGATTTTACACCTCGTCAATACATTTGTCATCAACTTTCGTTTATCATTAGACATATCTTACTAACTTAATTGATACAACTAAATCAATCGAGTGATTACGTATCCATTCCAAAATCGACTATTTGTCATCCTCAATATACAGGAGCGTTGCAACGAGTTTCGACTAAAGAAAAATATCCAACATCCACAGATATGTTATACAACATTGGTTTGTTTACGGTGATAGTAAAAGACGTGTAAGAAGATGTAAAACAGAATCACCGAATCTTTGACGTGGAAGAGAAGGAAAGTCGGTCCGAATGACAAGTGGCAACGCGCTAATCAATAATCATAATAATGCCCCCACTTTTGTCTTTATTTTATCCAAATAATAATCCTGCTTATAAATATATTTCCACTTGTCCATCATCTTCTCCAACCAACAACGACCTATAATTTTACAAATCCGATCTCAGAACAATGGAAGCTACACTGATTTCTTCGCCAGCTTCGGTTTCACCACTCCGGTTCCATCCATTGGTGTTTTCCCCGAATAAAATGATGACGTGGAGGGCACAGAAGAAGAAGATGAGCGTTTCTGCTGCTTCGTCTTCTGGGAAGGACCATTACTACGGAGGAGGGAGATTGGTGGACGAGAACATGATCGTTCTGAGGAAACGCATCCACGAGATGAAGATGGTTGAGCGAAACTACGAGCCTCCTTCTCACTGGATGGATTGGGAGAAGCGTTTCTACAGCAGCTACGACTCTGTGATCTGCGACTCCGTTGGTCTTCTCCAGAGTTTCCTCATGAATTCTCGCCCCACCGTCGCAATCGCAACGCTGCTTCTCCTCTTCGTCAGCGTCCCCGTTTCCTCCTCTGTTTTCGCCTTTCGCCTTCTCGACCTCTTTCATTGGGTTCTCGCCGCCGCAACATTGGGCCACGGGGGCTGATCTGGTCGGCCCATTTCATTCTTTCCTTTTACTTGCCCACAAATTTTTTTTTTTTTTGTATATTGGTTCTGTTTATTGTATATACACATATTCTTTTATTATTTATCTGATTTTTACTATAGCTTAAGATATGTTCAAAATCTCGTAACTTTTTTTTTTTATAGGGTCTGTACTTTTTCTTTATATGTCAACCGTCAACGTGACAAAAAAAAAACATTACATTCTAGTTACATAAACACTTCTTATTATGTTAATGGAGATTTACTTTAGTTCTCATGTTTCTTGGTCCATGTTATCGTTTTGTTTTCCCTTAAAAGCGACAATGGCAATGGAACGCGTCTTTGCTATGGTTGCTCTTTTTTGGGCCCAACCACATCTCCACTCTTTTATTATTATGTTTCATGTTTACCCCAAAAGATATGCAACAGTGTCAATATAACCCAAGCCGCTATTTCGAAAGATGAAAAATCTTGTGTTATCCCAATTTTTTTATTTATTTATTTTGACCCATTGATTTCTAAATTTTGTAGCGTCACAACTTAAATGTATCGTTTATAAAGTAAAAATAAAAAATCAAAGTAATAAAGGAGGCAGAGTAATTGGGTAAATATGAAGACAGAAGTACCAATTTGGGATTTTGGGAACTATTAATAAAGCTTGGGGTTATTGTATATAAATAAAGACAAAATATGAGACAGAAATAAAATCCGTAAGATTCGGGTTTGTCTATTTTCGAGAGTGAAGTGTGTCTTTATTCGTTTGTTATCCCACAAACCCTATCTTCAGTCTTCAGTTTCTTTTCTCCGCCACACAAACATATTCCTCTTCCTCTTCTTCTTCGTCTTCGTAATTTCATCTTTATATACAAATCATTTCATTCGACCTTTCTTCTATTCATTGCCTCCAAAATATTTTTTTTTTTTTGTTTTGTTTTTAATCTGTTCCACCCAATTCTGCTTCTGGGTTCTTCGTCATTCCTCTCATTTCCCCGTTGGAACCTATCTGGGCTCCTCTTAATTTGATTTCTCTTCATTCAGTTCATTCTGAGAAATTATTAATATTCGTATTTTCCCTCCGAACATTTCAGGGATTATACATTTGTTTTCATTCATCCAATAAATCTTCCCAAGTTTTCTTTACCAATCTCGAATTTTCTGCAAAATTGACCTTAATCTTTGGCAATTTTGGATTTTGTTGATAATTTGGGGTAGAGGGATTTTAATGGCGCTTGCGTATGATCCTCTCTTCATTACATCGGAAAAATCCTCCTTGGATGGTTCCTCGCCGCCGCTGATGATATTAACCCAAGACGAGCTCAAACGAATCGCCGCTTACAAAGCGGTCGAGTTCGTCGAATCCGGCATGGTCCTCGGACTCGGAACCGGCTCCACGGCCAAACACGCCGTCGATCGCATCGGCGAGCTTCTCCGGCAAGGAAAGCTGGTGAATATCGTGGGGATACCAACGTCGAAGAAGACGCAGGAGCAGGCTATGTCTCTCGGGATCCCTCTCTCCGATCTCGAGGCGCATCCCGTGATCGACCTCTCCATAGACGGCGCGGACGAGGTCGACCCTTATCTCAACCTCGTGAAAGGTCGAGGAGGGTCTCTGCTGCGAGAGAAGATGATCGAAGGAGCTTCAAAGAAGTTCGTGGTGATCGTTGATGAGTCGAAGATGGTGAAACACATCGGGGGAAGCAAGCTAGCTCTTCCCGTGGAGATCGTACCTTTCTGCTGGAAATTCACGGCGGAGAAGCTCCGGAAACTGCTGGAGGGATACGGCTGCGAAGCGAACCTCCGGTTGGGAGAGAAAGGGAAGCCTTTTGTAACGGACAATGGGAATTTCATAGTGGATATGTACTTGGAGAAAGATATGGGAGATTTGAGAGCAGCGAGTGATGCAATTCTGAGGCTACCTGGAGTCGTGGAGCATGGGATGTTTCTGGATATGGCTTCCACGGTTATCATTGCAGGTGAGCTTGGTGTCAAGATGAAGAACAAACACAGTTCTTGTTGTTGATTTTCTTGTTTTGTTTTTTTGGCCTTTTCGTGTATTAGGAGAAAGAAGATTATGCTTTTATGGAAGAAGCGGAAACTGATCTTAGATTTGGAATGATTTGACTTCTTTTCACAGAGATTTGGATCATCATTTAATATATAATGCCTTTGAACGCTTCTCTTTCTAAGTAATGGGCCTATACATTCTTATGTGCTGGGCTTTGCTTCTGTTAAATACCGTATTCGATATTTAATAGAGAGTTGTTTTTCCCTTGGCTAGCTACTTAGCTTTTTGACCAATTGAACATTATTACAATAAAAACGGCCACGTGTATGTAATGTATAGTCCTCGTACAGCTACATAATATTATCCATGTACTATATAATACGATACGTCTCTCGTGATATTGATATTTGTGAGATAAAAAGTATAGTTATAATCATAAGATTCGAGAATCTATACTCCATCCCATTGCTTCATTTGTAAACACACATAACGTTATTAATCTCCTGAACAATTTGGAGTTCAGAGAGAAAGAAAGAAAGGAAGCTTTTATTAAGCTTTAGCTTCAGGAAAAGACGATTCTCTTCTTCTAAGTTTCCCTTTTTTCTTTCTTTTTTTTTTCTTTCTTTCTTCTTTTGGACAAAAAGAGAAGAAAACGGTACAACCCTCTTTCTCCTGTCCTAAATTTTGGGTCTGCCTCTCGCTTCTTCCTGTCTTTTCGGTTTTTCTTTTTCCTCATAATTTACTCTTTTATTATTTGACTTGTTTCGATTTGTCTCAGTGTATTTTTAATTTCGTTTACAAGTTTTGTTTTCCTCGTCTTGGTAATTTCAGATTCCTTCGCGTTGTTCGTCGATTATAACTATTAATTTTTGGGTATAATTTGAAAGAAAGAAAGAAAGAAAGAAAGAATTGTTTTACAGCTTTTATGTTCTGGTAACCAACCAGCTTTGGTTCAGTTTCGTCACCTAAACCACCATGGCTCTCTCAAATCCAGAAAAAAATGTTTGCTTATTTAAGTCGCTCGATCGAAAACGTTTGTTTTTTTTTTGTTTAAAGATATGTTTTCATCTCTTTCATTAATGAGCAGCTTCTGATTCACATGTTCAAGTTGCGTGTCACATCACCTTAGCATTGAATGCGAATGCTCGTATGAAATGATTCTGACCCAAACCCATTTATCATCAATTCGCAGGCATTAACAAGAGGGGAGAAGAATCTAATAACAAAAAGGGGAAATCTTCAGCTGCAAGTATCCATACATCTATCTTCAAGAAATGGGAGATCATTTCGTGCTGCTGGTGGATCGGTTGATAACAGAATCGACGATTGAGGAAGCTATTCAGAGCAGGAACCGGATGTTGCATGCCAATACACTCGTCCAGGAGGAATGTAGTAGAATCCTCGATGAGAAAACACTTGAGAAGCTGCGTAACGGAGATTTGTCAATGGTGCAGTGCAGGATTTGTCACGATGAGGATTTGGATTCAAACATGGAGAATCCTTGTTCTTGCAGCGGCAGCTTGAAGGTAACGACAGAGTTAGAAACATTTGAGATTCAACAAACAGAGTATGGGAAGAGCAGAGTCTAGTTTGTCAGTGACTGAATGATAGAACCGATCTTATTGTTGTTTTTGTTGGCAGTATGCACATCGGAGGTGCGTGCAGAGATGGTGTAACGAGAAAGGAGACACCAACTGCGAGATTTGCCATCAGGTATGTCTCCTTCTTTCTCTTTTCTCTGGATCTTCTTCTTGAAAATTGAATATATCTAATTATATAAAGATGTGTTTGTTCAGGAATTCAAGCCGGATTATACAGCGCCAGCTCCATTGTTAGAGTTGGGTCATGTTCCTCTTCATTTCAGGGGAAACTGGGGAATATCTCAACGAGAGCATCGTTTCATCACGGTTGTACCTGCTGATTCCACTTTCCTCGACGATCAATACCCTCTTTCTTCCACCACAAGCTTCATCTGTTGCCGTTCCCTTGTTCTTATCGTACGCACACGAGGACTCCTTTTTTCCACACTAAATCTGCTTCTGAAGACATTTCATTCGTTTTACTCATGTTTCTGCTGTTGCAATTGCAGTTCATGGCTCTTCTGATTCTACGACACACCCTCCCCTTAGTCCTCACCGGATCAAACCTCCATGTCTTCCCTTTGTTCACGGTGAGACTATCTTGATTATCCTCTCACAATTGATTCCAGGGAATGATTTGAGGAACCCTGATTGTTTTTTTTTTTTTTTTTTTCAGTTGTTGTTTCTGAGAGTAATCGGGATCATGCTACCCATCTATGTCGTCACTAAAGCAGTCGCCACCTGCCGCCGCCATTCTCAGACCCTAGAAACCTCCGACTCTGAAGATTCATCTGATGAAGAAGCAGATTTATGGCGCTTGCCTCAAACGCAATCTTACATTATAGGCGTGCCATGAGCAATGTTTCTTTCCTTTGACATACACAAAAAGTCAATTTCTTTGTAAATATACTCTCTCTTGAATTGTATTAACAGATTGAACAAAAGAAAAAGTATATAATTGGCAAAGCACTCTTCTCATCGCATCACAAGTGTTTTTCCAGATCAGCATTGCATAGAGACAAAAAATTCATCTTGAATTCTCCTACGACAACTCTCACCATGTGGTCGGATAGAAATTATATTAAAGATTTCTATATAGATCCCAACACCCACAAGTGTCTTTGTGCGTATTACAAAATTAAGGACAAGAATATGTACACTTTCAAAATGAGAGACAAAAGCTAAAAGGAAAGGACCTGACGCAAGCAACTTTGGGATCTCAACTCAGCCTTGGTGTTTGTTGTCTGTAAGTTATGGAAACATCAAGAGCTTCTAGTAGTTCAGTTCCAGCTTCTGCTCGGCCTGAAAAAAAAAAATGGACACAAGGGGTAAGAAAACATGCGGAAGAGAGTTGGTAGCTATCATTAGATCTAAACAGACAGATATAAGTAATACTTTCGATTCTTCTGCTGCGTCCTCCAATAACAAGCAAGCGCCCCAAATGCACAGCTGGCGACGGCTATTGCCAATGCAGCTCCAATCGGCACAACCAGAGCGTTGGCTACTGTCAAGTCTTCGGTGGCTGAGATGGTCTCTTCCTTGCTCCCAATGACACTATTTTCCTTGTAAAGAGAGACTAGCTTGGGCCCATAGTAATTCTTTAAGAACTTGTAGACATTGTCGTGGTCCCACTCTATGCTTTTTTGGTCACTCGAGAGATAGCAGGATGGGCAAAGCTCCGTTGGTGGCCATATGAGTTTGGGGAACTCGGGGTCACCAGTACTGAGAGAAGTTTCGTCCTTCATGAGCCTCTCGTTGACCTTGTTGTGCGTGCTCCACACCCACAAGACGAAATCACGCTCCTTTTTGAAAGGAGTCTTTACACTGTCCAAGAAACACATAGATACGTGGTTAGATAAGCAAAGACCGCAATTCATTGCCCAGACCAGAACAATATTACCTCAAGCACATATCATTGAAATGCAGTCGGCATTCATCACACATGAAGAAGTTGTTGACGAAATCACATATTGTCGTGTATGCAAAATGGCTTTCTCCATCCTCAATACTCACGGAAAGTGAATGAAACAGAACCCATAATCCGCAGCTACATTCATGCATTTGAGGAATAGTTCAGATACTAGTGAGGCAAACTGAATTGAAGGATCATAGTATGAAATTTGACAAATCGAATACAGTACCTGAATCCACGAGTATCGTTCCTGCTACCACCGCAAAACATCTTCCAAATAAGATATTAGGACAATCATATCTAAAGTGGATTATACAGGAAAAACAGTAAGAGAATTGCTAGCAAGCACATCACGTAATATCCACGAGGAACATCATTTCCACAAATAGGGAAGTTTCCGAGGGTATCTATACCTCCAGATGCTTCGTAAGAGCATTGTCCAGAAGGGCATAAGTCATCATAGTTCACTAGAATTTCTGCAGCTCCCTTCCGACACCTAGATAATAAGATACAGATAGTGTGGGAATAGGGTGACCATCGAAACGCAAATGTAGACATTAAGATGATGAGACTTAATACCTTTAGGTAGCATGGTGTGCTGCTAGAAGCTGGATAAATCTAATAAATGACGCACTTGTTTCAGATGATTTAATGGCCTGTGTATATCACGGAAATACTTGTTGATCACCAAAAACCGAGCGATGGAAAGACGGTTATACAAACACACAAAAAATCATATGGATTTCTCTACCTTGTGTGATAAAATTATATCAAAAGGTTCTGCGGTTGCTTCCTAAATGTCATACACAGCCTAAGAAATCTGTGGCAAATCAACACCCGGTTATCATTAAGCTGTTTGATCTTAAAAGAAACACTACTAGTATCAGCAAAGTTAGTCAGAGAGGAGTCTCAAAACCTGTTTGTAGTCGGTTATATTTGACAGGACATGTTCATTTTCGAATTTCTTATCATCCAAGCCATAAGAACTACAAAATATCGAGAAACGAAACAGAGATAAGTAGAATGTATATAAGGAATTGATGATAGTGGCAAACTAGCTCAGGAAAATATAGATAGGGTTCAAAGATAGAACAAAGTTTGAATTTTTTAGATGTACTTCATACTCGAACCGATGCTGAAGATAAAAGTCCGATGGCACAAACCTTTGTGTCTGCTTGTTAATCCAGTTGAGCAAATGCTCAGCTGTGCGTCCATCATCGATAACAACTATCTCACTTTTCTCCTTTTTAGGTTCCCCATTGCCAGAGACAAACTTTGTAGGAGGACCCCAAAAGAGCATTGGGTAATGCGAAACGGAGAATTTGTCACAGAGCTTGGTATTCGTCTGCGCTGCCGCGGAAGTCATCATCATATGGACCGATTTAGCATCAGAAACAGTGAATCAACAGAATCCACAGGGTTCATAGGTAAATTACGAACATGAAGTAAGTACCTTCATTGCACAATCAACTCTCGTCATCAAAACGATTCCTGGATGTATTGCGTCTGATCCATTGAAGAGCCTTGCGACCTTCTCATAATGAGGCTGTAGAGTAACAGTTTAGGCAAAGAAAATCTCCCGAGAACAACGCTTAGAAGCAGGAGCCAAAGATCAGGCGTGGAATACTTATGTTACCTTGTAATTTCTGCAGGCCGGACACTTAGAATCACGTAAAACGATACACAAGTCAATATCCGTCCAAATGACAACTTCAAAAATATAAACCCTGTCCCTGTGCATTTATCTAGTAGCCATGAGTAGAAAGAACGAACTAAAGTCAAAATTATTTTCCAAGAGAATTCCACCTACCAAAACTGGAAATTTCTATAAATATTTTATTATAAGTAATCGAATTAAATGCTCTGGGGTTTGGAAAATGGGAGAGCTGACCAGTGAGCGAAGAACTCGACGACGGCATACTTGGCGGGGGTGTCGCGAAGAACTGAATCGAAGTTGGAAGTGTTCAATTCGACAGCTCTATCTTTCTGATCGGCGTTGCCACCGCCGATATCCTGGAGAATCGTGCGCGAGCCCGGAGAAGAAGACGCGGTAATTACAAGGCTCAGTAAAACGGCGAACAAAACCAGATGTGCTAAAGACATCAAATCGAATCGAAACAGAAAATAATTCAACCTGCTGAATATGAACACTCAGAGAGTTCAAAGTTTCGCGTTACGATTTAGAGAGAGAGGGAGAGGAAGCAAAGACCAAAGACCAGCGAAGATCTATAGAAAGCTTCCCTCCTCGACCATTGAGAAATGAAGCTTTGTGATATAGAAGCTCATTACGACGTCGTCGTATCCATAACCACTAATAGAACTCGGTGACTTTTCTCCGCCTTATTTCAGAATGGGCTTTATAAGTACTACGCTCATAAGTTTTTTGGGCTATATTGGGCTCATCTAACACATTTTCTTTTTCTGCTTTTTCTGAATCCATGTATATATCTGTGTCACTGTCGCCCAACAGCTTTTAGTATAATTCACCGTGTATTACTACGCGTGAGATAATCTCTTTCTCCGGATTCACTCGATCCCATTCGTTGTTACCAGTCGCTTGGATTAGGGATTTTTAAGCGTTGTTTCCGAGAAGAGCCCTAAGACTCGTTGGCTAGATCAACAATTTCTCGATAGTAATCTCCTTCAATCTTTCGTTTTTCTGCTTTACAATATTTGAAATATTCAGGGAAAATAGCCGTTGAGATAAAAAAGAAATTCATTTTCCATTCTCGTAGAATTTGATTGAAACATTGTGAAAAAAGTTAGAAAAGAATAACTGTTGAGGAGGAAAATAAAAAGAAAGTATGTGAACAAAGTAAGATCGATGGCTAGAGCCTAACAAATTGGGCAAATGTATGGTATTACAGAACCTAAGAATAAAATAAGATCGATGGCTAATGTCCAGCAAAACGGGCCAAGGTATGGTACTACAGAACCTATCTCTTTGGTAGGACCAACGGAGCTTGATGTGATTAAGACAAGAGAGCTAGAGAAGTATTTGCAAGATGTTGGATTATACGAAAGTAAGGAGGAAGCTGTTAGAAGGGAGGAAGTTCTGGGTAGAGTAGATGAGATTGTAAAAACATGGATCAAAAAAATCAGCCGCGAAAAAGGGTTGACTGATAAGCAGCTTAATGAGGTGAATGCAAAGATATTTACTTTCGGTTCTTATCGGCTAAGGGTACATGGACCTGGTGCTGATATAGACACTTTATGTGTGGGACCTAGATATGCAACTAGGGAAGGTGATTTCTTTGGGGAGCTACAAAGAATGCTGTCAGAAATGCCTGAAGTAACTGAGCTACACTCTGTGCCTGATGCTTATGTTCCCTTGATGGGATTCAAACTTAATGGAGTTTCTATAGATCTCCTCTATGCACAACTTCCACTCTGGACTATACCGGAGGACTTGGATTTATCACAGGATTCCATTCTACAGAGTGTTGATGAGCAAACTGTTCGAAGCCTCAACGGTTGCAGAGTTACTGATCAGATCGTTCGTCTGGTTCCTAACATTCAGAATTTCAGGACAACATTAAGATTCATCCGTTTTTGGGCCAAGCAGCGTGGAGTATACTCTAATGTCTCTGGGTTTCTTGGTGGTATAAACTGGGCATTGCTTGTAGCTCGGTTATGTCAACTTTATCCTAACGCCCTCCCAAACATGTTAGCGTCTCGGTTCTTTAGGGTCTACACTCAATGGCGTTGGCCGAATCCTGTCCTTCTTTGTTTTATGGATGAAAGATCCTCCTTAGGTCTTCGAGTTTGGGATCCTAGAAGATTCCCAAAAGACCGGTGGCACATGATGCCCATCATTACTCCCGCTTATCCTTGTATGAACTCCAGTTACAATGTCTCTGCAAGTACATTGCGGATTATGACAGGAGAGTTTCAGAGAGGCACAGATATATGTGACGCTATGGAAGCAAACAAAGCTGACTGGGACACCCTTTCTGAGCCATTTGCATTCTTTGAAGCGTATAAAAACTATCTTCAGATTGACATCTCTGCTTCAAATGTCGACGATCTAAGAAAATGGAAAGGCTGGGTTGAGTCACGTCTCAGACAGCTCACCATGATTATTGGGAGACATACTTATGAAATGCTTCAATGCCACCCTCATCCACATGGTTTTCAAGACGCATCCCGACCACTCCATTGTTCTTACTTCACGGGTCTGCAACGTAAACAAGGCGTTCCAGCAGCAGAATGCGGCAAGCAATTCGATATCAGAAGAACCATTGAGGATTTTAAACACACTGTGTACGGTTACACGTATTGGAAACCCGGGATGGAGATTAGTTTCAGCCACAAAATGCGAAGAAGCATACCAAGCTTTGTGTTTCCTGGTGGAATTAGACCTTCGCGTAACTCAAAAGCAACATGGGACAGCAAACGCCGTTCAGAGCATAGAGTTTCTTCTACAGCAAGTACAATTACTAGTACTAGTAGTATAGCGAGTTCTGAAAGTAAAGCTGGGAAGAAGAGAAAATTGGGAGATGATGAGACACTCACCGATCAGTTAAGGAACTCTAAACGCGTTGTAGTTCCAGTGCCTGTAGAGAATGGTGAAAATGGGAATGTTGGTTTTCTCAGTAAGAATGCAAGAGAGACTCATCCAATAGAGAAGATAGTCACTCCTCATTTAGCTCCTAGTCAAGAAATTGAGAAGGTTGAAGACAATTTTGGTTTTGGAAATCAAGTGATTGAGCAGATTTCAAATAAAGATGCAATCCCTGCCACGACTTCAAATGGCTAACCATTCTCCAATGGAGCAGTGGAAGTGGAAGAACTCGAAGTTCTTCCAATGCAACAGCCCGAGGTTTCAGGGCAGCATCAAAAACCGATAATCAAATTGTACTTCACGTCTATAGGTAAAACCAACGGTAAATGTATTCCTTACATATAGCTGCTAAAACTAACCAAGAACTCAATCGTCGCATCGGTCAAGAAATCCATGAGAACGATCATGGCGATTCCGGGAGAAGTCCAAGGATCTTCATCGTCGCAGGCAAAGCCATGATAACCAGCACCGATGATCGTCGTCGCGATATTGAGAACCTCTCCGTTGAAATAAGCTCCGTCCAGTCTCGTCGTCTCTCTATGATCCCTGCAACAGATAAGCGGTTTGGTCTTCATCGGAGGAGATGGTTTGATTTTCGATCTCGATTTCATATTCAGTCGCCATTGTTGATTTGACTAAGAACCTCGACGATATTAGAGATAGAATCTTGAAATGGATACAAAAATCTGCGAAGTAGAAGAAGTGAGGAAGAAGAAGAAACAGATAATGGAAGGTGAAGGAAGAAGAGAGGGAAGTTATATCAGTTATAGTTTAAGATTTTTTTTTTTTAAAAAAAAAAAGACATTTGAAACGGAAATCTATTTTCCAAATGTTTTTGTCCGTCCTGTCAATTATTCATTTTTTTAGTGTTGAAAAGGATTTTATTAGTGAATCTAAAACACCATTTTCGTGTTTCTATCAGAATAATATGAATAAATACTTGTTTCGGAAGTTATTTTGATACTTAAAAATTTATAAGAAATTGTAAAAAAATGTGTTTTTTTTATAAAAAAATTAAATATTTATCTGCTTTAGCCAAAAGGCTCAAGAATGATGAAAGCTCATTAATTGGAGCCCACTTCTATTGTCAAGGAATGATACATGTAGTAAAATTTACATGCATTAGTTGAAAATATTTTGACAGTTTCACTCATATTGAACAAAAACTACATAACCAGAAGAAGGAAAAAAAATATATATATATATATTCTTCAACATTTTGAAGCTTATCTATGAAGAAAAAAAAAAACAAAAGCTTACAGCCTTTCTTTTTTCTTTTGCCGATTTTATGAGAATTCTCTATATGCCAAGTTGCCATTTTTGCATCTTGTCAGCATCTACCAAGCACCCAGTATCCACCATTAATTAAAAAGCTAATGTGGCTTTTGATTTGTCCGCTATTTGCCATATTACTCCTCATATTTGATACAAGTTTACATTCATAAACCCAAATCATTCGAACTTATAGTTAACACCGTCTGTGATAGATGTATGCCAATCAGAAACCAGAGTTTCAGGCCAATTTGTAACAAATTATATTAAGTTAAAGGACGACATGTATAAATCTAAAAATTTACTAGGGGCTTATATGTTATTCTTCTCTCTCCTCCAAATATGGACCAATCTTCTTTCTCCTCATTGACCCCATTATTTGAAACTCCTGAAAATTCCCAATTTTCTTTAGCCGAATCTCGACTCTCTCCTCGTTGTTTGCCTTGGGATTCCCTCATCCACAAATCGGAGCTTAGAAATCTGTTTTGAAGGGGCTTTGTTCATATCAATTCTCGTATTGCTTCCATCGATTTGTCCCTTCTTGGAATCTCCGATTAGACCTCTTCTTCCAAGCTTTTTCATCATCGGAGACACCTATTGTGTGCATATTCACGCATATCAACTCCTTATTAGACCTATATAAGATAGGTGAATCAACTACGAGTACTAAGAGGAGTGTTGCTGTTTTAATCGTTTGACAAAGTCGGAGGCTTTTGTTCATTTTATCATTCTCTTCTTTGATCGGGTGAAGAAGGAGATGTTGGGGGCTGGATTTCAGTTGACGAGAGGGCGACACGGCGAGGACCCTTTTTACAGTTCTGCCAAAGCTCGTAGGGCCAATCAGCGCACCGATCAGCTACGGAGAGCTCAGAGCGACGTCTCTAATGGCCGATCAGCTAATCCCAAGGAAAACCTCTTGTGTGGTTCTATGAACAGAGATTGCCTAAACGAGTCTGCTTCGCAAAAAGTCGTTCCTAACCTTGCTTCTGAGCCGTCCGCTTCGTCGTCGAGTAACCTGGAATGCTTCTTAGAGTCGGTCACACCATCCGTGCCGGCCCAGTATTTATCAAAGGTTTGTTTGAACATGTCAAATGAATTTCTTTGCTTCCAGTTTGTTAAAAATATTTCTTCTATGACATTGTCTTTCTCTGGAAAGAACTCAGTAGCTTTCGTTTTCCTAAATTTGTTGTTACTCATTCGTATTTGGGTATCTCCGCTATGTGCTCTAATGGTGATGATAATCTCTGCAGACATCGTTACGGGAAAAAAAAGCTGATGATGATAAACTTGTGCCTTACTTTGTGCTTGGAGATATTTGGGAGTCATTTGCAGAGTGGAGTGCCTACGGGGCTGGAGTGCCTCTAGTTCTGAATAACAAGGATCGTGTTATCCAATACTATGTGCCTTCCTTGTCAGGCATTCAAATATATGCTGATACTCATGCTTTAAGCTCATCTCTTAAAACAAGGTAAAATATTCTATGTATTTGTGAGCTCGCAAAAGAACTATAAAAAGTTTTCATAATGTTGGCTCTTACATCACATTCCTATGTCAGGCGGCCAGGTGATGGTAGCGACAGCGATTTCCGGGATTCAAGTAGCGATGTCAGCACCGATAGTGATTCTGAACGGGTTACTGTTAGAGTGGACCATATCTCATTGAGAGATCAACATCAGGAAGACTCATCGAGTGATGACGGTGAACCTTTAAGCTCTCTAGGTCGTTTGATATTTGAGTATCTTGAAAGAGACCTTCCGTACATCCGTGAACCTTTGGCTGATAAGGTTTGTGTGTTAGTTTCTTGACTACATCCTTAGATATAGAAATTATGAAAGCATGCTGAAGATACTAAATATTAAAATAATCTCTAAAGGATTTCTGAAAAACTAAGAATTTTGATAGATAATAGTGATCATATCTGCATTTATATCATTCTTGTTATCAGGTAGATGGTATTTCATCAGCATAGTCGGTGCTCTGATTTTCCCAAACCGTCATTTTTTTTTGCTAAAGTAATGAGTGTTAATTGTTTGCAAATCGTTGATGTGGTCAACAGTTGGCTATCAACTAATCAGAAATGTTCAATCCGGTCAGGAATTGTTATGGTCATCAACATAAACTAGACCACATTCGAAGCCCACAGGAACTTGTGTGACTCTGTTGTTCATTATCTGGGTCCTCATGACTGACAATTGCCTATGTTTCATTACAGATCTCTGACCTCGCTGCTCGGTTTCCTGAGCTGAAGACGCTAAGAAGCTGTGACTTACTTCCTTCAAGCTGGTTTTCTGTGGCATGGTATTGTTGTTTGTATTTTGAGTGCAGTTTCTTACTGCCAATATCCTGTCACGCTTCTGAAAATCTAATAAATATATTGCAGGTACCCAATTTACAAAATACCCACTGGACCTACAGTGAAGGACCTGGATGCTTGTTTCTTGACGTATCATTCCCTTAACACACCATTTGCAGGTTAAACAAACAACCTTTAGATTTACACGGTTGCAATGATCAAGAGAAAACTTGCTTAGGACTTTATCTAATCATCAGGGCCAATCCTTACGAACCTCTCGACAATCTACTTGACTGAATCCAAAATGTTCCAATACTTTAGTGACATGTGTCTAGTATAGGATCATGTTACTATAGATCACTTTGATAGATAGATCTATTCACAACGTTTGGTTGTTGTAGGTCCAGGCAGTGCACAACCAGTGAGCCTTGTGCAGCCCAGAGAGACTGAGAAGATGTCATTGCCTGTATTTGGGCTCGCTTCATACAAGTTCAGAGGTTCTGTATGGACACACGATGGAGGCTCTGAGCACCAGCTAGTAAACTCCCTCTTCCAAGCTGCTGACAAGTGGCTGCGTTCATGTCATGTTAGCCATCCTGATTTCCTCTTCTTCTGCCGCCGCTGATATGATGACTTTAGTACAATTTTAAAAGGAAGTTTTTCGATAAGGAACAGCCAAAAAGACATGAATTTGTGAAAGCAATTTGAATGGTTCACAAGAGTTTTAATATTAAACTCAAAATTGTTGATGGTTGGTCTCAGACCTAAGTTGCTTTATCTGTAAGTTATAGATAAACGAATTTTGTTTTGTCAGGTTATGTATGTGAACCCTGGGCTAACCCTTTTGTTGTAGACCAAAAGAAAGCGTAGCAATAAAAGAGAGTGCTCAAGACGTCTTTTAACTTAACAAAAAAGATGAAAATCCAGTAGGAAGCATTGGGTGAAAACAACATAGTAAGATAATAAGACAGAGATTGGAAAAGAAGACTAGACTAGAGATCTAATTCATCCTCCTGATAAGCTCATTGATGAAGTTCTCACGGTTTCCGGCATCACCACCTTCAACGTAGTGATTTCTCTTTTTCTTGAGGCCACCGAGGGGTGCCTTGAGCTGGAATGGCCACAGGAAGTTGTTGGCCTCCTTGAAATGAGGTCCAACTGTTAGAATCTCGTGGATCAAGTCCTCAGTGCAGATGATCCCATGTTTACCCAGAGCCTGTTGTTGTATTGACAAAAAAAAGAAAAATCATCACATAAATTCATACTAGAACAGCATTTAAGAAGCTAGGACAAAAGAGAGGGATTTGAAACCTGCTCTACGATGGAGTTGTCAGTTAAAGCCACCCTCTGGTGGTTAAGCTTACCGTATCCTCTCTTGTAGATCAATTCCTTAACACTCTTCAAATTAGGGAATCTGAATAAAGGAGAGACATGTCACTCTGTCAATAAGAGTTGTTATCATGGGCATAAGAATTTAAGAGGGTTTGGGATAAGATGTATACCCGTAAGTCACATAGGGCTCAACACGACGAAGCATGTTCATTGTAGCCTTGTTGACTTTGAGAAAGACACCGTTGAAAATCTGCATTACATATATTCCAAATTAAAGCATTAATTGATTATGATGGCAACACAAATATCAGCAAAGCGCATAAAGTACATAGGAATATAGTTATGTGGTCTATACAAACAATACCAGAAGAACATAAATGTCTAATGTTACAATAGCTTACTGAACCTAATGCAAGTAACGTGGTATGTTTACATAAAGCAGCAGTGGATCGACGGAAAGAAACAAAACGTAGACAAACCTGTCTCAGTCGCAAGAGCTGAAGAATCTTCTTTGTCTTTGGGTCAATGGCATTAATACTGCAAAATTAAATGAATCAAGGATAAGAAAACAAACATGTCTCTTAGGAAAAGCTAAATCTGGCACAAACATCAAACATACCCACGAATACGGATGATAAACAACAGCTTGGCTTCAGGGTCAACATAGAAACCTCCTTTCAGTTTGGCCTCACGTTTCAATGAGATCAACTCCTTCTCCTGTGTTGAAGGAGAAGAAAATAATATTCTTTTAACCAGAACCAAACAAGGTAGCACGACATAAACTAAACAAGCAATACATATTCAACTTGATTTGGATCTAACTAGAAACTAAATATCAGATAAGTAAAGTTACCTTCTCGGCGTACTGCTTGGCGTACTGCTCGGCTCTTTTGTAGATAAGCTTCCTGTTCTCGGCGTTCGTCTTCTTGGCAGCTTCAGCATTCTGCTTCTTCACCAAAGCCCACTCCTCCTCTCTCTTCCTCTTCTTCAGCACCGACTCCGGAACTACAACCTTCGACTCTGCCATTTCCGATTCCTGCAGATCAATTTTAGAATCGATTACCTTTTGAAGATAGTAAAATAAATTCACAGGCCTCAGATGGGTGAAAGAAGAGATCAACACTGACCTCTGTCGAGCTCGAATCAAACAACGGAATTCCAAAGAGATGAAGAGATGAAGCGACGAGCTTCTATATAGTCGCTCACTTAAATTAGGGTAAATTAGTCATGGCCACAGGTACCCATTACCGGCCCGTTCCAGCCCGTTTTTAATCGATAAATGAATAACCCGAATAAATTTTTCCGCGGATTTGAACTAATAAACTAAATTAATAATTTTGTTAAATATATTTTTTTGAAATCTTTAAAGATCATATATAAATATAAATGAATAATTATCACATTTCATTAGATATATATATACAAATTTTAAAAAAATATAAATTAAAAATATTACTTTAAAAAATACTATTTTTAGATATACAATGATTAATTTAAAAATTTTAAAAAATTTATCAGATTTTTAGGTTGACAAACAATTATTGTTAAAATTTATTTATATTTTAGTTTATGTATAATATTAAAAACCTTATAAATTGCAGAATCTAAGGTGAACTTTCTATCAGTAAACACAATTAAATTGAAATAATTAATTTTCCTTTTTTAATGAAATATATTTCAACTGTAACTATATCTTCAATTTTTAAACATAACTCCCAGTTCTCCATTCCATTTTAACAATCACCCCTCCCCCCCCCCCCCCCAAAAGTTAGCGGGACGATCGAATGGTGTGATCGAATGGTGTAGTGTCTTGTTATTTCAGATTAATTAATAATACAAAGTTCTTTGTTATTTCTTTTTTTATATATTATTGTTAGATTAGTATTTTGCTTCTACTCCCTAATTCCATTACTTTGGCTGATTCCATAACAAATCTTATGGTTTGAAACAATATTGGGTCTTTTAAAAAAAAACCAATTTGGGAATTATCTTTTACTGTTTATACTTATTTTGTGCCATAGATTTTGAAGGATAACTCTATACAAAGCTAAAAGTAATCATTTATTTATTTTTTTAAATAATCAAAATTGATACTACTACTCGAATATTTAAACAGTGATTTATTCTTAAAATTCTCACGATACTATTGAATGTACCCCCAGTAAAAACAAAGTATTATATAGGCTTTTCTGATTCGAGCATAAATATTTGAGATCATTTCAGGAGATTTTCAAAACATGGAGTGTATTATCACAATTATAAGAGAAATATAATTCCTTAAATCAACACTGACCTCTGTCGAGCTCGAATCAAACAACGGAATTCCAAAGAGATGAAGAGATGAAGCGACGAGCTTCTATATAGTCGCTCACTTAAATTAGGGTAAATTAGTCATGGCCACGGGTACCCATTACCGGCCCGTTCCAGCCCATTTTTCCGATTTTTTGTTATTCACGAGCCTAATATTAAACCACCTTCTTTTTTTAACATAAGCTATCATTCCATTAATTTAATGAAAGTTATCTGAAGTTCACACAATGATCAATATGGTAAGCTATAATCGATCTACGTAAAATAGAAATAGAAAGGACAAGACCTAATTACTTTGGCAATTACATTAGTGGCTAAATTTGCTTCTCTTCTAATTAACTTTAGATTAAAAATCGAATTTCGGCCAAAAGTTGTTTTTATGTTTTGAAGGTAGGCATCGATACTTGGTCTCCTTTACCGCAGCAATCAGATTAGAGCAATCCACTTGAAAACACATTTTTATATCCCATGTTGGCTAAAACTAAGTATGCCTAGGATGACACAATAGCTTTCGCATGCAATGGAGAGAGTTAGTGTAGATATGCTTTTACACCGAACAATCTAACAGCTTCTAAAGGGATCTAATGATCCAGTCAACACCAGAAACTAATGAATCATTACATTAAGAGGCATCAACATTACAAGTTATCCTGCCTGAAGGTAGTGGTTGCCATCGAGATGAAATGTCTTCAGGTGGTGGTTACCCTGCCTTTTGAAACGAAACCAAACAGTAATTAACTTGTGTGCAGCTCAAAAACATCAACGCTAAAGCAGTTTTGACTGCATCATGAACCTCAAGAATGGAAATCATATTTTGGCAACAGAATATTACTAATACAACAAGAAGAAGAATATTTTATGATTTGCTAAACTAAAAAAATCCATCAAATTTAGTTTAGTAGGCCTTTATTCATGATGAGGAGCTTCTAATTACATAGAGATTGGTCAATAGTTAGGAGAAATTAGCATTTTAGCAGTTTTTTTTTCTTTTTTCACCAGCCTACTAAATAATATTTTGCCAACATCGTCACTGTACTGTAGTTCTTACACGATTTGCATAGGTATCAGAATGCATGTGTATGATATAACACAACTAAAAAAAAAAAAAACCTTTAGCCCTGGAATCACTAGCAAGAGAATAGTTTGACCATCACAAAACTAATCATTCCTGTTTCATTCAGCATGCTAAGAGTTTGTTCCAGTTTGGACATGAAGGTATCTCATTCATGTAAATACCTCCCACCAGATCCAATTGCAGAAAGATATGTGAAAGGAGAAGAAGGCGTCTACCTCAAACTTGTTGTACTGTTGTATGTCTTGTTCTTCTTTCGCTGCCATTACGTCCAAATTTGTTTTCCGATTCTCCATCTGTTATTCACAGGGGCAAGAATTTCTGTAAAAGCTCAAGACATGTGAAGTAAGATCACCAATGAGATCAATATTCAATCTATTCGTGTCTAATGTCAAGACTTGTTCAAAACACGTCAGCCTCTGTATCGCTTTCCTTGTATAATCAAGAAGAACATTGGACTCCTTGTGTGCGCTTTTAGCCCTTTTCTCCTCCACTCCAAGTCTTCCTCAGAGAAATATCTCCCATTGCAACAAGGAAATTAGACACATTTCCACTGCATCAGTAGTTTCACATTTCGACATAGCAACACACATAATAAGAGACCCAACAGTAAAACTCACCTGCTCAGTTCAGTGTCCCTTATGTTCAACACATTTGCAAGAGCTTGAGCTGAAGAGACCACATTCTACTCTTGTGCCATTCCCGCAATCTCTAATATCTCTCTATTCCACAAAATTTCACCTAAAATTTGTAACATATGAGGAACGTATGATGCGGCAAAACAAGAATCATAAGCAATCAAAATTGGAGCAAACTAGGGATTCGAACTGACACTAGGGTTCAAATTTGGAGACGGCCTAATCCACAACTAACATTACCTTGAGCCTGTGAGACTTGTCGGTGGCGAGATTATAAAGATGGGCGATGGTTCGATGAGTGTAGTCAAAATTGGGGGACTTCTCTGCCGGCGGATTCGAACTGAGACGACTTCTCTCGCTGAAACCTCCGAGATCCGGGGGGGGGGGTGGGGGAGGGAGTCAGAGCCTCCCTTGGCTTGGCTCACTGCCGCCGTATCACCGGTCACGTCGCTCATCGTCTCTCTTTACACTGGGGTTTAGACGAGACCAATTTTATATATTTAAAATATTTTTTTTTTTTTTAAAAAAAAGAACAATTTACCGACGATTCCCTCTCCCTTGTATAAATAAGTGACTATTCTCATCTTTATTTTACTCGTCTGTCTCTCTCTCCTCTCTACTTCCCTCTCTACAATTTGAAAATTCTCTGCAACTGAAATTTTTTCTCAAGGCTCGAACAAAGATATGGCTTCCGATGATGAGGAGAATAGCGTGAATAAGCTAAATCAGACGATCGAGAAGCTTAGGAAATACTTGGAGAAGCTCGTTTTACAGCCTGGAGAGAAAGGTGCCGTCATTCTTCTGGATAAAGAATCCTCCAAGGTCAGCTTTGCCTCTGCTTTTCCGAGGTAAGTGGAAAACGACGAAGATCCTTTTGCCTCTGTTGATCTACAATTTCATTTCGATTTGTAAGATCGGTAGGAAATTGTGTTTTAAAATTTTTTGAATTCCGACAAGTGAGTTCTGCAACCGATTTTCTAGGACATTGTTTAGAACGGAAATTTCATTTTCAATTTTGCATTGCAGCAATGAGAAACTGGTGTATGCGAATGTTGGTTTTGCATCTGCTTCTTCTGGTCAGAACAACATGTACTTTGAATATGAGAATGATGAAGGAGATGAGAAAAATGAAGATGATGAAGGAGATGAGAAGAATCTTGCTGAGGAAGAAAGGAAAAACAAAAATGATGACATAATACGTGAGATGTTAGAGGAATGTAAATGTCATAAGCTCACGACAACTGCTATCAAATTGCTTAAATCCAGAGTTTCAGACATGACTTGTGAGGAGCTGAATGAGGTGAATGTTGAGCTGTGCAAAGGAATTCCGAAAGATTTTTTTGCAGACAAATTCTACATCTACCGATTTTTCCAAGTCTCCTCGTTGGACAAAGCCGCTTCAATGTTACAACCAAACACATGCTCATATATCTTTCCTAACATTCTGATCAATATCTTCATCTTCTGTCTGTTTACACATTTACTTGCGTCGCAAGGAATTCTGAAAGGCAATATACTTCACCTGGTTTAACCCAAAATCTCTTATCCAATAATTAAAGGCCGGTTTATTGGTCCTCTGGTAACATTTTCTGGCATTCTAAAGAAAATTTATGTGTAATTTCTACGTTATGCGTTGAGAATGAACTGTACAAAGAGAATGAACTGGTAGAACAAATTATATCGTTCTTCAAATCATAGTAAAACATTGAGACCAAACGGCATAAGAGCTTCTACCTGTTTGGTAATGGAAGATCTTATAGTGCGCTAAGCTATACATCTTTATATCTTTTTTCTTTTTTTTTTTGCTTGTTTTTTTCTTTTCTTTTATTGTCTTTTTCCAACAAAGGATTTTTATTTCATAAATGCAATTACTTCGTTTCTCAGGCTTGAAGAAAAACGTTGTGAATTGTTATGAAACAACTTTGTTTTAATGATTGATTAAGTAAAAAAATTAGAATTTTTTTTTCTTCTTTTGGTTCTTACTATGGAGAATGGTTTTACTGTGGAGAATTTTGTTTTAACTATATCTTTATAACCCGAGCCGCTACATGAAACAATTTTACAACCCAGAAATCTTATAAAAACATATACCTAATAGACAGTGAAAGATAATTCCCAAATTGTTTTTTTTTTATTTTAAAAAGACCCAATTTTGTTTCAGACCATAAGATTTATTAGGGAAGCAGCCAAAGCAATGGAATTAGGGAGTAGAAGCAAAATACTAAAAAAAAAAAAAAACAAATAACAAAGACATTTGTATTATTAATTAATCTGAAACAACAAGACAATGCATAAAGGTGCAGACATATGGGGTGGTCGCAACGACACTAGACCATTCGATAGTCCCGCGAACTTCTTCGTCTCCAACCCTAGTTAACGCGATCAATGAACACCAAATATTGTTTTTACCCTTGTATGTACTAGCACCGATGAGTGTTGTTTTCCAGAAAAGCGCAAGCTTTCCATAGTGTTCGGCCATTGCACCGCCATACAACTTATGATGCAGTGTCTGCACATCACCACTAACAGTTTTCCATTCGTTGGTTCTTGTGTCGAGCCACATAAGGCCACACCTGGTAAAAAAAGCAAAGAGAAGATTGTCTGCCACGCATATTTGCCAAACCATATCATCAATTGGCATGTCAAGCTTCTCCTCTCGACCTTGTCTCAAATTGTAGACGTAGATGCTTCCAATATACATCGAATAAACCTTTCCCTCCAGTGTCACACATGAATCCATCATTGTTCTATGGTCCACTTTCTCTTCAGGGACAGGGACTCCCGGAACTTTCCAAGTTTTTGATTCCAGGTCGAAAACCTCCTCATTGATCGACCCGTTTTTCAGTACTTGGGTCACGTATATCTTCCCACCGATTACTCCCACGGCGCTTGTCTCCGCAAATCGGGACTCCCGCATGATCGGGCCCTGACGTAACTTACCAGTTCGGGTATCAAGGATCCATAGCTCGGTGGGCTTTGGAAATCCGCCGATAAAGTAGATCTCTGAATCCACCGCGACAGTGGAACATGTGAACATGAAATAACGAGCAGGGAACGGGATCGGGACCAACTTATACTTCGCCGTCTTCGTCTGACGGAGAGTGAACCAAAAATACTTAGGATCGGTATAATTACCCGTTTCGTGAAAGCAGACGTAGATGGAATCCTTGTGGAGGAGGGATCGCAACCGGTGGAGCTCAGGCGAGCGCACAAGGGACCTCAGCCTCTTGGAGACGGAAGAGACGTTCTCGTAGTACCGTCTCGGGACGCGGACTAAGCAATCCAAAACGATCTCGTCCGGCAAACAAGAAAGGGATGACGATGGCAATGTTTTTTTTACTTTTTCCCCCATTAGATAATATCTTTTAACTACAATAAATTAATTTGTGAGACCCAGAGATATACGGACAACTATATATATATATTTAAACAAATATATTTTGCATCTACTTGTTATGTGATTGGAAGTAATTACGTCCAATTTAAGGAAACTTTTCGTATTTGTACTCCTTAACCAATATTTGTCATTTTTCCATAATAATATAGAAATTTTCACAATACTATTGGAAATTTCCTTTTTTTTTTTACTTTTTTTGTCAACCAATTGAAAATTACGTTTCTTTTTAATTTTTTCTCTTTCCTAGTAGTCAATGACCTTTTAGAACACTTTCATTAAGAATTTAGTAAATTTCTTAAAAAATTTAATAATAAAAAAGTAAAAGTATGAGAGAGTGGAAAAATTATATACGGATTCTTAAAAAAACCCAATTTACATATGTCAGTTTATTAATAGGTTAATTTTTTTAATAAATATTTTAATTTAATTAAATAATTCAATTTTATTAAAATATTAATTTTATTTGTGATAAAAACCATTTCACTGTATTTAACCGATGTGCTTTTAGGTTTTTAATGTAAAATCCATTCAGTTGATTTAAGGAATTATATTTCTCTTATAATTGTGATAATACACTCCATGTTTTGAAAATCTCCTGAAATGATCTCAAATATTTATGCTCGAATCAGAAAAGCCTATATAATACTTTGTTTTTACTGGGGGTACATTCAATAGTATCGTGAGAATTTTAAGAATAAATCACTGTTTAAATATTCGAGTAGTAGTATCAATTTTGATTATTTAAAAAAATAAATAAATGATTACTTTTAGCTTTGTATAGAGTTATCCTTCAAAATCTATGGCACAAAATAAGTATGAACAGTAAAAGATAATTCCCAAATTGGTTTTTTTTTAAAAGACCCAATATTGTTTCAAACCATAAGATTTGTTATGGAATCAGCCAAAGTAATGGAATTAGGGAGTAGAAGCAAAATACTAATCTAACAATAATATATAAAAAAAGAAATAACAAAGAACTTTGTATTATTAATTAATCTGAAATAACAAGACACTACACCATTCGATCACACCATTCGATCGTCCCGCTAACTTTTGGGGGGGGGGGGGGGAGGGGTGATTGTTAAAATGGAATGGAGAACTGGGAGTTATGTTTAAAAATTGAAGATATAGTTACAGTTGAAATATATTTCATTAAAAAAGGAAAATTAATTATTTCAATTTAATTGTGTTTACTGATAGAAAGTTCACCTTAGATTCTGCAATTTATAAGGTTTTTAATATTATACATAAACTAAAATATAAATAAATTTTAACAATAATTGTTTGTCAACCTAAAAATCTGATAAATTTTTTAAAATTTTTAAATTAATCATTGTATATCTAAAAATAGTATTTTTTAAAGTAATATTTTTAATTTATATTTTTTTAAAATTTGTATATATATATCTAATGAAATGTGATAATTATTCATTTATATTTATATATGATCTTTAAAGATTTCAAAAAAATATATTTAACAAAATTATTAATTTAGTTTATTAGTTCAAATCCGCGGAAAAATTTATTCGGGTTATTCATTTATCGATTAAAAACGGGCTGGAACGGGCCGGTAATGGGTACCTGTGGCCATGACTAATTTACCCTAATTTAAGTGAGCGACTATATAGAAGCTCGTCGCTTCATCTCTTCATCTCTTTGGAATTCCGTTGTTTGATTCGAGCTCGACAGAGGTCAGTGTTGATCTCTTCTTTCACCCATCTGAGGCCTGTGAATTTATTTTACTATCTTCAAAAGGTAATCGATTCTAAAATTGATCTGCAGGAATCGGAAATGGCAGAGTCGAAGGTTGTAGTTCCGGAGTCGGTGCTGAAGAAGAGGAAGAGAGAGGAGGAGTGGGCTTTGGTGAAGAAGCAGAATGCTGAAGCTGCCAAGAAGACGAACGCCGAGAACAGGAAGCTTATCTACAAAAGAGCCGAGCAGTACGCCAAGCAGTACGCCGAGAAGGTAACTTTACTTATCTGATATTTAGTTTCTAGTTAGATCCAAATCAAGTTGAATATGTATTGCTTGTTTAGTTTATGTCGTGCTACCTTGTTTGGTTCTGGTTAAAAGAATATTATTTTCTTCTCCTTCAACACAGGAGAAGGAGTTGATCTCATTGAAACGTGAGGCCAAACTGAAAGGAGGTTTCTATGTTGACCCTGAAGCCAAGCTGTTGTTTATCATCCGTATTCGTGGGTATGTTTGATGTTTGTGCCAGATTTAGCTTTTCCTAAGAGACATGTTTGTTTTCTTATCCTTGATTCATTTAATTTTGCAGTATTAATGCCATTGACCCAAAGACAAAGAAGATTCTTCAGCTCTTGCGACTGAGACAGGTTTGTCTACGTTTTGTTTCTTTCCGTCGATCCACTGCTGCTTTATGTAAACATACCACGTTACTTGCATTAGGTTCAGTAAGCTATTGTAACATTAGACATTTATGTTCTTCTGGTATTGTTTGTATAGACCACATAACTATATTCCTATGTACTTTATGCGCTTTGCTGATATTTTTGTTGCCATCATAATCAATTAATGCTTTAATTTGGAATATATGTAATGCAGATTTTCAACGGTGTCTTTCTCAAAGTCAACAAGGCTACAATGAACATGCTTCGTCGTGTTGAGCCCTATGTGACTTACGGGTATACATCTTATCCCAAACCCTCTTAAATTCTTATGCCCATGATAACAACTCTTATTGACAGAGTGACATGTCTCTCCTTTATTCAGATTCCCTAATTTGAAGAGTGTTAAGGAATTGATCTACAAGAGAGGATACGGTAAGCTTAACCACCAGAGGGTGGCTTTAACTGACAACTCCATCGTAGAGCAGGTTTCAAATCCCTCTCTTTTGTCCTAGCTTCTTAAATGCTGTTCTAGTATGAATTTATGTGATGATTTTTCTTTTTTTTGTCAATACAACAACAGGCTCTGGGTAAACATGGGATCATCTGCACTGAGGACTTGATCCACGAGATTCTAACAGTTGGACCTCATTTCAAGGAGGCCAACAACTTCCTGTGGCCATTCCAGCTCAAGGCACCCCTCGGTGGCCTCAAGAAAAAGAGAAATCACTACGTTGAAGGTGGTGATGCCGGAAACCGTGAGAACTTCATCAATGAGCTTATCAGGAGGATGAATTAGATCTCTAGTCTAGTCTTCTTTTCCAATCTCTGTCTTATTATCTTACTATGTTGTTTTCACCCAATGCTTCCTACTGGATTTTCATCTTTTTTGTTAAGTTAAAAGACGTCTTGAGCACTCTCTTTTATTGTCTTTGTATCGTAGTTTGGGCTATTGATACTTCGAGTATTGCTGCACTTTCTTTAATTGGTTTTTCAAGAAATAGTTTTACTTTAAAATCTCTTAAATATGGAATATCTCACGATCGATTGTCTTCATTTTGACCAAGTTTGTTCTGTTCATATTGTTCCTTGCTCCGTTTATATTTAACAGTATCTTCCTGCTGTTATAGGCTTATAGCGATCTTAGTGGGATACCAACTGGAGTGTGAATCATTCCTCAATGTAAATTTGGAATAAAACGATTTAACATAGTAAAAGGTATATAGGTAGATGTTTTTTTTTTAAAAAAACTACAGTAGAATTGCCAGAAAGTTATGAAAATAACATAATATCTGAGGGTTATCCCATGCTAAGCGTAGGATTTTGTTTTGCATTTTTTTGTTAAGTTCAATTGTACGAAAAATATGTTGACAATTATTTCTAATAATTATGAAAAATTTACAGTCCTTTTTTGATAAATTTGACCATTAATCTAGAATACATATAATAAAATTCATTAACATAAATTATATTGAAGGAGTAGACCACCTTTATTTAAAAAATTAAGCATATAATGTTAGTGAAATATAATTTTTTCATCAATGAATAATTGTTAAATTCCATTATTTGCATAACTCAGTTTGAACTTATCATATTAAAATCTTTCTAGACAAACCAATTTTTTAAGAAGAATTTATTATATTTCTTTGTCGCATAATCATATTTATATTATATATAATATGTAAATTTTTAAATTGGAGAAAAAATTTTAAATAATTTTGTGATATTTAATTTTGATTATATAGTTATTGTAAAAATGTAATTCATCTTGGTCTCTTTTTTTGAAGCAATAACATATATTTATATATTGAATAATTTATGTTTGTTTTTAACTTTTTCATAATCAAATTTTAATTTTTTAAAAAAAGTTGACAGAAAAAACAAATTTTAAAATTAATTTTTATATAAATGCTACATATTCATAAGAATTAGAATGGAATAATCTGTTCAAAATTAATTTGTTTTATTTTAGTCTACATGTCCTTACAATATTTTTATAATCATAACATATTAATCATCATTTTAACTTGTTTAGCAATTGTATAAAATATGTTGCATGTACTTTTGGATCAACCCATAATTGTTCTAAATTATTCCCTACATAATTGAATAATATAAATATAAATATTTTTTGTGCAATTAATATATAATATATTTTTTTTATCAAATTAATTATTTATTATAATATTTATAAAATATGGTCGAATTATAAGATTTAACTAAAAAAATTGACTATATAGATACCAGTTAAACTATAGTTTCTAGTCTTACGTTTTTATTATTTATATTCGTTATTAAAATTTGAATCATAACATATGAAAAAGGAAAAAAATCAATTTTTATATAAATGACGTGATTATATATTATTTAATAAAAATATAATTACTTAAAAAGGAAAAATATAATAATTAATATATTGTAAACTATTTTGATAATTAATATCTGAAGAATCATTTAATTGGAATACGACTCTAATTTTTTAAAAATATATATTTTGTTTTAAAAAAGAAAAAACTACAGTAAAATTACCAAAAAAATATGAAAATAAAATAACGTTATTTTTTAATTTAAACTAGGACAATAGTCTACATATTTCTTTCTCAACTATTGCTAAATAATTTAATACTGAACTCAAGCTATAGTAGAATAAGGTAACAGACAAGCCTATTATTTATAACTTGCTGTTTTTATTTACATAATATGATTCTTTGGCAGTAATTTCAAAAATATATTATTTAGATACATAGTACACATGCATGACATGTTGACAAGCTAATAAAGATACATAGTACACATGCATGACAAGTTGACAAGCTTATAAATGATAATTTAGAAAAATTTAACATGTTTCCATTGATTTAAGTGATACTTACACCTAGTAATATAATAATTTTACTATATATAAAATGTTTGGGAAAAATATGAAGCATTGAAAGGATGAATGGGAAATAAATTTTTGTTTGCAAATTAAGAAGGAAACGGATCTGCATATAAAAAGGAAATTAAGAAGGAACTTTTTCTTTTGCATTCATACTTTGTATATAGATGCATATAATACATTATTCATTTGAAAAATATATAAGAATTAAAGAGATGCATATTTAAGAAATAAAGAGATGCATATTTTAGTTTAAAATGGAAAGAAATTAACTGAGTAAGGTAACATAATGTTTGTTACAAACTAAATAAAACAAAATTAGAGAACCGGATAAAGCTGAATATCAACAAAGTTATCAGATGTTTGCAAGCAAAGTTGGGTATATAATGCATGCTAGCTCAATAGCTTAACGAATGTAGTGAGTTCATAGTTACATAATGTGAGTACGCATGTGTCCGTATAAGTCTATGCTTGCTACTTTGTTTTCTTTCTCTTATAACGTTGCTTGTGATTGCTTATAATTCTAGAATTTTTGTTTAATTTTATTTATATTTATCGCGTGTATGTGCATATTTATATACATATATTCATGTGTAGATTGTAAATCTGTTTACATTTGAAGCGTGCAGATATCTTGTTCAAAGATTTATAGGCGGAAATAGTTCGTAAATAAGGAGTAAGTTCAATTTCTATCACTCAATCTAAATGTATATAATGTTGAAAGAAAATGAAGAGTAAATAAGACTGACATATGCCAACGCAGTGTTCTAACCTTCAAGAAAAATCAATGGGTATATACTAACAATAGTGAAATATTAAGAAGATTAGTTTTCTAACAACGTAATGAATTTGTAGCGTGAAAAAATAGAACATGTTGTTTATATGTTTCTATGAACATACATGTTAATTATAGGAGCCTCATGCGTTTGGAACAATTAGTAAAAGTTTAATTAAGAGTTAAAAGCATGCCAAAGATAGCTGACATGAGAGATTAAATGGTAATTTCTCTTATATAATCCTGATTGACTATGTTTTATGGAGATCACAGGTCTCCTTAATATTATATAATCACAAAAAAAAAAAAAAAAGAAGAAGCAATGTCTCTCGTGGATCAAATACTTGGCGAAGGAGCAGGTGACATCATAATAATCTACTTATCACATGTTCTTAACTTAAAAGGACTCTGAATATGAATCAACCTGTCCAGTTTCACATATATTAGAATTTGAGAAAGAAGATTAACGATTGAGAAATGTTGTTGCAGTGGCGGATTTATGTGTGTGGAAAGACAAGATAAAATCAGGGATATCACTTGTAATGGCCACACTTTTCTGGTTCCTGTTGGAGATCATGGAGACTCGATTTATACCACTTCTCTGTTCAATCTTGTTACTACTCATGCTCCTCCTCTTCCTCTGGGCCAAGTTTGGACAACTCCTTTTCACTCGGTACTTACCAATTATACAAATTTCATCTCTTCTTCTTCTTCTTCTTCTTTTTAACATCGGTGATCGATGCCCGACTATGAACAAATAACACTAGAAGCTTTGATCACAGGAGACCTCCCACTCCTGAAGAGATCAAACTAGCAGATTCCACAGTTAGAGCCTTGTTTGCAAAGGTCGAAGGCCATCTCTTGATGCTGTACGAGATTGCGTATGGGAAAGACATCAAAACCTTTCTCTTGGTGATTCTTTGCAACTATATATTTCTAGTTTCCATACAAATTTCAAGAATCTTTTGTTCATTTATTAGACTTACATGTATGGCAGACCATCCTTTATGTAACCATCATAGACACCATTGGGAGCTACATCAACCTCCTCACGATCTTGTATATATGTAAGAAGATGCCACAATTACCTGACAACCTCTCATCTCATTCTCTCTTTTATTTCCTAATAATTGTTTTCAATCACGTACACGTCTTCCAGGCTTTGTCTGCTCGATGACGATTCCGGTTTTGTACCTGCAATTTCAAGAAGTGATTGACAGTTTCATTGGGAAGGTATCAGAAGAGAAGAGCAAGTTACTTGAAGTATTAAAATCAAATGTTCTCAACAAAATTCCTAGGGCCACCAAGGTGGACTAGTAGTAGTAGTAGTTCATGTGAGTTTACTGGAATGAAAACAGAGCTGCTTATATCCTTTTATCATAGTTTATCTTATTTGATCTAAAAGGATGTAGTTCCTTTTTACGAATTAAATTATATCCGTCGATGATCAAAATCCAATTAAATCCGAAACTTGCAATGATAAAGTTAAGAAAACAACCCCTGATAAGAAAGTACAATCTCTAATAAACCAATAGAACAAGATTACTTCTATGTGTGAAACACACACAGTCATGTTCTGTGTTTTTCTTGTTTCTTCTTTTTCTTATATACCACATATTTAATAAAATAAAATAAATTTATTAATTACATCTCCGTTAATTATAAGGGATAATAAGAGTTTATAAATTATATTTTAGGTAGGGATAATAAACTATTTATAAGGGATAATAAATCATAGGTCTATAATTTTTGTTATAAATTATTTATAGAAGATACTTAATTATTTTATAAGTGATGATAAATCATTTATAAAAGGTTTATAAATTATTTTATAAAGATTTAAAAATCAATGCATCTTACCCTTTTATCCCAAGCAACAATCCACCCAATGATTCCAATGGCAACTCTGAAACCAAACAGAAATCAGGTGGTTTGAGCAAAATGGCCGTCATTGCCATTGTTTTCTGCGATGTAATTGGTATCTGCCTTGTGGGTTTGCTTTTCACTTACTGCTACTCAAAGTTCTGCGCTTGTAACAGCGACAACAACTTCGGATTCGAGAAAGAATCCAAGAAAAGGACTGCTAAGTGTCTGTGTTTCCGGAAAGACGAATCGGAAACGGTATCTGAAAACGTGGAGCATTGCGATATTGTGGCTCTCGACGCTCAGGTAGCGTTTAACCTGGAGGAGCTGCTAAAGGCGTCGGCTTTCGTTCTGGGGAAGAACGGGATTGGAATTGTGTACAAAGTGGTTCTAGAGAACGGACTCACACTTGCCGTCCGGAGATTAGGTGAAGGAGGGTCTCAGAGATTAAAAGAGTTTCAGACAGAAGTTGAAGCCAGGGAAACTCAGACATCCTAACATTGCTAGTCTTCGAGCTTATTATTGGTCTGTTGATGAGAAGCTTCTCATCTATGACTGTTAAAAACGGTAACCTCGCAACCGCCCTCCACGGTGAGTCATCCTTTTCTCATTTCAAGTTGCATCATTCAGTTACATCATGTAAAAGTCATTATAAAATGTGTGTGTATGTGCAGGCAAGCCAGGGATGGTGACTGTAGCTCCGTTGACATGGTCTGAACGGCTGAGGATAGCGAAAGGGATTGCGACAGGCTTCTTCATATGCACGAGTTTAGTCCCAAGAAATACGTCCATGGAGATCTCATGTCCAGCAACATTCTCATCGGTCAGGACATGGAACCTAAGATCTCTGATTTTGGACTAGCGCGATTGGCTAACATTGCGGGAGGATCTTCTCCAACGGTGCAGTCAAATAGAATCATCCAAACGGAAGAGAGACAGCAAGACCATCACAAGAGCGTATCTTCGGAGTTCACTGCTCACCCTTCGTCTGGCTCCTACTATCAGGCACCCGAGACTCTTAAAATGGTAAAACCGTCTCAGAAGTGGGATGTATACTCTTATGGGGTCATTTTATTGGAATTGATAGCGGGTAGGTCTCCGATAGTGGAGTTAGGGACATCGGAAATAGATATAGTTCGGTGGATACAGGTATGCATTGAGGAGAAGAAACCACTGAGTGATGTTCTTGATCCTTGCTTGGCTCCTGACGCAGATAAGGAAGACGAGATTGTCGCTGTTCTTAAGATTGCAGTTAGTTGCGTGAATAGCAGTCCAGAGAAAAGGCCTACCATGAGGCACGTTTCCGATACTCTCGACAGAGTACCCGTGTCTAGCGACTGAGAGATCTAGAGATTTGTACATAGACATAAAGCTTGTTCCAAAACATGAGACTTGTGTGGTTACCAGTTTTTTTTTTAGTTTGTTCTGTCTTGTTGGTAGTAATTAAGATATCCATCTCTTCATAATCGTATTATAGGCTTAACGCTTCGGTTACATCAGATGTTGAATATTAGAATCACAATTGAGCTAATTTTGATTTTAAGATAGAAAGTGAATGCCCAGAGACCAGAGGCTTCGACTTCAAAGCTTTAGTAGGGAAGAAGAGCATTGTTTCTTCTTGCGATTCTCATCCGATTCACACTTACGACAAACTCCCTATCAAATATCATGCAAATTACAAATGTGTTTTTAGTTAAAAGGCAAGTTTTTGTATAGAAAAAGTGTAAAATTTCTGGTAAGAGCTTACTTCCATGGAACATCCCCAACATTCCTCCAGATACCTTCTCTGTCTCTGTAGACCAAAGAGAACTCAGACTCCTCCTGGAATAATCTCAATCCTGACACGGTCTGCATCCCTGCAAATTCAAATTGATGTGGCAAGAGCTTCTGAAACATACTTGTAGCTGAAAGGTTCAGACTCAGAGCATAGCTTACCAAACATATTGTCAAGCTGAAGAGCAAGAGTTGAGTAGGTTCCTTGATCTAGAACGCAAACCTTGCGGCCTACCATTGAGCCATCCATATTTACCTTCACATAAGCCAATTTTCTTCTGCCCTCTTCTCCATCGTTGTAATATCCTTGAGCAAGTCTTTGGTTTCCACTTTCATCACTCTTCAGCTGTGTATTGCTGCTATAGCTGGGGTGCGACCAGTCTATGAGTTCACCAAACCCGTCCAGACCTGTCACTTTGTTTCACATATAGATATTTAGAAGATTGCAAGTGAGGATTATTAGATAAACTAACTAACGATGAGGTGAAAGCATGGTTATTCACATCGAAAGCAGCAAGTAACTCACTTCGACTCGATGGGAGGTAAGTTTCATGTTGTATGGTCCTAAGGCTGAGGCCTAGATCGATTACTCCACCACCCTTCTTGCTCTGCGAGAAATATGTCTGAAAGTTGGAAGACCCATGAGAAAATTCTGCAGGTATGTTTGGGTCCATGGATGTTTTTTTGATGTCTACAACTACAAGTGCAGATAAGAGAAAGTGGGATGAGAAAAAGAGTTCACTCATAAGAATTTATAGCCTAATGCTGAGGCTAAAAGAGTGTCAGAAGAGTTAAAGAGAAAAGGACATAATTGCAGACAGGAAAGAGACAGAAGACAAGAAAAACCCATCAAGATTCAGTTTGTGGCCTCTCTGGTTTGATGCCACTGAGTCCAATAGATGGGGAGCTGACTACAGATAGACTAGTTTTAGATTTTGTATCCCAACCAAGTTAGCGGTGCTTCAATGCTTCTGGTGCATAAAATTACAGTCAGGATCTGAACTTCCAAACACAAAACATCTCAAGTCGGTGAACTCTGTCATAACAGCAGCTGAGAGTAGCGACAACTCAACTAAGGAGAGGCTTTCCTCTATTGCTTTTGAGAGTGAGGGAGTAGTCTAGTACAAAAATGCAAAATCATGAGCCGCAGGTATGGATAGAGAGAGAGAGAGAGAGAGAAAAGAGTTTGGGTTTGGTGTTTACGTGATGATACATATGGTTTTTCTTTCAAAAGAGAATATTTATGTTGCCAAATTGCAAGACAAGTCGATTTTGTCAGTATCTTTTTCTCCCACACCTTGTCTAACAAGTTGTAGGGTTGCGTGAATGGTGGATCCAAAAAGACCAGACCAGACACATGGATCGCGATCTGTACTTATGCTCACATAGATAAGATGAAGCAATGGAGAGGAAGACAGACATTCTCCCAAATATTAAATGTTTCACGAACTTGTCAGTATCTCGAGTGTCTTTTAACTCTTAACCTCTTGACCTTCTAAACAATATTAGAGCCTTCAAATCTCCACTAGGTAAGAGAACGATATAAAAGAGATGATTAAGAAATGAAACGAGAGCCACTGGGGATCATTTACAATATAAATGAATGATAATCATATGATATAAGATCCAGGAAAATGGTAAAGCACCAGTATCCATAGCAACTATAATGTAAACTCCAAAGAAGCAACGCTACTCCCTTATTCTCTACTTACTCACACAACACTTTCGACATAGTCCATAAATACCAAACCAACATGAAGCCAGACACTTTCTTGATGCAGCAACTTTAAAATATGAGAAAGAAAAAAAAGTAATTATACATTTATATGTTTCAAAACCAACCGGGATATTCTTCCTCCAAAATTGTGTTCAATCTTCCTTGTGCCTTGTGTGTCACAATGGCTGTGAACTCCGGATTTGTTGAGACATGTTCTCAGCTGGAAGCTTAGCAGAAGTAGAGCCATCAGGCAAAACCATGGCAGGTGGAGGCCCGGTCATTGTCTGGTACTGTATGTGTCCCATAGGTTGCGTGTAGTATACCTGTTTATGAGCATTGTCGGCGTATTCATATCCGTAGTTGGGAATCCCAGCTGAACCAGACTGAGGTGGGTGATGGATCTGCGAATACCCCATGAATTGCTGCTGGCTTGTAGGGATCTGGTGAACCATCTGAGCATTGCCCATACCTGACGCTGTTGCGTAAACCCCAGACTCAGGTTTGCCACCAGGACCAACACTTCTCAAATGGTTGTTAGGAGGTGGAGCCATCATGGTGGAATTAGGCGGTGCCTGGGGATGGTTAGATGGGAGAGACCCTGGAGCCTCGCTCACACTTCCAGATTGTGGCACAGGAATACTGTAGGGCCTAGGTGGGACAGGAGCAGTGACATAGTAAACAGGATAAGGCTGCTGATCCAGTTGACCTGGGTGCCTGTGGAAGGACTGCTGCTGCTGCGAAGGGTATACCTGGATGTAAGTCTTGACAGGAAGGCCACTAGACGGATGGTGATGAATGTATTGAGGTGCAGCAGCGTGTATGAACTGCTGCTGCTGTGGCTGAGATTGTGCGGGTTGTTGCTCGAAGTGAGGGTGAAGGATGTAGCCTGGATCCTGATTCTGATTCTGATTCTGGGATAAGAGTGTATTTGGATCCGAGGAGTTGATCATACCAGCAACTACGGTGGAACCAGAAGGCATCTGAGAAATTGGTTCTTGGTAGACCGAAGGTCTTTGGTGAAACACAGGGTTGTTCATGCTGCTATCACTGAGAAGGATTTTAGCAAACACATGGAGACCACATCAGAATCTAACCAATCTAGCTCTATAACATCATATTAAGGCACATGGAGCTCCAATAAAGAGAGCATGCATTTGGGAAAAGGAAGAGTACCTGGAAACGGAATTGGGTGATGGCAGCTCGTGTCCACCGCTATTTGATTTCACCTGATGACCCTGCTGAAGCGGTAGATTCTGCGGCTGCGAACGTGGAGTCGGAGGTTTTCTGTATCCAGCCGGGACGCCGTGATCGGATCTCTCGTCGTCTGAGAAGACCCTCGTCTGGAATTCACTTGAGACGGTCGCTGCATTCACCTGCGCGGCAGGAAGGGAGATTGTCACAGGGATCGGCGGTGGTGACGAGATCGCTGCAAATCCGTCCTCCTGCTGATACTGGAGCTGCTGCTTATTCCCGACGTTGAATCTAGCGAACTGTTCTTCGATTCCAAGCCTCTGATCCTGCATCCCCCTAACACCGCCGGCTTCCTCTACGTGGACACGAATCGGCGGCAGATTCGCGAGCGAGGGAGAAGAAGAGGTTGACCCAAAAGAAGAGGATGTATCCAACATCGGAGAATCCGGCAAGTTGTGCACATCTTGGCCTCCTTGCTGCTGCTGCTGCTGTTGCTGCTGCGGCGGAGGCTGCTCGATTTGTTGTTGCTGCTGCTGCTGTTTGACGCTTTTAACGGAACCATCGTCATCTTTGACAATGGAATCGAGATTGTTTCCGTTATCACCGGAATTAGAGCGGAGAGCAAGAGCATCGTCCAAGCCAAGTAAGCGATTGACGTTGGTATCCGAATCTGAGAAGCCTCTATTGAGGAGGCCAGCGCTGTTGAGAGCGTTGAGGAACCAATCGTCGCTCTTGGCCGAACTCTCAAGGATCTGACCCATCGACTGAGTAGCCTCTGGCTTCGACGTGAAGAGAAACAAACGGAGGCGTGAGGGTTTGGTGGAATTGGGGGCTGAAATTGTACGGTCATACTCCTCGATCATGTTCTCGAGATCCTCGTCGGTGGTGACAGAGATGAGGGAATCGAGGTCTTCACTGGGTAATTGGAACTTGAGCGTGAAGGTGCGGCCGTTAAGGAGCGTGTTGGAGAGACGAGTGACGAGAGAAGAGAGAGAGGAGTGACGGTCGACGACAACGATGCGAGTGTCCCCTCCCATGTAACAGAGGGATTTATCGTGAGGGCGAGGAAGGATATGACCCCCGTAGCTGCACATAAGACGTAGTTTAGAAGAGACGGCGCTTCCGCCGCCGGAGGGAGCAGGAAGATCGTCCCAGCCATCGGTGGTGCGAGACCTAGGGGAGGAGTCTAGAGACTCAGGGTAAGATGACGTCACGTGAGGAGGAGGAACAGAAACGGTGGCTGCATGGACGACGGTGGAGGCCACCGCGGTGGAGGAGAGAGAAGGAGGCGGTGGTTCCATAGGAGTGAGAAAATAAGAAATTGAAAAGAAAAGAAAAAGGGGAAAATTTAGTGCGGAGTTGATATTCTAATAGAGAGAGAGAGAGAGTTATAGCTAGTCCATGACTTGTAAACCACAGCTGTTTTCTTTTTCCTTTTTTTTTTCCTTTTTTATACGTAATGTAATTTTATGGTAAATATGCTTTACGGCCTTACCGGTTTAATTTACCCAAAATTTGTCAAATCCCTTTCTTTTTCAAAATTATTTATTTCACTCTTATATCCTCAGAATAAATATTTAATGGTGTAACATAAAAGTATAATTCAGAATAAAATTTCCGGGAAATAATATTCTCTAAAGCTGTGAAAAGTACATTATCAAATCTAGTAAAATTATATCATTTATTGCTAAAATATACTATTTTTTATAAAAAAGGTTGAATTTCATGTAAATATGTGATTATGTTAGACTAATCATTTTCGTATAATATAAAATATAGTATTGTAGTTAATTTATTAATTTTTTTAAAAAAAAATGTCTGATATCAATTATTAAGAAATAAATAAATATTTTAAATTTTAAAAATCACCAAAATCACAAAAAAAAAAAGAACTGGAGTATTTCGCGAAAACCTTACAATTTTTAATTATAAATAAATTCAGAAAAATGTTAAAAGTAAAAGATTAACATATAAAAACTTGCATATAGAAACAAACGTGTGAATGTTTATCTCTAGATTTATATGTTATATTGTTGAGAGAATATAGACTCAGTAAATAATGTGTTGATTCATATATGAGATTGAAAATATTGGATATTTGAACTGTGATATTACCGACTTTATATGCATCAAATCTAATCACCCACCTGATGTGGAAGACAACTTATCGATTATTGGGTAATTTTTACTTATCATGTATCGATTTTTAATTGCTCATTTCAATGTTTATATCCGACAATAATTTCAAGACTTCTTTTTTTTTTTTGGAAAATTTTTTACTTAATCCTAAAATCGATTTATGATGATTTTCTGGAGCGATTTTCTGGCTTCACTTTTACCGATTTCTATCGTTAGAAGTTTCTTTTTCAACTAATTAACTTTTCCTTCCAACTTTCGTATTAGAAAACTACCATGGTTCATCATTTAAATCTGCTTTTATATAATAAATATAAAAATACTTTAAAATATTATCAAAAATTAAATTTTATTTATAAAAAATTTATTGAAAAATTATACTTTTTGAAACTTCATTGTATCCATCCCTACATCGCACCACTACTAGTATATACCAAATGTACTAACTACAAGTCTACAACTACTGACTTTTAACACCAGCTACAGACGTTAAAATATTTCCTTTTTCATGTAACGTATTTTCCCATCGACTTGAAAAAAAAATATTATCACCAAAAAAATGTTCTAAAACACATTTAAAAATTATGAATTACTCCAAAATAAATATATATTGGAACATACTAGCAAATGCACGGGATTTATACCTTTTTGCAATCACTTTTTAACAATTAACAAAGAAAATGACTATAATTTCCTAAAACAAATTAATGTACTAAAAAATAGTTTAATGATTTGAAAAGCTGATTCTATAATGTTTTAACAATTCTTTTATGGTTAATAAAGGTAAAGAAAGTTGCAAATTACTCGTAATTCAGAAAATCAAAACAACATGTAGATGGGTCACATTACTTGACAGCTGGGCCTACTGATTGGCTCCACGCTGGATCTGCAGGTGGTCTAATCGTCTGTGTCATCCTCCATTTGCTCCCACTATAATCTAATTCGTTTGATTCATTTGTATGCGATTCAGATTGCATCTAACGGCTGTCCAGGTTTGGTGTCCCACACGGATGTTAAACGGAGACACCGAAAAATAACAATATTAGTACAAAAGAAATATACTTCTCACGACTTTTAAATGATAATCTCAGACTTTACTATACGTTATAATAAGATGTTATTTGTGAGCATATTATAGCCGTAAGAGCATTGCAATTTTAAAATTCTGATTCATCCACAAGACAAACCTTGGCCTAGCGAACGAGTATGAACGATATCGTCACGATCTGCATTCATGGGAAAAATGTAGAAAACAAGCTGAATCCGCTCACTTTGTACAAAGACACAACACAAGATGACCATATGAATGAACCACATTCATCTTCTTTGTTAGTCATATTTGAAAACCCTCCATATAGAATGAATCCTCTGCAGAAGATTTTAGAGAAAAAAAAAAATTAGAGATAAGTTTTTACAATTTTCAACTCAGCTCTGATTTTAAACTTATTTTTCTGAATCACATCTACATTTACGAGATTCTTTAAGTTATGAGTTCTGAATTATTTATATTTTTGAATCCAATCTTGTAATCAAACTCAATTTTTCAATCAAATTCGAATATATTTGTTGAATTCGTTTACTTTAATACAATAGTACCTGTTAGTTTAGAACCACTTTTAACAAAACTTTTCTTTTTTGTTTGCATTCTTCCTCAGGCTCTGAATCAAGATAAATGAAAAATATATATATATAAATATATAATTAGTGGAAAATTAAGAGGGATCCTGCCAAATAAACTGCTACATAAATGTTTCAACGAAGCCAGTTTGTTTTCAAAACTGCTAAAATCATAATTTAAAAAAAAAAAAAAATATCACGTCGGTTATATCGTATGGGCAACACGCGCTTAGCCGTAACTGTCGGAGGCATCTAATTATGTGACGTCATCATTCTAATGGCTTTTTCCTTATTTTTAAAAAAGTTAATTTATTGAATCAAATTAACAAAAAGAAAATGGTAGGAAGAGAGAGAGAAAAAGGTACAGCGCAGTTTTCACGCGCTTTGGAGTTTTTTATTAAAAAGAGGCGCGTGTAGTCAAAGGAACGTGAGTATCAAAGCTCCAGGCGGCACTCATGCAACCCTTTGTTTGTTACAGACAGTTAATAAAGTGTGATGATAATCACTAACTAATAAATCATCAATTAAACCACTCCCTAAATATTTTGTACTTTAATCCCTCACCTTTTTAATCAGTTATACTTTAACCCCCACCTTTTTTAAAAAACCCATTATTCAGCGAGTGTTATTTTGTATATAACGATTTAATCCGAATCACATCCGATATCAAAGATGAATGATGATATGAAATTTCTATATTTAAATTATACGAGGATCATGAAATCATGTCACAAGATAGCGTCTGGCTAAAGTTTTCACAAAAGAAAAAAAAAAACCATAGACTATAGTTTTCTACATTAGGGAAATATAGGTGGGTAATAATAAATTAATTAAGAAACTATAAGAGAGGTCCAAAGCAAACGGAAGCTTGCAAGTAATACCAAAACGTAATATAGTTACAATACAACCAACTCCATTACATTAATATAATTCGCTGTGTGAAGGAGATTACGACATTTCTAAATATAAATATATTAGAAATGTAGCAAAAAAAAATATATATAAATTGAGAGTAGTAAGTAACGTCCCCTTCAAAAGTAACGTTTCATTGATTTCATACAAACGAACGATAAAATCATACATGCATCCAAAAGAGGTTGTTTTTGAAAAAGATGGGAAGTCGAAATTTCCAAAAATGGTGGATACTCTTTTTTCTATTTCTTAAGAAAAATGAGATCAGATATAATTACGCATATATATATAGATATAGGTACAGTGGTTCTGAACTAGTTCTTGGAGGGTCCACCACGTTTACAAAATGGAAATCAAATGGACTTATCCATCTCATATTATTAACGAAACATTTTTTAAAAAATAAAAATTGAACACTCAGGTGGTGTTGTTCAATAATAGATTTAAAGTTAATTTTATAGGTTTTGTAATCTATAATTATACAGTGATTGTAAATTTAATATTAAGATTAAGTGTTATTCATTTTTTTTATTTCAAATATTTCTATTTAAAGATTTTGAAATCTACAGTTATTAATTCTTAAATTTACAATCTTTTCATTCAAACAATTTAAATCAATTTTTATTCAATTAAGATTTGTTTATAACAACTGAAATTTTGTGTTATTTATGTTTGATAGATTTTATAATTCATTTGATTTGAAAAGGCTTGGATGAATTTGAATATCATTTCATGTGTAAAATTGTAGTAATCAAAATCTAACATTTTGTCTTTAGATTTTATAATCAATAATAAGAAAAATAATAATCACTATTATAATAAAAATAACAATAATCAGTATAAAAATTTATGGCTACTTTTGCCCCATTCCAGATTTTTCTTAACAATTTTTTTTGTTTTTTTATCAATTTTTTTACTTTTTTATGTGTTTTTACTTATCTTATAATCTTCTAATTATGGAGTATAAACCTCTCTAAAATCCAGATTTGTAAAGCTCTTAAATTCAAAAAATAATTTCAAAGCTTTTGAATTCATAAACCCAGCTTTTCAAAGTTTTTGATTATGAGGATAACAAGCCTCTCAAATACTGTGTAGATGTTTATCTCGTATATTTCACTGCGGTATAATTTATTTTCCTTGTTTGATAATTAGTAATATCTAACGAATTTTCTATTTATGTGAATCTAAAAATTGGTAATATATCATTTTGATATTGCTGGAGAAGAAATATTAGCTGCTTATAATTTTGCTATGGCTGGTTACGAAATTTTGCTGATTCACATGACTAATGTTACTTTTTATTTTTACAATAATCAAAGCATTATAGAAGTTTTTAAAAGAAAATCAATGAAATTGTTAATCATTTGTTAATGAGTTCAATTCTAATGTAGATATCAAATGATATAATGCTGACTTTATAAGTACACTGATGCAAATTTAAAATATTAGATTCAAATGAATAACAAATCATTTTAAGATAAATCAAAATTTTAAAATCTGATATATTGTGAATCTAATGGTGTTAACTTCAGCTTATACAACTAATAACACCTCCTAACAAAATTGTCATACTCCTCGATCACGTTTCTAATCAATACAGTGATCGGAAAAAATTTCCATCTTTGTTCCGATCACTTTACAATGAATATGAAAGGTGGTCATAAAATAGTCATAAATTTACAAAAACGAAAAAATGGTTGGGAAGTGGATGGAATACTACAACAACAACAACAAAAAAGTTACAAAAATTAAAATAAGTGCCACTGCCATTACAGTCGATTACAGAGAATTTTACGTAACTATAAGATGCATACAAAGAACGTCTAATTGATGAAGAGAATGCATATAAACTTGTATATTATATAAAGACTAGTTTTATAGAATTGACGTGCTTCTTTGTATATCGTGAGTCAGGTACTAACATTTGATTTGTCTTTCTTTTTACGATCAATATACAATAGACATAATTAGTGCGTGTGCGTTACCCAGTGAGATGATTAAACGCGATGTTCTAAACTTCTAAGGAAAATGAAAACCAAAATTGAATTAAGAAAGAAAAAAAAGTAAGGTAGAATGAAAAGTGCGTCCAACAAATAAACAGCTCAGGAAGAAAACTTTAGCTGGCAACAAGCTTCACTCTTTCGTATATTATAATTTGTAATTATTAAATTTATTCGTTTTACAGATTTTTTTTTTTGGTAACTTTTTGTTGGTGTCTCGGAGGCCGAGATGTCGTGAAAACCTTTTCTTTTTACTTTTTACCTTAAAATGTTTATTTATCCAAAAAAACCTTAAAACCATTCTCCCATTTAACAACAAGACAAGACAGGATTTCTATAAATGTACAATATGTGCAGACTCTGAAACAATCTTTACTTGTCTTCTTTGTTTTAAATAAAAGTGGTGTGTTGTTGTGTCATGAGTGCAAATGCATAGGCAATAATCAGGTATAATCTGTAAAGTATAAAAAGTTCATAATGCATGTGTGAGAAAAAAAGGATGTATCCCAATTTAAGCGTGGGCCATGAAGAAGCCCACCACATACCCCCACTCAATAACGTATAACTCCACCCATAAAATGTAATCTACATTTTTTTACTCATCATTGCTTTTTCTTATATGTTGTATAGTTATTAAAGCAATAAATAATACACATTCGAGTGACTCCAGCTATTTTTATCATTTATCGATAAAATATTAATCACATAATCACATTTCCCGAGTGAAATATGATTTTACAAAAAAATTTAAATTTATCAACTAATATCATTTTTACTTGTTGATATTAAAACCAGCAATGATTAATCACACTATCTGCAAACAAGTTTGAAGTAAGATTACTGGTTTGGTAAAGATGCAAATAATATGGAAAAAGGTTGTTTTTATTCTAATTGCGTGCTCCACAAACTCTTGTCCTAGTTCAAGTAATGTTTATAAAACCGGACCAGACAGTGAACTGGAGAATTTTCCGGGTCATGGGTGAACCTGGTCGAACTGGTTCAACCGAGTTCATATAGTATACATATATTGCACATGTATATCATATTTTCATTACTATTCCTTTTTTAATCTGTGTTATTAAATAAAAGAAACTAATTATAGGACTGTTTTGTTTTGTCAATTCAATCTAGTAGTTTTAATTTTTTTTTTAAATATTGCAGCTTGTTGAATTTGAACTTTATATAGTATGTCATGAATTTCAAAAATAATTATCACTGTGTTACATAATTTCAATAACCAATTATAAAACTGTCATAAAAAGAAAAAAATATATCTAATAACAAATTATATACATGTTTTTTTCCTCTCAAATAATACCGCTGCCTATATCATTTGTCTTTTATTTTTTTCTAAAAAATCTTATTTTTCTTTACTTTTCTTTCAATTCATTTTTTTTTTCAAATCCTAAGTTTTTCTGTTTCTGTAAAAATATATGTTCATTTTCTTTGTTTCTTCATTTTTTTTGTGCATCAGAATATATCGAAATATATATATAAAAAATCAATTAAAAATATATTTTAACAAAAAAAAAATACTAAAAACATTCATAAATAACTTTTTTTTTAACCATTGATAAATAACTTAAAAGTCAAAAACCGGGTTTTGATGGTCCTTCTGTGTTACCTGGTTCACGAGTTTTCTATGATAAACCAAATCAAGCAACTCTTTGGTTCACAGTTGAACCAGCTCGAGCGGCCGGTCCAGTCCGGTTTTCAAAATACTGAGTTCAAGTATAATTATTTGATTTTATGAATCTTTTTTTTTTTCCTTTAATTGTAATATATTTTTGTTTTAAAGATAGAAACGAATCAAATCCCCCTTAATAGGAAGATAATGAATTGAAAGGCCAAGTGATACTCTTTTGAAATTTCGTTAGAGTAAAATAGAAATAAACAAAGCATCTCTCACGTCCGAGCAAGTTGCAATGCAATCCAAAATAAAACCAAATAGACTTGTGACTTTGTACCTGATTTTTCTTTTGCTTTTTTTTTTTGGCTAAGCGATATGTATATTCTCTCACTTGGGGCTCTGCTTTTTTTTTTTCTTGACAAGACTCCATTGGGTATCTTAAATATTCGAAATCTCATTTGTATTCGCATTCATCTTAAAAATCAGAGACAGATCGGAGATGTGATATCTTGAATATATCAATTTTAATAATGATTTAAAGGAGACGGAGAGTTTGCGAAATAGCGTTTGAAAAAAATAAATGTTATTGGGATGCTTCCAAACTCTGAGCTTGTACAATATTAGGTGTGCGAGGTTGATTCATATGGATCATATGATATTTTGGGTATTACCATATTAATAAGTCCAAAAAAATCATTTCGTATAGCAAGATGGAAAATGTAATCACATAAACTTTTTTTTTTTTAACACATAAACTTGTTGTTAAGAATAAATGAAAAGGAAGTTAAGTTGTGTTAAAAATAAAAAATAATGGAAAAGGCCCATATTTTGGTCTAATTAAAAGCCATGTATACATATATTCACAGCCCGCAGGCCCATGTATATTTTTTAAAAACCCCTAAAAACGTGGGACCCACGGAACGGCCAACTAGACCAGGTGATAAGTCAAAAGTCAAACACGAAACTGATTGACTTGGTATTCAATTCTACGCAACGAAGAAAAAGAGGAAGTTTTATACTATCATCTCTCTGTTTTCTGTAAACCGTAAAGTGGAAACACGACAAACACCTCATCTCAAGTTTCTGACAAACATTAGGTCATTGCTTGATTCTTCGCGGCGTAGTCTGTTTTGCACTTTTGAGTTTCGATCCATACTGCTCGATCTCTCTGTTTTGAAGAGGCTTAATCGAAATCTTTATTTTTCCGATGGTACTTGGATCGTTTTTCTCCTCTCTCAAGTTCTGGGGAAATCCTCAGGTAACCCTAAACGACTCTTCTCTCTGTTCCACTTCTTCCAGATTATCCTATTTGCTTATCTTCTCTATTCATTAATACTGAAAAAAAGAAACTCAACTTGATAAGTTAGTTAAAAGTCAACGAAAATATAGTTAATGAGAACAGTGCGTGCTTAACACAGCGAATCAGACAGACAAAAATGGCTGGATCTGTAGAGCAAGTGTTGTCGTGGTAATAACATAACAATAATACTAAGAAACTGCGCTTCACAACCAACCTCTACTGCCTGATTTGGTCACTGATTTATGCTATTTGAGAATGAGTTGCATTCCATTATTACGCTCATCAAAATCGGAGACTTTAAACCCTAACCCCCAAGTAGTATTATTCATTATACATAAATTCTTTTGATCCAATTATATTGCAAGGCTGACTTGATTGTGATTTGTGTGTTTTTGAACAGGAACAGGAGCCGCAGAGAGGGAGGATGCAGGGGATAGATCTTGAAATTCACACAATAAGGAGCCATGGAGGAAGTGTCGCCTCTAAACACAAACACGATTGGATCATACTTGTGTTCTTGGTGGGCATCGAGATCGGCTTGCAACTCATATATCCTTTCTACAGATACGTGGGGAAAGACATGATGACAGATCTCAAGTACCCTTTCAATGACAACACAGTCCCTATCTGGTCCGTGCCAATTTACGCTGTGCTGCTTCCAATCATAGTGTTCGTCTGCTTCTACATGAAGAGGACATGTGTGTACGATCTGCACCACAGCATTCTCGGCCTACTCTTCACCGTCTTGATAACTGGTATCATCACCGACTCCATAAAGCTCGCCACGGGACGTCCTCGTCCTAACTTCTACTGGCGTTGCTTCCCCGACGGCAAAGAGCTGTATGATGCGTTGGGAGGTGTGATATGCCATGGTAAATCAGGAGATATCAAGGAAGGTCACAAGAGCTTCCCGAGCGGACACACGTCTTGGTCCTTTGCGGGACTTGGCTACCTCTCGCTCTACTTGTCTGGCAAAGTCAAGGCCTTTAACAGAGAAGGACATGTGGCTAAGCTCTGCCTCGTGTTCGCCCCTTTGCTCGCGGCCTGCCTCGTGGGGATATCACGTGTGGATGACTATTGGCACCACTGGCAAGACGTCTTCGCCGGAGCTCTTATCGGGCTCTTCGTGGCTGCCTTCTGCTACCGTCAGTTCTATCCCAACCCTTACCACGAAGAAGGATGGGGTCCTTACGCCTATTTCAGAGCAGCACAGGAACGAGGATCACAACAAAACGGAGATGCGTTGAGGACAATGTCTCTGCAAGTGGACTCAACTTCTCTTGAAAACATGGAATCTGGCACTTCCTCTGCTCCAAGATGATTAATTCTTCTATTTCATCATCTGATTCATTTTTTAGTATTTCATTTTGGTTGTCGTGAGAGTGTGGATGCTATTGTTGCATATGTGTATTTTAACCTTTACTTGTACTCTTATATTTGTAAGTAAATCTACTCTTCATATTTTGGCTTTTGGCATTTTTGGAGTGGAGACAAGATCACACACCATATCCGAAGAATATCTATATTCTAATTTTACAGCTGTTTTGCCAATAACTACAAAATGTCAAGTAACATGGTAAGATGTTGTTATCAAGGACTAGACGAATAAAAAAATAACGGATGTGTATACGTAAGCAAAGAAGTTTTCGAATAATTTTTGTGTTGTTGTTTTTGAGTTTTATGATTTTCTTCTGTGTACACATTGCTTAATTAAAAAAAAAAAATGAGAAAAAGTTTACCAAACGGCAAAGGTTAGACTTTTGGAGGGGTACGTGTGTAACAGAATAATATCTCATTCGATTCATACTGCCCAACAACCTCGGAGGGAGCAACTATGGGCGGCTTCTCCGGCGATCAATCTTCCATTCCCTCCATGGATTCCGGCCAAGCCCGCCTGAAGGAGCTCGGCTACAAGCAAGAGCTCAAGCGCGATCTCTCGTCTGTCTCCGCTCTTTCCCTTTTTTATTTGTGTACTTCTAAATTTCAGTTTCGCTGAAGTCTGCCTAAAGCTAAAAACGTTTGACTTCAGGGTCTTCTCCAATTTCGCCATCTCCTTCTCAATCATCTCGGTGCTCACCGGGATCACCACCACCTACAACACCGGCTTGAGATTCGGTGGGACAGTCACTCTGGTCTACGGATGGTTCGTGGCGGGAGTGTTTACAATGTGTGTGGGGCTATCGATGGCCGAGATCTGCTCCTCGTACCCAACCTCCGGCGGTCTCTACTACTGGAGTGCTATGCTCGCCGGGCCCCGATGGGCTCCACTTGCGTCTTGGATGACCGGCTGGTACACTCTTCTGCATCAATCTTTGCTTCTCTTCTCTCTTTTTGAATCAATCGAATTTAGAAGCAAAGCGTGTCTCTAATTTGCGTGTCTCTTTTTTCAAAATCTTTCAGGTTCAACATCGTTGGTCAGGTATGTATAACAATTCTGACTAGACTTGATTATCGTTGTGGGTGGCTAAAGTTAACGGTTCTGGTGTGTGTTGGCAGTGGGCAGTGACGGCGAGCGTTGATTTCTCTCTGGCACAGCTGATTCAGGTGATCGTGCTTCTCTCTACCGGCGGTAAAAACGGCGGTGGATATGAAGGATCCGACTATGTTGTGATTGGCATCCATGGGGGAATCTTATTCATACATGCACTTCTCAATAGCCTCCCAATCTCTGTCTTGTCTTTCATTGGACAGCTTGCTGCTCTCTGGAATCTACTCGGTACCAATCTCTTCTCATCTTCAAATTTCATCTCTTTGTTTGTGTTTTTTGTCTCAAAAACAAGTAAGCAAGATTCTCTTATTCAGGGGTTGTGGTGCTCATGATTCTGATTCCTGTGGTTTCTACGGAAAAAGCCACCACTGAGTTTGTTTTCACTAACTTCAACACTGACAATGGACTCGGCATTACCAGCTACGCCTACATATTCGTTCTGGGGCTCCTCATGAGCCAGTACACCATTACAGGGTATGATGCGTCTGCCCACATGGTGAGTAACTGTGTATGCAAACACAACGGATTCTGTTTTTATAATTGCGTTAAGCTTTTCTTGATGATGCTATAAAATAATAAATTGTAGACTGAGGAGACGATCGACGCAGACAAGAACGGGCCAAGAGGAATAATCAGTGCAATTGGGATATCAATTCTGTTTGGATGGGGGTATATATTGGGCATAAGCTATGCGGTCACAGACATACCTTACCTCCTGAGCGTGACCAACAACTCTGGTGGGTACGCCATTGCTGAGATCTTCTATTTAGCTTTCAAGAGCAGGTTTGGGAGTGGTACTGGGGGAATCGTGTGCTTAGGCATTGTTGCGGTTGCTGTATTTTTCTGCGGCATGAGCTCTGTGACAAGCAATTCCAGGTATGTTTGTATTTGTGTTTGGTTTGAGGCGTAGAGCATCGTTTGCATTTTGGATTTTGATCATATGCATGTATGTATATGGGCTAAATCAGGATGGCTTATGCGTTTTCGAGAGATGGAGCGATGCCATTGTCTCCCTTATGGCACAAAGTGAACAGCAGAGAGGTTCCCATTAACGCGGTTTGGCTCTCTGCTTCCATATCGTTTTGTATGGCCCTCACCGTAAGTCCTTCTCTCTCTCTCTCTCTTTCTGGGTCTGTCTATGTGTTGGGATTCCTGTTTTGATTGATGTGCTGAAAACTGGCAGTCACTGGGGAGCGTAGTGGCGTTCCAAGCAATGGTGTCGATAGCAACGATTGGACTGTACATAGCATACGGAATCCCGATCCTTCTCAGAGTGACACTGTCACGCGAAACCTTTGTGGCTGGACCATTCAGCCTTGGGAGGTACGGAGTGGTGGTCGGGTGGGTGGCAGTCATTTGGGTTGCAACCATATCCGTCCTCTTCTCACTTCCCGTGGCATATCCCATCACGGCCGAGACACTCAACTACACTCCAGTGGCAGTCGCTGGTTTGTTGGCCATAATCCTCTCCTATTGGCTTCTAAGCGCCCGCCAATGGTTTACAGGTCCGGTCTCCAACATTCTTAGCTGAAACAACTTTTCAATATCTACTGGGGTTGTTTCATGTTTCTTGCTCATATTTATATAGTAAAGGCATTGTTGTAACCCTTTAATATATATAAATACCAGCAACACCATCTCACATTCCATTTTTTATATATCATGTTTACAACCCTAAATTAAAGTTAAATTAACAAATGGAGTACAATCAACTCATAGGCTTGAAGTGCAAAAAAAATAAAATAAAAAATGAGGCCCTGAAAAGTGAAATTAAAACAAATACGCTAGAAGGAGGGGTCGAACCTCCGACCTTGTGGTTAACAGCCACACGCTCTAACCAACTGAGCTATTCCAGCTTTGTGCACATTTTAATCGGTTAAAATTATACTAATTGCTCATCTAAACCAGTCGAAATTTGACTCGCAAAACGGACCTCAAAACTACAACATAGTTGTTGTTTTATTCTCGTCAACAGAATATATTCGTCAATATTTCCCCCCTTGGGTTTACAGTTGAATAGTTGTGATTCAACAAATGACTTCTTTAACAGAATTAAACAGCAAGGCATGTTTCGACCCAAAAAAAAAAAAAACACAGCAATGCATGTGATTTGCAGATTCCAAGTTATGGTTGTTTTTTCTTATAATTCTTTTATATATTATTTAAAAATAATTATTTAAAGCAACTTTATTCTTACATATTATTTATACTCATGTCATTACCATACATATTCTCAGTTTCATTTGACAAATAAGTTTAAATTACTACACTAATTTTAATGCATACCATTTATTAATCATACAATGATTATTATTTATGATTTTACATCAAATATATATTTCATACTTTAGTTGTCAAATAATTTTTAAATCAAATACGTATTTTATATTTGAGCATATTATCGCTTTAACTTCATATATATTAATTACAGTAGAATTATATTAATTTAAAGTGATCTACATAACTTTATATTATATATATAATGTCTCATTATTCACATATACAATGTAATATATTTAAATATAACTAATAAATATTTGTAACATATAATTATTATGGTAACCTATAAATTATTAAAAATATTGAACTTAAGCCAATTACGAAATATAATTATTATTGAAAATTATGATTTTATATCAAGTTACCATAACCTATAAATCATGTCTAGTTGCATGAGACACATGTGTTATGTAAAATTCGAGGAACAACTGAATACTAACTGTATTAATCTCTTCAGTTATCATTAATGATAGAGGAAGCATAAAAAGAAATGATAGATGTGAGGGTGAGACGATAAATAATACGGGCTAACCCAAAGAGGATCCATTATTCTGATCTAGAAATCAAGTAACCCTATATTCAATCCTTTTTGAGCATTCGGCTACAGAACTTGTAAAGACAAAGTTCCATCACTTATCATATATTCGGCTCTGGTTGGTATCCTTCCAGACCAAAGACAAATACCATCCCATAAAAGTGTTTCTTCTTCTCTCGACTATCACTCTCTGTCCAATCTTATATCTTTCTCTGATTTGAGCATTAGAGATCAAACTGAAGATTCACCTCCACCTGTTTCCCTACGACTTTTTTAGATCCGATCATTTCTCCAACTTTCCAGACACACCAAACATACAACCGTTCTATGTAAACACCATTAAATTGCTTCCAACACATTTTAGTAAAATACAAATTAATATATTCATCCTAAATTTTGGTTTACTTGGTTTTTGGGTAATTGACGTACTTGGTTAAGACTTCGATTTCGGTTTAGCTTCTGGTTGGGTTTGGCTTAGTCTAAGGGGAAGGTCAGGTGGGATTGGTCGTTGATTGGATAAAGTTGATACAGTCTATATATTTTTCCTAACATTTTCTTGAGTAGTAAATAGCAACAAGCCAACAAAGAAAAATGCCAAGTGTGGGAACAAGAAGAAAGAATTGAACTAAGTGGAAAACTAGAGACATGGTCACATGCTGGATGTTCCACTTGCAGGATTGATGTCATATCCAAATGAAACCAGGAAAGTACTTATGTCTTATTACAACAAATCCAGGCGTATTGCAAGCTTTCGAATTTCTAAATTTGAACAACACAAATCTAAAATAAAGACTTGACACTTTTTCATACTAAGAATTTACATTAAAAAAACCTCTCCGATCTCAAAAAAAAAAAAAATATATAAAGAAGGGAGTTTTGAAGAATCCCCTTTTTTAAGAAATAATCACCCAAATCCCTAAAGAAAGAGGAGAAAGCTGCGAGATCAAAAACACCCAAACTCTTCTTCTCTCTTTCCTTTTTTTTTTTTTTGGTTCATCAGATAATGAAGAATTCAATAAGATGTGGCTGTTTGAAGAGGGAAAGATGAAGATATCGATTCACCTCCTCCATGGGCAAGCAATGGAGATCTACAGAGAGGACAATTGAAATTGAGATGTTGAAGCCAACCTTCCAAACACTGCTTGTGGAACACGTGTCTGCAATCCAGTTTCCTCACTTCTTCTCCAGCCTTGAGTGTAGACAAACATACGATGCAATCGGAGGCGGCGGCGCTATCGGCGTAGCGGTATGAGAAGAGTCGATTAAGTTTGAGCTGGTCGGCGAGTGCGGCGACTTTCGCGAGTCCAGAAAAAACGGAGGCTGAAGCATCGTCGACAACAGAGAGATGAGGACTGGAGGCGGAGAAGCGGAGGAAGAAAGAGCGGACGTGTTTGAACAAAGTAGCGAGGAGCGCGACGAGCATCAAAGGGATTGAATCGGAGGAAACGTCGGAGAGTTGACCTTGTAACCCCATCTTCTTCTTCTTCTTCTACAAGATGTGAGACAGAGTGTGTGTGTTTTTGCTGCTGAATCCGATTCCGATGGAGATTGAATTTTTAGGGATTTGCTATTTTATTTTTAATTTACATCTGCTCTCTTCTTTATATGGAGGAGATGAAGAGAGATGAATGACACAGGCCACGTGTTGCGGGACCCTTCTCTTTGCTTTTTGTTAAGCCTATCAACATCAGTCCTTTTCGTATTTTTTGCCATCTTCGTACTATTCGCCCAAATAATTCATTTTATTACAAACAGCCCCAAATAGTTTCTTATTTTCATTTTCCCCCTCTCTAATTTTTCCCAATTAGTATGAAATATAGAGAAAGCAAGGAAGAAAGTCAAAAACCGGTTCGTGGTTGGATTCACATATACGGAAGATGATGATGATGATGATGATGATGATGATGATGATGATGATGATGATGATGATGATGATGAATAGCTTTAGCTACTCCGTATTCCCAAACACCAAACAAATTTAAAGGCCTTCAATGATTTAAGTTCTGGAAACCGAACTAAAGGAACAAAATATGATGGCATCTAATGAGTCACGGTTCTTGTGTTACGTGGAATTTCATGATAACACACAAACGTTTATTCTTATAAATCAAATGAACTTCACATTTTTAATCCTAGGGGAGCAACAACCAACATCACTTCTTCAAAAATTTGCGAAAATCATATTTCTATGTTATAATTTTCAATTTTTTTTTTCAATGATATCTGAAAAGTAAAACCTGTTAAAATTATATTTACAATAAGTGATGGTACTCTATGAATTATATACAATGAACTAAAATAAAACATCATTTTTTATAATAAAATACAATGAAAGGGAATATTTTCATTTCATATAAATTTTGAACAAAATTTATAGTTTATTTTCTTTTTCAATTGATAGATAAGTTATACTTTTTACAATAAAAATTAATAAATGATATAAAAAATTATGCATTTTTTTTGTTTATCGTTATTTTTAAAAATGATGTTTTCGTAACTAAAACGACACTGTGGTTGAAATTCGACCAAATATGTTCACATGACAAGTTTATACGCGATGAATGATGAAGAATTTTATCGCACTGTTAACTTTGATGTGCAAGCTTTTGCATGATTCTCACGCGTTAATTATGAGACATCTTTCTGGTGTGCGACTCGAAATAGATTAATTGAGAAATCAGTCACTAGATTTTTGGATTTTTACTTCAAATACTTCTTCATCTCTTATGCATCTACCGCTCCAACTACTCTTGGGTCATTTTGCCTTCAATCTCGTGATTTATTTTCCAATATATCTTATTTCTTCTTCGGCCTCGACAATCCTTTTTTTCTCTTTTCTTATGTTTCACGACAAGGACATCACTCTTTCACACAGAGCCTCATCAACTAAAGAATGCAACATCTAATGCTGGGGCCCTTTGTTGGTCGCCTTTGGTTCCTTGGGTGCGAGGAGCAGGTTATCTCTTTTGGCTGGCGCTTGTCGTGAAAGTGTGCTGCTGATGTTGGCTCATGTTCTTGCTCGACATGGATCTGTCACCAGTCCACTATCCCAACAAATGAAAAATGATCTTTAGAGTGGAACTAGTAGTTTAGTAACTTCAAACGAGATTTCCATAAAAAGTGATGATTTGTTAGTCCATGCTGAATTTGCAAGATTCTTTCCCTATATGTTTATTATAGATTGGATATGATAAGTTTAATCCTGACACTCTAATATCCGATTAATTTTTGTCAGAATGTCCCAATAGCGTCGACCTGCGTTAGATTACACATTATTAATCCAAGCTAATTAAGTAAGTAGTGTTTTAATAAGTGTAATAAACGGCTAACATCATTTACGTTTATATATAAATTGATTTACTTTAGTGTAGAACATTGGAGAAGTCTTTTTACAGAATATAAAAATTAAGGAAATGGGCGGTTTGCGATTATTCTTAGTTAACAACTGACAGGGAACCAACTAATTAAATTATCCATTGTGGTTTATATATTTTAATTATTATTTAAGCTGAGAGCTATTCATTTGTGGATTCGACGAAGATTTAGCACGATCCTCGCCTCACTTGTTGTCTCCCGCGTGACGCATATATATGTTGAATCAATGCTCCTATAGTATTGAATTATATGATAGTATTATTTTTCTAATGATGCAAGAAAATGAAAGATTTAGAGTTTTAAAAACACACCTTTTTATTAATTTATAAAATCTCACCATAAATTAAACTATTTTTTTTTCTTCTAAATCTCTGTGGAATCTCACCTCCATAAACTTAATATTTATAGGAAAATAAGTTATCATTTGTTCTCATTCCTAATCTTAAATTTAATAGAATATTTAATTTTTATATCATAAGATTTAATCATTATCTTACTAATATACTTATTATAAAATAAATACAAACTTATTTAAAAATTATCCAATAGAAAATTCAAGTATTCACTTGATCACTTGGTGCTACCTATGAATGATCATAAGTTTTTTTCTTTTCTTTTCCTTTTCTGATTAAGAAAATAGTAATGATCATGAAATAATAAGTTTAGGAGAAAACATAATTAAAATGGAAATCAAGGGACTCTTAACAAATAGACACAAGTTGGGATTAAGATATCTAATTAAGTCATCGTATTAGCCAACCAGCGATCGACTCTCTTTGACCTAATTAAACCCCATAATTTGACACACTCTCGATTTAACATCATAGTTATTACTAAAGCTCAATTAAACCACTCACCACCTCCTCCACATCTTGTCATCTTGATTCCGTGCTTGTGATTCTAATTGAATTTTGGTACTAATAACGTGTCCGTGTCTAATCCATCCTCACTGTTTATACGACGATTAAACCAAACTAACTAGATATGTTGAATTGATAATAATAATAAAAAAATCAATTTGTATTCTAAAAGTTAAAGTTTAGTATGTAAACTCAAATCGATTCTATGAAATTGTGATTTCAATATTATTTTGTTATGTTATATATATATATTTTTTTCTATTCTCTCTCTCAAAATTAAGCTAAAGCTAAAACTATAAAAAAATCATTAATTGGCTTAACTCGAACACTGCCAATAGAAGAAAAAAAAAAAAAAAAACTAGGGTTAGCACGTCAAGATGTTAAAAAAATACTTATGGAATGCTTTTCACGTAACTCTAGAAACCAAAATCTAGCTCTATTATTGGTAGTTCATGATCAGTGCTTTAATTATGACCAGTCGATTGGTCCACGTTCTTGGATAATCAAAACAATTAACACCAACGTAGTAAGTTTAAGTAAACAATGGAAAAAGACAAAGGAAGAGAGAATGAAGAAAGGACAAGGTTTTGTACAAGAATTGCCAAACAAGCAACAACGTGGTCCTATTGATCTCACCACGCACCAACCAGTCAGTACTCAATTGGTTTCGACGTTTCGTTACAGAACAAATACAACTGTTTTTTTTTTTTGTTGTCCTTAAAAATCTGAAGAACACCAAGTATATTAAAAAAGAAAAAAAGAAGAAGAATAAATCGTTTAAAATAGAGCGCGGTGAAGTGTAAACACAAAGACCGAGAAAGATCTGAGAGTCAATTCTTCTGGGTGACATGTGCAATGTGAACTGTGTATCAAGACGCGTTTGAGGGTTTATTGTTTAAAATTCTTAGATATGATGACCAAAGTGTTTAATCAAAGAACTCCAACAACAACACAATTTATTTATTCTAAGACTTATAGACAAGCGTAGAAGAAGACTCTAGAAGAATTAGGTAATTACGAATGACTAAGATGAGTAATGAGGTCAGGCCATTCATTTTAAAGCAGATAAAAGGAACTTTACGCATATTCTTTTACTTAAAACTAATTTCAAATTAGTCTTTTATTATATGCAAACAAATCTAAGTTCCTATCCTGATTAAGATTGACATTATGTCCATCTTCATTTCCACCAAACCTTAACAAAAAAAGAAGAAAATAATTATGTTATACTAGTACTCACTAGAGCTTGCAATTGAGAAAGAGATAGACGTACACACAATAATTATATATCTTTAAGGATAGTTGGATTTTGAATGTTGAGTGTATGTGAACGCGATGAAAAATCACACAACAAAGACTATTGAGAATTTGACCGTTTTTGTATTTGATCATGTCACATAGAGTAGTAACTTTTATAAAACACAAATATAAGTGTTTGAAATACGTTGCCCACTTTTTCATATTTCATAACGTTCCTGGGAACTTGCACTTTCTTAGCTCTTTCTCTTCTTTTACATATTCCTCGCCTGTTACGAGTAACACCACGTATGTATGTGAATGCCCGTCACAATCATCGTGGACTCATCTAGCTTTAACTGCAAGTGAGCCCATTATTACTTGGCCCATGAACCAATTACAAGAGAAGGTTTCCCATTTGACTAGTTGTTTGTATTTTGGGCCCTTCTCTTTCACACACTTTAGGGTTAGGTCTTCAAATTGATTTTGATTATTATAGCAATAGCAGTCTCTTAATTTGACAATTATTGGCTTTTAAGAAGAGTCAAAGGGTGTACCGAGGGTACTTTAGGTAGAAATTGTTTTTTGTTTAAACTGAAACATATGAACCGTTGTTAGCGATTCTTAGCGAATGACCATTATATCCCTTCATTAAGGATAAAAGTGTCATTTACGGACAGGGTGATATGGTAAATTGAAAAGAGGTGCTTGGTGGGAGTAGGTGACGAGGCCAAAGTTAAGAGTAATAATAATAAGATTCCAGATCTCTCTCTCTCGTCCCGCGGAGTCATCGAGATCACCACTTCTACAATGGCGTCTGCGAGCTTCCTCAAGCTAAACACTCTCTCTTCTTCATGGATCGGCCAGCGATCATTTGCCCACCCCTCTGCCTCCCCACCTCCTCGAGTCTCCTTCGCGATCCGCGCCGGTGCTTACTCCGACGAGCTTGTTAAAACCGCCGTGAGTATTTTTCCCTCTCTGAGCTCTGGATCTCATGTGAAATTCGGCTTGTTTTTAGTTTAGTTTTACACTCGATTACAACTCTCTGCCTCGCTCTTTAGTTCCAAAAGTCAAACGTGATATTTCTGATTCGCGTAAAATCTGGAAATAGAAAAGTATTGCGTCCCCTGGGAGAGGTATTTTGGCGATTGATGAGTCGAATGCAACTTGTGGGAAGAGGCTCGCTTCTATTGGGTTGGATAACACTGAGGAGAACCGTCAGGCCTACAGGCAACTTCTGCTAACCACCCCTGGCCTCGGCGATTACATCTCTGGTGCCATTCTCTTCGAAGAGACGCTTTACCAGTCCACTAAAGACGGCATCAAGTTTGTCGATTGCTTGCGCGATGCCAACATCGTCCCTGGCATCAAAGTTGACAAGGTTTTACATTTTTTCACTACAACAAATCTATCATTTGAGTTTTTTTTTTTTTTTTTGTTGTTGAAATTGACAAATCACCATCGTATGTTTTTCAACAGGGCTTGTCTCCCCTTCCTGGCTCCAACGAAGAGTCTTGGTGCCAAGGCTTGGATGGATTGGCTTCACGCTCTGCTGAGTACTACAAGCAAGGCGCTCGTTTTGCCAAGTGGTATGTCATATCCATTGATTGATTCTTATGATGATTCTTTTGGTTGATCACTTTTGATTTTAGCATGTATTTTTGTATGTGTTTTTTCAGGAGGACAGTTGTGAGTGTTCCTTGCGGTCCTTCAGCACTAGCTGTGAAGGAAGCTGCGTGGGGGTTAGCTCGCTATGCAGCCATCTCTCAGGACAACGGGCTTGTGCCCATAGTGGAGCCAGAGATCCTTCTGGATGGGGACCACCCGATTGAGAGGACACTGGAGGTTGCAGAGAAAGTGTGGTCTGAGGTGTTCTTCTACTTGGCGCAGAACAATGTAATGTTTGAAGGCATACTGTTGAAGCCGAGCATGGTTACCCCAGGTGCTGAGCACAAGAACAAGGCCTCCCCCGAGACCGTCGCAGAGTACACGCTCACCATGCTCAAGAGGAGAGTTCCTCCGGCTGTTCCAGGGATCATGTTTCTCTCTGGAGGACAGTCTGAAGCGGAGGCCACACTGAATCTCAACGCCATGAACCAAACCCCGAACCCGTGGCATGTGTCCTTCTCCTACGCACGTGCCCTGCAGAACTCTGTGCTCAGGACGTGGCAAGGGAAACCCGACAAGATCGAGGCCTCGCAGATGGCTCTCTTGGTTAGGGCAAAGGCCAACTCACTGGCCCAGCTAGGCAAATACTCAGCCGAGGGAGAGAACGAAGATGCCAAGAAAGGAATGTTCGTCAAGGGTTACACCTATTGATTTGTTTAAATATGGTCCCAACCTAAAGAAATCGTAATAAGGACCTTTGCTGTGTCTTTTTGAAGTTTTCCCCTTTTCTTACGTTTTGTTTTTATCTCTGTTCCATCCATGAGAAAGAAACTCACAAAGTCACGATGATATGTATGTGAGAAACTCGAGAACAAATCCTAAATCTATATTTCCGAAAGATTTTTTAAACAAAATAAAGGAATTAAGGTAAAATTGGTTAGTTGTTACCACCACAAGTCCAGTCTGTAAGTTAAGTGGTTAACCCTTTATTAGGATTTAGGAGGGGTATTACGGTAAAATTTGAGTTATGATACTTCTAAAAACATTCCAGCTACTCAATCTTAGAATGGACATGCAAGCAAACCGTGAATTCTTATTGGCTATACGGTCATTGCTCTCTGAGGATGGATGTGATGGAAAGTTTGTGTTTGGTCGCTACTTCGGCCTTTAGAAACGTCGGCGGTGTTAACAAAACAGATATTGGTTTCAAGGACCGAAAGTGGCGCAGGAGGTGACAATTCCAAGAGTCAGCTCCAAACAATGCTCACCAGGGCGGGATATGCAGCACCGATGTATGAGACAAAGCAATTGAAGAACAACATGTTCCAAGCAACAGTAGAGTTTAACGAGACGCAGATCATGGGACAGCCTTGCAGCAACAAAAATAGTGCTGAGAAGGATGCTGCAGCTGAAGCTATACAATGGCTGATGGGTGGGGCTAAGGAAAGCCATGAGCACGATAATTATATGTCAAACCTTCTGAAGAAAAGCAAGAAGGATCACCTGTGATTGATTTGCTGAGACCAATGCCTTTGTACAAGACAGCAAGAAAAATGCCTGTTTATGGAGTCCAAATGTTTACTGGGCGAGCCTGATGGCAAAAGTAAGACAAAACGATTAGATGGGGTTGGAGGGAAGACAGATACTCGTAATATGACACAGTAAGGGTGGAGCTGGAGAGTAAACTCCGTTGGTGCAAGCCACAAAGATAGAGAGAATTGATCTGGATTTAGTGAACTAATGTAAGCATTAAGATGACCAATCTGTTCTGGGTTGTAATTCTTAGCATATGGTGTAATTCTATTAGTTTAAGGGTTTGATGTTGAGACTTCGATGGGTTTGATTGTAGTAGATAAAGTTGTCCACTTGCAAATCTTGTTTGTGTATAAATTGGTAATCAGAAATTTGAGTGAGTGAGTTTTATGTTGACATGCTCTCTCCCTCTATATATGTAAATTTTTATAACTGGCAAGATGGTGTAAACGCACAGCGTAAGCAAAGCTGAAAAGATTGGTTCTAAACAAAGTAACTTCACTATGAAATAACATAAAGATCACAGGGTCATTATAGACTTGTGTTATACTCCTAAGGAACAAAAAACACAGAGATCAGTGGTCCAGTAACTTGAGAAGAATGGCCTGTTCCAGCAGAAAAAGAAAAAGAAATTACGAAGTTGAAATCAATCTACAAAATTAAAAGCAATAAAGAGAGCAAAGATGAAAAATGGAGACTTACGGGGCAACACGCATGAGATCTCATTCCCTGATGAAGCTCAGAGGCTGATATTAACAGCTTCATGGGACGGTACTCACCAGTCTGAGACTGTCCTCTATTCTCTGCGTAGCATATAACTTCTCGCTCTCTCAGGTGCTCAAATGCCTGCTACGCCAACAATTTAGATCACCACCATATTCAAACCATTACATCTCATGAGAGCTATACTCTTACCCGTAGGCAGACATTTTGCGCGTAGTAGTCCGAGGTTTGAAAAGAATCGTGTATCGTCTTATACTCTGGAACACAAATGGAATCCCAAGTCATTTTCATAGTAGCACAACCCGCATTTTCTCTTAAGGCAAATTAACAGATTACCTTTCATCACACTGATGAAGTTGTATGAGCTTTGCTCTTTCACTTCTAACCTCATGGATACCAGAAGATAAAGCTCCAGTATGGAACAATCTGCTCAACAGAGTTGATGCCAATTGATTTAACTATTTTCCCAAGGAAAATGTATAAGCAACACCACAGCTTAGCAAGACACATTGCTCAGAAGTGAGTGAATCTAAATTCTTTTTTACTTGGCTTATTATACCTCTAACGGCTTCTAACTCTGGCTGCCATTGCATACTTAAAAGTGCTGCTTTGAAGTTCTCAAGAGAGAGGAGGCCAGATTCCAAATTCATTGAAGAAACAGCGCGGAATCTAACATCATGAGATAGCCTCAACACATGGAAAATGACATTTTTTAACAGCAAACAGCTCAACCTTGTAAACGAAGAACTTACATAAACTTCAGCAAACTGTTGACAGTAGAATTGGCATTTAAAAATGTCCTCAGCATGTCTTTAAATCTCGTGTCTGATGTTATATTCTGCATATCACATAAGAATTGACATCATATAAAAGCTAAGCATGACATAGTACTGATTAGGACGGGATATAAGAACCTTAATCTTTTCATTGAACTGAGAAACATATTCACTGGGAAAGCTTGAGTCTGCTGGTAGAGACAACAGGTGTTCCAATAAACTGGAAAGACAATCCTATTAATAAAACAAGTTCATTGGAATAATGTTTTCTGCTCATTATAGAAAAGAAGCTTGTCAGACAGGAGCTGCTCGTTACCTGTCAAGTTCTTCCCTAGATGGAGGAAGGAACAAAATTTTTCTGTGTGAAAAGCGAGATCTCACCCTTTTCTCCAGAAGTTGGTCAGCGTCCTGTGGTGAGAGAGTGCATATTAAGATCTTGTACCAGAGTGCTGTCATCAAACATAAATATCATACAGTTATAGAATAATAAATTTACTAGAAACATCAACCCCAAAGCATGTATTTCGGTATTGCCATGCTCGTACCAGTCTCGAACTAATACCGATGACAACAGCTTGTGATGTTACAGATTGCATAGCATCCAGCAAACTGTACAGCAATCTCTGCTTTCCGTATATATAGAACAAAAAAATAGGGTGAGTGGAGAGAAAGCACCAACGTCCTATTCCCTAGCTCATCAAAGGTTCTGCTCTACCTCCCAACCCTAGGATGGCCTCTAGGTAAAAAGTAATTTTATCACAAACGAATTACAATACAATTAGCAAGTTCTAAGGATTCATAATTCTTGCCTGTGCAAACATGTCAAATTCATCAAGCACAAAGATGATTGTCTTATGTGCTAGTCCACATTCCCTGAAAAATGTCTATCAATTTGTCTGAGTCGAATATCAACACAGCAAAAAGGCTCTTTATGTCAAAGGTAAATATACTCACCGCAGCATGGCTATTATGAACTGCGAATTCTCATCGAATGATGCCTGGAAAAGCAACAGAGAATCAATCCAGTGGAAACATTGGTTAAACAGCTAACAGCATACTGAACATTTGGAGAGAACAATGCCATACCATACAATTTTGGAGAATACCAGGTGGTGTTCCATGCACAATTGTCTCGCAATTTCCTGAAAAATCAATGTAAGCCAGTGAATATCACCCATATATTAGGTGTAGTTCAATCCAGCGTGAACAAAAACTATAAGGAAACCCCTTGGATATAATGCATAAAGCAAGAATAAACATCATTTGTCAACCCCAGAGTGAATATTGAAACATTTTAAGCAAATGATTGATAAATTTTACTAGGGAATTGAGAATGGTGGCTCTCTCGAGCTATCAGACCTTAAATGCACAATTATCATCACTATGCAAGAGTCCATCAATCTGATCTGCATCAACAAAAGGTGATAATAAAAATAAGATATAGATAGGATAATTCCCAATGTAGATGGCCATATACTAAATCACACATACTACAGTTACTGAATCGGGATACACCTCCAGTAAATCACCAACAACGAGATCCAATACCTGAAAACCATTTAAAAATTAACAAATCAAACGCCGCGTGAGTATATAGAAGTGGGCTTGAAGGATCATACAGCAGCTTTTCCAGAGCCACGAGGACCCAGAAGCAAGATGGAATTGTTGCAGCCCTCTGAGATAGAGGTCGATACAATGAACTTCAGCTTGCTAAAAAAGAGAAATTTTTTATTTAAGGTAAGCAAAATGAATCCAATTAGAGAATTTCCAGAAAGAAGTGAAGCAGTCAAACCTGTAGTTGCTGTCTGAAGAAACGGAAAGAGGTCTAAAGACGAAAGTAGGGTCGCAGAGCCTCCCGCGAATCAGATTTAGGGACTTCTCCGCCGGATTCTCTTTTCCCATCGGAAAAGTTGGAAACCTGGCGGGAAAATGACTCGGCCCTCCTCACTGAACTATCATAACCAGTGGTAATAAAACAAGTTTATGGGCCGTGATGGGCCTTTGCTTTCTCTAACGATGTCGTTTCACAATGTGTAAAGTTTGTGACGGAAGTGTTGGCAGAAAAAGAAAAAAAGGGATTGGGTTTTGTAAATTTCATGTGGGGAAGGAAACTCGACTGGAACCAACCGTTCTCTGACGCTCTTGCAAGAAAACGAGAGGATTGTTTCTAGAATTGAAGACAGAGATAAGCGATGGGCAGCACAAGCACGAGTTCTGCTGCTCTGATCCACCATTTACGCCTCACAAGTCGCGACATGGGTTCGCCTAGAAAGCGTCCGTACACTGTGAATTTCTGCAACTCGTGGAAGGAAGGTGGACTCCGATACGGTGTAACGCGACGCTGGAGAAAAAGCTTAGGCCCGGTGGTTCGCCTGTCAGCTCTGGATGAAAATTCCGGCGATTTACCAACGGAGACCACTCCCGGCGCTGGCTCTGCTGTAGAAGACAGACCAGGTATCTTAAACTCTGGTTTCTTGTTTGTGTATTGGCGGAAGAGTTATTAGACAACCGATGAATCAAGGCTTGTCATTTGATATAACCTTCTTGAATGATTGACTTATTGATTTAAATGTTCGTCTCGAGAGTTTACCTTTTTTAGCTTCCGGGGTTTGATATAGTGATAAATTCTTTGACACAGTTGTGGAAGATGCATCCTTTGAGCAAGAAGATAAAGCAAGTTCGATCTATGAGTTTCTGTATCCACGTAAAGAGGAGCTCCCTGATGACAAAGAGATGACTATATTTGATCATCTGGAGGAGCTCCGGGAGAGAATATTCGTCTCGGTTTTGGCTGTGGGAGCTGCAATCACTGGATGCTTTGCCTTCTCCAAAGATCTAATCGTGTTTCTTGAAGCTCCTGTCAAAACTCAGGGTGTACGGTTTCTGCAGCTAGCTCCAGGCGAATTTTTCTTCACAACTTTAAAGGTCAGAGCCACTTGGACTAGCTAAATGATATTGATAGATAAAAGGCTTACTCAAAAAATACGATTTCTTTCTTTCTTTATTTGTTTGTTGCGGTGCAGGTCTCAGGTTATTGTGGGCTTCTACTAGGGAGCCCAGTGATCCTGTATGAGATTATAGCTTTTGTACTTCCCGGTCTGACACGAGCTGAGAGACGGTTTCTGGGGCCAATTGTGTTCGGTTCCTCCTTGCTGTTCTATGCTGGACTTGCCTTTTCCTACTGGGTGTTAACCCCTGCAGCCTTGAATTTCTTTGTGAATTACGCAGAAGGGGTGGTTGAATCTCTGTGGTCTATCGACCAGTACTTTGAGTTTGTGCTAGTGCTTATGTTTAGCACCGGCCTGTCTTTCCAGGTATGTGGCAATTAGAATACACATGTCCCAGGTATGTTCTAAAATATACATCTTCACCCGGAATGTGACTTCTTGTTGGTTTACAGGTTCCAGTAATTCAGTTACTCCTGGGACAAGTAGGGGTGGTGTCGGGAGATCAAATGCTTTCAATATGGAGATATGTGGTGGTGGGTGCGGTGGTTGCAGCAGCTGTGCTCACGCCCTCGACTGACCCTGTCACTCAGATGCTCCTAGCAACACCGCTTCTGGGGCTCTACTTGGGTGGTGCATGGATGGTCAAGCTCACAGGTCGGTGAGGAATTTGGTTGTTCAAAGACAAATAAAATCATGTATCTTGTAGAGTATATCGCTTTCCATGCAAGAGACCACAGTTTGGTATGTAAAGTGTTTAATCTGAATCTTCATCTTCTTTGGATGTACAAATTTAGCAACCAAAAAAGAGCATAGGTTGAGGGGAGGGGTATTTATATGCTGCAACGGGCATCTAAACCCTTTTCTGCTACATCCATCAAATACACAAGCTAGTCTATAATTAATATTTTTAACCGCAAGCAACAATACTCAAAAAACCCTAAATTCTGATAACTGCAAGAGAAAGATTTGATGAACACACGGAGAGTTGATCGAGATGACCAACCATTACCACGGACAACAAGAAAAATATGTAATCTCTCTTGACTAGCGTGAACAGCTTAAATTTAAACACGATTCTGCGCAATTGCATTAAGCCACAGCATAATTCAGCATAAACATCGGATTGGCTCTTAATTTTGACTGATGTAAAATGAAAATAAACAATGAAGAGAGCGCCACAAGTAATTCAACACAATATTAAAAGAGTCTTTGTGCTAACGGTTGCACAGCATTCAGTTCTGATGATGGTGTGAATTACACTACTGCACTTTCTAATGCCCGTCCACATTTTCTTTTGTCTATGTTGTGCTCTCTTTTCTCAACTAAAACCCTTTCCATCAGCTTCGGATGCTGACTCTCTGTCATGTTTGTGATGCCTTTTATGTTGCCTTCTCTTTCTACTCTTCCCGCTATCCTCCGAGTCGCTGAAGGAGGCTGAACCTCTGTTGTGCCTGTGATATTTCCCATGTCTTCTTTTTCCTCTCTCGTCCTCGCTATCACTTGAAGTAACTCCCTCGCTGTGCCTGTGGTGACTAGCATGTCTTCTTCTAGCGTCTTCGGCATTGTCATCATCACAAGTCTGTCTTGAGCTTCGCGACTTGTGCCTCCGGTGGTGCCTTATCTTCATCCTGAGGTCGTCCTCCGACCCCCTTTCGTACTCATCACTGCTATCATCGCTTGGACTTAAGGACCATCTCTTATGCCTCCTGGAATTCTTATCTTTCTTCATAACGCTGTCATCTGAATCAGAGTGTGCATGCCTTCGGTGCTTACTGTGAGTTCTTCTTGACTTTCTTCTCACCTCAGAGCTACTATCACTTCCTGAGCTAGATTCAGACGGACCCCTTTGTCTTCGCTTCGTACCCTTTGACTTCTTTTCTTTGGTTTCAGTATCAGATTTAGCCTTGGCAGCCGCCTCTAGCTTCTGCTCCCATTTCAAAGGAGCTTCTTTCTGCTCAAGAATTTTCCTTTTCTTCTCCTCCACCATCTGCATGAACTTTTTGCAGTCCATTTCGATCGAAAAAGCAGCTGAAAATCTGCATTTTGGTATGAATATAACCAAAAGTGCATCTCACAAAAGAGAAGAAAAAACAATGTTAGCTCTTCCATTAAGAGTCAATAAAGCTAAAAAAACATTCGGCAACACAATATAAAGAACAATAAAGCCAAAGCACATATATTAACTATGATGTTAATAAAACAACTCCTACAAAAGTAGACTTTCAGAAAAAATTCAGTTGTTGCTATTAGGGTTTAGCATTCCACTTTAATCTATGCAAGTACCTTGACATCTAAAAGCTTTGAAACTAATGCGATGAAATGAACCAAACTTCTTACCTGATGCGAGTAAGAGGTATAGGATTAGCCCAAGAGGAGAGGAAAGCTACGAGGGCGAAAATTAACACAAACGAGGACGAATCTGCACAAGAGAGGAGAAGTCATATTTACTATATAACTCCAAAAGAAGAGAGACGAACGAAATCAACGAATTGAGTGGATCGGGGAATCCAAGACAACTCATAACAAAAGGTATAAGGGAAAATCGAAACACAGATCTAAAAGATTGGTGATCTGTGATCGTGATTTAATTTGGAGATCTGAAATCTGAGAGATCTTACCGTAAGGAAAGGAACAGAGAGGAGGAGACAAACGCTAGGGCTTCGAGAATGGTCTTCGACAGATACGTCTGGAATGGCCCCTGCTCTGTATATACCCGAATTATAATTAAAAACAAAAAAAAATAACCTGTGTTACGTGCCGTTTATGGATAAAACCAAAACACACGCTTGCGTTTGTTAATAGAAAGTAAGCACAGCTTGCCGTTTCTTGACGTCCCTTATGTCCGACAAATCTCAAGCCATTCCCGATGGACTCCTCTCCGTCGTCTTCTGCATAATAACTACAACGCTCTCACTTATTCCGAGCGTGAGTCTTGAATCAACTTCTGCATGGCCTCTCTGTTTTTGGTTGTGGTACAATAATATTGGATTCCATCATTATTAAATACTGATGTTGTTCAAACTTTCATTCCAATAACAGTTGAGTGGTAAGAACGTACAGAAGATAAATAGAATCTTATTCTTCTTTTCTTTTATTAGGCATTAATGAAGTATCACAAACTCATAAATGTTTCCTCCCAACAGACAAACAAAACCGACAAGGCGCCACTGCAATCTCTGGTTTGCAGTAATGTTCAGTATCCACTGCATTTTATATAAACCTGAAAAAATACAGACTCAATACTCCCAACATTCTCTCTCGTCATTTTAGTTTCGCAAACAGCTTAGGTCCGACCTGCATATATCAACAAAACGATTTTCATCTTGGAATGAAACTTTAAATGTGTAAAGAAAAACACCACTCAAAACACTTACACATTTGTCAACACATTGCCAGTAATCAAAATACTGCCCAGTGCAATGTTTGTGGCCAGACTCATCATCTTGGATCCTCTTGACACACGCCTGAACCAACAACAAGAAGATGTTTAACTTGAACTACACCCCAACGCCATGTGATATGAGCACAAGAAGAAATCTCTCTCTTTATATCAAAAGTGTAACACACTACTGTATAGCAAAACAAGGTTTTGACCAAATACCAATGACAGCTCAAATTGTATGTCTAATCACCTGATATTCAAGTAGTGGCTTCACACATTTTGGTTTGCAAGATTCCTCAAGGCACTTTTTCGGATCAACAACTTCCTCATCTCCCCTGTAATTATCAGAATCACACCATAAAGTTGGATGTAATTATCAGAATCACACCATCCAGAAGGATGAAACATCAAAGGTCAGATAATTAAACTAAGCTATAATATGGTCATAACTATGACAGAGCGCCCTGTTGTCAAAGTAGGGCTGTTTAAGGGATGAAGCTCTCATAAACATATACAATGTTTAAGATATATGCAAAGGAAGTAAATGAAGAGAGCTAGAGGCTACTATTCATCAAACTATATAGGATGTGTTATAAGACATCTCGAACTTCCAACTGCATATTACGGTATGAAAGATACAGCTTACTATGGGTAAAAATTACAGATAAGTTCTTAGTCAGCTTAAACGCAGATCTTCCTCGATCCATCTATACGGACTATAATCTTAAGGGATAATTAAAGGGTATTACTCAAGTCTAGCATATAAGAGATCTACTGAACGGAGCAGATTTGTCAGCAATGGAAATTGGTTAAAATAATATGGAAAGGGACAAGAGGACTACAACGCAGAGGAATGCTTGCAGAAGAACTAACTTACATGGTGAAATTGGAAAGAAAGGATCGCAAGCTTCAGAGGAAATCTGAGAGAAAATGATTATATTTCTTCTGTCAATGAATATCAAGGTCGGGCTAGTTGAATGCATCGTGAAATGCATGCTTTTATATGATACACAATATGAAGATTCAATCCGTCCATGAAAAAAGACATTACCTAATGGATAGCCGAACGATGAACCCTAAATATTTTGATTCGATTTCCCCAATTTCATCGTCTTCTCCGTCTAGTTGCCGTTTCGATTCCAGTACGGACACTCTGTAACAAATATGGGCCAATAACAGAACAATTTTTTTTATTGAGCCCAATAATGTCCAACATCCTCAAGCCCAATTTTTTCACTTGTAAACCTTGTTGGCCTCTTTCTTGCAAAACAATGGCTATCAATTCTTCCGTTACAATGGCTATCACGGCCTTCTTTCTCGTCGCACTCTTGCTCTGTCTCCCTTTTCCTTCCGGCGCCGTCCCATCGGAAGAGTTGGAAAGAGCCATCTCAGTACTTCGTATCAGAGCCCGCGCTCTATACGCTAATGCCATCACCACCTCCGATATCCTCTTCCATCTTCTCTCCGCCGAGTCTCTTACACTCGTTGTCCCCACCGACGCCATGCTTTTTAACCTCGACATGACGTATTCTCTTCCCTTGTACATCTCCACCCTCCGTCTCCACGCTTTATCCCTCCGCCTCCCACTTTCCTAGCTCCGTTCACTCCCCAACGCCTCCTCTATCCCGACCTTCCTCCCCTCTCACCGCCTCCTTCTCACTAAGCCTTCGTCCTCCAATTCCGTTAATCTCGACGACGTCGAACTTCACCTCCCTGGTCTTTTCTATGACCAGTATATCGCCGTCCACGGTCTTGCAAATATTCTCCCACTCAGATCCCATGGTACTGACGTCGAGAACCGCACCGTCGCTTTGCCTCCTATAGTTGATTTGCCGGCAAATTCGCCATCGCCAAGGAGCACGTCGTACTTTTCACCGTCGCCAGAGGATTACATGGACGATTTTGGCCGTACACCAGCTGAGTCCGGAAGATTGGGGAGGTTGCAGTTTCACCATAGCCGTTGGAAGAATATCTGATCATAGGCGACGGCGATTCTTGGACAACCTAATTCTGATTGACAAGTGGCCTGATCTTACTGGATTGTTTTTTTTTTTTGCATTGGAATTTGTAAAATTCGTGGGAGATGTCCGTGACTTAATTGTGTTGGGTTGCATTTCGAAAAAGATTGGATATATATTCAGAAAGTAATACAAATGTACCATCGCTTAAACAAAAAAAAATATAGTGCAGCGTGAGTAATTACTGATTAGTAACTTTGGTAAACAACATTGCTGTTATTTCAGATATTGCTTGTACAAAGGAAAAAAAAAAAAAAATTCCAAGATGGATCTTGTTCCGTTTCTTCACCAGTTTGGCTTTGGATCTTCTAAATTTTTTTTTTTTTTTTTTGCAAGTTCACACAGTTTGGGAGTGGTCAGTAGAATTTATAAAAATGATGTTAGACGCTAAGGCCATCAAAACCACATTGCTTGTAAATCAGAGCTTGCTTCCTCGGGCTAATGCCTATCCCGCAATTCACCGATACCTGCAAATAATTATGCATCACACTCTTTTCATATTAATACAAGTTTAAAGACTTAAAAGTGAATTTCCTAATAAGGAACGTACACTAACAAGATTAGGTTATTTATTTTGACGTCAATAAATTAGCTTTTTAGCTGGTAGACTAAAGAAAATGCAAAGTGCATACGTGGATCCTTTAGAAAATCAAAAGGAAAGCAGAGTGGGACTAGTGGTGGTGGTCGGTGTAAGGGAATCTATTAACTTAACAACAAATCCTTCTTTTTTTTTTTTTTTTTGACGGTTTTTGGTAAATTTGTTTCTCTGTGTTCCTACTCGGGCAGATCCACAATGGAGCTCTGAGACGAGAATTTGAAAGAAGGGAGAAAAAATGAAGAACCTGAACGCCTGGGGAATCGAAATTCATGACTCGGATCTTAGCGCTAACGTCTCCGCGAACGGTGAGCTCGACTCGGTCGTTTAAGGAAGCGTCTCTCACGACATCGGCAGCGTTACCTTGCATAAGATTGACTTTATCGACGGCAATGGTTGCCTCCACGTTCCTCGTGCTGTGCGCGTCCTGGTAGAATCCAGCCACCGTCGCTCTCCCCAGTGGTAGGCCTTTGTACAACACCGTGAAGCTTGACTCTCCATACCTGATCCCGACCTTGTTTGGGTTGCCGGCGGTGAAGAGCATCCGGATTGTGAAGGAGAGTGAGGCGGAGGTTGGATCCTGAACGCTAGGGTTGGGAATATCCGGGGACGAGATTCCCATGTTCATAACTGTCACTTGCTGCAGATCGAACTGTGGTTTCTTCGGCTTCACCGCTAGTATCACGATCATTACAACCGCCAGTACCAGCAGCGCTAGGAAAGCGAACAGCAGGAACAGGCAGCAGCAGCATCCCTTCAGCGACGCCGACGACGACGAGGAATAGCTCCGGTAATACGGCTGCTGATGCCTCACCGTCTGACCAACCGGAGGAGGTCCATGATGTCCGATGTTGCCGTTGAGACCAGGTCTGGAAGGAGGAGGAGGCATAATAGGTGAAAGCACGAAGCTCTCTCTCCCTTCCCAGTCTCACTGCAATGGCGGTGTTGAATAAAAAATAAAAAAAAATTGAGCGAAATAGAGAGAGAGAGAGAGAGAGTCTTGCGCGTGTTGACGAATTAATAAATAAGATAAAGTAAGGCAAACCTCAGTCTCTCTTCCTCATCTTACACACCGTCACTCAAAATAGATTCGAAATTTTAGAAAACACCTTCGATCACAAGTAGATTAAAGTGCGATGACGAATGTGCTAAACTGCACAGAGAAGGATTACGAATGATTCAGATGTTGGATCCTCGTAATGATGGTTGATTGCATAGTAAATAACCAAACTCATCACTCAGATTGAGAAACTGATTTTGTGGCGCGAGACAGATGCTTTTATGTACTAGAGAACAAACGAGGATATACCTCAAATACAAACACACAATAAGACACAACCACTCTCCTTTTGTTACAGATATTTGTATAAAAACGTTTAGTTGTTTTGTGCTAAAGTTGACCGGATTCTCAAAGACACTATTTATACTTCTCTGGACTTGTGATCAAGCACAGATGCCAGCCAACCCTTTTACTGACTCTCTCTCTCATTCCCTCTTATCTTCTTCAACATCTTCTTCCGTGTCCGAGCCAGTATTCTTCTCTTGCTTAACTAAGGTAATATCACCATCTTGCTTCCCCCCTGTCAGAGATTGAACTTCCTCGTTTTCTTCATCCACTTCTCCCGAATACGCATATCTGTCAAATCATTAGTTTCACAGTCAGCATCCATTTCTCATCTAGGCACAATAAACTTGACCACTACATGAGAACCACTAGCATCTAGCCAAGGCTTCCACAAGACTAGCACAACATGCTCAGCTGGAACAGTTTCCATGTCAGTAAGTCTTAGCTCGCAAAACCAAGCTTCTTTGTTGGTATGCTAGACAGGTATCAAAACCGTTATGTTGGTGTAACATACCTCTGAGAGTTCTGCGATGGGGTCCACAGATAGCAAATAATACATAGCAACACAAATGCAATAACATCCCAGAAGGCAGTTATAGTCCAAGCAGTTTGCCATCGCTCATTGAATGGGTCTGTTGCTTTAAAGTACACCTGCAGGGGACAAATCATCAGGCAAGCTGGATACATTTCAAGAAACAAGGAGCTTTTTTTTTACTTGCTTGATTTCCACACCTTAGTTCATCCTAAATAATACTTTCAAAAACGCCTTGAGCAGCCATTTCCTCAAGCAAGATTTGAGTTAATATAATTTACAATTTACTACATCAGTATCAAATCAGGCTCCCCAGGATTATACCTCGTACACTATCCAAGCAACAGAGGCAACAACCAAAACAGCAAGGGCATTAGAGAACTTCCGGTAAATATCCAACTTCACTGAGGTCCTCTTCATCTGCATAAGAATCGATCATAAAGAAGTTGATAAGCTAATCTGTTGAATCTTGTCTGAAAACCTTACAGAGTCTGATCACATAGTTGCTAATTTGGAAAGAAAGAGATACCTGTAACTGTTCCAGTGTTTTCGAAAGAGAGGTAAATATCCACAATATGAGAAATGCATCCAGGAAAGCGTCAGGCAGGACAAGAAAAAGTTTTGCTCTTCCAGATATATCGTCGATTATGCCAACATTCTCAGCTATATCAAGCATCTCAGAAGCTATGAAGTAGGTAACTCCAACAAGGAGGACTTTAGAAGTGAGACCACCGAGAGTGGACTTGACAACCCCAAATCCCATGGAAACACAGAGAATGAGAATGCGGGAGACAGTTTTTCTGAAAGCACCAATAGTAACAACCCATGTAGTCAGTGCTAAAGGCCTCATCCCAGAGTTGTTAAAATTTGCATAATCCAAGTACCAAAAGACCATCTCAAGCAATCCAAGAACAACAACCACCGTTATACAGTGTTGGAGTGGCAATATATCCCTACGGAACCTCAAATACTGGACGAACCAGACGGCACTGAGCAACAAATATGCGAATGACATATAGACATAAAACTTCATCAATGGAGCCATCCTACCAGGAAGATAGCCCTCAGGATTTTTCCAAACGGTCTTTCCGGTCATTTTGAGGCCCTTCAACTTCGGATCACACGATATAAACAAGAGATTATAGATTCCAGTCTTCCTGATGAGAATCTCAGTGTCTTCCATTTTAGCGGACAAAATTTTTCCTTTGAAGCGGACACGTATGAGGATTGGCCATGCAGGGTCATGTGCAGAAGGGATCCTAATGATCTCACCTTGCTTACAACCTTGAAGCTTGGCCAGATCTGGAGTGCAGCAAATAGATCTTTGGCCACCGTAAGCTGAACCACCGATGTTGTTACGATCTGAGGCCTCAAAGATCACTGCTTGGACTAACCCATTATTGCGTCCCTTACGTGATGCATCATTTGTCCTCCAGAGAGTGATGTTCTCAAACCTGCACGAGACCAGTGATGATACATACACTCACAGCACATCGGAACCTAAAATGTAGAAGAGAAGCGAAGAGAAACCTGATGAAAGATCGGGAAGAGGCGAAGATTCCTTCGCTGCCACCGTAGAGGAGGAGAGAATTACCGACATCGTGGAAGGCCTGGGAAGGGTAGATGTGGGCGGAGGACTCTGCGATTTTAAAGTGGAAAGAGAGAAGAAGTGGGACGAACAGCGACAGGTGGATCAATTTTCCCAAATCCATGGTCGCCATTATCGGGAAGAACGAGGATTTCCCGGCGAAGCTTTGGAAGCATGAGAATAAAGCAGCTGCTGAGTCGCTGTTCTGGCTGAGTCACCAAATTGATCGAACCACTATATAAAATTTGGGCCTTAATGGCCCCAGGCTGAGATATCCGGCCCAGTAAATACAGGTACAATAGTCAATGCCAGTGTCGCGAATTTGATCTATCAAGATTCAAGAGGCTGAGAGGGACGACTGGAAAAATCGGTGGAGGACTCTGCTGCATCGCCGCTCAGTAACAATCGGAATTCGACGACTGAGTGGAATCCAGAACATTACCGCATATAGACATAAATCTCCATCGGATTATATTGGAGTGTCGGAGAGACGGAGAAGAGCAAGTTCCGGAAATGGAGGGACGGCATCTGATTCTTGTATAGATCCACCCACAGGTTCTTAGATTCCTTAACCTTCGGTTTCCCCTTTTTCATTTCTGTTTTCTTTTCTCCGTCAACAAATTCCTCCGATTTTATATGAACACCCATGTGATTTGGTGTTCATCTGATCTGGTGGAACTTTAGAGAAAGTCGTAAACTTGAGCTCACTATCTTTACTACCTATTCTTTCCAAAGTTACATAGTATTTGACTAATTCGACTTTGGATTAGTTCCAAAGTTACACGCTTTAAGGTCCTCAAATCATTTTCCAATTGACTGCCTGATGTTTCTGACAAACAATGTTTTTCGTTTTTTTTCTTTTTCATTTCCTTATAGCTTGCAACAACTCATTAGTTTCCCTTCAACGTTTATATATCATAGCCTGATGGAAGCAGACAACGGAGGCAGCAATTCTAGTCATGCTTCCAAACAACGTTTGCGTTGGACGCATGAGCTACATGAACGCTTCGTTGATGCCGTAGCTCAACTTGGTGGCCCTGATAGTGAGTTTCCTTTTTCTGATAACCCTTCTATGGTAATTTAGGTACTCATGTTTCTATGCCAACATTTTTAGTAGTCATCAGCGGAAAACCTATCTGTTTGGTTTAGTTACTGAATATTTGTTTTCTCTTTGATTTCCAAAGGAGCAACACCCAAAGGCGTTCTTAGAGTGATGGGTGTTCAAGGGTTAACTATATATCATGTTAAGAGTCACTTACAGGTATTCTAAAATGAGAACACTGTGTGGCCTTATCTACTCTCTCTCTTAACTGTGTTTGCATCCCCCAGTTTCTTTGGCTGATTTTTGTAAATGTGTTTGAACTCAGAAATATCGACTTGCAAAGTATCTGCCGGATTCGTCTTCAGAAGGTAGGTGGACATTGATTTCCTTAGTTTTTCTCATGCTACCACTTGCCTATTTACCTGAAACTGGTATTTTATTAATTTTTTTCAGGGAAGAAAACCGATAAGAAAGAATCTGGAGATGTGCTCTCTGGGTTGGACGGTTCATCGTACGTGAAATTTCATTGTTTGAGTTGATTTGTGAGGCTACCGCCTGGTGCTTCAGATTGAGTGATCAGAAAGAGGCTAACTTTTCGTTTACAGGGGAATGCAGATAACTGAAGCCCTCAAGTTGCAGATGGAGGTTCAGAAACGATTGCACGAGCAACTAGAAGTATGCCTTCACCATGCTACTTTTAAGAAATAGTTAATCAGAATTTCAGTGGAGCAATATTAGCAGTTAGTGTGCGTGAAATGTAACATTCTTTGATGTTTTGTAGGTGCAAAGACAGCTGCAACTACGGATAGAAGCACAAGGGAAGTACCTGAAGAAGATAATTGAAGAGCAACAGCGACTCAGTGGAGTTCTTGGCGAACCCTCGGGCCCAGTAACAGGCGAATCAGATCCTGCAACCCCTGCCCCAACACCCGAGTCTCCCCTACAAGATAAATCTGGCAAAGAATGTGGACCGGACAAAAGCCTTTCAGTTGACGAGTCTCTTTCATCTTACCGGGAGCCATTGACACCAGACTCAGGGTGTAACATCGGGTCTCAAGCCGAGAGCGCAGGAGAAGAGAGATCATCAAAGAAGCCTAGATTGGTGAGAGGAGGTGCAGCTGGCTATACACCGGAGATGGTAGTGGCGCACCCAATACTAGAATCAGGCTTGAACGCTTGTTACCATCAGTCAGAGCATGCTCTTGCCATTGACCATCCATCAACATCACTGCTTGGGGCTGAAAACGGATTGGACAAGGTTTCAGGAGACGATCTCTGAGTTGTGTATCAGGTGGCATCTGTAGTTGAGTGTATCATGTAGTTTTTTTTTGTCTCCTTATTCCTATTAGTTAGGAGTTTCCTCTTAGTGAGGTGATCACAACTCTCTAATTATAGACACTGCCATTAGCATGAACAATGAATATATGTCCTGTTGTGCTGTAATTTGGTAAAAAACACAAAACAAAATTACTTTCTTACTCAAAACACAGTGGAAATTCTTCGGAGTCTATCTTATCACAAATAGTAACGTCAAGGTGACCGTAAATTTGTTTTTTGGTCAAACATGAAAAATACATGGGATGGACGATCATACAAAAGAGAAGCGTAAATTGTGAGTCCGATGGCTTTTGACTCCTGTTATCGAAGCAGGTAAAGAAAAGAGGATTTCCGATGAAAAGTGTACTAGTATATTGCCGATGTAGTGATATACATTCCAACAATAACATCGGGTGGTTTACCGTATCATCTACAATTTTGTTTTTCATGTAATGAAGATCTCATCAAAAAAAAAAAAACAACAAAAGAAATAACGTTTTGAGACATAATACAGTGCTCTTCAATAGAGACTCTAATTCTAAGGATTGATGTTGCATTCTCTGAGATAAACATGCTCATAGTCGACGTGCTTTGACCAGAGCCCTCGATATTTTGGAATCCCTATCTCTAGCCATGGTTTGAGGTTGCCATTATAGTGTACAACGGCTGCCCTCTCAATATCCCTCTGGTTCACACTTGGGTTGTATCCAAGGCCCAGCACGTGCCATTTTCGGTCTAGCGGGTATGTTCGTTTCCAAAATGTGATGAGACCAGGCGGCAGCGTCCCTAGCTTCCACATTTCTCGGTCTTGATTCTGCAAGTTCAAAACAGTTCGAGTATAAGTCAGCTACCATTCTTGAATGCAAAGACAGATGCGACATAGCCCACATCCACAAGCAACTAAACCACAAGTGAATATATTTTCTGCATACCAAGTTCTGCCATCGATGGTAAACCTCTGTGATGTTTTGCCTCTTCCATTCGTCCAGATCAAAAACATTCATACCATATGCCCATCCACAAGCTCGAGGATCAAAATTCTTGGAGATGAGTGGATTTGAGAAGTTCAGATATCGGTCGAAGCGATGAAAGCTTTCCCCACAAGTCTCAACAGCACCGTTGACATTACCCTTCAGATCAACTGACCAAAGACCAGAAAGGTCCTTCTGCACAACTATATCATCATCCAAGAAGAGCACCTTGCTGAGCTTCGGGAAGATCTCAGGCAAGTAAAAACGAAGATGATTAAGGATAGATAAGTATTTTGGATTCCGGAACTTCAAGTTCGTATCTGAATTTGTATGGTGTGCCCTGAAGTAGTAGTCTATCATCGATCGAGAACTAAGCTGTTTGAGAACAGGACTGTAGCTTGAATTAAGCCATGTAAATTCTTCAACATTCTGAACCTGGATGGTGGCTTTGCCTGGTGGGTTGTCTAGGAACCACATCCTCATTGCTGCATAGTTGAGTCTGTCCGTGACGATGTGGAAGACATGCTTTGAGGGATGCTGCCAATAAACCATTAAGGCAGTAAGTTTTACAGAAAGAAACATATTTAAATAATCAATCAGATAAATATAATTATTTATTACCTTTGCATTGGTTATGGTAGAGTTAACAACAACTGATGTAGCCAAAACATTGTCAGAGAAGAGGGCATAGTGATACAGCTGATTATCTTCTAGTTTCTCCTGATTGGGGAATTGTTGTTCAGAAGAATTTAAAGCATAATAATCGGTAGTGAGGCGTAGAGGGAGGCAGTGAAGGCCCTTTGGAATCGTCTTAGCAGTCAATTGTGTCAAGAACATGGTTTGCTTCTTATGGACCCGTAGCTGCTCCTCTGCCGAGTGGAGCATTGCACGTAGCTTCTTCACCACTGTGGAACAATCATCTTGGATCTGCTTGCCTTTGGCCAATGTTTGCTCCATTGCTTTCAGTTTTTCTATAGCACTGGGTGTAAAAAGTGCCAGAGAAATTAATCACAGGAAGAAACTTTTTTTCAAGTGGTCATTAACAGCACTTCCAATGACACTTACTTCTTTGGCAGATCCGAATCCTTGGAGGCATCTGCGACTGCTCGTTGAACTTCTTTAATACGGAGTCGAAGCTCTCTCACAAAATGTGCATTAGCCTTTACAGCTGGAAGTGAAAGATAAACCCTTGCCCTAATCAGCTGATCTTTAAGATGCCTCACCTGTGCATCAGGCATCAACACATTTCCTCTTTCTTTCTCAGCTCCAAAATCTTTAGGCTCTTGCTCATCAACCTTTTTAGAGATTTTCTGGGTCAACTGAACATGCATCCTTTCCTACAAGATGATGAGATCGGTGCACAACTTAATGAAAGTAAAGAGATCATTTCAGCACAACAACACCGAGGGCCATAGCAGGCAATTAGGTGGTCAGGACAACTACATTAGCAGCAACTGTAACTTGGTGATTTTTGCTAGACTTTATACCACAAGGGACAAGTTTAGTTTCTCCTAAGTTATACTATCACGCATAAAGGCAAATCTAGAGCCTATCAACGAGGAGAAGCCAATGAAAATCAATCTGATTATATTGCGGGAACAAGTTCTGATCGATCTAAAAGAAGAATTCTGTCCATGTGGTGTAGAATTCATATAGAAAACGTACCCTATTCTGGGCGTTGTCATCAGAAGCGTGCATATCGTTTGGCTTATCCATCTCTGAGGCTGCATCAGTGACTTGTTTGATGGGCTCGTCAGTTTGAGACTGATTTTCATCGTCGGTGGCCGAAAGAACTCGAGCAGACAATTGGTCTCTCGCTTCTGAAAAGGGAAACTTTTGTGAACCAACTCATAAAAAATTAGAGTTGGAAAAGGAAAGAAACAAGAGAAAGGGAATGTGCGGTACCTTGCCTTCGCGAAGAACCCAGAGACGAATCCGAATCTTGTTTGGAATAGACTACACCCACGACTCCTCTTATAACCACTGCCGGAGATTCCTATATGCAATTGAACAAGATTGCAAAATTAAGAAAAGAGGAAAGATCTGAAGCGAATCAAGTAACTTGAACCGAGGGAAAAATACCCGGGGAAGCAGATTTAAACGATTCCCGTCGGAATTGAAAGTCTGAACAAGAACCAAAAGTAGAAACAATAAAACGTAAGAACGAAGCCTCGAGAACTCAGCTATGGAGGAAGAAGAAAAGAAGTTAAGGAGAGAATAATACTGACCAGAGCGGTTACGTCTTCGAGGAAATCGCGTTTAGCTACAGAATTAAACACAGAGGATAAGAAAGCAATCAAATTGGAAGGAAAATTCAAAATCGGCGATGACGAAAGAGAGAGAGAGGAAACTAACAAAATGGGGTCTTGAAGGAGGCGGAGGGATCGGTGTAGAGAAGGATAGGAGCAGCGACGGTCAGGAGCAAGAAGAAAAGAACAAGATTTCGAACCTTCACCATCGTCGTCGTCGCATCAAGATCAAGAGAGATAGAGCATCATTCTCGTGTGCGGACTGTGAATAATTGTTTTTAGTAGGAGAACAAGTGAGAAATAGATGGTCGACGGAAAGACCTTTTTTACCCTTTATCGGTTTAGAGTGATAATCATTATTAATTGTTTTCAAACCATTCAGCAATTAATACTATAAGTAGGCCTAACTATATAAGATATTTAATTATTTCGAATGATAAAGATGTTTAATTGGAAACTATTGGTGTTGAGAAAGGAGAACTATGTTGTCCAGATTTTCCACAAAACACATAATTAATTAAACCGACACAATTTTAGTTGGAATATACACTTGAATTGAGAGTCTCAAAATTGAGAAATCAGACTTCACTGAATATAATAATTATGCAACCAAGAGTAAAAGAAGAAAGAATATAATTTGAGAAGATCTTAATGATCTCTTTTTTATCAACTAGATGGTAGAGATAACAATATATAGGACCTTTTATATAATGTTTGCCATAATTCTATGTTAGACTTCCAAAGATATAGTCTTTTGCAGTACATTTAGATTTTAATGTCATCTTAAAACTTTTAACTCGACCAATTCTATCAAACTCCAACAAATTCGGTTCAATTTTCACGGACACGCCATATGGCTTCTGGACTCTTGCCGCATAAGTGCATAAGGCTCCTACATTCTTCAATTTCCCGGTCACAGTTACAGAACATGTGAGATTAGGCACCGTGATGGATGGATAGTTCACGTCTACCACACTTGTTGACGAACTCTCTGAGAAAAGCTTAATCATTGTTTGGTTGTACCCAACAGCGCAAAGAAAATCCAAGTAGTCGTGCACTGTCAAGTCATATATCAGTCTGGTATCTCTTGCAAGGTTTGGTCTGATATGTCCTGATCCGTAGTTGAATTAGTATGCCTTCACGTAAGACCCGTTGAGAATCGGACTTACTCTGTTGTCTCGTGTTCTTGCTGCACGCGAAAGCAATAATGAGAGTGAGTATCTCTAATGAAAAAGACTAACAGGAGATCAGGTGGAATTAAGCATATACCGGTGGTCATGATAGCATATATGATTGCAACTGAACTCCATGAAGAGTGTGCATTAACCTGAGAAGACCAACAACACCCGCAACATGAGAGCAGGACATGAAAGTGCCAGATGCTATAAAAAATGCAGTCGTGCGAGGATCAGATTCCAAGCCGCTAAGACTTTGTTCTCTTGTGTAGGCGGCTACAATGTTGACCTCAGGAGCAGTTACGCCAGACTAAAAAAAACATACTATCAGGTGAGCAAGACGAAGCAGATATATATGTGTCCGTGGACAGATAAAGAAAAAACCTTGAAGATTCCCGATGTAACAGTATTAGGTCCTTGAGATGAGAAATCTGCCATATATGGGGCTGGTTTGATGCCAAAAGCTGCTACAGAGTTCCCATGGGAACTAAACTGTAAATCGACATTATAATCAGACGATGAAGCATCTTCCTAGCAGTACACAAAACAAAAATATGGGAATGAGAGGGCATACTAAGTAATGCAAGTGTCGACGTCAAGGCATTGCTTTCAAGAGATATGAAAGTAGAAGTAAGACAGTGATGGTTACTAGAAGTGGAAACTTGAGGAGAGAGAGATTGCCAAATAGTCAAATAGCATATGACAACTATGTACCTCTCTTTTAAGTAGGGCATTAATGTCCACGAGTTTCATCATCTTGATAAGCTAAGCACTTCTTTGCTTGTTTTTGGAAACTTTTCAAGAGCCCTTCTTTTTTCAAGAAGTAAGCACCTTTTAGTTTCTCTCTACAACTACAAAATATGGCAAAAGTACAAGGTTGTTTTTTTCCCATTTGATCAAATCATATATTTGCAGCACTTGATTTTCATGACGAGTTTGGCACTGTCATCAACAAATCATGGTGCTGAAGGTGCGTATGGGGTGTGAAAAGTGCAGGACCAAAGCATTCAATATTGTAGCTGGAACATACAGTAATTCAAACAACTAAAACAATACAAAATAAAAATACCTGTTGTTTGAAGCTTTAAATACCTGTTGCAACAATATATTCAGCAGTGTCGCAAGTTCCTTTCCATCGAGGAGGAACATGTCCAAGTCCATCTGCGCTAAAGCTTCAGGATTCGGGCCAAACACCTGATGAGGCCCAAGATGGTGGCTTTAGTGTTGTTAATTAGTATATAAAGGAAGAGGGAGCATATAGGAAGTCAAATTACAAACCAGTGTCAAGATTTCCGATGATTGTTTCTTCACCAAATCTTGCTTTTGACCACAAGAAACTTGAAGGTCTCACACCATCCTTCTCCATGTGCATGAACTCCTAGGAATGTGTTGTGTGCAACTTCTTACTCTTGTCTGGTGTGACGATTTTGAGCAAACTTCAGAAACTAGATATGAAAAGAAAGAACTCACAAGTAAACAAAGAAGAATACGAGAAAATTGGTAACTCCGTGTTCACTGATCCTTCCGAACTTGGTAAGGCGGCTACGTGATGAGATCCTGGGAAGGACTCAAGCCCAAAATCGGCACACAAGGAAGTTTGGAAAAGGACAACGAGCGTGAGCTCAAGTTGTCAAGGGATGTGGAGTGAAGGGTCACACAAAGGTTGCAGATAGCCTTTGATTTACCGGCTTGAATTCCTAAGGATATGACACACCAAAGGAAAACAAAGATTTCTTAAACTAGCCTTGGATATTACACACCAAGAGGGCTTAAGATAAGTTGGATATTACACACCAACAAGTGATCGAAAATTTAGAAGAAGAAACTTTCATTTAAAATATTCGATGAGTACAAATGAGAAAATGGGGGACTACTTATAGAAGGGAAAAAGGCAAGATTTGCATGCTTGGAACAACTTCCAAGAACATGCAAGCAAACTAGAATTAAAAGCAATAAAGAAAACTTCTAACTCTTAACTCCCCACTACTTTTTAATGACAAAAGTGGAGGAATGAGTGGGCCTAGAATTCAATAAATGGGCTGAATGAGAAGTGGACCAATGACCTCATTAAAAACCTATCTTTGGTAAACTCAATGAGACAAACCCAAAGACAGGGAAAAATAACAAACATTGGACCACTTAACCATTTATTGAATTTCCAAGGACATGATGAGGACGTTCGGGGTCATCCATGGTTTTGGCTGTTGGTCGTTTGTGCGTCCGTCCTTGGTCAGGATCATATCATCCCCTACCTCTTGAAGAGGATTTGCCCTCAAATCCGAATAATATTCTGGTGGTGCTTGTTTGATCAGGATGAAGAGGTTGACGTCTTGACATGTATCCTGGTCCAAATCAGGTGGCTTGAAACGTTTGTCTTCATCTCGCCATTTGGTTATTCTTTTACGCTTCCAAGCTACTCCAAAACCTGAAATTAGCTCTTTTGACAAAGACAAGTGGGTTATATCTGTGTGATCAAGGATAAAAAAATATCTAAGGTCTTGGATTAATACAGCCTGAGGACATTTATGGACACTTGAAAATTGTTTTCCAAACGTTTTCTGAAACAAACTAAAACTCAAAGAAAATTTAGAATCACAAATTTCATTAAACAGACAACCCTTTTGTCTAGAAAAGTTCTCAAGTTTAAGTGCTTCAAAGGACTGAATCATTTTATAAAACTCAAATTTAGAAACACAAAATTCTTTAACATTTTCTAGACCAAAGCGTTTTTCCTCTAGAGCAGAAATCAACACAAAATAATTAAAGTTTATCATAACCAAATCAAACTACTTACAGTGCTTGATGCGATTTTCACAAAGGAAAGAGGGAAAGACCGGTTCATCTTTGAATACTTGATAACTGCTTATTTTGATGTCATCATCAGACTCGTTTTCTTGGTCAATTTTATTCTTAGGACCGCTTGACCTGTACCAATAAAAAGCAAGTTAGGCTTCATTCGTTTTTGGGAGTCTAGATAATTACCTCGAGCTTGTTGCTTTAGATTTGGTTGACATATCTCTGATGTGTCCTTCTTGATTGCAACTTTTTCAGCTTCTTTTGGACAAGACAAAGGTGTTATCACGTCAAAAGAAATATTGAAAATATCTTGGTCCAATTGATCACTATTGTCGTAGGTGTCAAACTTAGGTCCTTCAGCTTCTTCCTCAGTGATGTTTTCAACATTCTCCACAAGAGCCATGGGCACATCCTTAGGAATCTGTTTTTTGTCATGGTGCACAAAGATTTCGTCAGCACTTATGTTTGACTTAGGAGTGTCGTTCATACCTTTGCAGATTTTGAGTGGCTGATCTGTTTCTGTCATTTGAACAACCGATTTGTTTTTAGAACAGCTAGGCTCCTGGTTTGTGAGAGAAACTCTTGAATTTGGACGTGGGCTTTTGCTCTTTTTCTGATCTGGTTTAGCACTTGGTTTCATTTGTTCTTCTTTGCCTCTCTATAGTGGGTCCTTTGTTTCATGTCTTGTAGAACTCTTTGAAAAAATGCATCAAATCTAGCGTCAATTACTTGCTCCATTCTAGACAAGATAGCATCAACCAACAATTTGTCGTCTTGATGTTTGCTGGACTTTCTTCTTCTTGGTTTACTTTCAATCTTGTGGTCAGATTCATATTCTTGCGCATGCATCCTTCATGAAAAGAAAACACAAAACAGCCAGTCAAAAGTTCTTGGAAGGAACTAAAATGTAGACATAAGACAGATCTTAAAGAAACTAAAACAAATTTTTTTATATAAAAAAATAAAACGAAAATTAAAAGAAAAGAAAGAAAAAGAAAACTTAGTTTGTGTGTTGCTCTGATACCAAATGATGAGATCCTGGGAAAGACTCAAGCCCAAAATCGGCACACAAGGAAGTTTGGAAAGTGATAAACCTTGCACAACGAGCGTGAACTCAAGTTGTCAAGGGATGTGGAGCGAAGTATCACACAAAGGTTGCAGATAACCTTTGATTTACCGGCTTGAATTTCTAAGGATATGACACACCAAAGGAAAACAAGAATTTCTTAAACTAACCTTGGATATTACACACCAAGGGAGCTTAAGATAAGTTGGATATTACACACCAACAAGTGATCGAAAATTTAGAAGAAGAAACTTTCATTTAAAATATTCGATGAGTACAAATGAGAAAATGGGGGACTACTTATAGAAGGGAAAAAGGCAAGGCTTGCATGCTTGGAACAACTTCCAAGAACATGAACATGCAAACAAACTAGAATTAAAAGCAATAAAGAAAACTTCTAACTCCTAACTCCCAACTACTTTTTAATGACAAAAGTGGAGGAAGGAGTGGGCCTAGAATTCAATAAATGGGCTGAATGAGAAGTGAGCCAATGACCTCATTAAAAACCTATCTTTGGTAAACCCAATAAGACAAACCCAAAGACAGAGAAAAAGAGCACACATTGGACCACTTAACCATTTATTGAATTCCCAAGTATATGATGAGGACGTTCATGGTCGTCCGTGGTTTTGGCTGTTGGTCATTTGTGCGTCCATCCTTGGTCAGGATCATATCACTACGTCACCGGAGCTAGAAAGTTCTAGCAAGATCACTGTCTTAGCCGAAAACTCAGGCTCTGGTTACAGATTACACTCAATCTCTTGGCTCTCTCTCAACCTCACTTTACCGAAACAATACAGTTCGACATAATACTCTGTTCTATGATCATCCCCTTTATATCCGAGGAAGAAGATCAAAGACCCTATAAACTAATTAGAGTAACTCTAACTAACTACCTAACCCAGTTTACATCAATAAAACATAACCCGACTTAACCGTTAGTTAAACCGAAGACTGAGAGAGACGATGAGAGATTTGAATGCAAGACACTTGAACCATTATCTGTGCGAAGCTTTTTCACCTTTCTTTCTGATTGTAACTCAACCATTTTCTTCCATTCAACGAACCTGTTAAATACTTCATCTTTGGTTTTCAGAAAGTAAATCCATGATTTCCGAGACCAATCATCTATAAATGATATGAAGTACTGATTTCTTCCAAGACTGAAAGGAACATTTGGTGATCCCCATAGGTCTGAATGAATGTAATCAAGTTTTGCCTTGGTTACATGTTTGGCTTCTCCAAAACTGAGTCGCTGAGCTTTACCTTGTACACAGTCTTCACAAAAGATCATTTCGTCGAGCTTTTCCTTTTATAGGCAGCCCTTTTGAGCTAGTATCTTTAAGGCTTTTTCTCCTGCATGTCCTAATCTGCTGTGCCAGAGTTTAGTATATTCAAGTCCAGGTGAGCTTGTACCCTTTTCAGAGGACATGTTGCAGGTGCTTGTAATCATAGCTTGTCCTTGCAGGATGTAAAGGGTATCACCCTTTTTCTAGCACCTTTCATGATGACCACACATCCTTTAACAATCTTTAGTATCCCATTCGATCCCTTGAATTCACATCCTTTCTCTTCAAGTGTTCCTAGAGAAATCAGATTCCTTCCTATATCAGGCATGTACCTTATATTATGCATAACAAAAGAAGTGCCATCGCTGTTTTCGAACCTTACTGAACCGGTCCCCTTTACATCTACACTTGAGTTGTTTGCTACTCTCACCTTTCCTCCCTGAACCTAGGAAAATATCTTTCCTTGGTGTCATATGAAATGAGCAACCTGAATCCATTACCCACTCCTCACTTTCTTGATCCTTATGACTTTGTTGAGACACATTTACTTCACAGGCTATTAAACCAGCTAGATCTTGAGCATTATCTCTCACCACATCAGCTTCTCCTTTGTCATAGGTTTGAGGTCTAGATTTGTTTCTTTCCAACCACCTATAACATTGTTTCTTAAAATGTCCCTTTTCCGCATATCCAACATATCTTCTTTCTTTCTGATGATTTCGATCTTGATCGATTATTGTTTCTGTTCTTGCCATTATATGTTATGTACTCTGTTCTTCCTCTCGCAAAATGTCCTTCAGAGCTAGATCTCATATTCTGACTTATCTTTGTTTCTTTCTCTTTAGACCTAGCGACACTAGCTACATCCTCTAGCTTAAGAACATTCCTACTATATTTCAGAGTTTCCTTTAAATGATCATACCTTCGAGGCAAGACATTCAATACAAGAACCGCTTGTACTTCTTCTGGCACTTGGATACTTAGATGACTCAGTTCTCTGACTATTTTGAGGAAGTCATATATGTTCTCGTTAATTATTCGATGCTCTTTCATCTTGAAGCCATATAGTTCGAGCTGAGCATGAACCCTATTTGGTAGAGTCTTGGGCATGTATAGAGATTCAAGTAATGCCCAAGTTTCTGCTGCGGTTTCACATTCTTCAATCTTGCGGAGGACATGATCACCAACACTTAGAAAGATTGCATTCTTGGCTTTATCGCATCTTTCGAGCCTCGCTTCTTCTTCTGCTATTTTTTTCTTGATTAGATATGGACTCTTTTCTTCTTTTTCGTCATCATATGAACTCGATGCTTGGATTTTTGGAACAAGGACGTCTTTAAGACCTGATACATAAGATAAGCGTACATCCTCCTCTTCCATAATGAGAAATCGCCATCGCCGTCGAACTTTTCGATATTAACTTTTGCGCTCGTCATTCTCAGAATCGATCTTGAATTGATCGTTCCTTAATCCTTCTTCCTTAGGTTCTGATATCAAATTGTGACGATTTTGAGCAAATTTCGAAAGAAACTGGATATGAAAAGAAAGAACTCACAAGCAAACAAAGAAGAACACGAGAAAATTGGTAACCCAGTGTTCACCGATCCTTCCGAACTTGGTAAGGCGGCTACGTCATCGGAGCTAGAAAGTTCTAGCAAGATCACTATCTTAGCCCAAAACTCAGGCTCTGGTTACAGATTACACTCAACCTCTTGGCTCTTTCTCAACCTCACTTTACCGAAACAATACAGTTCGACATAATACTTTGTTCTATGATCATCCCATTTATACCCGAGGAAGAAGATCAAAAACCCTCTAAACTAATTAGAGTAACTCTAACTAACTACCTAACCCGGTTTACATCAATAAAACATAACCCGACTTAACCGTTAGTTAAACCGAAGACTGAGAGAGACGATGAGAGATTTGAATGCAAGACACTTGAGTTCACATCTGGAAACACACTCATCACACTCGGGTGCTTTGCATTATAAAAAAAACGGAGTTAAGCTCCCAAATCAACTCAAAAGAGAAAGAGAGTTTTGAAGTACTTGAAATCGTTGCGGCTTCGTCTTCCTCAAGAGTGGCTGCAAAGCCGTTGATGTGTCTGTTGTAGGAGTAGAAGATTGCGTTTCTAGCCTTCTCATGACTGTAAGATGCATGAGGATCAGATCAAACACTAAGAATATAGGCAAGATGCACCAAAAAAAAAAAAAGACGTGAAGTCATATTGTTACCTTCCCAAAAAAATCCGAGAAATTCATGATGAGATTCAGATACGCGTTTAAGGGCTAAGGTGGAGATTTCAGGGCCAGGCGAGTGAGATCCCAAGTAAACGATGTACGACTTTTTAGTCAACTAAAAACAACAGTCTTGTTAATACACATACGTGACAATAACTTATTCTTCAAAAAGATACTTTTCTCGCAGCAAAAGCAGGGACATGAAACAGAGACACGATAATTAACAATGCAAGTAGAGTTATCGTCATAGCTTATAGCTTTGGATCTGTGCATAAGAAAATGGCGAAGAAAATAAATATAATTGTAACCATAATATTTGTATCTGAATTTAAATTATAAGAAAGCAACGGGATATACACTGGAATGAAATAGGACGAATCTTAACAGATAACAAGCCTGAACGCAAATATCATCAAGTTCCCTTCATAAAACACAGCTTTTCCCTTTTTTATTGGTAAAAACACACAGCTCTTTCTATATTTTTTGTGGTAGTTAATACATTCCATTCATCTTTCAGGTTATAATGGAGAAGAAGAAGCCATCAAAATGGCCAGTGGGACCACTAGACGTACAGTTGTAACTCTCGACGTCAAGGATTGTTTTCAAGAGATATGAAAATAGAAGACAGTGATGGTTACTAGAAGTGGAAACTTAAGGAGAAGGAGATTGCCAAATAGTCAAATAACACATGAGAACTATGTAGCTCTCTTTAAGTAGGGCATTAATGTCCATGGGGTTCATCATCTTGATAAGCTAAGCACTCCTTTGCTTGGTTCTGGAAACTTTTGAAAGCCCTTCTTTTCTCAGAAAACAAGCATCTTTAAAGTTTTTCTCTACATCTACAAGATATGGCAAAGGTACAAGATCATTTCTTTTTCTTCTTTTTTTCCTATTTGATCAAAACATATATATGCAGCACTTGATTTTTAAGACGAGTTTGGCACTGTAATCAGCAAATCATGGTGCTGAAGGTGCGTATGAGGTGTGAAAAGTGCAGGACCAAAGCATTCAAGATTGTAACAGGAACATACGGTAATTTAAACAAACAAAACAACACAAAAATAAAATCACAAAAACAAAGGCGTAATGAAAAAGTAACATACGTTTTCAGGAGTTACAGCCGTGCGGGTGGAGGGAGAAGAACAAGAGAAGCTTGTGGTGGAAGGGCATCGAGTGGAAGTGGCTGAGCTTGTCCAAACTCTTAAGAAGAAAGTAGGCTCCACCGAGATCCTCCATGTTTCCGATCTCTAAGCTCTTTTACACATCACTGCCCCAATTTTTAGTCCTCTTCTGGTTTCAAGATGATGTGTTCTTGGAGCAACATTTGACATGTTTTCTATCGCATTGGTATTTCCAGTTTCTAGTTTTTGGACATTGCATCTATTGAAAATCACTAGATTTCAGTTTGCTATATGTTGTTGAATGAACTTTTTGCACGATGAAAATGACAAAAGTTGCTGTCCTTCATGATTTAAGAACATTCCATAAAATGTTGTTGTCACAGCATTAGATCATGTACAATACCGACCTTAATTAGATGCATTTTCATGCCCAAAAACCCCTGACCAACCAAAACATCTTTACTACTACGGTTAACCAGCTTGGATCTAGATTCATCAATGCAGTTTATTCATTATCTAGCAATTACTTCCTTAAGCCGATCTTTTGAGCTTGGATAGCTTCGTCAATGCCTCTTTTAAGGGCTCACTGATCTTGTCTTTTCTCCCCTGGATAAATCCACAAAGCAAACAAACAAAAAAACTCATATTGGCTTTTCATAGGAATTCGAGATGAAAACTACAAAATATACACAAAAAGTATAAGAACCGAGCCTCAGATCCTGATGGCACTAATGCATACCTTCATGGATGGAACAAAGGCCAAAACTTCATCAATGCTTTCTGGGCAGACGTTGGCAATCACACACATCTACACATAACAACATAAAAAATTAGAAGGTGGTTAGGGTTTGTTGTCTGAATTGAAGCTCTTTGGTTAAGTTCAATACCTCGCTTTCAGAGACACCATGGTTTTTCAGAGGCCTGATATCATACTCGTTAAGTTATATACACAGAATACAATCACATAAAAAAGGCATTAATCTGCATCAAAGATCAATGAAGACAGCTAAAAAGGATACTCAAGGATCTGTCTGACAGACTGAGAATTCGTGTAGCAATGACCATATTTCACATACTCCAGTCCTCTGTCGAACGACCTGAAAAAAAACTACACGTTAGTGAATCCAAGACCTTTCCCGCACGGAAATAGAACACAATGTCGTGAATGTTACTTACACAGGAATCTTTATGCTAGGATCTTCAGATAGCACAGTAATTTGTTCCTTGATGCCTTGTAGGATCTCAAAAGCTTCACAATCCATCAAGCACTTTGCATTCTCCGGAAGCTCTGCAAACACCATCACACAAATCAACACATATATTATCATGCACCAACGAGAACGAAGATAACGCAGAGCACAGAAGGGCTTTGATAGAGAAAGTAGCAGATGTACAAACCCTTTTCAGTCTTAAGCTCAAGCGGCTGAGATTCTTTGGACATAGTACTTTTCTTAGCCTTGGTTCCCTTCCCACCTTGAGTCAAAGAAGGCCCGTTTAGGCAAACGAGACAGAATGTGAACAGCCAAGGGTGTCAAAAGACTGTAAGCACAGCAACCAAAGAAGAAAGCTGATACCTTTAGCAAAAGAACCTTGAATTTGGTCATCAGATTCTTGGAGAAACTTATAGTTGGATTCCCGTGGGCCTAGCACGAACACAGAAGATGAACATTTTATAAATATCACACGAAAAGTTGGGAACTTTATTTGGAATGAAGCGAGGTGAAAGAAAAAAGAAAACCTGGAGGATCAAACTGGACTTTCCTTGTCTTCTTGGACTTGGTAGAGTTATCGTCCTTGCCGGATCCTACACCAAGAACCCCTCAAAACCGAGTCTAAGACAATGTCGACAAAGAAGTAAAAAAGTCTGATGAAAGTGGTTTAGAAATACGAAACCATATTTGGATGGAGCGGACTTGAGAGAAGATTTGAACCCTTTTCCTCCTTTCTCCGACATGACCACTGCCAATTGAGATGAAGCGAAGAGGAGGAGAGTGTCAGCGTCAAACGGCGGAGATGGCAAGTCAGGAATGGCTCACTATATTTTACTTTGGACGGAGTACTAAATGGGCCTTAAACCCGGCTTTTACACTTTCAAACTAGGCCCAAATTGAAACTCTACGCGAGCCAGATCTTGAGATAAAAAAAAGCATGACATCTAAGACGAGAAAAAAGCATTTAATAACACACTAAGCGACTATAATTTGATCGCTTTCGAAGAGGTTTAGGCAGAGCATCAACATAATCACAAAACTCTGCTCTTTTCAATACAGACAACAGTCAGCTATTTACGACGTAAGAAGAATAACGAATCTTTGAGCTTGAGGTTGAGCTTGAGCTTCACCTCCATTCGCACTCGTTCATTTGGCTGCTTGTGTGGACAAAATCAACCATTTCAAGCTGGAACGAGTTACTCCGAGCCTCCATTTTCAGATTATGGATATTACTTTTGGCCTTCCATTTCCAGACCAAAGGTTTATATATTATGCTACTTGCTGCTGTTGTCTGCTGCCATATTCCTTTTCCAAGAATCCAAATATCATCTTCAGCCGATCCTGCAGATTTACCAGGATGTTCTTTGTCACCCTTTTCTGATGTCTACTGCTCTTTAGCCATTCAATCCCAAAGTATACTCGCACATATGTTGTCTTTGGTCTTGACGCCACTTCTTCCATCTGGTATCTAAGATGGAGATTGAAATAGTCTCCTAACGGAACTCCATGGAGAGTCATGACCTCTTCGACAAGCCACCCATTCTTATCTGGCAAAAGGGACTTTTGCTGTGTACTGGTTACTTCTCCTCTATAACGTGATATCCGCTTATCTCTGTAGTATGTCTGCCTCTCATACACATCAGCCTTCTCTGACTCCCATGGGCCGCATGAATAGCTCTGGCAACCCGATCTCTCCATAGCCTTTCGATTCACTTCACCCCCACCAAACAACTCCATAAAGAAACTTACCTAGAGTTATCAGAATCAATGCATGAGACAATATTCAAAACTCAAATACATTCTTGCCAAAACCTTTATAGCTCCATGTAGCACATTACAGTGAAAGGGAATAACTCACCGGAACAGAGAGAGTCAAAGAGTAGACCTCGGAGAATCGGACGTCATCAATACCCAAGAACAAACCACTCTCTTCACTTTGGAGTTTCTGCTCTGATTCCTCTTCAACAGCTTGCACTTTCTGCTCTGGGGTCAAGGATTTTGCTTTCCACAGAGCCATTATTGTCCTATAAACACAAGACGAGTCCAACGTCTATATCTTATCATAATAGTTGTTCATGTGTCTAAAAAACAGGAACTACAGGTGTTAATTTTTACGGTCGTCAATAGCCATCCACGTCCGAACATGTCTACAAAAGAAGTGATACTACAGGAATGTACCGATTTTCATATTAAAAAGAGAACATGGGCATATATCCAAGTCATGCTAAGCATATTGGTTGGACACAGAAAAATCTAGGACGTTGATATGAGTGAGTAAAGCTAATACTAAGAAATAAACCATCAGGGAAAGAGGACTCGTCACTTACTTTTGTGCCACATTGAAAGACACAAATGAATGGAAATGGAACTTAAGCCTGCCTTCCTCATCATGTGTTTTTGCGCCTATCCGCGCGTCCATTCCTCTACCTGGTCTGAGAGTCATGACGACAATGGGACTCCCCATTGAAGCAAGTGTGGGAGGAAGCACTTGAATATCTTCGATATCTTCCCACAGGAAAAAGAACTTTGTTTTGTTACCAAAAAGGCTTGCATAAAAGCCAACAATTCTTGCAGACAGGAAAAGACGACCCTGCAGAAACAACACTAAATTAATTGTACTCTACATTGCTAAAAAGAGGCTGGTGAAAGAGGATGCAGTTGAATACTAAAAAAAAGAGTGATGAACATCAAGATCTCGTCACCTGCAAAGGCATTTTCCGCTTTAAGTGACATGTAAAGTCGTTGATCAGAAATTCTTCTTGTGGGAGACCAAAAAGCTTCTGAAAAGCTGAATTTGTTTGAGGAGACCGCACATTAATCTGAAATATCCATTCGAAAGATAAGAACGTGCACCAACAATAGTAGATTAAATGTTGATTCAAAGAAAAAGTAGTAGCAACCTACCTTCTTGCCCACCTCTTTCTCCATCTTATTTAAATAGTCTCTAACAACATCTCCACCTCCTGTATGATCCAAGAAAATCCTCAAGTGCAGTTTGGATTGACAAGCCTGAGCCAGCTTCCCTTGAAGTGGAATCCACACATCAGCTAGATCAGATATATTAGATCTCACAAAGTTGATCTCAGCATGTCCCAGTGAAACAGCCTCGTCAAAAGGTCCATCAAAATCGTAAACTTCAACATTCAGTACAGAAGGAGGATCAGCCATCGCATCAAATTCAAAAATTTCTGCACAAACAAGATTCAAGCAACAAGTGGACAGACGTCAGTTTGAGGACCAGACCCATGCTACCACCAATATAACTAGACATAGGTAAACCATAGAGCAACCATTTACCATTCCACTGAGGATGAGATTTCTGGAACTTGATGGAGCTGGTTCTCGTCTTCCCATTGGAAGTAAATACGATATACGGATCACAATGACCGCTTGGATCTACAGCTGCTAGGTCGACCCCCTCAATTAGAGCAACAGTTAGCAACCAACCATCTCCATGAGCTTTGATGCCATGATCACTGCCTATAATTAAAATAGACAGTTAATGATTAGTCACATGCACACAGAAGCTACCAATGAGAGGTCACAGGAATAATATAAATGGTCGAGGATATTACCTTTCTGTTTTCTTGCCTGCATGAAACGGGAAATCAATTGCAATACTCTTTCGCACTGAAGAACGAGAACCCCACTAACAACAAATTCCCCAACTGAATCCGGTAAATCAAGGCCATTAAACTCGAGCCCTTGGATTGCACTAGGTAAGGAAAACATAATATGGACAAATACATATACACCAATCAAGAAAGTGGATAATACAGTGAAATTGGCGAAATATTGTATTGCCAATTTCCAGTCTGATTGGGGTTCAGCTTGCAAGGAAGAGAGAGCTTGCTCCTTGTTCAGCCCAATGTCCTTGGAATCCACAGGTTTTACATTTTGAGCCAACAAGTTGGCATACTGTTCGAAGCTGTCTTTTAGACCTTGCCGGGCTCCATTCTCTATCATACCTTTCATCATGGTGCTCTGGAGAAAATTCAACCTCCACGAAATTACCAAACGGGAACATTGTTCCCCAGAAGGCAGCTCAGGCCCAGGAGAGATGCAGTAAAGCACTTCAACCTTGAAGGTACTTCCGAATGGGACATCTGGAGTTGTAACAATTGCTAACATAGAGTAAACCTCTCCGTCGGCTTTGAGATATGCCTGCTCCTCTGTGCCTTTGACAGCCTTAATAAGTTTAGTTGGAGCCTTTAGGTAACTCACAACCCGCTTAACACTCTCGCCTTCATTTTCAAGTTTCCATGGTCCTATCTGAACTTCAGTGGTCCCTTGCAATTCAGTCAATGATGCATAGAAAGTCGAATCGGATGCGAAAAGCAGAATGTTAAGGTCTGATGGGGTAATCATAAACAACTGGTCAACAAGGATCCCACCAGGTAGATTACTAGGAGGTTCATTTCCCTGATCTCTCGACTCCATAGCTTTCATTACTTCCTCAAAGGAAGCAGGAGATGACTCATCTTCAGACAGCTCATGGAAAAAGATTGATCTAGAGGTCTCTGATGGGTCAGACGCGTCCATGCATCTACTAATCGCTTGTGTAGGCGTGGCCGCATCAGCATTCTTCTGAAAAATCTGAGCGATTCGACCAGCAAAGGTTTTCTGCGAATCCTTGGAAGATGAAGCATCTTCGGATCTACAAGGAGAAGCACAAGTGGAAGGATCAGCAGGAGACTCCAGTCCCAACTCAGGATGCCTCGAAGCAGAGACGTGATCACCATTAGAACTTGGATCAAGAACCGAGTTCTTCTGACTGAAACATATCCCCAGAAGTATCTCACCTGGACACAAGATGATCAAAATGAAAATGAAAATTCCAAACTTTGCCTAAATGCGATATCTAGAGATAGTCAAAGTACATACAAAGAGATAGGAAAGGAGGGAGGGGCTTTACCACAATCCTTTTTGGAACCTTTTTTCTTTGGGAGAAGAGGATACCAAACACTGCCAAGAGATTGATTCTCCGCATCGAAGACTTGGGAAACGGGAACTCTAACCTGCCCGACGAAGTCATCGTTGAAGTACTTATCCTCGTCAAGAACAGAGATGACGAGTTCTTCATTCAAATCGTCGACGCCGAAGCTGAAATCATCAGCCCATTTGGGGTTCAAGTTCTTTTTCACTACTTTGGTCCGTGACCTCTGTTTGCCAAGCTGCAATCTAACGTATGGATCGCTGAAGCCATTGAGATCCATGGCCGGCAGATTCCTCGCTTCTAAGACTCGGACCTGAAGCTTCATCTCTCCTCTCTCCCGCCCACGGATTCACACAAATGAAATCGACGAAGGAAAGAAGAATGGATCCCAAGTTCCCAGAAAAACCCAAATGGGGGAAGAGAAGAAAAACTCGAAATGGGAAGGAATAATCGAGCAGAGTTTGGAAAGGGATGATCTTTACGAGAAAGGGTCCGCCATCAATCAGTGACAGGTTTCGAGAACGGATAAAAAAAGATCACAAACAACAAATCAAATAAGAAAAACTAATTGATGATTACGCAAAGTCCTTGAATCAATCTATGGCGGTTGAGGCATTAGAGAGATAATATGATTATGTCGCCTGAGACTTATTATTCAATTCCACGTCAGGGTTGAGGAGGAAGACCTTTTCCATTTCAGTCTCACGTACGGAACCGTAAAGCCTTTTCTCACAGTATTTTATTCTTCCCATAATAATTTTGAATTACATTTTCATCTCGCCGATGAAAAGTAGCTCCGGTGATAATATTCTCTTCCATTTACATTTTATTCCGATTCCGGTGGCTCTATCTCTCTCTTTCTCTCTCTCTCTTTTTGGTATTTACTACTGAGTAGTCTTTTGATCTAAACAGGTTTCCTCTTTCGGATAATTCGATTGATGAACTTAATAAGATAAGGCCGATCACATATTGGACTTTTAAAATGGCCCAATATGCTTATGGACCCCCAGAAATTGTAAGGACATGAATCTAATAATCATACAAGTCGCAACTCCTTCACATTTTGAACTTGGTTGTTGCATCTTCTCGAATTTACGAATGGAAATACACAATCCTGCTACACCAACTTATATGAGAAGACAAGTGCGTTTTGATTGTAAACTCAGCTAAAAACTAAGGGTTTATTTGATAATACATTCTCAAGCTAAGCAAAACTGTCGTATCGTCATGTGAGAAGTGACGAGTAAAACCACGACGACTCCGTCCGACTCGCTTATTTTCGTGTCTAAATGTAAACCATATTGATATACTCGTGTGAAGCTTCAAAGACAGGTTTATAGAAGATTGTCAACAACAAAAGCAGACGATTCATACAACATGACTCGACGATTATTATAGTGGACTTATATATTTGACTACATATTTGTGACGGAGTTTTGCTTGTTTTCTAATTATTATTTCCCTTCTACCTCTCAAGTCTCGCCAATTATGCAACGTCGGTTCTAACAAACTTGGAAACAACCGTCGCCTCCAATATCTTCAAGGCTTCTTCACTCGTCACTGACCTCGGCGTCTTGTACTGACTCACAACCTTAATCTCAAGTGGGCCAATGTTCTTATGATTCTTTCGTCCTTTTCTGTACATGATGCTTATGCTCTGATCCTGTTCCTTGCTGCACTAGCTTCTTGGGGTCTGTACTGGATCTGATTTTCTCTTCTCCTCTTTTACTTCCTCCCTCACATACGCTCTTAGCTTTCCCTATAGAAGTTGTTTCAGATGGGCCTAGGTGAAGCTTGTGCATCATGCTGTGTTCATCCGAGGGCGTTTCTTTACCTCTTGAGACGAGAATCTGGCTCGCTGATTGACTTAATGCTACCTTGGAACTGCTCTCTTGGTCGAAAAAGAGGGCTTGGACGACCGTTTTTAATGGCATCCTCTCGTTTTTCACAGCATGTGCACGTACCTCTGCAGACAATTTCTGGCAGTCAAGACTTCTGCGTAGTCGTTTTTTCTCTTCTTTGCTTATCTCTGGATGCACCTGCAATTTTACCAATGTTTTTCAGTTCCAAGTACTGTATGCATTTTCTGCGCATAAAATGGATGATTGCTCAAAGTTGGCTGGTATGACTCTCAACCATACCTTGAGATATATGTTGATTGCTTTGTAAAGTCTGTCATGGCGCTCCCGTCCAATGTCGGGCACTGCCTCAGCAAGAGACACGAATTTGGGAACTGGCAAATGCACATCTTGTGCGACTGCCTGAAGATATGAGTCAATAAGCTTTGCCACCTTCCTGATTGAATGTAGCAGCTGAGTGTTACTAGAAAGATGCGCAGAAGACTGTCTTCGCCAGAGCATTAAAAAACTCTCAAGAACTGCAGCAACCAAGTCGGTATCATATCGATGGAGATGAGAGGATGACTGTGAAGGCAACAAGAGGTCTGCAAGTGTTGCCTCCTCGAGTTGCATACCAGCTTTTCTAATCAACTCAGTCTTTGTCGTGAGAGAAGCTCCTACATAACTCGCTATGCTAACAAGTCTCAGCAAGAAACCCTATGAAACCGACTCTTTATCTGCAGGAATCATATTCACAACTGTATTAACAACACGCCGATGACTTTCCAGAGTTGCTTCGTTTTCTTTAACAGAGAAATCTGAATGGCTGTTTGATTTGAAGTATGGTAACCAACGGCAGGTGTATACATGCAAAGCTTCACCGATTAGCTGAGGCAACAGCGTGAATCTTGACCTGGCTGCTGTGATAACACAGCGGAATAAGTCCAAGTCAAGGTCTGATATGTCCTCCGTCCACCAGTCTCTTGGAACAGAGTGATGCTGTCTCTTTTGGTAGCCTGTTCGGGTGTATGTATGAGACCAAGAGACCTGCAAAAACGAAAGAAAATATCAAATCAATGTGGAAGAAAATCATCTGGACTCAAAAGTTAAAAAATGTTAAACCTCTGCGGTGGGAGTGAGGATCTTCTCCACAATCAAATCTATACACTTTCTGATGATTCCAAGATTCTCTCACCATTCTGGCAATTTGGTTGTGGACTGCAAAGTGACGATGGAGTCCTTCCAGCCTTGGAGGACGCAGGAGTGGAAAAAAGATTCAAGCTTTGGAAACAGATTTCCTTTTTCAACAGAATCAGACATCCGAAGAAACTTGGAAGCTCAGAGGGGCATTGCCAAGGTTATGAGCACCGAGGTTGATGGTGATGCCATAGCAGAACTTTGCACACAGCTCAAACGCATCGGCTCCTCCAGGTATGTCATTCAGCTCTATGGTAACACTATCAGACTCCTCCGAATCAGTGCAAAGCCTTCGCAAAAGCCCACATTTTGGAACAAGAGAAGACTGAAAACAAAGATGGAATCCACTGAATAACATATATGATACAAGTGTGTGTTGCTACGAGGATAAAAGATAATCCAAACATACTCTGTGAAGATGATAAGTGGTGGTGTTGATTCTAATAACGAGATCGTTGGGTGTGTCGGTTATCAAAATCTTGCAGTGTAAATATATTTGATCAGAGAGATGTGATTTGGGGGATTTAGTGGCAGAGAGATGGAAGAACAACCTTGAGGCATCTTGAGTGTAGAAAGTGTCAGGCTTTGTCCCGATTTTCATGAACTTCATCTTAGACTTCTCTGCGTTCAAGAGGAACATATGATGAGAAAGTGATCAAAACTTTAGGTAAAAGGAGAATAAAAAGGAAGAGAATTAAATATTCGAACCAAATTTTATCATCTGTATTGCTAAATGAGAAAATCACAACTGTAGTTTATGTATGATACAATTCTGAAAACCACAAGAAGGAAAAAAGGAAAAACAAAAGATAAAGCAAAAAGATGATCGATTTACTATAAGACTGGTGTGCTCAAAGGTTGATGATATGTGAAAGGAGGAAGAAGGAGAAGAGATAAAGAGATGGCGAAAGCAATAAAGAGATAGAGAGAGATGTGAAAGTGGTAATGATCAAATTGTCAAAAAATTGTTTAATGAGATTAAATCCCAAGAAAGAGAAAGAGAGAGTTGAAAGGTAAACAAGGGTCCCGGCGTCGTCACTTGTTGTTCCCCGCATGGACTAACTCTTAAAATGGTGTCTGACTATGTATTTTTTATTCATGTTCATTCTGGTTTGAAAAAATCAACACCAGATAAAATTGGCACACATACACATATAGGTATAAAGCTAGTAGCTACAAGTTGGAGTATGCTACTCTGTGGTCTCATTCCGAGTTAAGATGAAAATTAAGAAGAAGACGAATTCAGATAGTATTAAAGGGTTGAGGCGGGCAAGTGAATCAAGAAAGTATCCACAACACACAAAAATTAAAAAGCTGGACACAAGTGTCCTTCATGCATTCCATCTTTTGCACAAGGAAAACAACTTCTCACCAAACAGAAATAAAGTGAAACACAAAAGTGGATATTCCACCTTACCCTACTACAATTACAAGTGTGATTACTCTTATTATAAATACAATGGACCACACTAAGAGTAGGAGTAAAAATTTGGATAGGCTTAATTCAAAAGAGAGTTATAATCAAAGGGAACTTTGATGAAGCACATTTATCTTCTTTCTTCTTCATAATATTTGTCATAAAGCCAATCCCAAAGCAAAGATGCATGGATCCCCCAGATCATACATTCCCTCTTCAGTCACAACTTTAAAGCATCAGAGCCAAATTACCATTTGTACAAGTGTTTTACTTGTCCATTTTCTCTGTGGAATCTCTGTTGTTGTGGGGGAGGAAGTCAATCCACATCATTAGTGTGCTATTTTAATAATGCAAAAAGGCAAAAAGTGAATCAAGACTGGGAGGAGAGGTATTTGAGTGCAAATGTCCTCTTCTGATGGAATTTTACTGCCTTGAGGAGATAACTGTAAGTCACTAATGGTCAAATCCACTGCACTCCATTTTCTCTGGCCCTACTCTCTAAGTCTCCACACTATTTGTAATGACCATCTATCTCTTGTTAAGACCCAACTAGAATGACCAGGCTCAGGCTCGTATCCAAATTTCAGGGTTCTTACTTATAACACAAGACAATGAGCCTGGGCTTAGAGCTCTATTTGCTTGCTTTCTTGCTGCCATAGCAAAGACAAAGAGGGAAACAACATTACCAATTGCCCTGGAACGGGATGTAGACATTAGAGGAGAAGAAGAAGTGTAGCTTAAATCTCGTGTTCAGTCACCAAAAAGATCGTCGTTATCATCATCTTCTTCATCAACCCCTCCACGTTTAGTTTCTTCTTTCTCTTTGGCTGCTGGTTCACTCACAGAAGCCCATGACTTACCAACGACCTTGGTAAGTGAATCACCACCGTAAAGATCATCATAAATCCCTCGTTTTGGACCTCCTTTTAACTTCTTCATTGCTTCCTGGAGTCTATCAGTCACACCTCTGTTTCCTGTAAAAGCTTTCTCTTCCTTCCCTTTGCCTTTGGGTATCAGTGTCACTTGCACCAGTGATTCATATTTCCCAACAAGGCTCCCTTCTTTGACACCTATCCGACCAGGCTCTGTTTCCACGTCTGCTCCATCTGATATCCCAACAACCTCAGCAAGCTCTCCTCCTAGTTGATCCCTGAAGGTCACTCGTACTTTCTTCATCCTCTTACCCACCCCACCTTCTGATTCAGCCTTCTCTTTCCTTTTGCCTAACACACAACCCGATTCTCCATTGCTTAAACCATATCGATTGAGCAACGTATTGTATGCAACAACAGCTTCCTCGTCAGAAGCATCAGGAGCCGGTGGAAGCTTAATATCAGCTAGAGGAGGGCGAGTAAAGAGAGCCTCACTGTTCTTTCTCAGAATGTAGATTCTTGTGGAGGCAGCAAATCGTAAGGACTGACCAACTTCAAGCTCTACAGGAGTATCTTTCGTCAATCTCTCATTTGCAACGAAGGTACCATGAGCTGATCCCAAGTCAATCACAAAGATGCTGCAAGAAAAAAACAAGACTTCTTATAATGGTGTTTATAGATTGGCCGAAGCAAGCCCGCAAGAAAGAGATGAAAAGCCAATCACAAACCTGCCGTTCTTGTGGGGAACGACGGCGGCGTGCTGGCGCGAAACAGAATGATGATCAAGCACAAAATCACAAGTCTGATGCTGCCTCCCGAAAATATGTCTCCGTCTATCAAGATGAATCCGATCAAGGATCTGGCCGTCTTTTACAACCTCCAGAGAATAGACGCCGGCACGAGGCTCAATCGCCCAATCTGGGGGATGCCAACTTGACTGACTCGCCCCAATCTGAGTTTGCGCCGCCGATGGCAATGACGCCGCCTCCGGGGAAAAATGTTGAACCACTGGCTTCGCTGGAGGATTTGCAGACACCGAGAAGGGTTCCGAAGTTTGAGACTTCTTAAACCTGTCAAGACCCGATCTTCCATACATTCTTCTCTCTGCAACTCGCATCTAAAGCAGCACTCTTTACCTCCTTCACATGATCCCCCAAACACAAAGGATGGAACAGACGAGGGTTTCACTTTCTCCAGTCCCAAAGATCTATTCAGAAAATTAATTTGTGAACTCAGTCCCTACACTTTTTGTATTCTCCCATATACGACCCACAGTTTCTTAAATTTGTTCTGGGAAGTTTTTGTTTTAAAACGCAAAATTAGGACTAGATAGAATCGAACTCGTGTAGTGTAGTGTACCATACAAAAGTAGCTGGCTAGCATTTTCAATATCTAAGCGACAGATGGACCTGGTCTGGTTGGAAAATTTTTATTGTGACAGTAAACTAAATCATTAATATCATCTGTATATTCAATACATATTGAAACTATGGCAATGGAGATTACATACAACCACAGTCTCAACAGAGACTCTTATTGCAGCAACTACCTCGGATGATGCAAATAGATATTTCTTTGTCTACGATACTCTGGCTACTACAAATGTTTAGGCTAAAAACCATCCCATCTCAATTTCTATTAAAGCTGAACAAGCAACTACAACACTAGCCTTAACTAAGACTGCCGTTGCAAAGACCATCTCTGCTCCCAGCATCACAAAAACTCAATTGTCTTTTTGGTAATTGTCCTCATACACTAACTTTCTCAATTTTTTCCCTTACAGATTCATTGGAAAATGAAACTTTGCAGATGAATGCCTTTGATAGCAATCAATTTGTTGTCTTACATTCCGGAGTTTATTAAGGCTATGAGGTGGGTGATTCATCCATTGATAAGATTCGAGTGAGAAGACCAACAAAACTTACACAAAAAGGTCCAAGAAATGGAATAGACCACTGTGGCCATGGTGGTCGAGGTGAACATAAAACATTCTCTACCTCATTTTCTTTCTCTATTTCCTTCTATTATGTTTGTTCACTACTATTCTCTTTTGAGTAATTATCTAAAACTATATGACACATCAAAGCCATATCTTTGTAATTTCTATTCCTGCATTTTAACTGAAAACTTTTTAGAAGAAAAAAACACTTTATGTTAACACATGAAATGGTGAAAATATACAATTCCACATTTTTTCTTGGCACATTCTACTGTTTATTTTTCCAATGCTATCAGTAATTTATTTTAAAAAACACTTAATATACACAGACTGTAGATTAATGGAGTACAATTTTTTTTTTTTTTATCAAGATTGTAAAATGAATAAAAACCAATTGTAAACATTAAAAAAACCCTTCATATTTATGTAGTTTGTCGAGTTTTTTTGGGATTTTTTTTATTTCATATAAAGTTGTTGTATCTTTGTAATTATAAGTTCTTTTGCTTTTTTCTAAAATTTTAAATAATTGTTGTAGCATTCATAAATTTAGGAAAAGGTCTAATATTTTTTAAATGACACGAAAAATTTAAAATAAATAAAAGTGGAAATGATAACTTTAGTTTAAGAAAATGAAGAGCACTTAACAGAATTACACAAATCACCAATGAAGAATAAGACAACAGGAAATTAGATGGCTTAGACTACTTCTGCCTCTTGTAGATCTTAGCCAAGAAGGATTTTAGCACTGCTTGGATTGCTTTACTTTGGTGAGCCTCAATCACTCCAATCAGCTTCTCATAGCTTTTGCTCTCATACTCCATGAACACTCCCTATCATGCTCACACACATCAAACCAGATCCAATTAGCAGAGCACAGCATATGTTAGTTGTGTATTATATCATATCTCTAAGGTTCCACTAGTTCAAACCTCAAGGTCAAGCTCTTTGTAGAGATCCTTCACTTTAGCAACGTTTGATTGGTCGGGTTTACCGTAGTTCTCCTAGGATATCAGAACAAAACCTCTCTCAGGTTCCAAACACGATACAGACCTTTTGAAAAAAATTATAAGGTTCTTACATATAATATCTCAGTTTGTTCTTTGCTGCAGCGTTCCAATGCCTTAACCACCAACCAGGAGCATTTGAAGTCTTCTATATCCGTTCCTATCTGCATTATCAAACATTCCAATGTGCTTGCATCAAGTGAGCACATTAATACAGTTAGACAAGTCTAAAAAACCAAGCGTTTGCAGGAGTTAAAACCTTGCCAAGTGTCTCGGGATCAGCAAAACAATCCAGATAATCATCCTACACATAAACAACGAATATCAACTTCCTGACATTAGCCTACCAAATAGCTCTCATGAATACTTAGCAGCAAACTACCTGCACTTGGAAGTAGATTCCCATGTCAACAAGAACATTCTTCACATCAATATGGTTTTCCAAATTTTCGCCCGCCATAAGTAACGCACAAGCAACCTAAGGATAAATGCAAAGCTCGTTACAGAAGATCCAATATATTTCTAACCTACTGTTGCAATGATGGAAATGCATAGCACAATGAAAATAAAATGGTTGCTCTTTACAGCGAAGCCATGTATGAGAATCCATACTCACAGGGAGATAAAATGAGTAATAAGCGGTTTTGTATTGGACAATACGCCGGTGGCTGCATGTTGAAACCATTTAATAAATCAGAAAACTGCCTTTCATTTCATCATTCATTAGAACAAACCGTATTCAAGTATTTTGAAATACCCACACTTGACTCACATTGGCAATGAGTACTTGGCCAAATCCTTTTCGCCTTCGAAGGTGGTGATCAGATCTATCATCTGGCCGCAAGCTGTTTGCATTTCTACCTAAACAGAACAAAAGGAATAGACTAGGATAATAATTACCAATGCTTCAGCTATGTAAAAAGAGTGTATACTATAGTTCTTGCCAAGAAAAAAATCAGATTACCTCATTAAACAGATCAACGAGGTCAACATAGTAAGGCTTTCCCCGGAAGTGCTTCTTGAGAATCCTGTGGATGTGATTGCGAAGTAAAATCCCGTCGTTGATGGCAACCATACCAACCTGAAACATTTGAGTTAGAGGACTCTCTAGTGGTCTTGAATGTTGTAGATTGAGAGAATATATGATAGGAGAGAAACCTGAGGAACTCTGAACCAGCAAGGTTGGCCACGGCGGGTGACAGAGTTATCCATAATGTCATCGAGCACAAGGAAATAAGCTTGAAGCTGCGAAGATGATGAACAGAGGGAGAGAAACAATGACAAGAGAGAGAGAGAGAGAGAGACGGAAGAGGGTATCTGTAATCTATATAGAAATTAGAGATTGAAAAATGTGAACTTTGCATACCCATTCGATGCACCAACCGAGAGCACAAGAGAGGAAAATCTCTTCCTCGGTCAAATCTTTGCCTTCCTTCAAAAGTTTGAAGCTGTCCACGACGGAGAGACCCCGATTAAGCTTCCCTGGAGAAGAGGTGTCAGTATTAGAGAAAAGTGATGGTTAGGATTGATGAAATGCGAGAGACAGAGAGGCTCTCACCTCCAGGTACATTGTAATCCAGCATCTGCAAAGAAAGAGAGAATCAACATTTTCATACCAATTAAGATAGAAGGAGAATCGAGAAGCGATATGGATCGGATAGGATCTGAGATCCTAAGGGATTGGGAAGGGAAAAAGTACCCGTTCAACCCAGAGACGGGATTCATCGGTGAATTCGAAGGAAGGGTCATGAAGGAGGTCGGACTTGAGGACGGAATAAACGTTGAGAAAGGTTGACTTGAGATCCGCCATTGATAGCTGATGATGAGAAGAGGATGAAAGCTGCGTACTTTGGATACGACGATAGAGACTGCCCACACGCCTCAGATGCAAATGCACAGCCTTTATTGCAATTCCCAGATTCCTACAACAACCACTCACACTCATTCCGCTTTCTTCCCCAAAACACCCTCCCCTCTTTTCTCGTATTTACAACTTCTGCCATCCACTTCCCAAGACATTCGGAGTTGTTCTTCCATTCCCACTTTAACACTTGTCAAGGCAAACCAAGGTGGCCAATAAGAAAAAGTCTTTTAAAAAAACTAATTAAACTAGAGGCCGAAAGAAGCCCAATAATGGTGGCCCTTTTGATGTACGACGTCGTTTTGAGACGTGCCAATTCTGTTGTGCACAGAATCTATTATCAATCAATCGGAGTCCGGAATTCTGGGAAAGAAAGTTCCCCTAGAAGACACTCTAATGGCGCCTCAGCTTCTCACCTCCACTAACTTCAAATCTCTATTTGACTCTGTCAACACTTTCCTCTTTGACTGCGATGGTATTGTTTCTGTTTTCTTACCCCCTTTTTTCATTCGAGATCCCCTTGAAGTGTGTGGCTTTTGATGATGATTCAGGTGTTATATGGAAGGGTGATACACTCATCGATGGCGTCTCTCACACTCTCGACTTACTCCGCTCTAAGGCGAATTCCCTTTCCTTTTGCCTTTACCTTTCAATCTCTCCTTTTTGCCTCTCTGATTTTGATTTATGCGCTTTTCAGGGTAAAAATGTTGTGTTTGTGACCAACAATTCGATGAAATCTAGGAGGCAATACGCTGAAAAATTCCGATCTCTGGGTCTCGCTTCCGTCACTCAGGTAATACTTAATTATCCTGACTTCTGTTCGGCTCGCAGCTCGCATTTCCTGAGTGCTTACCACATCAAAATTATGATTCCTTGGAAAGGATGAGATCTTCTCTTCGTCATTTGCGGCAGCTATGTACCTCAAAGTCAACAATTTCCCCAAGGACAAGAAGGTTCGTCTTTGACTAGCACATTGCTTAGGTGTCTCTCCCTTTGCGTATCTTTATCGTGATGTTTTTCCTCACTTTTTTTGTAGGTTTATGTGATTGGTGGAGAGGGCGTTCTTGAAGAGCTGCAGATTGCCGGTTTCACTGCTCTTGGTGGTCCTGTAAGTACTCTATTTTTCGACTGTTTTATTCTCTAGGATCAGCAACTTCAAGAATTGTTATGTATTTGCTGCTCAAGATACTATCCGCTTAGTAGGCTGTATACGTTTGGATAGGGTCATGTTTTGTCACTTTGTGAACTCATATGCTTGTAGATTATATTAGATCCTTATTACCCATGGGTGTTTAGGATAAAAAAAAGGAAAAAAACTTTGCATTCCTCTGTTTATTATGAACAAGTATTTGCTTCCATGCAGGAAGACGGTGAAAAGAAGGCACAATGGAAATCAAACTGTCTCTTTGAACATGATAAAAACGTAATGTGCCATAATATCTTGATCCTCTCTCTCTAGAATCTTGCGTTTTCTTCTTTTTAGCTCAAGTTTCTAATGTATGTTTCTTCATGACTTCCTATGCCAGGTGGGAGCAGTTGTGGTCGGACTAGACCCCAACATAAACTACTATAAGCTTCAGTAAGACGGGATAACTGTTGCATGCAAGTGTCTAAATTGAGTTTCTGTGAGTTTGCCCTAACACAATAACCGAAATGGGCAGGTATGGGACCCTCTGCGTACGCGAGAATCCTGGATGTCTTTTCATTGCGACCAACCGTGATGCAGTAGGACATATGACGGATCTGCAAGAGTGGCCTGGTATGGTCATTAGACTCTTAAGGCTACATTGCCCAAAATAGCAGCTCGGTTGTCGTATCATCCAATTTTTGTACTCGTAATTCTAGGAGCTGGTTGTATGGTTGCTGCGATGTGTGGTTCAACTGAAAGAGAACCAATAGTTGTCGGGAAACCATCTACTTTCATGATGGATTTTTTGCTACAGAAGTATGTGGACATGAAAGCGAACCCTGTCTCATTTTATAGTGTGCAGTATATGGTGTGTGATAAAGAAGTGTCTTTCCTTGTGTTGCAGATTTGGAACAGAAACGTCAAGAATGTGCATGGTGGGTGATAGGCTAGATACGGATATCTTGTTTGGGCAGAACGCTGGCTGCAAAACTCTCCTCGTCCTTACAGGTCATTACTATTGACTGGATGATTCTCTTTTGAGTTTTCTAAGCCAAAACAAGTCAATGACGATGTGGACAATGTTTTAGTGAACTGACAGTGATTTGGCTTGTCTCTTTTATTCTTATATAAAAAAAACAGGGGTGACAAGTGAATCAAATCTCCTAGAAGAGGTTAACAAGATTATACCAGATTATTACACTAGCACTGTCTCTGATATCATGAAACTGATGGAGTCCCCCTAGTAAGTAAAGGGCATCATCATCTTGTTTTACCCTGAAAACAGTATTTTATGTCCTGTTATTGCGTACGGCAAAATGAAATTTCTGATTTTTTTGCTCTTTGTTAATAATCAATCTGGTGATCCATCCATCATCAGAAAACAAGGCCTGCTTCCTTTAATTAAAGGTTGAGTTGAATACATGTTTCTGAATAAGTAGATGAAGAGTTGAATGATTGAATAGCAAATAAGGTTTTTTTCCATGGAAAGTCTTAATAAAAATGACTCATGCCTCCAAAAGCACAGCCTGGTTTCATGTCACAGGGGGGTTATTCTCTATTATTATAGCCTTTTTAGACTGTTTGGTCCCGAAACATGTGATGCGTATTGGTAATAGATACTAAATTTTTTAAATGGTCATTATCGAGGAACACAGATCTCTTGAGTTTGAGATTTAAAAAGGTTCCAATCCAAACGGCATGTGATGTGATTGTCAGCGAATATTCCGCTAACTGCAAAAGTTAAACTAATGATAATGAACTGGGTTCATCCTCATTTTGTCTGTTTCTGCTGTGTTTCAGTGTCTGTAACTAAGAGTACAATTGGTAGGGGCAATTGTAATATCATCACATGATGTGATTTCTCATGTAACCAATAAGTAGTTTAAGGAAGTTGCAAAGGGCATAGGAACATAATGAGGGAAGTGAGTACAAATCCTAATTTGCTTTTGGCATGCCTTGTTTCTCTTTTTTTCCCTCAAAGTCATTAACGCTTACAAGACCTACTAACCCCAGCTCTAATTGTCTGCATCAACATAATCTATCATCATTTCCAAAACATTTGTTTTTCTCATCGGTTGAATAAACAATTTATAAGTCTTTTTTAAGAAATTTAGGAGTTAAACAATTTATGTAGACGCAAACATTTGTAACCATTCAACTTTCTTTTTCTTTCGGAATTAAATTCCTTCTCCTTCTATTTTTTGTCACACTCCTTTTTTTACTTATTTTCTTTTTGTATCCAGTACGGATATTGAAAAATTGATGCAATTAAAGCCCCTCATTTAATTTTACTAAAAAGACAAAAGCGAAGGGTATTATCTTGTAATTTAGCTTTTATTAGAGTCTTTTTTAATTTATCAAGTCTTGGCTGTGACTGGATCCTCCCTCCGGGTTCTTGTCGTGCGTATCCGGCGAGATGAGCAACACTAGTGAAGTTGAAGTGATCAAGTGCATGTACTTGTAGCCACAAGAAGCAAGCGACTACTTTTCTTGTCTCTTCTTCGAATCTTCTCTGCGTCAATCCACACCCAAGGTATCTCCTTCCTTCCTCCCCCCTTTCTTTCTAGGGTTTCTCCTAAAGTCACTTCCTTTCCTTGTTTCCAGATCTCCCTTTGCTATATTTCTCCCTCGATTTTGATTCATCTTCTTCGAGCTGCAATCACGTATCTCCCATTTGGGATCTGCTTTTTTCATTCCTTTTAAGTTCGTCAAAAAAATTCGTTTTTGTGCTTGTTGATCTCTCTTCCGGTGGACTTTATTCTTCTTCTAATTTATTCTTATGATCCGATTAGGGTTTGAAGTGAAAACTCCACTGAGCAAGATGTGCCTTTCCCGTTCGATATAGATATTCTATTTTGCGTCCGATGGCGTCCACTCGAAAGCCCAGTGGTCACGGAGCTGAAGTCGAAGCTCAGAAGCGCTTCTCTTCAAATAGTAATACTAAGTCAGCCAAAGCTGAGATAGCTGAGCCGCTGCAGTTACACAAATCAGTAACAAATCCGGCTGCTGTAGGAATTCTGGAGAGTAAACGGTTGCCTGAGTCGTTTAGGAAGCGATCTTGTGATCCTAAACCCGATTTTAGCTCCTTATCCACCGTTCTTGAGCATGTAGATTCATTGACTATGGATAGCAAGGACCAGGAAAAGAAAACATCGGGCTTTGGCAGCGTCAAAACGAGCTCTGCCTCTGCGAAAGTGAGTGATGGCACGAGCAGTCTCTGCAAGACGAGTGGAAGTGCCATTAGTGGCCGCCTTGATTTCATGGAAAGTGGCAAGAGCAGCATCTGCAGGGGAAGCACAAGCAGTGATGTGAGCGATGAGAGTAGTTGCAGCAGCTTTAGTAGCACTGTCAACAAACCCCACAAGGCCAACGACTTGAGATGGGAAGCAATCCAGGCAGTTAGGGCTCGGGATGGGGTTTTAGGTCTGAGCCATTTCAGGCTCCTCAAGAGGCTAGGCTGTGGGGACATAGGGAGTGTTTATCTCTCTGAGCTGAGCGGGACAAAGTGTTACTTTGCAATGAAGGTTATGGACAAGACATCTCTTGCCAGTCGCAAGAAGCTTCTTCGGGCTCAAACGGAAAGAGAGATTCTCCAGTCTTTGGATCACCCGTTTCTCCCTACACTCTACACTCACTTTGAGACTGAGAAATTCTCGTGCCTGGTGATGGAATTTTGTCCCGGAGGAGACTTGCATACTCTCAGGCAACGCCAGCCGGGGAAGCATTTTTCCGAGCAAGCGGTAAAGTGAGTCATCGTTCATTCTTCCTTTAGCTTTATATATTATTTTATCTCATTAAAAAGTTTTGGGTAGGTGGACAAAAGCAAACATACTGGGATCAACCCATTTACTTAATCTCTTATCTCAGCTGACTATGGGTTTTGTTTTCAATGTGTGGCAGATTTTACATAGCAGAGTCATTGCTAGCTATTGAATACCTGCACATGCTGGGGATTGTGTATCGTGATCTTAAGCCTGAAAACGTTCTAGTTCGGGAAGATGGACATATAATGCTCTCTGATTTTGACCTCTCACTCCGATGTCTTGTCAGCCCGACTCTAGTGAAATCTGCCGCCATCGAGTCAGATCCATTACGCAAAAATGTTTACTGTGTGCAGCCTTCTTGCATTGATCCCTCTTGCATCCAACCGTCTTGCACTGTCCCCACCACTTGCTTCTCTCCACGTCTTTTCTCAAGCAAATCTAAAAAGGACCGTAAATCCAAGAACGACACGGCGAATCAAGTTAGGCCATTGCCAGAGCTGGTAGCTGAACCCACCGATGCGCGTTCCATGTCATTTGTGGGCACGCACGAGTACTTGGCCCCGGAGATTATCAAAGGCGAAGGGCATGGGAGTGCAGTGGATTGGTGGACTTTTGGGATATTCCTGTACGAGCTTCTTTTTGGGAGAACGCCTTTCAAGGGCTCGGGAAACCGACAAACACTGTTCAATGTGGTGGGTCAGCCCTTGCGGTTCCCGGAAACACCCGTGGTGAGTTTTGCAGCGAGAGACCTCATCCGTGGCCTGCTCATGAAGGAACCACAGCAACGGCTGGGGTTCAAACGAGGAGCCACTGAGGTTAAGCAGCACCCATTCTTCGAAGGTGTGAACTGGGCTTTGATTCGGTGTGCTACTCCACCCGAAATCCCAAAGCCTGTTGAGCTGGAGAGGGGACCTTTGAATGTTGAAGAGGCACCATCGAGCCAGAAGACAGCAGCAGGTTTGGTTCTGAATGCTCAGAAAGGGTCTGACAACTATTTGGAATTTGATTTCTTCTAGCGTTAAGGTTAGAGATATGGTACTCTATTCTTCCTTAAAAGACCATGAGGTGAAAGATGATCAAGTGTTCTTTCTCTCTTCATAGATTGCCATGAAATTGTATGTTTGTTTTCTCTATGCATAAGTTGCTGTAGTTTATAAAGTGTTGTAACTCTTCCATAACCTTATTAGTTTTTATCAGAGTTCCGTTTTACTCCCTATATTCGACCAAACTCGAAACAACACAACAAATATATTATCTTTCATTGTCTCATTCTATCAACTGCTAGTTTTGGGCTTACTGATAAAGCAAATGCAAGCAAAAGGGTCATTGGATTGATCTTTCTTCGGCCGCTGCTCTTTTGGGGACTTGGAGGGGATTCTCTCCTTCACCGCCTCCTCCATCTTTATCTCTTTTCCTTGGCATATGACCTTAACCTCACACATTTCTGCTGCGGAGCTCCTCATTATCTTTTCAGGAACACTGTTTCCTTTTGTCGACTTTGCTTTCCTACAAGTAAGAGAAAAAGAGAAGGCTATCCATCCAGTCATCTGATAACTAAAATAATTGTCGATATCATCTTGTATATATGTAGATATATACTTTGCATTAGACTTGTCGATCCCAAGAACAAGCTTCTTAATGTTAAGAATGGTGATGAGGTCTTGTAAAGCCTTTGCCACCGAGTCACTCTCAACCAGTATTGTTTCGACCTTCACCTGTTTTTCGCTGACGCTCTCATGTGTTAAATTCACTATCTTGATCCACTCTTAATCAATACCAAGAGAGAGATGGGACCTTAGAAGCAGAGCAGGCTTGAAGGAACTTGTTCAACAGAGTTCTTCTCTTCTCCCTTTCCTGAGACGTAAAGGTTTCCAGTTGTTCTTGACTCGCTTGCTCCCTCGTCAGCCTCCCCACTACACGGAGATCACACATACACCATTGAGTTCCAACACACAGTTGAGTTAATCAAAAGATAAAAGTGGTAACAGAAGAACAATATACAGACGAGGGTAAGGGATGAAGCGAGTCTCAGGGAAGACATGAATGAGGAAAAGAAGAGTAGAAGAAGAAGTGATGAGATTGTCAAGCGCCCAACGCAATGCCTCCATGCTCGAGTCTCCTTTTCCAACTCCAACATACACGTTGTCCTCTCCGTTCATCGACACTGTTCCACTGCTTGTCCCTTCAAACTGAGTCTCTCGCACGGTCTCCAGTCCTCTCCTTCCATATTCTTCTTCTTCTTCTTCCTCTTCCTCTTCTATCTCATTGTTCCTCCGTTGCATTTTCTTCTCGTTGACTTTTTGGCTCTTCGTTTTGCCCTCTACCCCATCAAACCTACATACTTGCCTTTAATTTATATGCAATCTACATGTGTCTCTGATGACTTGATTTTTTTTTTTTTTTTGCGTGTGAGTTTTGTGAAAGCCTGAAGTATTCAAGACAATGTACCTTTTACATATCATGACGATTTCTATATACAAGGTTTATCCACACACGTAAGTGTTTGAAAAAAATTTATTTTAATTAAAATTGCGTCATCCAACCTTAGAAAATTAGTTTTTCTTGGTCAAGAATTTGAAATTCTATATGGGTCAAAGTGCTTTGCTCGTTGTTTATTGGCAACTGTTGCTCGAATATCCGAATCCAAAGCAGGAATCTTTATATCTAATAATATAAAGTCAAAACACATGACTTTGTTAGCAGTTACGAAAAAGAAGCAAACCTCATACATCAGCAGCAGCTATTGAAGTTTAATGCTTTCTCTCTAGGATTCGTTTCCATGTTTAACATTAGGCGTGAAAGGTTTCAGCCATTAAAGATCATTTTGACCCAAAGCTGGAAAGCTGGCATCTTTAGGTTATGTGCAAAGTTTGACTAATTTTGTGTTGTTTAGGCCCAAATTCAAATCTCAAGAGAAGTGACCCACCTTATTTTGTTTCTATCGGTCCATGATTCATAACTGACCTAGTTACTGAATGACCCATCTAATTTGTTTCTCTATGTCCACGTTTCAAAACTCACATTCAATGTCCAATTAACACAAAGATCGATGAAGAAAAGCAATGGAAAGAGCCAAAGACCAAAGTTGTTGTCTTTATTCTTGGCTTTTGAATTGCAAATCACAAGAAAGACTTTTTTTTGTGTGCGATAGGCATGTTTTGCCACACAAGGAAATTGACCTTTGATTAACACATAAAGCAACCCCATTCATGCTATCTCCGGCCCCTAAACTTTCTTTATAATACGCCACAAATTTTTATCTTCTTCAAAGTAATTAACCAATTGAAAAGTAATTAAAAAAACTTTCTAAAAAAGACAACGTTGAATAGTTTACTCGAAAAGAAGTAAAAAAAGAGACCAACTTTGAATACATTATCCCATCTTTTGTTCTTTCTTTTCCCAATAAAAGACAAGGCTTACCAAATCCGCTACGAATTCATCTATAGTGCCACCTCTTACCACTTGTCCAATCTCACCCCTAGAAATAAGCATTTATTATTTCAAAACTTTGAATCTTCCTCTTTTTTTTTTCTTTGGTTCATTTTCACACTAAATAGAGAAAAAATCAGACTTTAAACTCGTGCTATTGACCCTTAACCACAAGAGGTGGAAATCACATGGGATTTCGATTGATTGATTATTCAACATATCACACAGACACAGAAGAAATCTGAAGCTGCTTTTTAATTTTTGTTAGACTAAGAAATGTTGAAGGTTATGGAGCCGTCTTTATCAAAGTAGTTCTTCTCTTAAGAAGACTTAATACTTGTTTTAAATATGTATATTTTTGTTGGGGGTTGTCTGTCTGTCTCTTACCACCTCTTTGACCTTTAGTGATGGACTCAATAGTTTGGTGCAAAGTGACAAAAGGAGGAAAAAAAGGCGATCTTTGAGATTTTACTTTTTCTTTTCTTTTCTGGGCAACTCTGTCTGTTTGCAGAGGAAGTGAGCGAAAACAATGGGGATCGTTTCAGAAGAAGCCATTGATGAATTCCAGGAGCTTATAGATCAAGGTCTGACCTTTTCCTCTTACCTCTTTCTGTTTGTGCTTTGATTTTTCTAACTAGTAATTACTGAATTGGGTAAAATTCGTGCCAGTTGAGGAGCCATTGAAGAGAACATTGGAGGTATGTTCGGTTTTTGTTGGAGTATGTATGTACTGACTCTCTCTGTTCTTGGAAATGGGTCAAACCCCATTCAATAGATTCGAAATAGCAGATCACAGATGCATTAGATTCTCCCGAAATTTCTCATTGTTAAGTATGTTTATTTTGACTGGTTTTTCTGTAATAGTGGTGAGACTTGATTCTGATGAACAGAGTGAATCCTTAAGATTTTGCATCTCTAGGCGTGGCTTGAGCGAGAATTGTTTCTTTCATGCTTGACGCTTCTTAGTCTTGTTGTTTCTGAAACTGTAATCAAGTAAAAGAAACGTATTTTGTGTATCTGCAGAGTGTCCATCAGGGATACCTGAGGGAGAATTTGTGTCGTTTTCTGAAAGCACGAGATTGGAACGTATGCAAGGCTCATACAATGGTATGTCTCCCAAACACTTCATTATCTGCTTTGAGTGAGTCCACTGTCTGTCTGATTTCAGCGTTTGTGTCATTCACTTTCAGCTGGTTGAGTGTTTGCGTTGGAGGGTGGATAATGAAATTGACAGTATCCTATCCGTGAGTTATTCATTTCCTCTTTCCTTGCTCTGTGTAGAAAGCTCTGTGTTGTGTGACATTGGATATTGTATTTGGTTTTCACAGAAACCAATTGTTCCTAGTGAGTTGTATAGGGACGTACGGGATTCTCAACTCATAGGAATGTCGGGTTACACTAAAGAGGTAGCCCATGAGTCCTCATTGCCTTTTCTGATGAGAACATATCTTTTCTTTTTCTCAATTGGTGTTACCTTGATGTTTAGGGCTTGCCTGTCTTTGCTATTGGTGTTGGCCTCAGCACATTCGACAAAGCTTCGGTAAGATGCTTCACTGTTTTGTCGTAGTTTTCGTAAGATCAAGTGAGAAACAAAAAATGAATGTGCTTCTCTTCTTCCACATACAGGTTCACTACTATGTCCAATCCCACATCCAAATCAATGAATACAGAGACCGTGTATTACTAGTGAGTACATGGCAAATGGCTAAACTTTTTTTTTTTCGGTTTCTTTCTTGCTGTAATGTGAAAAACACTGTTACAGCCTTCTATGTCTAAGAAGAATGGGCGGCCAATCACCACCTGCGTGAAGGTTTTAGACATGACAGGGTTGAAACTTTCAGCCCTGAGCCAAATTAAGGTAGGATAGTCCATCTTTGTGGAGAAAGCTATATCATGAATAATGATACCGCAAGTTATAAAATAATTTATTGAATTCATTTTTCACATTATTCTTTATAACTTTTTGTGTCTGACATTTTGATGCAGATAGTGACTATCATATCGACCATCGATGATCTGAACTACCCGGAGAAGACAAACACGTACTATGTTGTGAACGCTCCATATATATTTTCCGCCTGTTGGAAGGTAAGCCTCTGCGATTCTCTTTTGTTTGCAACTCAGGGTGTTAGCTACTTAGCATGTATATGTGTGTATTTTATTTGCAAACAGGTTGTAAAACCTCTTTTACAAGAGAGGACGAGGAACAAAGTTCATGTGTTATCTGGTTGCGGAAAGGATGAATTATTGAAGGTATATATGTATATGTGCATTTGCGTCCTTATGTTCTTGGTGTATTCAATGTAGTATTTGAGAAGATTGAAATCATTTGGTTTTTAATGAGTTTTTAGATGATTTTGGGTGAATTATGGAAGTTGTTATGATTTTAATTAAAGCACTCTAAAATCCCACCTAAAACTATGAGATTTGGATTTTTCTGTTTTTAATTAAGAAACTCCACCCAAACATTTTAAAACCACCACAAATATTCTAAACTTTACTACTTAAAATGTTTCCAATAACAATACATTTTAAAGTACATTTTAAAATCACAAGTTCATGTTTGAATAACAGTGGATTTTGATTGAATACACCCCCCTAAATCTTGTGGTTCTTGTAGATTATGGACTTCACATCCCTCCCACATTTCTGTAGAAGAGGAAGCTCTGGGTCATCTCACCACACTGAGAGTGTAGATTGTTTTTCTATTGATCATCCCTTTCATCAACAGCTATACAACTATGTTAAGCACCATTATGAGACCCAGGGACAAGCAGAACCTGCAAAGCAAGGATCATTCCACGTGGGGTTTCCTGAGCCTGAAGCTGAGCGTGTTGAGATAGCCAAAACCATAGAATCAGAACTGCACAAGTTTGAGAACTGCAACGGTCTATGCAAGCCCGCTGATGACAGAAAAGCCAGTCCATGAAACACGGGAAGAATGGAAGATCATGAACCCTGAAAGTTTCTTAGGGAATTCCTTTCAGTGCCTTTTACAATTAAGATGTATTTTACAGCTGAGCTAGCAATTCAAATGAGTAAGTGAGCACTGAGCTCTATCATCTCCCTAGCCATCCAAATGTAAAGTGAAGAAAAGAAAATAAATCTTAAACTGAATGTACTCCTGGCTTCATGTATAGGGTTATTTGATCCTCTGGATAGATATTTGTGGAAAATTTATTTGTGGTTTTGGAAAATGAGGCTGAAGAAATCTACCTCTCAATTCCCTAAGCATCTGTGTGAGTGCTGGTCTACGATCTCACGCGTTAGACCCTCTTTCATAGAGTTGTGGGTAAAGGTAAACATCACTGGTTTCAACCATTCACTTCAGAGTGTGTCAATATTAGTTTTATTTCGAACACACTTTTATTGCATCTCTCTCAATAACAAGGTTAAGCAGTCTCGTGACACACAAACTTATAACAATATGCATACACGTTGCGTTTTAAAAACAACATCTACTGGCTTCAGAGTGCTGAATATCCGATTGTCTTCTCCGACCTGGCAAAACGTCAACAAGTTATAATTAAAAGTATTGTATTGGGAAGCATTAATTGCCATGTAATCTCTTGCTTATGTTAAATGCTACGCTTACCAGAGTTAAAGAGGAAGCTTACATGAACTCAAGAACAAGTGCTGATGCTCCTCCTCCTCCGTTGCATATTGATGCCGCTCCATACTTTCCCTTCTTTGCTCTCAACACCTGGATCGGAAGGATTCAACCACATTAATCAGGGTGGATTCAATTCAATTCAACTAAACAACATAGTTGCCTGCTCTTAGGACTTACCCCCAATAATGTGACCAAAATACGAGCACCGCTGCATCCCAGTGGATGTCCCAGTGAAACAGCCCCTCCATGCGCATTCAGCCGTTCCTGTTCATATACATTATCAGAGACACTGAAACTAAGTCTGAAACATCCATAAATGTACTTGTTTCATGACTCACAGGATCTAATCCCAGCAGTTTCTGATTGGCCAGAGCTACAACCTATACGGGTAACAAATCAGAACAATCATACCTCTCGATACATACGCAATAGCATTAAACAATGAGAGTTCAGTAAGCAGGATTACAGAGAAAGCTTCGTTTATTTCATAGTAATCCACTTGAGATGCATCTAAACCAGCACGCATAATAGCTTTAGGAATAGCAAGGGCCGGCGTGGTTGTGAACAACTCAGGTGCCTGAGCAGCATCAGCGTATCCTCTTATCTTAGCGATAACATGCAGTCCAAGCTCAAGAGCCTTCTCTCCACTCACCAGCACTAAAGCTGCCGCACCATCACTGTCCACCAGCGTAAAGCAGAGCCAATAAGTAAACAACACAAAATGCTTGGAGACTTACAGATGAAGAAGAAGAAAAACATTCACAGGCATGATTCAACAAAAACCCCATAGAGCAATTGAGAGATGCATGATAAAGGCTCAAAGAACAGGGTAAGTAAGAGAGAAAAGACGACCTTATACTTGATGCATTGCCAGCAGTGACTGATCCCCCATCCTCCTTGAAGCTTGGTTTAAGCTTCTTCAACTTGGCAGCATCAAACTGGTTCATGCCAAACGAAGTTTTAATCAATGAATGAAATCATAAGAGATGCAGCGGTTCCTCAAACACTTACCTTCCCCAGTCCGTCATCCTTATCAACAACTACCGACGGCTTCCCTCTTCCAGAAGAAACTTCGACCTATCAATATGAGTGTACGAATTTATTATATTCCATCACAATCCCATCAAAGTTATTTCCTCGACTGCAGGGAAAGAGAGGTATACCGGAACAATTTCCCAAGCGAACAACCGAGCGTTTTGTGCAGCAATACCACGCTCAAAGCTCTGGATAGCATAAGCATCCTACAAAGAGAAAAAGTTTGTACGTCAGAGCGAAACAATTTCATAATCACAGCTGTAGTGGAAAGACAGATCAAGGATGAAGATGAGTGACTTGTTCTTCTCTTGTAATACGGTACTGGTCAGCGCATATTTCTCCACAAACTCCCATTCCAAAGTCATTGTACACATCCCAAAGTCCATCTTTCATCATACCGTCAACAACAGTATCATGGCCTAATCGAGAACCCCTTCTGCTCATAGAAATCAGAGGAAAGGATGAACGAGAAAGCTTTTCAAGATGAGAAAACAGCGGTGAAACTGCCTCTCTAGCGTTTCTTTCTACAAGTTTGAACAGGAAGCTCATAACGCACCTTGCGTCCGGGAGGTACTTTGGTACGTTTGACATACTCTCCATTCCACCAGCCACAACAACATCATTCAAACCAAGCTGGATACTTTGAGCCGCTAGCATTACAGCTGAAGTAAAGAAGTGATGTGTACAGCTGAGGTTTCAATGATCCATCAACAGTAGAAGAAGGGTTATTAATGAAAGGTTACCTTTCATTCCTGCAGCACAGACTTTGTTGACAGTGGTGCAGATCACTGAATAGGGTATCCCAGCTCCAAGTGCAGCCTGTCTTGCTGGTGCTTGCCCAAGGTTGGCGGTTAAGACATTGCCGAAAAAGACCTCTTCCACAAGAGCCGGATCAACATTTGCTCTTCTAAGTGCGGCTATAAGTGGAGTTTGCAACAGTAAGATGATGAAAATTTGCCTGAATCAAGAGAGAGAGAGAGAGAAAGAGAGTACAAAAATACTACCTTCAATGGCTATGGAACCAAGTCTTGGAGCAGTCAAAGAAGAGAGGGAGCCTAGGAAGTCGCCCATAGGCGTTCGCGCCACTCCTACAACGCAAACATCTGCGCCAACCGAAATTCAATTGTACGTTAGCCAATTACTGTTGTATTATTCATGATTCAACCAGAAACCGAAACTGGGGGACTTAGAACAGAAGACACATGCGCGAGGGATTAAAAGCAGAAAGAACCTCGAGGCTGTACATCAGAGACGGACGGAGCCATGAAAGTCACCAAGATTTATGTCGAGCCTGAGGATTCAGAGAAAACCAGAGATGAGAATGAAAAGAGCTGCATATAAAGATCACAACTTTGGGTTTTGGGCAGAAGTGTAAAACTCATCAACCTATCGATTTGGTGGCAAATAAGGACGATCAGGCATTTATTAAGATGATTACTAGGAGACGTGAAAGAGACTGATCATGATTGACAAAAAAAGACAATGTGGGAAAAGAGATAAAGAATAAGCATTACACGTCAGATACCAAAATCATTGTCGGTTACCACCTTGGTTTGCGTGATTGATTTTGTCCCTTTCTTGCAAGATTTTTTAACGAAGGAAGAGATGTGAAAATCGGCCATTGATGTTAGTTTTTTCTTGTAGTTACCATTTAAACAATGAAGTTGTCTAATGTATCCACAATATTCATATTCCTAAATATGATGAAAGCAGTACAGCGTATATCACAGATTCCTAAACACGGTGACAGGATTAATTAGCTGGTGAGTAGCCACAAGGCACAAAGGGGAAAGCTTTAAAGCCTTAAAAAGCCGTTTCACATTCATTTGGAAACAAAAACCATACATGTTGCAATTTAACTAGACAAAGGGGTTGCTTGCTACAAACTACATATCACACGCATATGGATTCATAAATCCCTAATGCTACTACTCTTTTGTTCCAGGAGGATCAATCAACTTGATCTTCAACTCAATCTCACCCGATTCAACAGCGCACAGCTTCAGCCACACGCTCTGTACCACCTCTCCGTCTATGCAACTGATTGTGCTCTCACGAGATAGGCAGTTGTCAGAATCCGGTAACACTTTCCTAAGCGTTGTTTCGCCAGAGGACACGCGCACTACATGCCTTAGTCTGGCTACTGAGATGAGCGGTTGAAGGCTGAGAGTGGCATGACCCATCTTGTCATCTGCCTTGAACCTATCTTTATCATACACTTCCTGAATCCACCTCCACATCAACAATCTCAGCATCATCATGATGATGGTCACAAAAGGAAAATAATAAAGATTAGAAAACATACCAATGCGAGAACTGCTGCAGGATCTTTGAGTGTAAAGCTCAGTTCCTCATCCCACACAGGATTCAAGCAATTGTTGATCACTTTGGTCTTGGCTGACTGGTTTTCAAGACAGTAAAACAACATCACATCAGCCAATGGCATCATCCTCAAAACCATTTAACCACAACATAAAGTAAAACAATGTCACACTTCAGACTCTACTGAAAAACAAACAGTACTTGTAACCGCTAAGACAGTGAGCAGTGATTCTTGTTATCACCAAACTTACCTCATTTCCCAATTTGACTATCACGTAAGGATCACTTGACTTGAAGTCTCGGATCACCAGTTTCTTTCCTCGAATAATAGTCACCTGGAGCAGTCCTAGTGGCTCGACCATCTCAGACCTTCAGAACACAAGCTACCAGCATTAAAAGAAATCAGTCAACTAAGAAATTTCGCACACTTATGTACACACTCCTCGTGGAAAACAGAGATAAAGCAACTGTCTTTATAAGACAATCAATTGAATATGACAACCAAAAAACACACAGAGAGAGAAAGAATCACGAGTAATCCGAGATAAAATCCCAAGGAAACATAAACACCAGATTTCGAGGAATATCACTCCGTTGGTTTAGCTTCTATACACAAAAACAAATTCTGGGAAACAAATAGAAAGATTGACACTTGATCTATAAACAACAATAGCGGATTTCAAGCAACCCAGAGAGATCAAATCTGCTAATCTACAGACACATCTATCTAATGAGTATGCTAGAGGAAGATACCTAGATCGCAATCAGAACTTGATCAAGAAACACAGAGGACTCTGCAGATGAGGTTTATTTATTTTTTAACAAAGGCTCAAACTTTGTAAATTGACACAGAAACTGGAGTCCACCAAACCAAAAGAAATTAAAGAAAATGGAACGGTAAAAAAATGAGAAAAGCAGCGCAGAATGGTACTAACTGAAAGGAAGTTTCACTGAGAAATTTTGCCAACTTTAGGGAAAAAAACCAAAACTGTATATAAGAAACGGTAAAGGACAGAGACACAGCTTTTAACAGCCGAGAAACAGAAGTTTACGAAACAAATTTACCAGTTTGGAAATAAATAAAAAATACAAAAGGGGTGTATTCCTTCCTCTTCTTGATATAAACGCAGCTCTAGTTTGCTTCGTAAATATGAAGCTGAGAGGAGGGAGGATGCTAACTTACAGTATCATTTGTTTTTTTTTTTATAAATGAAAATAGATGCTGTCATTAAGACAAATTCGATGGTCTCGAGTCTCGAGGTTGCAAAAGAATGTTTGACCAAAAAGCGTGAATATAATTTCTGAATTTTTGAGAACGTAGCTGCAATGCAACGGTAATCAATTAATTAACTGCACAAATTAGGTAAACCTAATTCTCATCATTATATATTGATATAGTCCTAAGTCTTTTTGTGTTCAGCGTTCATGGTACTGGTAAAACTCGTTACAAATTGCTTATCTGCTTGAAACCAGAGATGGCCTCTGACACTCTTTGACTCGGTCTAATCTGAAAAGCTCCAATACACATTTAATTGAGGGCCCATATCACCATTACTTTCTTTTTCTTACTTTCCATTAAGTGCAAAATAAGTTTTTTCGTTTTTTTTTTTGAGTTCCCCTTTAATATAATTTCCTCTTTATACTGTATCCGTTCATGATAATATGTAACTGTTACTTGTCTAGTAATCACAGTGGTTTACAAGTAGACACTGATATGGAATATTGACAATCATTTCATTAAATGTATTTTGGAAACGCAAATATTTTTGGTTCGGAGAGGATTTTTTGGGGATACACCGACACAACAACGTTGTCATTACTAGGGTTTTTTTAAACATAAAGGTTTTCAAACCATTACTAGATTTGTTTTGGTGAATACATTACTGGGGTAAGTAGTTTTTTACCGTATTGTATCGGAGCTTAATTTCTTAGAGCTTCAGCATTGATAGTTTCTCAAAGAATTTTCATGAATAAAAATAAAAAATAAATAAAAATTAATTAAAATTAAAATTTTAAAGAAAAATGTTAAGAATCGATTTTTTTTACAGGAGGTTTTGGGAATTTTTTTAGAAACTCCGACATGAAATATTTGTCTCGTTATAATTGGTTTAGTTTTTTTTAGTAAATCATACACCATGGTTTATAATGTTAATTAAATTATTTGTATGTTACTATTATTATTATTATTATTTATTCTATAAATCATTAAATAACATTATATATCAAATTCCATTATACATAATTATAAATTATATATCAATGTTATTTTATAATTAATAATAGTTTAAATTAATCGAATGATATCAAAATTAATACTTTTTAGTTAAAATATAATACTAAATATTAAAAATATAATACAAGATTTGAATGGTTAAAAATTATATTTTGATTTAACAAAAAAATTAAATTTCGATATTTTTAAAATTAAGTATAATATTTTGCTATATAAAGACTTTATATCTTCATTTTACCATACACCAATATTACTTAAAGGATTATTATTTTTTTTCTTTTCTTTCATCACTAAATTATGGATTCAAACTATCCATTTCATTTCTCATCAAATTTTATAGATCTTAATGATTAACAAGAAAAAAAACACTAAAAATTCTTTTTCTCTTGTTTTAACCTCAATCCATGAGAATTTTTATATAAAAAAAAATTATGATAAAAATATCAATACTATTTACATAAAAACCTTAAATGGGTATTTCCCCAATATTCATAAAAAATTAGTATGAATATCTCAAAGTAGAAAATTAAAAGAATTAAGTTTATATTATTGAGAGACGTAATAGGTTTCTAACCAATAAAATGATATTTTTATATTATGTCGGCTTCTAGCTGCGAAAGATATTTTCATGAGCCAATAACTTGGTCAGGATGAGAAAATGTGGTTTGAGCAAGAATGTTTCTAAAATGCTGTTATTTATTCCATTGTCATACAATTCCTTTTGTTTCTGTTGTTATTCGAATATATCGGTTTCCAGAAAGAATTTCAAATTATCTGATCATTGTCATGAAGCATCTCTTGTTTTTTTAGATTATTGGATTATGTCTTATCTTTAGCATAACACAACTATCATAAAACAGTATATACCAATATAGATTACATTTATATTTTTTTTTCATATGTTTGAGGCATCTTTACAATAATATGGAATGCACACATATATACATGTAGAAATAGTAGAAACGAAAGATTATTGTCACAGATCCCAAACGATAAATCAGAGTAAACATATAAAGATGATCAGGACCAACAACAGTGGAAGGGTAGAAGAAGAAAGTGGCCTAGTTGAGTTGAAAAGAGGAGCACTTTGGGTTAAGGAATGTAAGAGTTGTCAAATATTACAGAGGAAAACATGAAACAACCCTACAAATAAACACACACAGACTACAATACATGAGCACATAAAGCGTCTGGAGGAGCTTGTTTTGCCTATTATTCATTCATTCCATCATGGTGGTTAGAACAAGTATGTATCACTAACCCTACAAATTTCAAATTTTTACCACATCAATCCAGAGACCACCAATACTTGAGGACAAACACCGCAATTTCTTTGCCCTGTAATTCTTCTACATCATGGTATATCACACACCTATGCTGTTTTCCTCGAGCTTGACTTAACCACTTTACTTCTCCACGCTCCCTGTACATACATTAAAAATAATACATATATCAGAACCCAGAAACTCTCTACTCATCTCTCTGTTATGCAACCTGTAAGTTTCAAGAGAAAGGTAGGTTACAAGAGTCTCATTGTCAGAAGTCTCAGCATCCCCGGCATCGTCTTCAGCTTCAGCTTCTGTCTCCATATCAATGTTTTCTTGTTTCTTCTCAGAATCTGAGTTGTCAACATCAGTTACTTTCCCCTCAGGGTTTCCACTCGACTCTGCTTTTGCCTCCTGTAAATCAACTTCCTCATCATCCTCGCCTTCTTTCCACGACTTTCCTTCGGACTCTGATTTCTCTTCGGCAGCCTCCTTACCATATTGCGAGTCCTCTGTCATCTGCTCTGTGGTTGATTGCATATTCTTTTCATTTGTTTTTTCAGCAACTTCACCGACTGAATTATTTCAATAAATAATGAATCAGGAACAAAATACATTGCATCGTGCAATAAGATCATCTCACACTATTTCAGTATATATACGTGCATGAAAGAATTTAGTAACAGTGGTAAACTAACAAAATTGGACATAAGATTGGAAGAAGTAGTCCAATGGACTTACGTAGCGTGGCAGTAGATCGTTTTTTCTTGTTTCCGCTCTCTAATTTTTCATGTTCTAAAGAGGGACTTCCTGGTGTTCCTTCCGGGTGTTTATGTTTTAGGTACTTCTTTGGAGTTCTTTTCCCTTTTGGCCTAGATAAAATAACAGTAAGGGGAAAAAAGGTTTAACACGAATGCAGAAGATCAATAACCAAAAAGCAGAAGAATGAGCTCGTATCTAGACTTCTAATGACAGAATTTCACTAACGTAGTAGTAATTGGGTCTTCATCCCTTCTTAAGCCATCTGAATTCTTATGCTTACCTCCAGAAGATCTAAAAGAAAAAAAAAAAAGATTGCTGAACAAAACGAGAGCGAATGGAATACATGAAGATACATTATCCTAAGATGAAGAGTATGTCAGTATGTCTTACCCTTTCTTATTAGAACTTCGCTTTGATGAATTGGCCTTCTGTGGAAGGTAGAAACAGTGTAAGGATATTAATTAAGCTAACGGGAACGAATTAAGCAGATGAGCAGAAGTAGTGAAGATGGATTGACAATAAAGCCCAAAAAGCAGGAAATCTTAGAACCTTTGTGGGCTTTCCCGAGTCTATAAGCTCCCACCGTTCTCTATCAAGGCGAAGTACTTCGACATCTCCATCCTCATAGAGTATCTGATATCACAAGGATAGAGTGCCGAATTGGATGGACCAACTAATCTAAGAAAAAGACAAGAACCAAAGTGCTGAAAGCTTACCACATGTTTCTGTTTTGTGGAATCATAAGATTTTACCGTGCCTTCATAAAACCTATTGATTTAACCAAGGTGCGACTTTGGGTGAGATAAACTCAGAAAAATAATATCACATTTTGCTGGAAACGAATGGTTGCATCAGATGGGTTCAGAGTAAACAAATGTGATTAAGAATGTATCTTAGCATGGCTGTCAAAGTAATATAACTCCTAAGGACTTCAAAGAAAATAAAAAATCCAAAGGAAGTACTACAATGATATCACTTCTTCATTATCAATCCAGGGAAAAGTGCTAAGAAAATGCTTACCGCTTATCCACTGGCCACCAAACTTCTATTCTGCAACCGATTAGTTCATCAGTAACCATTTTCTTTTCTGCTGTGGAGCACTGGACAAGAAATCAGGTCAGGCTATGAATAATTTCAATCATAATTTCACCTAAAGGAAAAGTCACACTAATAAACATCAATGGAAGGAAAACCTCCGCACCTTAGCCAGTCCTGTGATACCTTTTCTTTTCCGCTTCTGCATTGATCCAGAGGCAGACTTCACTCTACCACCACTTTCTGCTGACCTACTCTGCTTCCGTATAAACGAAAAAATTGCTTATTAATAAATTGGACTAGAGTACAATGAATAAGCGGTTCGATGCTATCGACCATTTTTACCCTCTCACTGCAGTTGCCATCTTCCCTACGATTTTCTTGATCAGTGAGACCCCAATCAGATTCTGTGTTCTTTAATTTTGATGAGAAGCTTTTCTTTTTCTTTCCGGAAGAGCTGCTTCCTAATCTCTTTTCCCGGTTCGAATTTTCATTGTTCGAGTCCGAGGAGACAATTGTGTCCATATCTCTCTCTTCATGCAACTCTTTTTTAGAAGCTTTCAACGGAACTTTAGAACCAGTATTTGATAACTTGAAAGGACTAAGGCCAGAAGATGATCTCCGGCGTTTAGGGACAGAAACTACTGATGTTGCATCACCAGCACACCTTTTGTTAACCTTCTGATCCCCTTTACATGTGTCTGCTCTCTTGCCAGGGGATTGTTTGTGTCCATTACTGGATTCAAACTTATCAAGCATTCCCAAGTGATCCAGATTTATCTCCCTCACCATTTTTAAAACATCGACATCATTTTTACCATTCTCATCTTCAGCTGGAACAGATTTCTTCTTTCCCTTTCTACTCTTGGTTCCCTGAGCTCTCAAACGCTCTACAATTTTACCCAAAGGAATTTCATTCCCATCACTTTCCTCATCATTCATACCGTCGTTCTCTGAAGTTTGGGGTATCACCTGAAAGAAGGAAAGATATCATCCATAAATACAGAAATTATTAGATACTGCAACTCAGACTTTAAAGCTGAATAACATACCGATGAATCAGCATGACTCTCCAACTCGAGAGAGCTGAGGTGTGCCAAGACAGTTTCATCAGCTAGCCACAATTGCTCTTCACAGACCTGTTGAAACAAAATGTCATGGGTTAGCAAACGCAAACCAGGACAAAATATGAGGTTAACGAAAAGAAATATATAAGCGAAGACGCTAGATTGCGAAAGATTTCTTGTAGCAAGCTCATCATTTAAGTTTGAACCTAGAAATATGAACAAGTACTGGCTTCTTACCCGAGACTTGTCACCTTCATTTTTTTCAGAAGGTTTGTAAAGCGTTGGAGGCAGTGATACAGGCGTGTATGTCCCTTGACATTCAGGCTCTTTCTGAGTTAAGTGATTGATTACTGAGAGCCCAAGCTCACAGATCGCATGTGAGTTCTGTTAATATAAATTATCAGAATGTCAGCTCCATGGCACCATGACACGGCCATGTTGAATGGTTACATACATCGGCAGGCTTACAATGATTTATTAAAAATAGTCATTACATGGCTGTTTTCTAACCAGAACAAGGAAATCTTTTACCAACCTTTGATTTTGCTGCATCAGTTACATCTTCTGACTGTTTTATACTATGGAAGATAGAGATAATGCTGGGAACGCACTCCTGTTCCTTGTCAATATCTTCAGCCCTCCCGTCTTCCTCTTTACGGAGTAACATAGAACTGATCAAGTATAATTGGCTGAAATAGACGATTGGAAGTAGATAGTAAGTATAAAATATCAACGAAAAATAAAACTACTGAAAGCGCTAATTTCACACAAGACAGAAAAAATGGTAGTTAAACCAAAAAAAAGTTACCGATATATCATTTCATATTTCTTCACATCTTTGCATTTCTCGACATCAGGACAAGAATGATGCGCAAGCGCGTGAACCAGATAAGGAAGGATATTATGAGGGTAGAGAGAAACCGAATTTGCATCAGTCTGAGCAGAGACTTTCCGCACTTTTGTTTGGTAAGAATGTTGAATGATATCAGCTAAATTCTGTTTCTCCTGTCATGCAAATCCAGACGCACAGTTTAGCTAGGTTACATCGCAAGTCAGAAACATCTTATGTGTTTTCGAGTCAAGGGAGATGACATACCTCCTCTGACACAAGAACATTTGTACCAGTGATATCAAATAAGAATGAACAGGCATACTTAGTCTCCAAAACCCGATCCTTTACATACTGGTGAACTTTCCCGAGGAATATTTTCTTAGCCATAGGAAATGATATCTACGGAAGGGGTTAAGCAGAAATGTTAACAGAACCAAGATCAGACGTAGGATTGATTGGAAGGTGCGAATAAAAAACCAAATAGAAGGAAGGTACCTCAGGGGTTTTTAGTGTTAAATGGAAGATATCAATCGGTATCTTATCGTCCCAGTGCCTAGAAAGGCGGAGGACTGCCTTTGCAGCAGCTAGTTTCAAATGGGCCTTGTCAACAGAACTGTGGAGAAGTTGAGCATTAGTGCCTCTAATTTTTCTACAGAAAAAAGAACTCTTAGAATGTTTAGCACTAACCTTGATTCTATATCTTCAGATACTTCCCCAAAGGAAATAATTTTTTTTAGTAATCCAAGAAGGCCATCAACACCCGTGCGAAGATGAGCATCCTTGAAAGGCAAGTAGCTCTTAACCAACGTCTTGATACCATATATCTATTTTTTTTAAATAAGAAAAAGAGTTTTGAAATTAACTGGACAAGAGAGAACTTACTTAATCAACTTTAATGTAAGGTCAAAAAAATATCTGAAACTTTAATTAAAATCAGTTACAAGAAAACTTCTGTCAGATACCAACCTTCAGTTGACAAATTTCACTTCTATCATCCCACGATAACTTTTTGTCATCTACAGCTTCCTGCAAAGAGTTTAAGTGTTTTCCAGTAAAAAATGGAAAGAAAATTGGAAACAAGTGAAAGACAGAGGGAGGTTTTGCAGAAAACAAAACAATAGTAATACATACACTTTCGCTTTTGAGTATTTTGCCTATAATAAACTCAACGATTTCTATTTCTCTAGTCTCAAAGACCGGCATCGCAATCTGCGCTATGCATCCAAGACTCTGAAGCACAGCTGGCTGATGCCTCTTGTCCTCCAGCATGTCCACGAGCCCCTACAAATCAAGTTTTAAACAAGAATATTCACATGCTAATTAGCAACTATATCTTAAGAGGTTAATTTTAAGTAAAAGATCAATGTGAAAACAGAACTCCGACCTTGTATAGAACAGATAGCGACTTCAAGCCATCATCCTTTGTTATTGATGCTAGTGCATGCACAGCATACTTAGCCTGCTTACGGTTACCTTCTACGCAGATCCTCTCCAGTAACAGGTCCACAGAACTTTAAATGGACAATAGGAGAAACATAATCAATCAGAAAAAGCAGGAAACTAACAAATGACGTGAACTCATGCTTGATGATGTGTATATATATATATATATATAGAAAAAGTTGAGACTTTCACCTCGCTAAAACAATGAGATTCTCCCGAATAGTACCACCTGCCTTTGCCAGAATTTTTAGAGTACCTTCCTTTATCATTTCATCATCATCTTTAAGGAAACCTATCAGTTCTTCTTCAGTCCCGTCAAACAGTGATGGACAGAAACTTGCGAGAAGCTAAAAAATCATCGCACAAGCATCAAAGTGGTGAATTTGGTAATAAAGAAAAGAAGTACAAGAGCATGGGATGCAAAAATTCTTGATGGAAAGCTAGAGGGTTAAACGATATGTCAGGTACGTGATTACCCCTAAGAAGTCCATGCAGGATTGAATGCCCAAAATATTTTTAGAAGCCTTTCTGACAGAGACTTCCGACAATATCTCTTTCACATATTCCTTGCTGAATAGCAGATAAGAACACTTTATGGAGAGAGTGCCGAGAAATTCATAGAGACAATGCTTTTCAGAGAGTATTTTAAGCATATCATCCTGCACACAAATTAAAACCCGCAAACCAGTTAAGGTTATCGAAAGTTGATAATGTATATACAAACTTCTCGTCATTCTCACCCGAATCTTGGACGCTTTCATTATGCTAGTGTTGGGATCGAGCAGATTATTCAAAATCTTCCAGATATTAGCATCTTTCAGTTGATCAAGAATCAAAAAGTTCTGCTCAGTCTTCGAGGGATCAGAAAACGCACGTGACATAACTCTGAATCCAAATTGAATCTTTTTCTGCATCTCAGGACCATCAGCACTCTGCGATCAGACAGAACATAAGGTTACAGCTGGTGAAAATTAAGAGAAGCAAAAAATCCAACCGAAAATCAGGGAAACTAAAAGCTCTTCAACTACGTTTAGGCAAACCTGTTGCATCTGCTTGAATGACAAATATTTTTGCATTTCTTGTTGTATCCTAAATATCAAGAAGAAATTTTTCCAAGATCAATCTTCAATACCAAAAAGGAAAGGCGGGATGATAAATACATGCAAAAGTATAAAGTGTCGATTAAAATCATCAAATACACCTTTGTCTTTGCTCCAGTATTTTCTCAAAAGCTTTTGTCTCCACGTTGTCAAATCCAGAAAAGATTTCTATCCAATGCTTAACTTTATCTCTAACAGAGAAATCACTTGGAAACAATGAACTGCAGAGAATATATTCAATTGTATCTGATCTGCAACACAAGTAACATAATTAGAATATATATTTGCAGGAGGTAATGCTCATATCCAACTAGAAAGAAGTGAACAACGTAAGAATATAGGAAAAGGGGGCCGAATTAATTTCAAAAGATTTCTAGATAAATGGCCTACCTGAAATCTTTGTCATAAAGACATCTCAAAACTTTTCCAGGAATCCAATCTAAGTCCCCAGTGCCTACCTTTCTTTCAGCACACCGTAAGCAATAAACCCTGAATAATTCAGTCATCCTTTCCATTGTGTATGTTTTTACGAGTATCTGATTTAGAAAAAAAAAAAAACTATAAGTTCCAATGTCTCTGAATGTTAGCATGTAGCTATCTGAGACATCAAGACTGAATACATAAAAACGTACAGCTTTGTCTCGAAGCCTCTCAGCAACTAACTTTATAGTGTCCATTGGAATCGACGTCAGTGCTCTCACAGCCACATCACAAATAACAGCAACAACTTGTTGACGGATATTCTCATCATAATCCAAGAGCCGGTCACGAAGAGCAGCTACAAAAGGATTAACACTATAAGATTAGTCAATTCTAATGTAAACTAAATGCATGATAAAGAAAGGCTTACATATAATCTGGGAAGCCTCAGCTCTCGAAGGATCTGAGAGCAAACAGTTCTTAATATGGTCAAGGATGACCATTCTAACTTTAACTACTCTATCAGTCAGCCTTTTCAGAAACTCCAAAAAGATTGAACTGAACTCTTCGGAGATGGCACGTCCAGGCAAGGAAAACAACTCTCCAACCAATCCAACCACTTTCAAACGAGTTTCCAATTTATCAGCCTGTATATATTAAAAGTTCGCAGTATGTATTATTCCATACCAATCTATTCGAAAAGATGAGTTTAAACAACAAAGGGATAAAGGTAACTATTCAAACAAGATACACAATAACAGAATGCTGATGCATGGTTCAAGAGTTCTGATGGTGTTTGACATGCAGAGTAGAGGCAAATACCAAAATAACAACATACCAAAAGCTCTCCAGTGAGATAAGGTGCAACTCCGGAAAGGGTCTGAGGGGCACAGCGGTACAAATCATAGATAACCTCATGGTAGTCAATTTGACTGCTGGAAAATCGGCTATCTCCAGACATTGAAGAGATAAGGAACTGCTTTATGTCAGATTCAACTTTTGGCGCACACTGCTCTATGACTTTCATAGCAAGTCTTCTCGCCGCATCTCTAACGTCCTGCCAGCATAAATACAGAAAATGAGCGGTCAGCTACTTTATACAGCAACAAATCCTTAATTAGACTGATATCAGCCAGCAACGTCAGAAATGCTCACACTTCTATTTCTGCCTAATTTAGAGAGTAGAATTAGTAATAGCTGCTCCTGCACATCTTCACTCTCTTCTAAGAGAACAATCATTATATTTTGCATTGATGAGAGAACAACCTCGGGATGGTCATCTCTGCAAATACAGAAATAAAACAATCTGTCAGTGGGAGGCACCAGAGAATAAACACAAAACACATTCATAACTTGTATCACTAGCCAAGAAATCGATTTGATGTAGATCAGAGAAATTTTTAACCAATCTGAAATGGAGGCTAAGTTGAAGTGAAACCCACCTAGCAACATCAAGAAATGTAGTAAAGACTTCTTTCACCAGATTATCGCACTCCAGATCCAACATCACTACACAAGACCTGTACTTTGCAACCGTTTCTAAAATGACAACCTTCCTTCCAAATGATGGTCCACCGACATCATCCAACCCAGAAAAGGCACTCACAATCAGTTGAAAAATATCCTGAAACAGGATCAAGAAACGGAATAAATCAGCAGTGAATATTTCTGTGATCACGGTTCCAGAAGAATTCAGGACAACCAACCCTCATAATATCATCACTGTAAGGCGCTTCAGGTGCTGTGATACGTGTTATCTCAGAAACGCAACTTGCAACTAGAAGCTTCACATCCTTGTCTTGGTGCTTGAGAATTCCAGGTTTAATAACTGCATCAAGAAAAGGCTGGATGGACTTCAGCACTGCAGCTGGTGGAGACTGCTCCAACTCAGAAAGACAAACAGCAGCTTCCTGCATGTAGCAACATACCAAGGTAACGAGACTGGGATTTTTTATGATAAAGGCTCAAATGAGCACTACCATTTAGTAACAACATGGAAAATAGATCTACTGGTCAAGGGGAGAAATATCTAACAAAAGTAACCCAACCAAGTCACTCCAATTATACCAATCAAAATCAAATCAAATTTCCAGAAAGTGATTGAGAAATAAACATCTTAGTCAAATAGAAGGCCTAACATATTGAAAATTGGGGTAACTCTTGCATCTATCGAAAATTAACTGGAGATAGTGCAATTCATTTCCGGCATAGCGAGAACTCAAGGAAACCAGGCATGGAGAATTAACAGTCCAACCCTAGGAACTTGACATTCTAACATCAACCAAACTGGTGAGCAGAAAGCCGTACAATTCAATTTTAAGACAAGTCTAAGTAGCTATTCATAAGCATCTTCCATTCAGAATGGAGCACGACCCCAGTTTTTAAGCGTGACCTAATTTTGCAAAAACAGTCTATACGAAGGGCTAAATTGTTACAAACAAGCCCTAAGCGCAGCTCCAAAGAATAAAACACTAGCTCTATTAGCGAACATTACCAAGAACAGAAAACAAACAAGGCTGAAAATTTTCTGTCGACCAAATTCGTAGAATTTAAACAGGGAACAAAGCTGAAAACTCCCTCCACAAACGAAAAATCCAAACTGGGTGAAATGAAGTCACCAGAGGCTAAATTTCTGAAGAATTAGGGAGGTAAATGCACCTTAAAGAGTTTGAGCAATGAATCTTTGGACGCAGGAGGTGGGTCAAGCTTCGATCCGAACTCCTTCAACTGCTCCTCCGGCTTCTGAGCCATCACGAGTGAAACCGAGAACTCTTAACCGGCGGATGTGCTCTTCTCTTAGGGCCAGAGCACCATAAACGAAGATGAGGAAGACGAAAAGGGTTTTTTTATCTTTCTCTTGTTGGTTTTCTTTGCTGTTCAGTCACTCTTTCGAACACATCCGATCTGAGCGCTCTCTCGAAACAACAGGCCGATTTACTGACTTACGGGTTTGTGTCTCACATCGCTTCCGCATTTTCCTTGTTTTTACAATTATGCCCACCACTTTTTCTTCTGTTTACTCTTTTCCCCATCTAAAGCCTTTCTGAACGGGCCTTTCGGGCTCAAAAAGGCCCAACAGTAAAAGCCTTTCCAGGAGACGACGTCTTTGTGAGTGGCGCATACCGTTTCCCTTTCTTTGACCCTTGCTCTCTTGCGTTTCGCGGCAATGGCGGGGGCGACGGAAAATGACGACAACGGCGTCGATAACCAGCTTAAACCAGATTCTGAACCGACTCCGATTGTCATCTCGCCTCCGGAGGAACATAAACCTCTGTCTAAGAATGCCCAAAAGAAGCAACTGAAGCAGCAAAGATACGAAGCGAAGAAAGCTGAGAAGAAGGCACAAGAGAAGGAGCAAAAGAGGAAGGAAGGTGTGAGAAAGCACAAGGAGTGGGAAGAAACCCTAGCGAATGCGACGGAGGAAGAGAGGCTGAAGCTGATAGAGTCGAGGAAGAATCTCCGGAAGGAGAGAATGGAGAAGAGGTCGGAGGAGAAAGAGAAGAAGATGGAACGGCTCACTCGAGCCAAAGAAATCGGTCAAAACGTCGTCGTAGATGTTGATTTTGCCCACCTCATGTCCGAGTCCGAGATCTCCAGCCTCGTTCAGCAGGTGAGTCTTTTGTCTTTCAACAAATTATATGCAAAGTTTCAAGCTTTCCCCCAAATTCTCAACTCTCTGCATGATTTGTTCTTGTATGGTCATTGATCGTTGAATGTTGTTTGTTGCATACATTTTCAGATTATGTATTGCTATGCGGTGAATGGGAGAAGCACTTCCCCTTGTCATCTATGGTTGACAGGAGTCCAGGGGGAGATGAGTACTCAGCTTGAGAAGCTTCCAGGTTTTGAGAAATGGTTCATAGAGAAGGAAAGTCGATGTTACACTGAGGCCATGGCTGATCAGAAAGAGAATTTGGTTTACCTTACGGCGGACTCCGAAACTGTTTTGGATGACCTTGACCCCAAGAATATCTACATAATTGGTGGCTTAGTGGATCGAAACCGGTTCAAAGGGATCACTATGACCAAGGCACAAGAACAAGGCATTAAAACAGCTAAACTTCCTATAGGAGAGTATATGAAAATGTCCAGTTCTCAGGTGTGCACCTAACTTCCATAAAAAACTAATAGGTTTCGTAGTCTCATTGAAAAGTCCTCTCTTTTAAACACATTGAGCTCCAATGCATTTGCTGTTTTGTTTTTTTGCAAGGCCCTATTGTGAGATTTGGTTTTTATTGATTTAGGTTCTCACTGTGAACCAAGTTGTGGAGATACTCGTCAAGTTTCTGGAGACGAGGGACTGGAAAACATCGTTCTTCACTGTGATTCCACAGAGGAAACGAACTGGAGTTGATCCTGTAGACTCTTCGAAATCGGAACCTTGTTCTGAAGAGCATCAAGAGAAAGGCGGTGATACCGACGGGAGTGCAGGGAAACATGATCTTCTGGAGAGGAAAAAGGTATGCGTTGAAGTTCCTCTGGAAAGTGGTAGCTAGTTGAAGATTATGCATATGAGATCTGTTTCTATTTCCGTTGAACCCTACTTTCTGGAGCTGCGAATTTGAATTTGGAATGTTAAGCCCCTTTATATGTTGAGTAAAGAGTCAAGACGCACTTCAAATATTAAGTATCAATTCCTATGTCAAAAATCACACGCATGCTGTTTGGAAACCCAATGCTTTATTGACACAATATATCATAAGGAAGACCAAATGAAAACACCAGGTTCGTTCAAGGAGAAGATACACAGAGACAAAGCATCATGTTTTTGCTTAAACTGAATTCATAAACTAGAAATTGCGCCTACTAACAATTATGACTCTCCCTCTGTCAGCTGTCAACGTTATTAGCCATTGTTCTCAGTACTTATGTTGCTGAGTTGGGAATAGTTCAACACTGGCCCCACTTGATGCCGATGATGAACCACCCAGTTTAGAATTAGGTTCATTACCAGTGAAAACAAACCCGTTCTGATGACGATAATGGTACTGCGCCATGTGAATTCCTGGCACAGCCCCGTAGGCTCCATACTCGGCCATGGTACTATTAGGCTTCTTGACCACCAAGCCGCTGGTCATACTAACGGATCCAGCACTGCAGCTAACCCCTCTGTCACCCTCCAACTCTCTGTAGCGGTGGAGGTACACTGTGAGGGGCTCGATGTAATCATCAAAACCGAGCTTGCTCATTGCCCACAAGACATCCTCGGCAGTGATGGTCTTGCGCTGTTCCCGCTGGCAACGCTCATTGGCCTCCCCTGTTATGAAGCTGATGTACTCCGAGACACACTCTTGGATCGTCTCCTTGGAGTCGTCTGAGATCTTGGCGTGAGCCGGTAAGATCCTCCGCATGATCCGTATCACGTTGGCAATAGGCATGAACCTGTCTTGCTCTCTCACCGTGCACTCCTCTTCGCCGCCATTAGCGGTTTTGTTAGGGTGGTTGAATTCTGATAGCTGCATGCTGCTCTCTGCCATCAAAAACTTCGCTGGTAACCCCAAAAGAACAACATATAAGAAAGTTGAGTTTTAGTGCCTCGTCGTTTTGTTTAGATGTTTTAGTTGCGAAAGTTTGAGCTTCTATGACGTCTGCATGCCCCATTAGCAAATTAGAGTCTAAGATTGACAAAGGCTTTGCTTATTCATTCACTGTTCGTCATGGAAAATATTACAAATATGACAATGCAAGAATTGCAAAGAACAACATCAGAGAATGTTTTGGCATGCAACTGAAAATAGGACTACCAGGTTCAGAAGGATTGGTGGTGTTGAGGGAGAACTTGCGGTAGCCATGGAAGTCTCCACGTTCCATATCCTTCTTCAAAGTCACGACTTTGGGGTTGTGCATGTATTAAAAATTCAATGCTTGAAATTTAGAAGCATTTGAAGGAAAGAAGGTGAGAGAGAAAAGAATACTTGTAATAAAACTAAAATTTGGCCAAGTGTCGGCATTTGTAATTGCAGACCTCACAACCTCCACAACGTGTAAGCCACAGTCGATGCAACCGAGGATCCTTCTCGCCTCCCATAGCCGTTACAAGATCCCAATCACCAACGTTTTTGTCTTTATTTCGAACCTTCTAAACTCAACACCATACAAATACAAAGTCGTAGATTTAACTACACCAAAATCAAATAAAACTCGAGAAATCATCTACAAGCTTCCGTGCCAAAAACCTAATCTTAGTCTTTCACTCGAACCCTCAGTCTTCCTTCTCTCCGGAGTGGTCTGCTCTCACTGAGTTGGTCTTGTACAAATTTCCTAGTTTCTCAAAGTATGAGCGAGTCTTGCTGTGCTCAGGCTGTTTCTTCCGACCTTCCACCACTCTCTTGTAGTACTTGTTCATGTTCTCCCACTTCTCCTTACATTTCTTAGCAGATCGTTCGTACCCTCTTCCCTTCATTCTTGCTGATATCTCATCCCATATCGCTCCCTTGTGAATCCCTATCTTCTCTTCCACTTCGCTTCTGCTAGCTATCAACGCCTGCACTTCCTCTTGCGGCCACCTTCTTCCGCTTGGAAACACAAACTTTACCTCTTCTTGTGTCTGAGCCCATTCACATTGTTTGGGAAGATTCTGGAGTGGTTGAGGGGGATCAGAGGGATTAGGGATCTCGATCTCGTCACCAATAACACTTTTGATGAAAGAGATGAGAGACGAGCTGCGTGACATCTCTTGCTTCCGTGCCTCTTCATTCTGCTTCATCCTCTCCAATTCCTGTTGCCTCCAAGCTTCCTCACTGCGTATTCTCTCGCGCTCCATCTTCTGCATCACCTTAATCAGTTGGTTATGCATCTTCTCTTGCCGCTTCATCATACTCCCCACCAGCTTCTCCACGAAATGCTCCAGCTTTTCCCTCGTTTCCCGCTTTCTTTTACCCGTGACGGCCTTGCGAACACCCGGGGAACAGTCGCTATCGCTATCGCTGTCAGCAGACGAGCTGCCAAACCAAGAAAATGTTTATTAAATGACAGTGCTTGTCAAAACTCAAAGCCTCCAACACTCATTATCTAATGAATAATAATTCTAGATGTGATAGGACCAGATGAAAACTCTTCCAAGCTCAGCATATAAACAAATATATACTGCACCTTTGAACATACTGTCCCCAGAATTCAAGAACAACAATATTGCTTACAAGTGGTATAAACAACACTTAGAACCAAATCAACCATCACTGTAAAAAGAAGTTGTAATGACGCCACAACAATCTGCTAGCTATCTGCGAAAGTTGAATGCTTCTAGCTGAGATGTTCAACCAATCTATATTCAAATGATACCGCAAGCCAAAGTGAATGGAGCAACATCAAGAGAGAGACGTAAGGTGATTACTTTTACCAAACAAGCTTCTAATAAACGTGAAAAGTAATTACTTTTCGCAGTAATCCAAAAACTTCAACCAAAACTGAAGTGTGACCAAACGAACATGCACAAAGTTCTTTTTTTCTAAAAACAAATTCTTCTGATTACCTCAGAGATACACCATCCCAAGATGTGCGATGTCTGGAGATTCGACCTTGAAACTTCATTTCGAGCTCATCCTTTGCAAACCCACGCGTCAATTGACCGCTTTCCTCCACGTCAGCAATCTTCGATCCCAAAGGAGCCTCGAAGCAGCCGTCTCCGAGAAACCCCATCTCCGGCAGCCTGTCTAGCGTTCCGGCGAGAATATCCAGAGGATGTCGATCCTCCGACGGAGGCTTAACGACGCACCTGATGGGTTTCAGTTTCTGAGGAGGCGGTGCCAAGTCTGCGAGCGTAGCCAAAGCGTCGTCGTTTCCTTGCGTTCTCAGTGAATGGCTACCGTACATCCAATCGGAGCCATCGAATGGGTCAACATCCTCGCCAAAGTCATCGCCGACTCGTTGCCGACAGTTGCCGGCGAGAAGTTCCATAAGCAAGGTAAAAATGATAAATGGGCGGCGTGAAAGGAGAAGACACGGCCAAGTAAAAGCAGTTCAAAGGGTAAAAAAAAACTTAGGTGCGACTCTGTCACTGTGTAAATGACATTTATGCCCTCAAACGAGCAAGATAACCTCCATTTTATCCTCACTTCTTACCCGTTCGACGACCCGGCCCGAGACGAATATGTGTAACTAGTTTCGTGTAAAGGCAAAACACTTTTAACCTGTGGCTCAGCGTAGCCCGCGGAGATACCGACACTATTTTCTTCCCTTTTGATCATCACATCACATACACTTGCGAGACGTTAGATTATCATTTTAAGATTTGAGTAGATAATTGTGTCATTGATCTGAGGAAAGTGAGGAGAAACTGTGTACAATCTATCTTCTATTAGCCGCATATTATCTTTTGACCTTTCTCTTAAACTTTAAAGGTTTGGAATTTTTGATGTCTTGGGTTAAAAATATTATTTTTCATGTTGATAGAGTATTATAAAAATAGATTTGAGGCAGAAAGTTCGTTCCTTTAAACTGATTTCGTACGTTGGGGGAAAGGAAGTGCATTAGTGCCAAACAGGTTTTGTACGTTCAATCCTTCAAACGAGTGATCGATTTAGCATATTAGTTTCGATCTCTCTGTTATTTACATTCTCACATCGTAAATAAAACTGTGATTGAGAATTGAGAAAGTAAAGGCAAATCCTGTGTGATTGAAGTTGTGTTATTTTTTTTTTCTCGCCTGAGTAACAAAATATGAGTAACCGTTTAGCGAAAAGCTATGGTTTAATCAAATTGTTGATGAAGCCGGCTAATGGGCGTCTGCGTTTTCCCCAATTTCTGCGTTTTCCGGCTGATGGGTTCTCTGCGTTTCACAGTTACTCCACGACGAGGAACAGATCCATGTCCGCTTCCTCCTCCACGAACCCGATGGCCGGGGATGAGGCAAACGGCGGCGTTACACTGCTTCCGGCTGTTGAAGACAAGTACGATGGCGTGATGACGGAGATGAGTCAACCCATGGATCCTTCTGCCTTCTCTGCACTTCTACGATCCTCTCTCTCTAACTGGACTCTTCAGGTGCTCTCTTCTTTCTTCTCCTTTTTTCCCTGTTGTTAGTTTGATCTGAGGGATAGGATGATCAAGAAAATTTTCGATACCGGCGGTTCCCATTTCCCGGCAGTTAGATTCGATTTTAATTATTACATGGAAGTCAGGTTTGTGGGTACTCGGAGATTGTTACCAATTTATTGCATAGAATCATTGAAACAGTTGGGGTGACAAATCGTGGAAGTCACTCTCTTCTTGAAAATTATTGTATTCTATTGCGGGCCAGAGAGACTCTGTGTTACTTTGCTGCAAAAAAAAAGTGTATTCTCTTTTGCCGCAAAGTGAATTCAACTTTCCCACTACTCTAGTCAAGTAGTCATTGCTCTCTGAACTGGTCTAGTGTTTATGATAGCTTGTCTATAAACGTTTTTGTGTACGCAGGGAAAGAAGGGAGTGTGGATCAAATTGCCGAGGCAGCTCATTGGTCTTGCTGAAACTGCTGTTAAGGTATTATTACCTGATGCTAATCCGGCAATCAGATTCTTTAGACCCCTTTGTTAATTATTTGGGGATTCTACATATTACAGACCGGTTGTGTTTTATATGTAGGAGGGATTTTGGTTCCATCACGCGGAGAAAAACTACTTGATGCTTGTGTATTGGATTCCCAAAGAAGACGATACGCTTCCTTCCAATGCATCTCACCGTGTTGGCATAGGTGCTTTTGTCATTAACCACAACAATGAGGTGTGGTGAGAAGAGATTTTCAGTGTGTCTTTTGGAAGATTTCCAAGACTGATTCACATCTATGTTTCTGTATTTGAATCCGAAGGTGCTGGTGGTTCAAGAGAAGACAGGCAGATTTCAAGGCCTAGGTATCTGGAAGTTCCCCACCGGAGTAGTCAATGAGGTGCTGCTTTTTACTAAATCCCATTACACGGTTCCGCCCTCTGATATGTCTTTTTTTTTTTGTTGACTCAGGGAGAATATATCCATGATGGCTCGGTCAGAGAGGTGAAAGAAGAGACCGGAGTGAGCTTTCTTCGTGCATTACTTTTACATTTTTCATATTACATGAGACCAAGAGCTAACCACACTCTTCTCTGGATCATATGTTTTTAGGTGGATACAGAATTTGTCCAAGTATTGGCTTTCAGGTTCCAACTCCAACTCCAACCATATCATCTGCTTATATTGCAACATAACTGACTCTTGTCTGATTTAAATCCTGGCAGACAGACCCACAAAGCTTTCTTTGAAAAGTCAGATTTGTTCTTCGTGTGCATGTTAAAGCCCCTTTCTTTGGAGATCAATGCACAGGAGTCAGAGATAGAGGCAGCTCAGGTAACATTTCCCCTTTCAATGACTCTCCAGTCTCTACCACCTAAACACTCCCAAACCTCTTCTCTTTTTGAAAATGCTTCAGTGGATGCCGTGGGAGGAATACACGAAGCAACCATTCGTACAGAATCATGAGCTATTAAGGTATATGACCGCCATTTGCTCTGCTAAAACCAACGGAGACTACGAAGGTTTCACTCCTCTCCGTGTCTCTGCACCTGATCAACAAGGCAACTTGTACTTCAACACCCGCGACCTCCATTCCCGCAATTAACTTTCTTTCTCACAACAAGTAAAGCAAGTTCTCGCAGTTTTCATCAAAGCTGGTTTCTTTGCTGCCTCTCTATGTAAGCATATTGACACTTGAATCTTCTCAACTCTCTCACAGAAACATCAAACCATCCTAAATGAAAACATTTCCATTCAATGCGATCAAAATCCAATAGTTTAAATACAAGACTTAACGGAGCAGCAGATCCGTTAGCGAATCCTATTGTTTCAAACACACTTGATCCTCTTTACATAGCCGCAAAATCTAACCCCTTAAATGCACATCTGATTTTACCTAACCAACATGATACTCAAATAGATTGATATTACGAATTTTTATGGGTAAGAATAGACATGTTTATATGTATATATATACAGAGATCCACTTTCACCAATCTTTTTAAGTCCTTGTCCTACCGGAGGCAGCTGCTCCTCCACCGTCGCCGCCAGCACCGCCTGTGGACCCATACATATGGTTCTGCTGGTGAAGAAACTGATGATGCTGGTGATACTGCATCCCACCACCGTAGAATCCACTGCCATCGCCGACGACGGCATCTCTCTGATGCTCTCCGGCTTCAACACCTGTTTGTGGCCTCCCCAGTCCAGTCCTCTCCCCTTCGATCTCCCTAAACCTCTGCAAGTAAACTTTCAGTGGCTCAACATAATCCTCGAACCCTAGAGTGGTCATAGCCCAGAGCAAGTCGTCGCCGTTGATCGTCTTCCTCTTCTCCTTCTGGCACTTATCCGACGCCTCTCCGGTGACGAAACTTATAAACTCCGAGACACACTCCTGCATCGTCTCTTTAGCATCTTTGGAGATCTTGGCGTTCGCAGGCAAGGCCTTCTTCATGATCCGGCTCACGTTAGCGATCGGTAGGAACCTGTCTTGCTCTCTGGGAGACAACGACGACTGTCCGTTCTGGTTGTTCCCGTTTTGCCCTCCACCGGAATCCCTATCGGAATCCCCCATTCTGAAAATTACTCCGAAATTAAAAATAAAAACTTTACTCTTTTTTCAAATATAGATAAAAATCATCATGGCTTCCACCATTGATGCACGATTCAGTGGTGGTTGACTTGACTGGAGAGATTGCCAAAAAATAGGGTTTTAGGAAAGGGAAAAGAAGAAAAAAAAAACGAATTCAAGTGTCGGCTGAGATTGTACACAGTGGTGAATGAGTCGCCGGAGAATTTATAAAGCGAGGATGCACGACTTCTGTTCACTTGACACGTGAGTTTATATTAACCGTCCCTTTACTGATAAGGTTCTGACAACTGGGTACGTGCTCAACCGTCGGATAAGAATGAGAGATAAACTGCCCTTTAAAACTCTGCCACGTGTTGTGGACCGTTAGTGGACCCGGCCCACCTTTGTCTGTTAAAGATAAGACCCACGCGCAGAAGAGGAGAGTTTTTAACACGAAAAATGGGCGTGAAAGACACGGAGCAGAAGAAGAATGCGTTAGGGAGACTGAGGGTAACTGCCACTCAACGACCTATCGGTCAATTTTACCTTTCTTGTTTTAATGTCTTAAAAATTTCTTTTTTTTGATGAATTGGGGTTGGATGTGGGTGTGGTGGGGTTACCATCAAACTGCATTGACTAATCAGATCAGACAGCTGTAGGAGAAAGGGTCCCAGTTTCCCACATTTGACGGTCTTGATCTTCTCTTATGGACCCGACCATTATTTGCTTTTCTAAGCGCGTGATTAATTAACTATAATCACCCAGCTCCAGCTGTATTAATATCCTAATGACATAATTAATGGTTGCTCACCTGGAAATCTAATGGGCTAAGATATTCATTTCTCGAATTTAAAAGCCTATAAAGATAATGGATCTGTTATTAGCTAAATCTTTTGGCCCATACTCTTTTTTACTTTTCTTTAGTATAAAATATTGAGAAAATTGGTTTGGTCAACAAAACCTTAAAACCAAGGCATAGTGCTGACTCCATCGACTAGATATGCCGCCACGTGGCGAAGACCAAACGCACAAAACTGAAATCTGTAGGCTTTGTGTTTGAAAGCTCAAATGTGAGTGGGACTTGAGAGAGTACTGTTGGGGGTAGGCTTGATTCTTTGTTTCCCACTCCATCGCAAATTGTAGCTTAACTAGACAAATTAATAAAGAAAAGGAGGAACGTCACATTACATACAAACGTTGCACCAAATTTAATAAATACTTAATACGAAGAATATGAAGATGAAGTTGAATGAAAGAGTAGGCGAACCACTCAGTTATTGCTTCCAAGTGCCGTCTCCATTCTCTTCCAACGACGGTTGATTGTATCATTTCTAAGATTGAGATATAAATTGGTCCACCTATCATCTAAAGTCAGCCATGAAATAGGTTTTCTATATCTAAATATATAAAATAATATAATTAAAAAGAGATAGAGAGAGAGAGAGACAGAAAGACTGCCGTACAGAGCTGTGTGACCTGAAGCCACGCAAAGGGTCTCTCCCTCCTTCAATACCTCCTTTTCTTTAACTTCTTCTATATATGCACAAACATGCTTCTTCCGTTTCCTTAAACAAAAAGTGAACACTTTCATATTGAGAGAAAGATAAAAGTTTTCAAAAAAAACCTGTCTTTTGTTGTTTATATGGGAAGCTTCTTCATCCTCCGTTGCCTCTTGTTATTCTTCTTCTTGTTCGAAGGAGCGTTTGCAGCTGTAGGGAAGATATGGAGCAGAACAGAGATGGTGGAGATGGCTGGCTACGGTGAACAAAAACTCTCCTCCGTGGTCATCACCGGATCTCTTCTCTGCGACACTTCACGTCCTCACCTGCAACCCATAGCTATTCCAGGTATTTTCTCTACCTATTCATTCGCCCTGTGCTTTTTGTCTTCCATCTGAATACTTAACATGATCCTCACAGGTGCTACTGTTGCCATCAAGTGTCACACTGGATACAAAAGGAGATCCAAATGGATCAAAGCTGTTACTGATTATTTGGGCGAGTTTGAAATCGATCTTCCTTCCCAACTCCACGCAATTCCGGACCTGGAAAACACATGTGTTATCAAGCCAGTACACGTTCCTAAGCTCTATAGATGCTATCACACTTCGACCAATATACACAAACGTATGAAACTTGTTTCCTCTAGCAACGGCTTCCGTGTCTACACCTCAGGGAAGATCAGGTTACATGGTCACAGTTCAAGGTCATAGCAAGCTGTGTGATATTGACATTATAAGAAAAGATTTAAACAGAAACAGCTAAATTTCTTGAAGATCCATTTAGTGAAAAGCATTTGTTTTTCAATGTCCTCGCTTGTTTAGCTGGCCCTTCAGTCACAGAACCGAGTCGAGTCTCTCCACATTGTTTTTCATGTCCCCACAATGTAATTAAGAATGATGTTTGCATCATATTATGAGTAGAGGTTCTCAAGTTTTTGGTACAACAGTAGTGTGATCACATTTGAAAATATCAGATGAAATGTAACAGCACTGACCCAAATGAAAATTGCTGAGAGAAAGACAAGAAATAAAGTGTGAGATAAGTCAGGACACTGGGGCTTTGGGGAGAGTTTCAGAGTTAATGTAGATTGCAATATCACCACAACAAGTAAGCTTATCTGCATATTTTTCAGGGATCTCAATCGAGAACTCTTCTTCAATAGCCATCACTATCTCCACCCTGTCTAAACTGTCCAGCGACAAATCCTTCTGAAAATCAGCCGTTTCAGTAACCTGTAACCAAAACCATGTTACAACTTTTGCACTAAAGAATGCTATATGCAAACAAGAAATAGTAGCAGTGTTCTACCTTAGAGGCATTGGTTTTGTCGTACTTCTTCACCAGTTCAATAACCTTACTCAAGATTTGATCTTGGCCTTCATCAGCTCCTGATGTGAAATTCATTTTACCAATACTCTTGAAAACATTCTCCTTCTCAAACAGAAAAACCGGTCTGACGAGCACTCTCAGTCTCAAATGTTGCAGCATTGAGCTCCTAATGCAATGCATCTTCGAGTAGAACTGAAACAAACACGAAGAAATCGGTTCAAGAGGAATAATTTTCCAGTCAAGTGTCTGATTTCGAAGACAAATCCTAAATATTCCCTCCGGTGAATCCAAATTTCTCAAACTTTACACATGGCCGAGGACTTTAGGGTAACAATTGATATGGAAGGAATCGAAATCATGTTTCTACAAAATTGAGACTAAAGACTAATGGAAGCATCGAATTTAAAATTTCACATAGAACACAGAGGTTGATTATTAGATGAAGAAGCCTCAACCAAGAGCTTTGATTGTTCATAGAAGCCGTACCTGCGACTCTGAGAGTGAGGATTTCTTCTGTTTTCTAGGTCTTATTCCTCTGAAGCGAGAGAGAGAGAGAGAGAGAGAGAGTCTAGCTACTTGAATACTTATTTGGGCCGATATTATTATGTTAAGATTTTATAATTTGGCCCAATTAAACTGTATTGATGAGGCTTTTCATCTCTCCTTTTTTGTTAGTAAAATTGTGGGCCCAATTCATCCTCTTTACTTCTAAAATTGGGCATGTGATGTTCTTATAAAATCTTTTATTCCCGATTTAGAAAGGCTGCTTAATCTTCCAACGTAGGGTATTAATAGAACAAACCTTTTACATGAGAGATGGTTGATAAATAGCCTATAAGCCTCTTAAGGATTATGGTTAGTGGACAATATTCAATACCACTAGATTTCCCTTCTTTATAAAAATTAATACAACTTTAAGTGAATAAATAGTAGGCAATACGAATTATAAAATGTTGGACGGGGAAATAAATTAGTTGGTGATATGTATATAGACCAATTGTAAATTTTATCAACTGACCTGTAAAATTTACATTACCAAAAAAGAAACAAAATACAGACATATTTCTTTTTTTTGAAGTAGACAGAAATATTTATAAACGAGAGCGAAAATAAACAAATGATAATTGGATGAGAAGATTAGTGATTAATTTAATAGAATAAAGACGAATAAAAAGTAAGGTTATGAAAGTTAGTAATTATTTGGATGCACAAGGAATGCCTTGTGTCCTTGAAACATCTTCCACTTGGTGATGAATTATTTTAATAATCACTCATTCAGTGACAAAAATTAATTTATTAGAAAAGCAAATAAATGGACATTAAAATTCGTGGGTTGCCAATCTTTATCGTCATCCCCATGTTCCTGCCCACTTTGATTCCCCAAAGCTTTTATAAAATTTTCATGTCATCTTCATTTTTTAGTAAGCTCAAATTTTTACAATCAAGATTAATGTCTATAAAATCACATGTTGTTTCAAAATTAGCTGATAACACATACCATGCCTTCCACTTTGTTCTTTTCTTAATATGTTTCTACTAATGCGAAAAAAATTGACATTTCCAAAATGAATGGAAACAAAAGAAAATTCCCAAAAAAAAAAAATGATTTTGGATGAGATAGTCTATTAATAGGAAGAAATCAGGATAATTAACTCAAATAATATTATGATGAAGTTAATTAATTTTATCTTTTGAGTCATCCCATGTCTTATTCATGATAGATTTTTGAAAATCAAAATTTACTTAAAAAGGACAAGATTTTTTAACTTGTAGGTAAAAAGGTGCAGACATTGGTACTACAAACCAACAAAACGTCGGTTATTATTTATTAAATTTTTTATTATTATTATTACAGAGAGAAGAATAAAAAGACTAAAATGCCATCGTCTCTGTAGCAGAGAAGAAGAAGAGAGGATAGCCAAACATTCCATATAAAAACAAAACGTAAGAAGGAGCTTCTCTTTCCTTTTAGCGAATCCCATTTTTCTGTTTCTCTTCTACTGCACAAACTCCATCATCCATTTTCTTTTTCTCTTCCTTTTTTTCGTTTTTTTGCCCATTTCGAAATTAAAAAACTGTAAATTTTTTTTCATCATTGGACGAAAATCTAAAACAAGAGAGGAAAAAGAGGGCCTCTCGTCCTCTTATTAAAGCTTCATCCTCTCCAATCTTTTAGATTTCAATCTCGTTTTTCCTCTTCTCCTTTTTCTTAAATTTCGGTAAGATATAGATTCTCTCTACAAACTTTTCTTCTTATTCTTCATGGGTTTTTGATTTCTTCATTCAAACTTACACCTTTTTTTGATCGACCCATGTGCTTCTTTTCTGTCTGTTTGTTTGCAGGAATCCAGGATCGTGGGTCGATCGGTTCACAGAATCCGATCAAGACCCAAACTGTTCGTATTCATCGATACATCCTATTGCTTTCCATAAGGTTTGTTCCATTTGATTCTCTTCATCAGCATTTTGGAACAGATTCTGGGTTTTTAAATACTGATGATGTTTTCAGTTAGATCGAGATGTTAAGTAGATGTATATATACTCTGGAACAAACCCTTTTTGTTTTTTTTTTGTTTTTCTCTTTTGCAGAATGGAAATGGAATCATGTAAGCTGTTCATCGGTGGGATCTCTTGGGAGACCAGCGAAGATCGTCTTCGCGAATATTTTCAGAGTTTCGGTGAGGTTTTAGAGGCGGTGATCATGAAGGATCGAGCCACTGGTCGTGCTCGTGGCTTTGGTTTCGTTGTCTTCGCTGACCCCAATGTTGCAGAGAGAGTCGTATTGCTCAGACACGTCATTGATGGTAAAATTGTAAGTTTTCATCAATCGCTTTACACCAACACTACATTACTTCAATATCAATCTGCTTCGTTCAATGATTATTTGCTTGGTTTAGAGGTTGCTGCTCCTCGAAGCAAAGCTATTCTTTTTATTCATTCCTGTGTTAGTCTCTAGATAAAAAGACTACGTTGTCAATGTCAGCGTAAGGAAGCACCAAACACAAAAGAGAAAAAGCATGTCTCTCTGAAAAATACCTCTGCTCATCTTGGTCAAAATCATGTCTGGTTCTTATTTTAACGCAGCTGTCTCTCTCGAGATCTCATTGGTCTGGTTTATTCTAAAGGTTGACAAGGCTCCATGATTTGCCAGATTCAAATGTCCACGATTTGGTTGAAGAAACTGGTTCACAAGGAACTGCTATTATTTCTCATTCTCGTGATCTTAAGTTAGAATGCTAATTTTGTGCGTGAGGATTTTTATTTGCTAAGCAAGGATCAACCAACAATTGTGAATTATAGTAGTGAAGATTTCTTTTTTATCCATGATCACAGGTTGAGGCAAAGAAGGCAGTTCCAAGAGATGATCACGTAGTGTTGAACAAAAGTAACAGCAGCCTCCAGGGATCACCTGGCCCAGCAAACAGCAAAAAGATCTTTGTTGGAGGTTTGGCTTCCTCGGTTACAGAGGCCGAGTTCAAGAAATATTTTGCTCAGTTTGGGATGATCACAGATGTTGTGGTGATGTATGACCACAGAACCCAGCGACCGAGAGGCTTCGGGTTCATCTCTTACGAATCAGAGGACGCTGTAGACAAAGTTTTGCAGAGGACATTCCACGAACTCAATGGAAAGATGGTGGAGGTCAAACTGGCTGTTCCTAAGGAAATGGCTTTGAACCCAATCCGGAATCAAATGAATGTAAATAACTTTGGCAGTAGTAGAATCAGTGCATTGCTGCTGAACGAGTACATCCAAGGATTCAGCCCGAGTCCAATCTCAGGTTATGGAGTAAAACCTGAAGTTAGGTACAGTCCAGCAGTAGGTAATAGGGGTGAATTCTCACCGTTTGGACATAAGTATGGAATCGAGCTGAATTTTGAGCCAGACCAGACTCAGAACTTTGGATCTGGTTCCAGTGCAAGCTTTGGACGGCCCTTTAGCCCAGGATATGCTGCGAACCTTAGCAGGTACGGTAGCCAGATTGAGTCAGGAGGAGCTAGTGTCGGGAACGGGTCTGTGCTAAATGCAGCAACAAAGAACCATTTATGGGGAAATGGTGGTCTAGGTTACATGTCAAACTCACCAATATCTAGAAGCAGCTTCAATGGAAACTCTGGAATGTCTTCTCTAGGTAGCATCGGAGACAACTGGGGAGCAGCTGCACGTGTACGTAATAGCTACCGCAGTGAGGGAGGAGGCGTAGGATTAGAAGCAATGAGAGGAGTTCATGTTGGTGGTTACAACAGCGGTTCAAGCAGCTTGGAGTCAGACTCTCTGTACAGCGACTCGGCGTGGCTTTCGTTACCTGCGAAGGCGGAGGAAAGATTGGGAATGGGAGCATTTGACTTCATATCTAGAGGACCAGCTGGATACATCAATAGGCAACCAAACGGAGGTATGGAATAATGAACACCTGTATTGATTTGAGAATTTGAACTTCTTGGGAAAATCTGATGAATCTTATGAAAATTTTGTTGTTGCAGGAATTGCAGCTTAGAGAAGTGAGAAATCCATTCCATGGAGATCAGATAATGATTTGGCTATTTGCAGAAAAGAGTTTTAGAAGAGGAAAAAAAAAATTAAAATTATTTGTTCAAAAAAGCTTAAAGCTTTTCTTTACTTTGTTTACTATTTTGATTGTTGTTATAGTTTTTATTTTCACCCTTTTTCCGGGTTTTGTTTCTTTTATCTTAAAGAACAAGAAAAAAAGATGTAAACCGAGTTATATAAAGAGACAAAGAAACAATGAAGTGTATTATGTTCTTGTCTTTCTCCCTTTCCTTTATAAATCTAGATATTGACATATTCAAACATCAATGAATGCACGAATTAAAAAAGAAGCAATGTATTGCCTAGAATGTAGGCAATCGTAGTGTGAACTGTGAAGGCGACATGTGTCAAACATGTGGATGATGATAAGCCAAGAGGACAAAGAGCAATCCCATCATCCATCACAATAATATCCATTTATGTGAAGTGGACCAAAAGAGAGAGAAGCGAGAGTTACAGTCCTCAAAATAGACGAAACATCCTAATCCTTCAACCCTCTGAGAGCTTCAAGACTTCACTGGAATCGCCACCATTGTCCCCACACCTCTCTATAAGGTTTACGAAACCCACGAGACTCTCTCAAAGCAATTCACCAACCCAATTAAGATGCGTTTGCTAGTAGCAGAAGTAGCTACAGCTTCGCCATTGTCCTCTGCTACTCCAACATGTACCTCCCATAGTTGCAGATGGAAGCCTTACTCCAACTCTACTGACTTCCAAGCAAACGCATCCGTCCTCCTCATCCTTCTCTTCTCTGCTCTTATCTGTGCTCTCTCTCTCTACGCTACATTCCGTTGCTTTCTCCGGCCAACTCCCGAGACTGACGACGACGACCACAAGCCTGATCCTGAGGCGGATGTTTCATCCATTGTACCAACACCAACGCTTGTCTACTCCTCCGACCTTGAGCTTGCAGGTGCTGAAGCAGAGTGTGCCATCTGCTTGTCTGAATTCGAACAAGGTGAGGGTATCCAAGTGCTGGAGAAATGTCAGCATGGGTTCCATGTCAAGTGCATCCACAAATGGCTCTCTTCCCGCTCCTCCTGTCCTACTTGCCGGACTTCTATCTTCTCAGAAAACACCGTAGACTCTGCACCATCAACGGAAGCTCCTTCGACAAACCAGATCAATGCTTAGCTTTGCTCATGTCTTCTCTCACTTTCTCATCTTCTTTCCAAAGCGTAAACTTTTTTGTTATGTTTTTCGTTAAATCCAAAGCTTAGAGTCGTATCATGTTTTACTTGACATTACTACCCTGTTGCTGTTCTGTATTAGTATAGTTATTGAACACAGACAACCAAAACAGTAATTAGCACTTGTATGAATCAAATTATACTCCCACAAAATTAATAAGCTCAAACGAATGTAAAATGTCAACTTTACCAATAGCTCCTTACCTCGTTGTAGAGTGCCACGTCTATAGCTCCTTACCTCGTTGTTCTTCGTTTTACTTTAAATAGAAACAACAAAATCAAAAACGCCATTTTTAAGCAACGGGGGAGAGAGAGAGAGAGAGATGGTTGGTTCAAGTGCATTGATATATCGACATTACCAAAATTAAAGATGTTCTTTTCTTCAAATCGATTGTTTTTCAAAAGGATTTTTTGTTTGTTTTATTTTCTACAAAGTTGAATCAACGGAAGCGAGATGACAAATAGTTTTTCTATAACATGAAACCTTTACAAAGATTTCCTTTTTTGTTGTTGTTCAGTAGTCTAGGAAACTTAAGTTTCGTTCATGAAAAACAAGCTCAGTTAGTCATTCATTATTCTTTAATAGTGTCTTCTTCCGTGTGCTTAATTTTTTCTAGCAACTAAAGTTGTGTCACTTTACGTTTTTCTTTTTCTCCATATTTGTTCTCTCCACGTGAAACAGAGGGTTTTTTTCGCGACCAACAATCAGTTCCAAAAATCGGGTCCCAATGGTTTCATCCAAGTCAAGGTTCTGAAGAACGACAATCTCTATGTGCGTTTCGACTTGCCCGGCGTTCCAGACGACGCAGTCCACTGCAGAATCGACGCCGTGAGACAAAAGGTGGTGTTTTACTCCGCCGAGACTTCCAACGACGGCTACGAGAAGGAGAGCGTGCGTGAGTACTCTATAACCGCCAGTCTGGGCTGTGACTGCTGCGAGATCACCGGCGTGGATGCCAAAATGAAAGATGGAGTCTTGAGAAGTGTACTCTCACTTTGCCTCCTTTCACAGGTTCGAATCCCATTCCTTTTCCAAAAGTCACCACCATATATGTATCTGCATATTAAACATCCTTCATCTTGGGTTATATACGATAGGTAAATCTGGAAGACGCGTGGAGGATCAACCTTTTGTGGTGAAAGGTCGCAAGGGAGCGTTCGTTGGAGAACCAACAGATGATGAAGGTCTTTACTTCGCAGTGGATGTACCAGGTGTTTGTGCTGGTGACGTTCTATTGCTTGCCAATGAGAATGAAGTTAGATTCACAGCAGCGGTCAAGAATGTGTACGAGCACGATGAGAGTGGCCGTCTTTACCGTGGAAGCATCGACCCTGCTTGGTCTTCCTCTCAACCTTTTCTTTTGAGCCACGCCATCACCGGTGCTGTAAACTTTGGTGTTCTCAAGGATCTCATTACACCTCGTTGCAACACCACCACCAACGAGTAATCACTCTCTCTACTGCGTTTTATTTACGTTGAGACTTAGTGTGTGAGTCCTGCGTTTGAGTTTAAATAGAGATTGTGTGTGAGTCCTGCTTTTGTGTTTGCTATGAAATTTCGTGATTCATGTCACTTGTTTTCACAATCTAAACTTTTTTCCCCTAATATGATTGAAAGCAAGTTAGTTTAAGCTGAATCCATCAAATGACCTAAGCTAATATTGAAAATTATTTTCTTCATTCGGATATCAATTTGTATGTTATGCATCACTCCACTTACTCTCTTCACACTAATGATCTTCAAGCCATTGTAGTTAACTAACCACAAGCCTCACACTCGTGACGATATACTCCCTGAAAAAACTCAGATTGAAACATTTTCAGAAGAAATGTCCAATAGTACACACGCAAAGCTACACAAAGATTGGAATTCAAACCAATCAAATTACTATGAACAAAGGCTATTAACACCTAAGAAGGTCTTCGTGTAAGTCATTGCATTTGTCGAATTTGCTTGCTGGCTTCGGGCCAAGCTTCTGGTGGAACGAGGAAATGATGAACATCTAATGCAGAGAAGTTCCTCTTAGGAGCAAAAGATGAGAGATGATGATAGGTCCGAATCAAAGCTTTGAATTAATATAAGAACACAAGTTACTTTTGGCAAAATTGTCTCCCTGATTACATCTCTAAACATGCCTTTAAGAACACATAATAAAATTAAGGAAACTAACTTTACTACATCACAACTATTAAACCTGAAGAGGTTGGGATACAATCCCATTAATTTTGGAAGGGAATCATGAAGCATTTTTCTACGATCACTTTAGCGAATCATGAAGCGATTACTCGGCCGATAATTAGGCCCATCTGGAAATAACCTAAATGGGCCTATTATTAGGCCCATAGTAGGTTACTCGAAGCCTTTTTCCAACCCTACTTGAATATCTCATTATCCCCTCCTCTATAAATACCTAGTAGCACTCACTCACTCACGTTCTTTACACACTCCACTCAACTTTCCAAAAGAGCAATAAACAGCGTCATTTTAAGAATGAGTAAAGCAGGCAGCTTCAGCGGAAGCAATAACCAGGGAGAGAGCGATCGTCCGAAGAATTTTTCACCTAACCGTAAGTCTTCTTTCTTCGTTCACATTTTTTCTTACAAAAGTAAAAAAAAAAATTATCTGTTAACACATCTCTCTATTCAGTGACTGTTCTGTCGTGTGGGTGCGTTTTTTGTTGTCTTGTAGCGATGACCCGATTCCAGAAAAGTGGTAGCGAGGCGGTGTACGAGGTGAAAGAGACGAACGCAAGCGTAATCTACAGGGTAGACTTGCCTGGGTGTCCCGCGTCAGACCTCACGTACTGGATCGATGGCAACAACGTCCACTTCTTCGCCGACGAACCCGCCATGTCCGATTTCAACCACGACGGTCGCAGATATGGAGGCACCATGGTTTTCAACCCAGTGGGTTACAACGTCAAGGGAGCAAAGGCTAAGCTTCTCAATGGTGTTCTATGGATCACCGTCCCTAAGATCCCCGGCAAAAACATCAAGCCTAGCGTCGTTGAGAAGATGCTCAATTGCAAGATTACAAGAGACGACGTGGTTTGAGAGTCCGTACGTGTTTTCTTTATCCGTCTCTCTTGCCTCGTAATGGTGTCTACTGTCTAGGGTTTATGGTCTTCTACTCTTCTATCTCTATGACTTACATTTTCTTTTCTGGCTTTTAATAAGAGGGTCTGTATGACGTCGATCGACTTTGTTGCAGCTGGTTTGTGTTTATCTTTATCTTTTTATGGTTATGTGTGCTTTAATTTCTTCTATGTATCAATGTCATCAAAACGTGTCTTTGAGTGTATGACGAGTTATTTAAGGGGTGTTTTAAATAAAGTTTTGAATAGTACCAAAAAAAATCATGAAAAATAACTGGATAAACATCTAAAAAATGGGTTGTAAACTTTAGAGGAGAGAAGTTGGTACAAAATTAAAAAGTAGACGTTGCATTGCATTGTATATTTTGTTTGTCGTATGTGAAAACTAAATGGAGGAAGTAAAAGAACATTGACGTCAGCGTTTCCATGCTTTAATTCTTGTAAAAATTTGAAATGAAGAGAGTGACAAGGTTGCCTCATTTCCCTATTTTGTCTCATTTGAAAGGACATCGAAGGAGAACGAGCTAGTTAGAGATGGACACGTCATCGTACTCTCCGGTTCTTTTCACGGTAACAATTTTGGAGGTCAAGAGGTAAGTGACATAAGCAAGCGACGACCAGTCAAATTTGTAGCTTTCTCCTCACGCTTAAAAGAGCTCTGAGGCAAGAAGGGTTTTATCATTTGTAAAAGAAGCCAGCTGCTGTAGACTGCCACGTCACTGTCGGTGTTTTATAGCTCTTTACCTTGCCCTGCTTTCGTTTGTATTATTTATCAGCAACAAATATAAAAAAAACTCCATTTTTACATGAACGAGAGAGAAAGAGAGAAAGAAGAGAGATGGCTCAGAGATCTCCTTTCTCCTTTCTCTTATATTCTTTTCCGAGAGACGTTTAAAAGAAATTCAAAATCAATGTTTTACAAAGTTGTGAACAAACGAAATGTTTTTTACAAAGTTGGATAAGGCTAGCTGGAGGAAGAGACCATTTGTTGAAGAACTATTAGCTCTGTTGTGAAGATGTTGAAGTGCTTGCCAATGAGACTCAAGTTAGATTCTTGCCAATGAGGTTAAGAATGTATGTGACCGTATTTACATGGGATGCCTCAACAGTCGTTCTTCCTCTTCTAAACCCTGCGCCTTCACTTTTGATCCAAACCATAGCTTACGAGGCAGAGTTTGGTGTTCTCAATATTGTCGCTGCACCTCCTCGCAACCACACCAACAGCCAGTAATCACTCTTTCTACTACGTTTACATTTCACATATCTATCTTTCTATTTAGTCTTCTATGTTTAAGTCGGGACAATTTGACAAAGTGCTGAATAGTGGATTAAGAAATGTTGCCAAATAAGCCATGAATAAATAATATCATTTGGTACATAGTGAAAGTGGAACACAGAGAAATTCGGATATGCAATGGCAAAGCTGAAGACATACTTGAAAGAATCACAAGCTTGAGTCTCATTGATAGTTACATATTCCCCTTAGCAGGTTCCCATGTGATAACCAACAAAGCGAAACTCATGTACACTTGGATATGCCTAAAAGCATATCACAAGACTACATTAAAATTATTACTTTAGGTTTGTTGTTGTATATATTGACTCTATTTATTACATATACTAAACCTCTGGCTGAACTACAGGCTTCAACCTTACGACGTCGTTTTAAGTTTTTGATCAGTTCTGCCGTCTATCAAAATCGATTGATTTGGATCTCCTCAGAGAAGAAGAGAAACCTGAAACGAAGAAAGCATCGAAAAAGGAAAATGGCAGGAAGATTGAGCGGTGTGGCCTCACGGATCATGGGTGGAAACGGTATCGTTGCTCGATCCGGCGCCTCTTCTCTCCGCCAACGCGCCGGTATGGGTCTCCCCGTCGGCAAACACATCGTCCCCGATAAGCCGGTGAGTGTAATCTCTGTAATTTCTTCTTAGAATCTTCGAAATTTGTTTCGATTTTGAGACGATTTCCCTAATGTCGTCTCAGCTTTCGGTTAATGACGAGCTGATGTGGGACAACGGGACTGCGTTTCCAGAACCTTGCATAGATCGAATTGCTGATACCGTCGGGAAGGTTGATTAGGATTTCTTATGGTTTCTAAATGTTTTTTTTGGCGTAAAATTAATAGTTTTACTGATTGATTTTGGATGAATGAAACAGTATGAAGCATTAGGATGGTTGTGTGGCGGTCTAGGGTTCTTTGCGACTCTAGGTCTGCTCGCTGTTTTCAACGATAAAGCTTCAAAGGTTCCATTTGTAAGTGAAAATATTTCAAATTCTTATGTAGTTTACATTCGCACTGCGCATATGCTTTCTTACTATAAACCCATTTTGGTGTCCTGAGTGTGATTTTTGGGTATAAATTTGAGCAAAAATACGCAGCAAATAGTCATGATGTTCTTGCTATAAAATGTTCTCGTTGTTCTTTTCTTCATCTGCTCAATGCCGCAATATTTCACTTTCAGCTTTTGCGTTTTGCCTGTTTATGAACATAGACAATCAATTCTTACTGTTTGCTGTTGCTATTGCTATTACTACTGACCAAAGTGTTGGGTATCCGCATTGTTTTCATCATCCTTTCTTAATTGACTGAGCCTGTACATAGTTATTAGGAACACTTGAAAAAGAACACCCACACTGTTCTTTGAAACTCGGTACATGCTTAAGGTCATACGCTTGTAATGACAAACATGAAGCCTCTAGCTCAAGGTGTTTCAGCAGCTAAAATCGATGAATAGCTCTTTTAGTGACCACTGGCCAAGCATCATAGACGTGGTATTAAAGGGTATACTATGATGAGTCTTGTTTTGAAGATTTAGGGTTATAGAAGTTGAACAGCACGCTAGGGCTAAGAAGATGCTCTCTGGCTTCTTGTCTATACATGAGATGAATTGCTACTGTTGTTCTCTGACATGTCATCTCTCTCGTGAAATATATTTTTTTTTTAATCATTGTGATACCTGTTTTTCCATATCATGATCATCTCTTACTGTGTTGTCGCTGCAGACACCGCGAGTGTATCCGTATGACAACCTGAGAGTGGAGCTTGGAGGAGAGCCATAGAGACCTATTAAGTGATCTACTCATCAAAACTCAAGCGTGATTTCTTCACTGCTTTGTTCTTTCAAAATGTTTTAATTTCCTGCTCTCAGAACTTGAAGGCAAAAGAATAAAAGAGACTTCGTTTTCATTTATATGTGTTGTCTCTGTAATTAACAGTGACCATTTGGGTGTATTCATATGAGAAGTCAGACATCTGTTTTCAGCGACATGTGTCATACCAAGGTTTAGCCTCGTTCAAATACAAGTCTAACGTAGTATTGTAACAACTAACAAGAGATTAATCAAACACAAGAGGGGGTAAGTTTGGAGACCACACAGTCTACACCTCAGCTTATTAAAACAAGTTTGAAAATAATCAATTCATATCTATTGATTAATAAGAGGTGGAATCAAAGACAGCCAAATGAGTCATGAAATATGATTTCTTTCAATCTTTCAAATATTCCATTTCAGTATTGTTTCATCAATCTTATCTACCTACGTGTCATCTTCCTTCTGGCTTTTCTTCTCCCTGATCGTTTGGACCTCGTCAAAACTATATTATTATTATTATTATTCCTACGACACACCTCTCTCTTTCTCTCTCATTATGTTATACACTTCTACTATCTTCTTTCCTTTTTCTTATATGAATATATGTTATACTATCTTATATATGCAATATATGTAAGGGAATAATTCTTAAGTGATGGATATAGCAAAACTCATCATACGTAATAATGTACTTATTTTTAGACCAAGTGCATATATATCTCTTAGACAGACTTAATAGACAATTAAAAAGATGGGTTAACCTTCAAATACATGTAGTTTCTAACTTATGAATATTTCTTCATAGTTTCCTTATATATATATATATTCTTTTTTTTATGTAATAATTACAAATAATTGGAGAAAAAGGACAAGAAAGAGGAAGGTATGAACCAGGGAAGTTGGGCTCTGGAGGAGTACCAAAGGCTGCACTTATTAACGTGTCCTACTCTCTCTCTTTACTCTTATCAACTGTTTGGCTTCCTTCTTTCTCTTTTCTCTTTGTTCGTTAAATAACATTTTCATAACCTCTTCACCGTAATGATAAAACATAAGAAATTATTTGATTCACACCTTTTATTATTGAAATGACTTCCATATTGTGGGTATTTTATAATAAACGAGACTACGAATGTTCAATGAACAAGCTACAATAAAGTTTATCCATAACTCCTGGAAGTAATTCCTTTTTAGTAATTTCCCTGCAGCAGTATATAATTCTGATTAAATATCAATCAAATCGTTATGATTACTTGTTATCTTAATCTCTAATATTCTTATGGGTCATCACATTCCAGAGTTTACAAGCCATCACAGCTTCCGCCACTTGTAAATTTGTTAGTCCCCATCATTTTCATGGGTCCATTATATATTATATAGTACTATCATCCTTAGATAACTTGAAAAGTCATCAATCATATTCACATGAAAATAAAATAAATGACCTTTCTTTATATTTACACACTATCCAATAATGCGATTTTGTCTTCCAAGAAAAAACACCGTCTCTTTTCATTAATGTGACCCTCATTACATTATCTGTGAAATTAATTGAAAATCAGCAAATATTGGTGACATAACACGTTCGGCAACATTTTTATTTCAGGTACAACACAAATTAAAACGAAAAAAACAATATTTTACTGGAAAAAAACAACTCTGCTCTATGGAGGGCCTTTGCATATTAACCATGTGTCACTCACGCTCATAAACCCAATACCATCTTATATGACCACACAAATTAATTATATAATATAAACGTACATTCGTTTTTTCATTCTTTTTTTTTTTTGTGCCGAACACATTATAATAAATTGATGTATAAAAAGGCTCCTTCCCCTTCTTACATTTCTTACATTTCTCTATTTCTTTTATCTCCTTCCACCACTAAAAAGGGAATTAACAGAATGAACGGTGGCCATATCTCAGTCGCAGACTCCGACAATCTGAAATCTCCGCTCTTACCGATCGTCCATAATGACGAACCGTTAGAAAAACAAACGGTGGGGCAACATCTCCGGACAATATTCACGCCGAAAAATTGTTACATCGCTCTTGGTCCTCTTCTTTGCGCCGTCGTGTGTCTATGCGCACGGCTCGGCGGAGACGATACGACCACGGCGAGGAACATGCTCGGTGTTCTTGTGTGGGTGTTCGCGTGGTGGTTGACAGAGGCCGTTCCGATGCCGATCACCTCCATGTCGCCGCTTTTCCTATTCCCTCTCTTCGGAATCACGGCGGCGGATGACGTGGCAAGTTCTTACATGGATGACGTCATCGCCCTCGTCCTCGGCAGTTTTATCCTCGCTCTCGCCGTCGAACACTACAATATCCATCGCCGACTCGCCCTGAACGTGAGTCGTTTTATCTCTTTGTTTTCTTTATCTTTTTCTCATATTTTCATACAATAATTTTGGTCTTTTTAGTTTTTTTTTAGGCACCGTTTTAAAAATGGTAGTTTCACCTTCTTGTCTTGTGTTAGAAAAATTAGGTTTTTTATATTTAACAGATTTTTTTTTAATGTGGTGCAATCTGGATGATCCATGTACTTGCTAGGGATACTATGATTCTATGAAATATTTACGTAATCAGGTGATTTTGCGTGGGTCCACGGATGAGTTGATTACAACTATGATCATTATTTGGAGAGCTACAATTGAATCCCCACTAATTAAACTATAAATTTGTAATAACATTAAAACGGCAGTGGTCTATGTATATATAACTTTGATTAATGTAGATGTATTCAACAAATTATGTCTATATAACTTTTGTTCTACAAAGGAAAAATCTGATAACTCAACATATACAAATTAATTGGCAGAAAAAATATAAGCTGAAAATATATAGAGTGTCCTCTAACATAAAGAGTGTCCTCTATATAATATATACTGTCTTATATCTATAATTTTATACTTTGTATAACCTTTGAATAATGGCCTAGGCCAATCCGTATATCAGTGTTTAGTAAGTCAGGCACGTACACATGTATGAGATAATTAGGTTACAACTTACAACTATGATCATCAACAGTCAATACTATGATATATCCTAGTTAGTTAAGTGGAGTTTAAATAAATAAATAAGGCACCACATATCTGATAATTATATAAGTTCATAACATAACAATAATTATTGTATTTCGTGAAGATAACTATGGTGTTCTGCGTGGAGCCTCTAAACGCGCCTCTGCTTCTTCTTGGCATCTGCGCAACGACGGCTTTCGTGAGTATGTGGATGCATAACGTGGCGGCTGCTGTCATGATGATGCCCGTCGCTACAGGGATACTTCAGAGACTACCCTCGTCATCGTCTTCATCGGAAATGGTGCCTCCCGCGGTGGGGAAGTTTTGCAGGGCGGTGGTGCTCGGTGTGATATACTCGGCGGCAGTTGGTGGAATGAGCACACTGACAGGAACAGGTGTAAATCTGATACTTGTCGGAATGTGGAAAAGCTATTTCCCGGAGGCTGATCCAATCAGTTTCAGCCAATGGTTCTTCTTCGGTTTCCCATTGGCTTTGTGCATATTCGTGGTGCTTTGGGGTATTCTATGTGTGCTTTATTGTCCTAAAGGATCAGGGAAAGCTCTCTCTCCCTATCTTCATAAATCTCATCTTCGTAGAGAGCTTGAGATGTTAGGACCAATGGGTTTCGCCGAAAAGATGGTCCTGTCTGTGTTTGGTGGGTTGGTTGTGTTGTGGATGACAAGAAATATAACCGAAGATATCCCCGGCTGGGGTTGCATCTTCAACGGCCGGGCCGGGGATGGAACGGTGAGTGTGATGATGTCTACATTGCTGTTTATAATCCCAAACAATATTAGAAAAGGAGAGAAGCTAATGGATTGGGGTAAATGCAAGAAACTCCCGTGGAACATAGTGTTATTATTAGGAGCTGGATTCGCTATAGCTGATGGAGTACGCACCAGTGGCTTAGCTGAAGTCTTATCCAAAGGGCTGGTTTTTCTCGAAACAGCTCCATATTGGGCCATTGCTCCAACCGTTTGCCTAATCGCTGCTACCATCACTGAGTTCACCTCAAACAACGCAACCACTACATTGTTAGTTCCTTTACTCATCGAGATTGCAAAGACGATGCAAATCCATCCTCTGCTCCTGATGGTCCCTGGTGCCATCGGAGCTCAGTTTGCTTTCTTGCTACCCACGGGAACACCCTCTAATGTCGTAGGGTTCACGACAGGGCATATTGAGATCAAAGACATGATTAAGACAGGCTTGCCTCTCAAGATCGCAGGAACCGCCTTTCTTTCTGTCTTGATGCCAACCCTTGGTATACTTAACTTTTACGATCATATATAGTCACCTTCTTTATAATTCATTTTGTGATTCAGTTTGAAAAATTGTTGATTATCTATATATTACATGGCAGGGGCTTACGTTTTTGGATCAAAATGAGGAGTTTAGTTCGATGGGCTGAAGCACAAGACAACAGACACTATTTATTACTATATTCTTAAGGGGGCATCATGTTTTAGATATGTCAAGTCACACGGGGAAATTTAGATGTGGTCAACAAACCGGCCCATTTTTGTAACCTGCTCGATTATAGTTTACGGTACGATTGCTTTCTTTTGTTCTTACAACGTACCGGTACGTTTGGTCCTTTTTTCTTCTGTATATATATTGAGTACAGTTATTTAATTATAAATATGTGTAAGTTCCTAACAATTTAAAAAACACCAGCAAAAAATAACTACTAGTGACTCTGCCACGTCACTGTCCAGCGTGTCTTTTTCGAGTTTCTACAAACACAACAAAAAAGGAGAAAAGACAACGCTCGTGCCTTGTTTACATCAATAATTGTATGTCTTGCTTTTATTACTTTTTGTCCGTTACACTCATTTCTGTTCTTTATTTGTCCTTTGCGATATAGTTGTGTATTAAACTATCAATTAATATGATTATCATTATCCTTTTGGGTATTTAATTTTTGTAGCTAGTAGTTGGCCATTGCAAAATAAAAATAAATGAAATATAGTCTCATACGAGTGATATTCCTCTTACTCTATAATCTTTCTTTTTAATTGGTGATTATATTTTAAAATTATGATAATTTTTTTTTGTTTCTCAAATTTTGTACCAATTAAAATGATTTTTTTAATCAAATTTGGATATATGGATTCCCCTCCATTCCTCATTTTTCTGGATGAAGAAAGAATTTCATCTTTACAATTAATGAAAAACAAATGAAACTAATAATTTCTCATTCATATCTATTTTCAATTCAATTTCTCAAACGAAATTTGGTACATTTTTTTTCCATTCTTTTAGTATATTATGTGGTCACCAAGCAGAACATTTTTTTTATCTATAATATAATTTGAAAAATAAATTTCTTCTGTTTCACATTTATGTTAATTCTCATTAACATTAATTACATAACTATTTATAAATTAATAATATAAATATCTTTTCTAAACAAAAATATTAATATCTTTTTTTCCAAAAAAAAATTTCCTTCTCAAAAACATAAAATATTTCAAACTCTTTATAATATAATTTAAGAAACCTGTTTTTACATTAAATTATCTTAATTTACTGTCTAATTATATAAATAATAATAGTAAATTTAAATTAAATAAACAACTAATTTTAATTTATTATTATTGTTAAAAAATTTATAATGGATGATATAAATAAAATTTTTTTAAGAACATTTTTTCAAAAGAATTGATTAAATAAATTTTTATTAAATAAATCACTAATATATTTTTCCTAATTCTAGAAAAATTAGAAAAATAAATAAATTATACTTATGCAATGTTGAACCAATCAATACTTCAAATTTTCTAATTTTAATCCAAAATAAATATATTAAATAATACAAAATTTTCCCAAAATATATTTTTACAAATAAAAGAAAGAACCTAAATAAATAAAATTAGGAGAATTAATCTGATTTTAGTCTAAGTATAATATACAAATAATTATGATTTAATTTAGAAGAATTTCTGCAATCCAATACATCCAAAAATAAATAACCAAACTGATATGAATTATTATATCTAAATTACATGTAAATTAAGATAATAAAGTATTTTTAAATAATATATTATTTAATTTTCATACATATAAATTATAAATAATTTAAAATTTATAAAAATATAAAAGTAAAATATTAGCTAATTATTATGATTTATTTATTTTTAAAATATTTATTCCTGTACATAAAAAGGCACTTAATATATAAATTTATGTTATCTAATGTTAATAATTTTAAAATAATTTATTTGAAATTCTGATATGACAAATTACGCTAAATATTATTTTCAAACATTCCTAGACTCTGTAAAGTTATCTTTGAATATCTTCACTCTTTTCCAACATTTTTATCTTTTTCAGAAAAAATACATTTGCTTCTTCATGCTATAGATTGGGTAATTTATTGATGAATTGTCAAACCATCACCCTGACATGGTAAACCATTATGATTAATGATTTAGTTTTAGTACATTGAAAGATAAATGTAATATATAGTATAATCTAAGAAATTAAAATAAAAATATAATCTGAGTACATTTCCATAAAATGTCATTAAATATTTGAACATCTTGCCTCAGTTATGCCATGTATGAGAGAAATGGGCAAGAAATTAATTGGTCCGCGCCACGTCACGTGGCAAGTCGCTACTATAAAGAACCCTGGAAACCTCTTGGCATTACCAATTCGAGAAAAACGACGGTTTCAAAGAGAAAAAATGAATAATAAATCACTCTTCCTTCTACTCCTCTCTCTCGTCGTCCTCCTCCCTCTTTACGCGTTTGCGATGGCGCGTGTCGGCGGCTGGAGTCCCATCAGCGACGTTAAGGACCCTCACGTCGTAGAGATCGGCGAATTCGCTGTCTCCGAGTACGAAAGGCAGAGCAAGTCGGGACTCAAGTTCGTGGCGGTTGTTAGCGGCGAGACTCAGGTAGTCGCCGGCACTAATTACCGGCTTATTGTGGCCGTGAAGGGTGTAGCCGGCGCTGGTGCGAGCAAGAACTACGAGGCGATTGTATGGGAGAAGCCGTGGCTGAAATCAATGAATCTCACTTCCTTCAAGCCCGCCATATAACTAATGGTCGTTTCCTCTGAGTTTTCCATGTAATCGATCTAATATCAATATAAGTATTCATGATTGATGTGGTAAATAAATATGATGCAGATTAAGAAATGGTATAATTGATTGAATCAAGTGTTTGACACATCCGCTAATTATGCCGGCTAATCTGCTATTGAGAGAGATGTATCACTAAAAATTTAATAATATCTGAATTAGTAGGATATCAATTTTGTACTATAAATTACTACAAGACAATGTTGAAGGTGTAAAGCGAACATGTCATTTGTCTTTTGGTGGTCCACCATAGATAGAGCTCACTAGATAGAGCTCACTAAATGTCATCAATTTTCACATATTTTTTTTTGTCATTTATCATTTTTTTATCTATTGAGAAATCATCTGTAAATTAACGTTTATATCTCAACTCATAAGCTTGTTAAAATTAAAACATTGGTTTAATTACGAATCGTTAAATTGTTATTATTTGGACATTTTCACTATAGAAAATCACAATCAATATTTTTATAAGTCAGAGGAAAGGACTCGGAAAGGAAGGAGCATGAGAAAGGAGAGAAAATAGCTCTTTCTCTCTCTCTCTCTCTCTCTCTCTCTCTCTCTCTCTCTCTCTCTCTTTCCTGCACCGACTAAAAATGGAGGCAGAGAGGAAGTGAGAGAAGAGAGAAACATGGTGAGACAGGAGGAGATATAGGGGACAGACAAATCAAGATAAAAAAGAGAGAGCTTCGATTTTTGGAATTGTTTTTTTAAAATTTTTTTTGACTAAATCTAAAAAGGGAAAGAAGGAGAGGTAAGGATAGGTTCGTGCGTGTCAAAGGGAGGTGCTGGGCGAGAAGCCTCCGCATCGGCGGCTAGGAGGCTCCCGTCGCAGCACCTTAGCGGAAACCTTAGCTCTTCAGCTCCTGGCTACGTCGGAGAACCGTCAGATCAATCCGATATCGGCGGTGCGAAGATGAAGGGGCTTTTTAAGTCCAAGCCTCGAACTCCGGCTGACCTCGTCCGACAAACGCGCGATCTCCTTCTCTATGCCGATCGATCCAACTCTATGCCTGACCTTCGAGAATCCAAGCGCGAAGAAAAGGTCTCGATTCCCCTTCCCTTCTGAAATGATTTTTTTTTTCTTTTTCATGAATCTGTTTTATCGTAATAATGTCGTTGCTCTCTATAGCATTTGTGCAATTTCTTCCATGGATTGTTGATTTTTTTTTTTTGCCTGGATTCGTCCTCGCTAGTGTTAAAGAGGCTGATACTTGCTTGTAGATGGCGGAACTAAGCCGGAACATCCGTGATATGAAGTCGATTCTCTATGGAAACAGCGAGGCCGAGCCTGTCGCTGATGCTTGTGCTCAATTAACTCAAGAATTCTTTAAAGAGGATACTCTACGCCTCTTGATTACATGTCTCCCTAACCTCAACTTGGAGGTAACAGTTGAATCTTTTAGATTTCCCAATTAGAAATACAACATTTTGAGATTTAAATTGAGAATATCCTATGATCGAATTGCCAAAATCTTGTCCTTTTCTCTTCTATTAGACCAGGAAAGATGCTACACAAGTTGTTGCAAATCTACAGAGACAACAAGTCAATTCACGGTTGATTGCTTCTGATTATCTAGAAGCCAACATTGATCTCATGGATGTTTTGATACAAGGGTGAGTTTTACTGGTCGATTCATATCATCCAAGTTGGCATTAACCAACCAGTTGGTAGTTTCCTAATTAAGAGATTTCTCATTTTTACCATTTATATAGCTTTCCATGTTTTGTGTCAGATTTGAGAACACGGACATGGCTTTGCATTATGGTGCTATGTTTAGGGAGTGCATCCGCCATCAGATTGTTGCCAAGTGAGCAGATCATTTCATTTTCTTCAGTTTACGACCTGTGAACTGTGAAGTGATTATCGGTTCAAAGATATTAATGACCATGGGTTTATTACCATAATTTCCTTGGATTTAGATATGTTTTGGAGTCAGAGCATGTGAAGAAGTTCTTCGATTACATACAGCTTCCTAATTTCGACATTGCTGCCGATGCAGCTGCAACTTTTAAGGTTCTTACAAGTTGCTACAAACTTGCATTTTCACTTGGATCTTTTCCTGTTGGCACTATCAAGTGTCAAACATGCAATGATAACTCCAACACTGTAATATGTTTTTACAGGAACTGCTAACTAGGCATAAGTCTACTGTTGCCGAGTTTCTCACCAAGAATGAAGACTGGGTAAGTTATTCTTACAACGTTATGATCTGTGCGTCAAGGCAGCACATTATGAATGATTCATGCTGTAGACTAGTATAATTCTCAAACTTTTTTGGTTTTCAGTTTTTCGTGGACTACAACTCAAAGCTTCTTGAATCAAGTAATTATATAACCAGACGGCAAGCTATTAAGGTAGGGTAAATTATACGAGAGTCTAAAAACATTAGAATAATATTAGTGGGTGATCAATCTAACGTACTCTATTGTATAAACGTTAAACAGTTGTTGGGTGATATTTTACTGGATCGATCAAATTCAGCTGTAATGACGAAATATGTGAGCTCAAGGGATAACTTGAGGATTCTCATGAATCTTCTGAGAGTATGACTCTTTACCCTAATACCTTCGTCAAATCTTTTGTTCTTGATGATAATAGTTTGGAAAATAAACTCAATCCCTTTGAATTACAGGAGTCAAGCAAGAGCATCCAGATAGAAGCATTTCACGTTTTCAAGGTATAATTCTTGTATCTTAAGTAAGTGGAACGTAATCATCATTCGCTATGATGATTGTCCTGCTTGGTTAAATGTCGTGATAGTACTGAGATTATCATCACTGTTGCGCAGCTGTTTGCAGCGAACCAAAACAAGCCTGCAGATATAATCAACATTTTGGTGGCAAACAGAAGCAAGCTTCTGAGATTGTTGGCCGATTTGAAACCAGACAAAGGTATGAAAGTCCTGTCAAGGACCACACGCTTTGTATTTGATCCTTATCTTCCTTTATAAATGCTTTGTTTGGTCCATCTTGTTGGCAGAGGACGAGAGGTTTGAAGCAGACAAAAGTCAGGTCTTGAGAGAAATTGCAGCCCTTGAGCCGCGAGATCTTGCTTGAACCAACCAACAGAAATCGTCCTTCTTTCCCTTTTAAACATTCGCAAGACATTTTTGAAGCATCAAAGTTTGTTGTTGTTTTCTTTATTAGGTAACAAATCTCTCTCACTTTCTCTTACACACACAGAGACAAGATATTTATTTGATTATGTAATCACTTGTACACTTTTCTCTGTTGATGAAATAAAATGGTTTTGTTAAACGCGTTTAAGTTCACATGTACACATCGTGAAGGTGTAAGAGAGCAACAAGAGTTAAGGCTTCAAGAGCCGTTCGACTTTAGCAACTATAAAATATCAAATGTATTAATTTAATCGAGGAATACATGTAGAAACCCCGAAAGTAAACCAAAACTAACCAACAGAAAACTGATAAATAACCAGTTAAACTTGAAAATTTCACTCTAATCTTTACGAACAATTTCTATGCGTATTGAGAGCGACCACCGTTTCCAAGCTGAGACGTCTTGGCAGATTCCTCTGCTTTCCCTCTCTTTATGACTACGTACCAAGTAAAGGCTTCGAGTACGGCCGCGACTAAGCCCAGCGTTACGATTATAGCGGTATAAGCATTTCTCCACTGCTTCTCAGGCCTCAAGATGTCTAACCCTTTAAAAACGTTCACCACCGCGATGATGATCACGGAATAGCCGACGGTGTGGTGGTAGATGTTCCAGTAGACTCTGTACTTGTGCTCTGGTTTAGGTCTTAGAAACATAGCAAACACCTAACGTGTACCACAAGCAATCAGTTATGCAACATTTTGATGAGAAATTAAACACTCACTGTTAATTTAAAACCTACCTGTACTGTTGCAAGGCAGAAGAGAGCGATTCCGATAGCACGGTGAGCACTAAACTGGATCCCGGCTGATTCACCGCCCAGTTTGAGACCGGTAGCCCAACCTGCAACACCAATGATATAAGCAGAAGACTGGCAGAAAACGTGAAGGTAGAACCAAGCAGGGTCAGCTGATTTGGAGACTCTCAAGTATCGAGCAATGATTGCTCCTATTGGCATCATTATTCCCCAGCTCACACCGTTCAAGATTCCATGTATCTGCAATCATTGTTAGAAACTAGACCCAAGTTTTCCCAGGAAATAAAGAAACTGAGATCATCAACTCACGTTGCGTTTTCTAAGCTTGGAATCTCCTGCTCTTCCTCCTGCGGCGGATCCAGATGCACCGGAGACGAGATTCAGAGTGGAAACTGAGCGGATATTGTTGCCAGAAGTTGGATGAGGCAGAGGATTGTTCCCTGAAAGAGATCCATCTTGCCACACAGTATTAATGTTTCCACCATTCGCAAGAGGAAGATTCAGAGTTGCGAAGATGACCATCTCGTTGTTTTGGTAAGTAGCAGATAACTCAGAGACGTTGAAACTCAGGACACCTTCTTGGAGACTCGTCTGGTAGCTGCTGATGGGTGAAGTGTAAGCCCTAACGGTGCCGTCTGATTGTGGATAAGCTACAATGGCTTGAGCCCCGGCCATGCCCGTGGATGTCGGGTTCACGGCCCATGCCACCCATTTCCCAGGGGTGAGCTTTGTGTGGCGATAAGCGATTTGAAGATTTTCAGTGGAAGAGTCATAAGTGTAGTGGAGGAAGGAATCGAGAACAGGGAGGTCAGTACACGACTCAAAGAGACTGTTGCCGGAGAATTTGTAGTTGGAACACGTTTGAGCCAAGGCGGATTCGGTAATGATGAAGATGAAAAGAGAGAGGCAGAGAAGGAGAGTTGAGGATTTGGCCATGGATATTAGGAAAGAAAAAAAACAGAACTTTGAGTGAAGATTGGAGGAAAAAGAATGAGATGAGTATGAATTAAGGGGAAGAGAGAAGAAAGAGATTTAAGTATGAAAAGAAAGTGGGACAAGTAGGGTTAGGTTTGTTAGTTAATCTGTCTAATAAAGAATCTCTAATTCTCTTCATCACACATCCAAACTTATCCTTTTTCTCTATTTTTATATATATTTTCTTGTTCATCTATCAATTGCGATTTTGATGGTAACCTATATATATTATATACACAGTATAAATGAAGTTCTTCATTTCCAGGTTTGACGTGTAATATTTGCCTTCCTTCAAGTCTTTAATTCTGTTAATTAAAGACCAAAAAATAATAGAATGTGAAAACATGAAAAATAGTATAAATGAAGTAAATAAATAATTGGTGAAAAAAGAAAAGAAAATGAATGGGTCCTCTTCACGTTCAAAAAGCCAGTTCATGCTTGCCTCACCATTTACGAACCCATTTCTCGTGTTTTTCCCCTTTGTTCTTCACAATTCCATTTCTTCTTTCTGTTTTTAGGATTTTATTCAGAATTCCAGTTATCGATTTATTCATAATATTTTCCTTTTTAATTAGAATATAAGCTGATCTAGTAGGTATGATAAATTATGAACTCACTAAATATAAAGTTCTATAGGTTTTGTGGCTAGGGAGGGAATGATTTTGGCGTAATAAAGAACAAAACATACACAAACCCAACTACTAAAATTTTGCATATGTGCCCTAATTTAAATTTAAACATCTGTTTTGTTGTTGTGATTTAATTCAAACAATCCACCATATAAAGATTCTTCTTTAGGAGTTTTGACCAGACTAGCTAAAAACCGAGTTTTAAAGAGATCCAATGAAAGTGGTTTGGTTGGGTTAGCTGGTTGGGTTAGGGTTAGGTTCTATATTTGGGTCACGACAAAAATCTCAACTGCTAACCACGTGCATGTGGATTCGTTAGCTGTAATAAAACAATAATGCCCCCTTTAGGCAGGGGCGTAAAACATTTTATTCATAACCCGAAAATTATAGTTTGAATCGGATTCAGTTATGGTTATTTTATTTTAGCCTCGTGGATATCAGTTCGGTTCCTGTTCCTGATGAGAGTACTCAAATGATAGAAAAAATTATATGTAATAGATATTTTGGGATATTATAAGTATATTTTTTTTGTATTTAAGATATGCTTTTGTTAGTTTTTCTCAGATTTTTTTTATATATTGTAAGATTTTAGATATATATTTGAATTTTTTGTATGTTTTAGGTATTTAAAATGATAAGTATCATATTAGAAAAATTTCGAGTAATAAATGGTTCTAAGAAATTGAGATCTAAACTGATCCAAAATCAAACCGAACCACGCATATTCATAAAATTTAAAGTATTTATAGAAAATTATAAATCAAATTCCACCAATCAATAACATTTTAGTTATTTGTAAAACTATTTTGATTAAAACTGATAAAAAAAAACTGTTTCTCTCTTTTGGCGACCCTTAAAGACGACTGTTTCGTATATGAAACTCTCCGATTCCACCACCAAGAATTTGGATCTCTAGTTTGGGAAACCAATGAATGCATTCGGAAAAAGAAAGAAAGAGATAATTGCTAAATTTAAAAGACGGGCCTATGACAAAAGAGGTAAAGTGGGTCAATTGAAGGCCCATAAAATGTTATTTCTTCTGAGCCCATTATTACCGAAATGGAAAATTTCGGGTTTTTTTCTCTCTCTTTCTCTCTCTTCCTGCCAGAGTTACTGCATCACAACAAGTCTCTTTGATTTCCCAGCAGAAGCGTTGAATCCCTTCGTTTTCTTCCCCGGATCGATTCCACTTTAGGGATCCCATCCTCTTTGGATCCATTTCTTCATTCACCCAATTTCTTAAATCGTTTTTGCTTTAAGAAGGTAATTTTGTTTTCCTCAGCAATTCCCTCAATTTTCCAAGGAAAGCTAAGGTTTTTTCCCCCTTGAGATTGTCTCTGTATATGTTGTTTTTTTGTTTCATTATGTAAAATGGGTCTGCAAAGACTCAGAATTTGCGATGATCAGCGTTTTCTTGTGTGCGTGTGGTCATACATTTCACGGGAATGTCTTGTGATCTCTCCTGTAACTTTGGAATTCTATTTTTTACTCTGATTTTCTATTTACACGATCTGTTTGTTTAAAAATCTCTCTCGACTCCTCCTTCTCCAGCGAAATTGGTTCTTACTTGGGTTTAGCTTCTTAGGTGAAATTTCGATTTTTGTGTACTGGTGTCTGTAATTGTCTTTGTTACAAATATCTTTTCTGAAAAATGTGGCCTACCTTCACTTCATCATATTCCGTATTTGAAGATTCTTTAGTATTCGCGTGGAAGTATACGTGCAACAATCATCTCCTGGTTCATCTTTAATTGTGAACCTAAGGACAAGACTGCTGATTTCTATCAGTGTTTAGCTGCACTTTATGTGATCCACTGACTGATGAGTAGTGTTGGTTGCTCAGGGCCCGCGCTTGTCTTTTCTGTCTGAATTCTGTTTTTTTTTTTTTTTTTTTGATAAAGAGAATATTGCTCTGGTTTCCTATTGGAGGCTTTCATGCCTTGTGAATAGTTACCATCCACCGACTTTAACTTAGATTCTCAGGGTGATCTTGCAACTAAAGGTGTCTTTTACATCTTGTATATAGGGGTACACACGCAAGTGATCTTGTATACCAATATCCTGTAGGAGGTTGTAAAGGGTCAGATCCAGCTTTCAGAAGAGGTAACTTGTATTAATGCCTGCTTTACTTTAGATCCAGGATGCGTTTATGTGCTGATTCTTTTGCTTGTAATAGAATTTCTTAGGCAGTTGAAGAGCTAAAAATTGTGAAATTTAGTCAACTTTGCTCCACAGAACCTTCTAGGAAGCTACCTCAGTAGACACAGGTGATCTTAAATATTCTCTTGTTTCTGTTATTTGTTAACTCTTAGATCTCAGTCTTTCCTGTTTCTGAAGTCTCATTTGCCAACTCTACCTGTTCTTGTCTTTCTCTCTTCCTCACTTCGGCACAATATTTTGTTCTTAAATTTGTAGACGGGTACATAGCCAGTGGTAAAAATATGCTTCTGTAGAAGGGGGTTTATAGCATAACAAGGAGATGGCTTTTTATTCTGAGGACGACAAGAGCGAAGACTACCTCTTCAAGATTGTTCTAATCGGTGATTCTGCAGTCGGAAAATCAAATTTGCTAGCACGATTTGCTAGGGATGAGTTCTATCCCAGTTCAAAGTCGACGATTGGAGTGGAGTTTCAGACGCAGAAGATGGATATTAATGGAAAGGAGATCAAAGCACAGATATGGGACACGGCAGGTCAAGAACGTTTCAGAGCAGTCACTTCTGCGTATTACAGAGGTGCAGTTGGAGCTCTTCTGGTTTACGACATCAGCAGACGACAGACTTTTCACAGCATTGGTAGATGGCTCAACGAGCTGCACAGTAAGAAACCACACATTCCAATTTTTTTCTTATATTCTACCAAACAATTATCCCAATGCATATGGCTATTATGAAACTTTTGCAGCACACTCTGATATGAACGTTGTGACGATCCTGGTGGGCAACAAGTCGGATCTGAAGGACATAAGAGAAGTTTCAACAGCGGAAGGGAAGGCGTTGGCGGAAGCGCAAGGACTTTTCTTCATGGAGACATCGGCTCTGGACTCATCAAACGTGGCAGCTGCATTTGAGACGGTTGTGAAGGAGATATACAACATACTTAGTAGGAAAGTGATGAGCTCACAGGAGCTAAACAAGCAAGATCCTGCCTCACTTAGCAACGGCAAGAAAGTTGTGATTCCATCCGAGGCACTGGGCGAGTCCAAGAAAGGTGGGTGTTGTTCTAAGTGATAGAAACTGAAATTGTAGAGAGCTTAAAAAAGGAAGATTAATTTTCATCTGTTTGATTGTTTCTTTGTCCGTGCGCCATGAATGTTGAAATTTGAGCTGCGCTGTATTGTGGTGTGGAAGTGTTTAGGTGTAGTAATCTGTAAATTTCCACTGCAGAAGCTTTATGAAAATTACTCCTTATCTATAAAGTTTTCCACTTTCTTTTTGTTCAACTTGACGAAAGGTCATGATGAATTGATGATGTTGATGGTCAGTCTGCTGTTATTGTCACTTGTGATTGAATAACATAAAATTGCAGAAATTGTAAACAATTGACTGAAGCTTCACTATAAAGTCCTGATTGCTAATTGATACTCACCATAAATCTTCTTTTATATACTAAATGACTTGAATTTAGAAATAGTAAGATGTATGAATATTGTTATTCTTCCAATGAAGCATTTGTCATCGGGAAGAGGATCAAGATTGATTAAAAATAAATATAAATGTGAGAAATGAAGTTGAAGTGCAGAGGTCACACGTGCAGTTGCATGTGCGACAGATTGGCTCCACACATGATTGCATTTATCGCCGTAGTACGGTTTCAACAACCATCGTCTTCATCATATGTAATTTTTCCTTCAGCTCTAACCGGATATTTTGTAACTATAGTCTTAAGCTCTAAACCGGTTTGCATTTGGTTATAGGTCGTTTCGGTTTGATTCGGTTTAATGGTCTCAATAATCTCTCCAAGTCTATTCAAGGCCTGAAAATAGGAGAAAGACTATTAAACCATAAGCATATACAATTGAAACTGTAGCTGAAGCTCAAAAGCTGTGTAGCAGCTTCTCAGGTTTCTCTTTTTTACCCTTTTTGTTTCATGAAGTGACACCTCCAACATTTCAACTTTCTGCAGTAACCAACCACACAAATCAGGAAGAAGATTCTTAGATTCATGAAACTAATTAAATATCTCCTAAAATGTTTTTATATATGTATGCACGCAATTTCACCTTCTGAGTTTCCTTAACAGCAGCTTTCAGGGAAGCATACTTCTGGAACGTAATCACGTTCTTGCCTGAATCATCCTGCATTTCATAATATATGTTACTCAGCTTTACTGTTGAATTCAAAATTTCGTCTTTTATTTATTTACACAATCCCTTTACTTTTTGATTGGCTGAAACATTTTCAGAGACTTTCTCCATAGTATGCCCCTCAGAATCAGCATCTTCCATTGTGCAAGTCTCCTATAAATATCGAAACTAATCTCGTTTTTAGTGGAAATAACTGTGTTTACTTGATGGAAATTCAATTGTTCTGGCATAAACCTGGATCTTTTCCTTGATGTTTGGATCATTCCAGGGTCCTTCATCACTAGACACCCTCCAAGATCTGAACAGGTGCAGTTTCCACCAAGAAATGTTGGTAAGTTGCTGTTTCATGACATCAAACACAAACAATGCTGAGACTCCAAAGCTAAAGCCTCATATAGGAAACATATCTTTTCACAGGCTTTAGTAAAGAAACAAATCAAAAAGTTGGCTAGACCTTGGATCTATTGCTTCAAGTAGCTCTCCAATGTAGTTGGGTCCTAGCACCTGAAAAAAAAAAAAAAATTTATCTATGGTACAAAACCTTTGTGTCTAAACCAAAAAAAAGGCATCAAGTGGCATAATCTAACCTGAACTTTGGCCAATGTCCGAGCATCAAGAAAGGTCTTGAGTGCAAGCCACAGCATCCGAAATCCAGAACTGGCATTGACAACGAAGAGGCGGCAAAGTCTAGAGCCCAAACCCAATCAGGATTACAAGCACTGTTCATGAAGCTGCTAATGAAATCCGAAAATCCACCTACCTACCTCAGGGTAATAGTTGCTGTCTATCTTCTGAATTTCCGTGAAGAGAGATCTTGCAGATTTCGAGAAGTTTGACATTCCCTTTTCAAGAATAATGGATTTAGCCACAAATATTATAACATGTCATTTACAAGAAAGCCATATAAAAAAAGGTGGAAAATATGGACACGCTTACCACTCCAGAGACATCCAAGATCGTCGTGGTAGACGAAACATGTTTCCCTGAAGCAATTGAACATGCCGGAAATCTCAAGCTCAGCGTTTTCTCTTGTTCCTTAATATGATACTTGACATATCTCTCAATAGTGGTTGCTTTCGAAAACGCGTTCAGATCAACCATCCCTATCCTCTCAATGTATATTGGCCTACCACTTTTGTCAACTTTATGGAACCCATGCGGGTAATGTTTCTTCACTTCACCGTATTCCTCAAACTTGAACTTCTGTCAGACATTTCGTCGAACAGGTTGTGAGTGAGCTGATCAAGTTAACCGAAAAAGCTCCCATTTTGTTAAATACCTTAGAGATAATATCCACTTTAGAATCCATTCGCCACTTCAAATAATTGAGGAACGCATCTTTGGATTTCTCCAGATCAAAATCCCTCATCTTTAGAAACCTGATATCAAACATTGAAACACGGGTCAAAACAATTTGAGCGGATAATTCAAACATAGGATGATGTTGGACATTACCTGACAAGTGTGGTATGATCTCCGTGCTTTGGAGGTAAATGGCCATGGAGGAGAAGCAAGTTACGAAACGCTTCAACAATTTGTTCATTGTTAGAGTTATGTAGTTTGTATGATTGAATCGAATCTTCAGCACCATCGGAGATGTGTATATCTCTGATAGTCACCTCTGTTTCTTGCATCTGTAACAACGATCATGGGCTCTGTTATCAGAATTCAAAACTTTCTGAACAATGATAATTTATCAAATATAGCTGCGTTGAAGTAGAGAAGAAGGAAAGAAAAGTGCTGAGAATCGAATTCTCATAGTTTTATATCTTTTAAATTAAAAAAAAAAGCTATAATGAAAGTAGAGAGAGAGAGAGAGAAATGGAATAATAGATTTCTCTCGGCGCGGGAAAAGTTCGGCTTTGGCTTGTTCCAGTTTCGGGGGGGAAAGTCGTTTGGTTCGATTTGATTTGATAAGATAGAATGGGCCTACCTTAGTTTGTAAGAAGATGAACAAGATGGGCCTACTTTATATCATTTTTTCTTCTTCTAATTTGTCTCAAACTATAGTATTCTGATAAAGACACACAAGAAAAGTGTAAAAAAAAAATGCTCGGGTCCCATTGAGCCACCATGAAAGTTTCAGAAAGGGGCAGTTTCACCAGAAAAAAGTAATGTTGTAAATGAAAAGCTATGTGTAAATTTTCTTTTTATACAAAAATTCCGTATTATGTTTTATTTTTTTTTTCTGAATTTGATCAACTCTCAAAGACTCAAACTAATTAGATACATATTTACAAAGAAGGTTTTGGAAGAATCTCCAAACGTTCAGAAAATGATAGGTTGTGGTCGATTGATGACGATGAGTGGTACTTTTCAAAGGATGTGGGACCAAATGGCTTCATGCTACATTGTGGCTAATAAAGCCTGCTTCAAATAACATTATCATCGATCAATCCTCCATCGTCATTTTGCTTACTCTGACCATTTTCTTTCTCATCACAGTCTAAAATATGACGCAGCTCAGATCTTCTACTTATTCCCTTAAATATCTCCTTTCCGTTTCTCTCTTGTTCTTCATATTCCACTGCTTATCTTCAATCTCCACCGAAGATCAACACTATCGCCACCGGAAATGGGTGGGTCCCCTTCAGGTCACAAAGTCATCACCGTCTCACTTAACATTTATACATTTTCAACTAAGTAGACATATATCCATATAAAAAAACAAAGACTATTTCAGCACAAGTAAGCTATATATATAGAGGTCAGCATATACATCAAACATTGGGATCAATCAATAGATGAAAACAAGCATTCTAAGGAATAATCTTTTATATATTAGCAAAACTAATACTTTTATTAATTTAATACATAAGTATTTCGGTTTGGCTGGAAAGTTCAACTAGTTTCATACTATGAAATTTTGGGGAGGCTTAACAGACGAATACAAGTTGTGTAACATTGTGCAACTCTTTACCTCTGTTCACATAAAAAAGTAGTGAATGACAAAAAAAGCCCCAATACATGAAAAATTGGTCAGATTTGACCTTATTATATACTTAGCAAAAGGTTTACTTTTGCAACTCTCCTGAAGACAACTCTTGGTTCCATTCTCAAAACCCAAATGAAGCAATGAATCATCTATACAAACTTAAATTATATATTATATTGCCTGCCCCTATCATCGAAGAAAATAACGAAGGAGGCTCCCTAAGCTCCCTGTTTCCTCATGGATCAACAAAGAATTGATTGGTTTGTGTGTCCAGAACTTCCCTACCTGCGACACTGACCAAAAACTTAGTGAACTTTCCAGTTTCCGGTCACTTACAGTTCCACTTCCTGAAGCTCCTCTCCTAAGCTGCTGCTGCTACTGTTGAGTAGGACTGGTTTGAAGGTTGATGGACTAGTTGGAGGCGTAAACGAGGTGTTGAAGTTTCCGCTCCATGAAGCTGTTCTTCTTGAAGCAGGAGGAGGATGATCCCCGTTCAGGCTTATTCCCGATCCATTTCTTTTGATGTTGTCCATACTTGGAAATCTCTGCATCGTCATTTGTGGTGGAGCCCCCGACGAGGCTACTACTTCATCTGCCGAGTTCTCCTCCTGTCTGCTTTCTCCAGCAGCCGGTTCTGATACCTGGTCGTTTGAAGACGATGCAGGTGTGGCTGGAATAAAGAATTTTGCTTTCGCAGGGATTGGTGGTTTAGGGGATTGTATAGAAGGTGACTGAAACATTGTCTGAGAGTTTCCACGGCCTTGGTTAAAGGTGTCAACGTATCTGCCCCAAAAGAGATTAAAATGATCAAATTCTAAGCATGCACATTATCTACAATATAACACGAACAAGACTGCAAACAATTACAACTAACAGTTGGAAAACCCGAAACTGCAATCACGACAATTATGCTTGTTTCATACTGAATGCTTCGTCTTTCCTGGTAGTAAACCAAAGGTGGCTTATATTCCCTCTTAATGCCGTTCTAATGTGACAATAAAATTGCGTTCATAATATAGGATCCAGGATAGTCTACACAGATTCTAATTCTAAAGTGCCTCAAGCTATTTATATACCTTGCGCGCACACCCATACGTCCACGAGCTGAGAATTGATTCGAACCCTGTGAGACTGGTGGGATTCCTGAAGAATTCTCTGATGGAGTTGGGCCGCCCGAACTCCAGCTCCCACTAGATGGATTCATGTCAGCATTGTTTTCATAACCCAGTGACTTGTTTTTGTACGAGCCTAATGTTGGAGGAGGAGGCAATGCAGCTTCCTCGGCTGGGGGTTCCACACCTTTCTCCACCCATCTCTTTAGTTTATCATCATAGTAGAATTGATTCTCTGCACCCAATTTTGCCTTAACCCAAAGCATGAACCAAAACAATTAGAAAAAGTTCAACGACACATCATCAAGATCAAAGCATTAAGCAGTGTACCTCTTTGGATGACCGAGCTTGTAAGACCCTCCCTACGGTGTCCTTCAGCATGCCAAAACCAAAGCGACTAAACCGCGAACCTGCCACACTCCCAGATGATTTCAACTGTGTCACCCCGTCAACCTTTTCTTTCGAAGAGTCAGCCAGATCCTAGAAAAATGCAAACCTTTTTATAAAACCCGATATTTCAAAGTAGTCTTAGCGGTGATAATGGTTTTCTGGTATAGACCTGTATTGGCGTCCTACCAAAATCTGGCTCTGATACACTTCTAGTATGTACTGCCATCCTCCTCCCATTCCCTCCCGTCTCATGTATGGGTTCCATTGAAGCAGGTGGCATCAATGATGACATTGTATTAACCGATTGACTATATGGTAACTTAATGGCTTCCTGCTGATGATACTCATTTACCTGACGACTTCCTGCTGTTGAATGTGGTGCAGGTGGTGGCATGCCCCCAACAACACGATTTGCCGTACTATCAAAAAAGTTTAGCAGTTTTCCAACAAGTTTTGCTGGGGCCAAGTTCACGGCATACCCGCCCTAAAATAGATAAATGCCCGGTTAAGTTGGATCATTAGAGAAAAGAACAAGCTGGTCTCTTTTTATTCTTTCACATTTTCAAATAGGGAATAGACAGCTAACAAATGTAAATCCACCGAAAAAGTCAACAGTTCCATCTAATTCTATTGGAACTAGAAGTTATTAGGGTACCTGTTGGTGGATACGGATTCTCTCTTCCAGTGATAAAACGAACTGTTTCCACGTTTCCACTTCAGGTGATCGGCCAGTCTTGAGGCATTTTAATACTGCTTGACAGTACCTGATTCAGCCACAGCACTGCGACATCAGGAAGCCATATACAGTCTAACCAAGGAAAAATTGGTGGAAAGTGAACCTTCTTACTTCTGTGCAGCCGAAAGTTTACCAACTTCAGCCAGCATATGGGCATATATGACTTTATATGGTTGAAACGGTAACAGGATATACTGAGAGTTTCCCAGCGTCTTGGAGTATTCATATAACTCTGTTCTCTGCCATGGAAAGATCAACAAAAAAATCAAGAATATATCAAACAAGTAACAAAAAGATTGGAGTCACTAGGCAACAGATATTCGAGGAACGTGAAGGGTATATATGATATGCCCAAAATAGTATCTTCCGGCTAGTATGATGATAACTAAAACCACAGTGATAAAAAATCACCTGTATAGCCTCCGGACTTGCGTATGTTCGAGGATATTTCCAATGGTCTGCTCCGACAAGGCAGAGTCTGGCACTATCTGAGTATGGATCAAAGTTCTTATCCGCGATTAAATAGCAAATATGCGCCGCAATTATCTGATTCATGACAGTATTTCAAATGTCATGATAAAGTCTTCCATGAAGTAAAACAATACTACAAGGCAGAGAAATACCTCGCCCCTTTCTTTCCACATGCAATCTCCAAGATGAGTGATCACAAGTTCATCATCTGTGGTTCTGTTAGCAGTTATTACACCCAGGTTCTCTTCCCAATTGTCAAGCATGCTACTACTTCCAAACTGCTATTCAAAGAAACAAATAGACACTATTAGCAAACTCCACGTAGAAGAGCTGCTGGAAGAAACTATGTCCTTTGATATGAAGTAAACTAGTTCCCTGTGGTAGACTAAACGTCTCTTGTCTTGCAGTGTCTTCCCACTACCTATTTGGGATATTGGGGTTTCCCTATTTAGTAGTTATTTAAAAAAGCTGTTGAAGAGCAGTAGGGGGTATGTTTTATGGGATTCATCGAAGGTTACCCTCTTGTTTCTCTAAGGAGTTTTGTCTACTTAGTTAACCTTATTGTTTTCCTCAACATGAGTTTTCATTTCAATCTGGAGAGATTACCAGTGTTTCCAAATATTTTTTACACTGTAATCTATCACATTGTCTGACTGAGAAGAAATAGGTTTATGCATCACCTGGGGTTGCTGTTGCGGATTTATGGAACCAGGAAAACTCATGTCGCTTGTACATCCAGTGGAGAACACTTCAGCTGGTTGCCCTGCAACCAGCAGGCACAATGTCCGTAAAGGTGAACCGGGTACGAGCTGGCGAAGGGCCATTTGTTTCACAGTGTCAACATAGAACTGCATCAATGTAAGACACCGACCAAGTCAGTCAAACAACCACAAGAATGGATTGTCTAGATCCATAGCAATCAAGGGAAAGGAACCTGTTGCCCAAGTTGTGCCGCGATAACAAGTGCTGGTCCCCACAAATGACCTTCTTGTGCACACTGGAGAGCCTCCATTTTCCTACCAGAAGCCAGAAGATTCTGCACCTCTGAAGCAGTTACCTGGAAAATTCGTCCAATGAGTTAATAAGCATAAACAAAACCGCCGTTAATTTTAGAACCTTTTTCTTTAGAAGAGAAATATGAGATATGATGTCTAATACTCACTTGCATTTGTGTTTCAGGTGGTAAATGCTGTAAGCATTGGCTAAAAGGAGCATAACCCCCATTTTGTACGCCATCTTTCTTTGCAAATGCAAAAAGTTTGGCGACTGCTGCTTCGGCAGAATCCGTTTCCTGTTTGCAGTGTAAATAGAAGATGAGGAAAATTTAATACATATCAATGTTACCATAAGAAGCAAACTGAGAATAGATCTCCATTACTGCTCACCTTTTGCGTTGCATCAGTTCCAAAAGGAGACCGGAGTTTACCATAATACTGACAAGATATTCTGAGCAAAGAAAGAAGCATCTTTAAAAGTTTCCCTCTCGAAAAGTCCATATCGGAAGATTCACAATTCACAATTCTCTCATCAAGCCACTTATGCAAGTCTTTACTTCCAACATTTCCTCCAACCAAGGGGCCTGGAAGAGATAGCTGATTCAGACAACTGAAGTAACTGAAGGAGTTTTCCCCAGGACTTGAAAAAGAGGCACTCCCACAAATAACTTCTGGCAGGTTTAAGAAAGAGATATAGCTTCCCCCGGTTCCCTTCTGAGTCAGATAGAATAAGGTTAGAAGTACAAACAGAATTACAATTCACTTTATGAGATTATAAACGGATAATACATGTTCTATGATAAGGTATCACTATATATTACAAAAGTGATAGTTTCATTAACTTTCAAGAGTGTAAAATAAACAAATGAAAAGTACCACTAACCTGACTCCCAAATGATGAATTCTGGAGAGAACCATTATTATCCTTCATAACAATGAGCCTTCCTCCAAATCCAAAATTGACAAGTGCGTGTGGTGGACGCCCATCAGGTGATCTTCCTGCACTTGGGGAGAAAAGCTGATTGCTCTGATATGACTGTTGAGCATCATCTAGGGATTTCTGTCTATTATAGAAATCGTTTGAAAAACTCAATGGTCCATTCTGCGTGACACTGGCCACATTCATATGCTGTGGGACGAAGCTCTGAAATCCAATCTCATTTGGCTTAAACTGCTCAGCCACAGGTCCTGTACTGTACAAACTATTTACTTGCTGGTTCCCTCCAAAGTTTGATACTACGGCAGAAGTTACAGCCGCCTCAGCCTTTCCTCCATTTTCTGATTGCCATGTGTTCGTAGGCTGCTGATTGTTGGCATTGTAAGCTTCGTCCCAACTTCCGTCTTGGCTCTGTATACCAAATTCTTGCGCTTTGCATGTCTGTTTCTTATCATTAACATTGTACATGCTACCCTCGATATTAGTGGGATACATAGTTGTAAGAGCATGGCCATTCTGAACTTGCTGATCATGAGCTTGACCAATTTCAGTTGTTTGAGAAGCCTGGTTATAGCTGTCCAGGGAGCGCCATTCTTGAGCAACTGTGTCATAGTACCACCCTGGATACTGCGCGTCAAAGACCATGTGCTCTGGATATCCATTGCTCACTTGTGAAATCTGGTTCCAAGTAGACATACTCTCAGCTGTGCCAGCCACTGCAGATGTTGTACTCTGGCTCAGATAAACAATATTCGAGTTATCAGCGGCAACGCCTTCCCAGATACTCGTTGAGTTTCCATAGCTCTCATGTGAATTCAGGCTTGCATCATGACCATCAACTTGATACCATTGGCCAGTACTTTCATCATATTTCCATCCAGGATAGAGATTTTCCCAAGATTGACTGTTATCCACGTACTGCCCACTTGCAGAATCGTGATTCACTTGACCCTGATGTTGCTCGAAACCTGTCGAACCAACGATTGTGTTCTTTGTATCATTGGACACTAGGTTTCCTCCAGTGACCACATCTATTTCCGCCTTTCCTTGTAAATTTCCTGCAGTTCCATCCAACTCAGTGAAGAAATCAGAGTATGAACCAAACCCACGACCGTCATTTACTGATAAATCCGCATCAAACGAACCCCAATCAAGTTCCTTAACCCCATGAACCGCGGGCTCATTAACTATCTTGCTTTCCTTTGCTGTATCAGATAGTGGCATATTATCCACCTCCGATCTCGGCACATTATCACTTAACGTATTTGCATCACTGTGGGCGAATTGCGTAGCTTCTTCCAGAGCAATAGATGAAGGTTCTTCTTTTCCCAGCGAACTACTTGGGCCCTCGCTTGCAACATCGTTCCCCGGATCTGCTTCATTCAATGGGCCATCTCCATCACCTATAGAACTGTTAACAATGGAGAGATTTGAAAAATCTTTGATGTCATCTGAGTCACTTCCGTTGTCGAGTTTCAGCTGCGCCGCGGAGGATGAAACCTGAGCTTCGCTGGGAGAATAGGCATCATCAACAAGTTTGTCGAAGAAATCCTCGTCCGTTTGATCCTCCAGCAGGAATTGAGAAGCCGAAGCCATCAATCAAAAAAGAGGTCAAGATCGGAATAGGAATAACCCAAACCTAAACCCCAACAGAATCACTGCGAGAGAAGGAGTGATTTGCTCGATTCACGAGAGGATCAAATGCCAAAGAAAGTAACTCTATAGTACACAAGCGATCAAGTGGAGGATGATGCCATAGACTCCGATCCAAAACCTATTCGTCGGTAAACTCTTCCGATCCACCTAAATTTGCTTCTTTCCAATAACTATTACGTCTAATCTAAGCTCTTTCTTTCTCAATCTTCGAATATCATTCTCACCAAACTGCTCCCACAAAACAAATATCCGATATGATTAGAATTATGTTACTATTAACATCTCTATATGCAACACGGTGTGCCGATCTGTTTGAAGGGATCGTCAAATGCTAAGATCTGTGTCAAGGAAACTTACAGCTTTTCCGACATCTCGTAACTACTCAATGAAGGGGACAAACCAGGTGCGTCTCCGGAGACAATGGCTACGTTTCTATGTGCCGACAGCTTCATGGATGTATCATATAATATATGTTATGTCTCAAATACGTTTTGATTCCAATTTTCTTGTAGAATACAACATTCTCACAACGTATTTGACGAAATTCTTCTGATTCAGATGTCATCTCTCGTAACTCATTTTGATTTCTGGTTTTTACGTTGGAGGAGGAAGAGGACTGACTCTGTTTGTTTCTTCGCTAAAGCTCCACAGATCTGATGAATCCAACGGTAGGCATTGGATCGCTCCCTCCTCCAGATGCTTAACCAACCGGTTCATCCGTTAATTAATTATAGGTCGATCGGACAATTGAAATAATTTATATTTAAAATATTCACAAAACCAGAATTATCGGCCCAATGATTAGTCGCCAGCCCGTATAAAACAAAAATCAAATGAATAATAGGCACGTGCGTGGCCAACACAATGCATTATCGCGTGTCGATACTAGCGGTTTTCCTTTAAACTGTCCGCTTTTCCGGTCCAAAGCGCGCGTAGAACCACTATTTCGGACACTAGATGTTTTTTTTTGGCGAGAGGATAACCGAATCAAACCGAACCAATAAAAAAAATCTATTTTTAACCAACAACAAAAACTGACCTCGAATTTGGTACAATCACGCCGGATCAAATAAAATAAAATTCAATAAAAATAATATTTGTACATTCTAAAAATAAACAATATTGTTTAACTCTGCTTCTTTCTGGACTCTCGTTCTTATCCAAGAGAACCCGGTTCAACTAATGATAATATACACAAATTACTTTTTTCTTATTGATTTTTTTCAAACCCGAAGTAAATCCAAAAAACCCGAAATTTTAAAATTGAACCGAAATAAAAATCGGGTTTAGCTCAAACCTGGTTTCCCAAAACAAAAGAAAAAAATCAGAACCGAAAAAAAAGAGTGGCCAAGCCTACTGTTTCTTGATGGCAAGAGAATATTTTAGACTTTATATGGTGTACTTAGCTTGTACTAATATAAGCTTGATGACACAAACAAACGAACACATAGTGTGCAAAACATAAATGTGTATTATTGTATAACTCCTAAAGTATGTCGAAAAGGAAAAATTAATGAATTTATAATGAAAAAATCAAACAATACAAACTGCATACATATTGCCCCTATCATTGACTGAAGCATCTTTTTTATGTATTGGGTAAACTCATGGATTAACATTTGATTGGACTACCTGTGACAGTGAACAAAACTTTTTGATATTACAAATTTCAGCTTACAGTTCCACTTCCTGAAGCTCATCTCCTAAGCTGCTGCTGCTACTGTTGAGTGGGCTTGGCTTGAATGTTGATGGACCTGTTGGAGATGTAAACGAGCTGTTGAAGCTTCCACTCCATGAAGCTGTCCTTCTGGAACCTGAAGGAGGAAGGTCACCGTTAAGACTTATTCCTGATCCACTTCTTTTGATGTTATCTAGACTTGGAAATCTCTGCATTGTCATTGGAGATGGTGTCGGGGACTGGAATGAAAACTGGCTTGGTGGTGGTGGTGGGGCCCCTGCAGAGGCGGCTACTTCTTCTGCTGAGTACTCCTGTCTGGTTTCAGCAGCAGCCATTTCGGTTACCTGCTCGTTTGAAGACGATGCAGGTGCTGCTGGGATGAAGAACTTTGCTTTTGCAGGGATAGGTGGTTTAGCAGATTGTGCAGAAGGTGACTGAAACATTGTCTGAGAGTTTCCACGGCCTTGATTAAAGGTGTCAACGTATCTGCCCCAAAAGAGAGTAAAAATAATTTAACCCTAATCATGCACATTATCTACAGTAAAACATAGACAAAGTATTATGTGTGATTCCAGTGTTCACAGCGGCTTTTCTGACAATCAATCAGACTCAGCTATGGAGTATGGACAAATCATAGCTAATAGTTGGACAAGCGGCAACTACAATCACGAAAGGTACGCCTATCTCACACTGAAAGCTTCACCTTTAATACCTTTGGCTTATATTTATTCACTCCTGAATGACTGTGACACTACAACTGCGCTCATGCTTTATGATCCAGGATAGTCTACTCAGATTAATTCTAAAGCGTCACAAGTGATTTGTTTACCTTGCACGTACACCCATACGTCCACGAGCGGAGAATTGATTCGAGCCCTGTGAGATTGGTGGGATTCCCGAAGAATTCTCTGACGGAGTTGGGCTGCCACTGCTCCAGCTCCCACTAGAAGGAGACATCTCGTTCTTCATGTCAGATTTGTTTTCATAACCCAGTGAGTTGTTTTGGTACGTGCCTAATGTTGGAGGAGGAGGCAGAGCAGCTTCCTCAGCTGGGGGTTCTACACCTCTCTCCACCCATCTCTTTAGTTTATCGTCATAGTAGAATTGATTCTCCTCACCCAGTTTTGCCTTCATCCAAAGTATGACCCAAAATTAGAAGAAGTTCAAGAAAACATCATCACGACCTAAACATTTAGCAAGGTGCACCTCTTTAGATGACCGAGATGGTAAGACCCTCCCGACGGTGTTCTTCAGTATGCCAATACCAAAGCGGCTAAACCGCGAGCTTGTCACACTCCCAGCTGATTTCACCTGTGTCACCTTATCAGTAGGCTTGTCTTTTGAGGAGTCAAGCTGACCCTATCAGAAAAACGCAAACCTTTAAGCAGTAAGCAATGGTTTTCTAAACCCGTATGGGTTGGTCGTGGGCTCCGGCCCATAAATTTATCCGAGGGTGTGCTTGCGAGAAATTGCATGCCAAGTCCCCTTACCCTCAGGATAAATCGAGCACTGCCGCAGACTAGACATCTGACGCTAATATAAAAAAGAAAAAAAAAAATTGATTTTCTAGTGATATTGACCTGTATTGGCGTCCTACCGAAATCTGGCTCTGAGACACTTCTAGAATGTGCTGCCATCGTCTTCCCGTTCCCATCCCACTTGTGTATGGGTTCCATTGAAGCAGTTGGCATCAACGATTGCATTGTATTAGCCGATTGACTATATGATAACTTAGCGGCTTCCTGCTGTTGATGATGATACTCATTTACCTGTAGGTTTCCTGTTGTTGAATGTGGTGCAGGTGGTGGCATGCCCCCAACAACACCTTTTGCCGTACTATCAAAAAAGTTACGCAGTATTCCAACAAATTTAGTTGGGCCCAAATTCACAGTATACCCGCCCTGAGATACGAATGTCCGGTTAAGTTAGATCATTAGAGAAAAGAACAAGCTGCGTCTCTTATATGCTCATTGTTTCCAGTTGGATGTTCATAACGCTGGGTCCCTTTTTTCTTTCACATTTTCAATCAAAGGAATAGACAGCTAACAGATGTAAATCCACCAGAAAAATCAACAGTTCCAAGTGATTTTATCAGAACAAGAAGTTGTGTAGGCTGTACCTGTTGGTGGATACGAATTCTCTCTTCCAGTGATATAACAAACTGTTTCCACGTTTCCACTTCAGGTGATCGGCCAGTCTTGAGGCATTTTAATACTGCTTGACAGTACCTGATCCAGCCACAGAACTGCGACATCAGGAAGCCATATACAGTCAAACCAAGGAAAATTTGGTGGAGAAGGGAATCTTCTTACTTCTGTGCAGCCGAAAGTTTACCAACTTCAGCCAGCATATGGGCATATATGACTTTATATGGTTGAAACGGTAATAGGATATACTGAGAGTTTCCCAGTGTCTTGGAGTATTCATATAACTCTGTTCTCTGCCCATGGAAAGATCAACCAACAAATAAGGAAAATATCAAAATATAATGAGGAACTAGGAGGTACTTATGATATGCTCAAAATAGAATCTCCGAGCTAGTATTATGATAAATAAAACCACAGAGATAAAAAAAAATCACCTGTATCGCCTCTGGACTTGCATAAGTTCTAGGATATTTCCAGTGATCTGCTCCGACAAGGCAGAGCCTGGCACTATCTGAGAATGGATCAAAGGTCTTATCCGCCATTAAATAGCAAATATGCGCTGCAATTATCTGATTCATAACAGTAGTTTAAATGTCATGATAAAGTATTCCATGAAGTTAAACAATACAAAAAGGTAGAGAACCACCTCGCCCCTTTCTTTCCACATGCAATCTCCGAGATGAGTAATCACAAGCTCATCATCTGTGGTTCTGTTAGCAATTATTATACCCAAATTCTCTTCCCAATTGTCAAGCATGCTACTACTTCCAAACTGCAATCCAAGAAACAAAGAGACACTATTACAAACTCCCCGTGGCAGATCTGCAGGAAGAAACTATGTTCTTTGAAGTCGAAGAGAAAACTAGTTCCCTGTGGTAGAAATATGTCGTATTGCAGAGTATTACCACCATCTATACGGTTCCCGACTTTAATCATCGTAATTGTTATTTGGCAATGATTTGGTGGAGATAGATTGATTGATTTAGTATCTTAATCATGAGAGAACTAAGGGGTTACAAAAGTGTTTTTCCATTTCCGGATTTTGGGGTTTGAGTATTTTAAAAAGCTCTTGAAGAGCAGTAGGTGATACGCTATATTGGATTCCACCGAGGAACAAGAGGGTTGGTAGCCTCTTGTTGGTGAATAATTAGTAGTCCTCAGTAAGGATTTTTTATTTTCTTCTGTGGTTATTGTATTACCTGGGGTTGGTGTTGAGGCATACTTACGGAACCAGGAAAACTGATATCGCTTGTACTGTCATTGGAGAACACTTCAGCTGGTTGCCCTGCAACCAGCAAGCACAGTGTCCGCAAAGGTGACCCCGGTACCAGCTGGCGAAGGGCCATTTGTTTCACAGTCTCAACATAGAACTGCATCATACGACATCAACACGTCAGACTAACAAACAAGAACAGAAGGTCCAGATCTATAATAATCAAGGAAAGGAACCTGATGCCCCAGCTGTGCCGCAATAACGAGTGCTGGTCCCCATAAATGGCCTTCTTGTGAACATTGTAGAGCCTCCAATTTCCTACCAGAAGCCAGAAGATTCTGCACCTCTACAGCAGTTACCTGGGAAATTCTTCCAAATGAGTTAATAAGCAAAAAACAAAACAATCGACTATTTTAGAACCTTTTCCCTCGAAAGAGAAATATGGGATAAGATGTTTAATACTCACTTGCACTTGTGATTCAGGTGGTAAATGCTGCAAGCAGTGGCTAAAAGGAGCATAGCCACCATGTTGGACGCCTTCATTCTTGGAGAATGCAAAAAGTTTAGCGACTGCTGCTTCAGCAGAATCCGTCTCCTGTTTGCAGTATAGATACAAGGATGAGAAAACTCTAACACATATAAATGTTTCCTTAAGAAGCGTACTGATAAGATATCTCCATAACTATTCACCTTTTGTGTTGCATCAGTTCCAAAAGGAGACCGGAGTTTCCCATAATACTGACAAGATATTCTGAGCAAAGATAGAAGCATTTTTAAAAGCTTCCCTCTTGAATAGTTCATGTCGGAAGTTTCACAATGTAAAATTCTCTCATCAAGCCACTTATTTAAGTCTTTACTTCCAACACTTCCTCCAACCAATGGACCTGGAAGAGTTTGTTGATGCAGACAACGAAAGTAACTCGAAGAGTCTTCCCTAAGACTCGAATAAGATGCACTACCAGAAATGACTTCTGCCAAGTTTAGGACAGATAAAGAGCTTCCCCCAGTTCCCTTTGAATCAAATAGAAAAAGATTAGAAGTTAAACCAGAATTGAACTTCACTTTTTGAGGTTATAATAATATATTTCATATATGTTCAGACAAAATATAATGATACCCCTACAATAGTTTGCTTAACTTCCCAGGGTGTAAAAAAACTAATAAAGAATAACACTTCAGGACTAACCTGATTCCCAAATGATGAATTCTGTAGAGAGCCATTACTATCCTTCATAACAATGAGCTTCCCACCAAATCCAAAATTGACAAGTGCATGTGGTGGACGCCCATCAGGTGATCTTCCTGCACTTGGGGAGAAAAGCTGATTGCTAAGATATGGCTGTTGAGCGTTATTATCTAAGGATTTCTGTGTATTATAGAAATCGTTTGAGAAACTTAATGGTCCATTCTGCGTAACACTAGCCACATTCATATGCTGTGGGACGAAGCTCTGAACTCCGATCACATTTGGCTTAAACTGTTCAGCCACAGGTCCTGTACTGTACAAATTATTTACTTGCTGGTTTCCTCCTAAGTTTGATAATGCGGCAGAAGTTACAGCCGCCTCAGCCGTTCCAACATTTTCTGATTGCCATGTGTTTGTAGGCTGCTGATTGTTGGCGTAGTAAGATTGGTCCCAACTTCCCTGTTGGCTCTGTATACCAAATTCTTGCGCTTTGAATGTCTGTTTCTTATCATTAACGTTATACATGCTACTCTCGCTATTAGTGTGATACATAGTTGTAAGAGCATGGCCATTCTGAACTTGCTGATCATGAGCTTGACCAGTTCCAGTTGTTTGAGAAGCCTGGTTGAAGCTGTCCAGGGAGCGCCATTCTTGAGCAATTGTGTCATAGTACCACCCTGGATACTGCGCGTCAAAGACCATGTGTTCTGGATATCCGTTGCCCACTTGTGAAACCTGGTTCCAAGTAGACACACTCTCAGCTGTGCCAGCCACTGCAGATGTTGTACTCTGGCTCAGATAAGCAACATCCGAGTTATCAGTAGAAGCAACGCTTTGCCAGTTACTCGTTGAGTTTTCATAACTCTCCTGTGAATGCACGATTGCATCATGACCGTCAACTTGATACCATTGGCCACTATTTGCATCATATTTCCATCCAGGATAGGAATTTTCCCACGATTGACTGTTGTCCACGTACTTCCCACTTGTAGAATCGTGATTCACTTCACCCTGATGTTGCTCGAAACCTGCCGAATTATCTGAACAAAGACTTGTGTTATTTGTTTCATTGGATACTAAGTTTCCTGCATTGGCCACATCTACCTCCGCCTTTCCCTGTAAATTTCCTGTAGATCCCTCCAACTCGGTGAAGAAATCAGAGTATGAACCAAACCCACGGCCGTCATTAACAGATGAGTCCGCATAAAAAGACCCCCAATCAACCTCCTTAACCTCAGGACTCCCAGATCCATCGATTGTGTTGCTTTCTTTTGCTGTTTCAGAGAGTGGCATATCATCCACCTCCGATCTCAGCACATCATTACTCAACTTATTTGCATCACTGTGGACAACTTGGGCAGCTTCCAGAGCAATAGATGATGAAGGCTCTTCTTTTCCCAGCAAAGTACTTGGACCCTCCTTTACAACATCGTTCCCCAAGTCTGCTGCTTCATTCAATGTTCCATCTCCATCACCCACAGAATCGTCAACGAGGGAGAGATTCGCAAACGCTCTGGCGTCATCGGAGTCACTTCCATCGTCGAATTTCAGCTCTTTAGCAGAAGATGAAGCGTGAGCTTCGCTGGGAGAATAGGCATCATCAACAAGTTTGTCGAAGAAATCCTCATCCGTTTGATCATCCAGCAGAAACTGAGGATTCGAAGCCATTAATTGAAAACGATAATGAAAATGGGATCAAAACCCTAACCTAAACCCCCACAAAATCTCCGCGAGAGATCGACGGAATCTGCAAGCTTCGCGAAAAGGATCAATTGCAAAACGAAGTAGAATTATAGAAGATCAAGATGAATTGGAGCAGAGTGCCATACATAGATCCAAGTCGACAACGGATTGTCGGTGACTTTCCGGATCCAATTTCCGATCCAAACTCCGATTAGTCGGTGAAATGTTTTGAGATCAAACGAGAGAGAGAGAGAGAGAGAGAGAGAGAGATTCTTTTGATTATTGTTTTTCTACCTTTTTTGCATTATCTTTTCCAAATTTACCCTTATATGTGTGTATGTCTGTTGTATGACTATGAACATCCACAAGATTAATTACAACTCAAAACAAGAATTCAAATTAATCTTTGTATTTTCGACCTCAGATGAAACAGTAGGTCTTTTTTATCTGTTGTTCCTTAACTAAACCTCTAAGTATATCTTAGATTTGGTTTATTAAAATGATATTTAACTTATAAACAAACAAACTTGTAATTGTTCTTCGATATGATTTGTGACTTCATCCATCATCTTCTATCAATGCTCTGCGAAAAAAAAAACAAATATAAAACGGGAAAATATGTAGATTTCTATTTTCTCCGTGTAAAATGTTGACTAGAAATATATACCTTTTTCTTTTTCTTTGTCACTACAACTCAATATATTCAATTTCTGACCCTTTTTGTATATAAATTAAAATGTGAGGGAAAAAAGAAAAAGAAGAAGAAAAAGATTATCAAGACAAAAGAGGCTTCTCAGGGTCGAACTCACTCTCGAAACTCTCAATTTGTGAGAATGCTTCTTTGCCTTTTGCCCACAACACAAGGTACAGTCCTATAAACATCAACACCATTCCTCCCACACTGCATTTTTTTTTTTTTGTTAATCATTGATTAAACCAAAGAAAACATGAATTATTATCAATACTAAATCATGATTTATGCAAGAGTTGTATCAAAGTTACCTTCCAATCCTAATGGGTTCTCCTAATGTAAAAACAGAGAAACCAACCGAAATAACGGTAGCGAAAGGACTAAACATTGAAACCAAAACCGGTCCACGTTTCTTCATCGCCCATCCGTTGAAGCTAACACATGCTCCACTCACCATCCCTCCCTGCCATTTCAAAAACTTTATATTATTAGAAACCAGTCAACTATGCAAATGAAACAACATATATATATATAAGATTTGTTTGAACTTACCAGAAGAGAAAAACCAACGAGGTTACTGATGCTAACTAATGATGTGGTCAGTAGTTTAGGGTTCTGGTTTTGTAATAACTGTACTATTGTTGTTATCAACACTCCTATTAATGCAGTTATCGCACTTAACGATATTGGTGCTGGAAACTCTGCCAGTGTCGAAGCCTGCAATAACCAATTTTTAGAAACTAAATCGAACTGAACCAAACCGGTTATTATGTACCGGCTTACTTACCTGAAGAACGACGTTGGCGGATAAGACTAAGACAGCTCCGAGAAGGTATATACATCCCACGACTCTGTCCCGATCAAACACGAATACTGAAGCATTATCTTCTTCATCGTGTATGATCGAAGCGCTGTGCATTAAGCTCATTGTTAATGCGCCGATTACGCACAACAATGTCCCTAAGATCTTCAATTTGCTGTACACACATTTCATATTCATCCTCTCTAACCTATCCAAAAAAATAACAGAATAGAGACACAACACTGAATCTCAGAACTTCATTGACTCTGTGTTGAAAATGGGGTTTAGCGTTTTCACCTAACGATCCAAGCGATGAAGAAAATGAGACCAGGAGCGAGATTAGGCATCGCTGTGGCCATTGCTGGTGATGTCAACCTGATTCCTTCCAGAAACAGAGATTGGAACAGAGTAACCCTGTTTTTTTATTACAGGAAGAAGAAGTTGTGCAAGTTTCAACAAAGTTTTATGCATTTTTAACCCAAAAAAAAAAGAAGAAAAAGTAATGGAGGATGATACTTACCCTGCAAAGGAGATCAAAACTAGTTTACCAATCAGCCTCGAGCTAAGCTCATTTGGCCATTGCTTCCTTTAGAACAACAAGACAAAAACATTTACTGTCTGAAGAGAAAAACTGGACTTGTTTTCGTTTTTGGGTATGTGCAAAAGTTATTAGACAGACCTTTCGAATAGAATGGCGAAAGGGGAGAGGATTAGGAAGGTGGCAAAGGTAGAGAAGATGACAATGGTAAAAGGGCCGAGGCCGAGTGACATCAAATAACTCATGAGCAAGGAGTTGCCTGCGTATACAAATTGAACCATTACTAAACCTCCTACGATCACCATCTCTTCTATCATCTCCTTCTTCATCTTCTCCTCGTCTTAGGGAAACTGAGCACCGATTAATAGAAATCTACGGAAAAAAACTGCATCACAGAAAACCCATTATAAGCATAATGTGTTCAGATCAGATTGCAATAGATAAGATGGGAACAAAGTAATTGCTCTATCTCTCTCTCTCTCTCCTTTACCTTCATTCAGAAAACTATCTCTGAAATCACCATTTTCTTCCCATCTCTCTCTCTCTCTCCTTTACTCTCTCATTATATTCCTCCAATATTGCTTCTGCAAGAAAACAGACCTTTCATTGTTTACCACCTATATTTGCTACTTTCCAAATAATTTGTATGTCTATTTTAAGCCATTTTTATTCCCAACCTTCAATCTTATTAAACTGCTCTGCAATCTTGCCCCAAAATAAATATTCTTTTTTTTTTTTGGGAAGATTTACTTAAAATTTGGAATTTGATTATAAATGATGCATCATGGGACCGTCTGTTTAAAAGGGTGAAATCAAATGCTAAGATCTTTGTCGAATAAACTTACAGTTTTCCTCACATCTCGTGTCTACTCCAGAAGGAGTCATGTTGGTTCCACTGCTTCTTCGAACTTATGGACCACCGTCGCTCCTGCGCTGGCTCAGTCCGGTGTCATCGACGCGTTACACGCTGCTGTTGAGTTGCTAAATGACGGCGACAAGCCAGATGATGCTTCTCCGCTGGTTCATATGCTCCGCGTCTCCGGAAACCATGGCCACGTTTCTTTGTGCAGTCAGCTTCATGGTTACGTCGTAAAACATGGGTTTGTCTCAGATACGCGTCTTTCCAATTCGCTGATGAGATTTTACAAGACGAGCGACTCACTGGAAGATGCTCACAAACTGTTTGAGGAAATGCCTCACCCAGATGTCATCTCTTGGAACTCGTTGATTTCTGGTTACGTTCAATCAGCAAGATTCCAGGAAGGACTCGACTTGTTCCTCGACCTCCACAGATCTGATGTCTTCCCTAACGAATTCTCCTTTACATCCGCTTTAGCTGCTTGTGCACGACTGAAAATCTCGCGGCTCGGAGCCTGCATCCACTCAAAGATTGTGAAACTTGGTGTAGAAAATGGCAATGTCGTAGTGGGTAATTGTCTAATCGACATGTATGGGAAATGTGGTTCCATGGATTATGCAGTTTTGGTATTCCAACACATGGAAGAAAAGGACACAGTTTCTTGGAATGTCATCGTTGCTTCCTGCACAAGGAACGGTAAGCTCGAGCTGGGACTTTGGTTTTTCCATCAGATGCCAAATCCGGACACTGTAACATACAACGAGCTCATAGATTCTTTCGTCAAGTCCGGGGATTTCAACAGTGCTTTTCAGATTTTATCGAGTATGCCAAACCCTAATTCATCTTCATGGAACACAATATTGACAGGCTATGTCAACAGTGAGCAATCAAGAGAAGCTATTGAATTTTTCACCAAAATGCATTCGTTGGGCGTTAGATTGGACGAGTACAGCTTGTCAATAGTGCTGGCCGCCATTGCTGCTCTCGCTGTTGTTCCATGGGGAAGTCTCTTCCATTCTTGTGCTCTCAAGCTTGGCCTGGACTCACGAGTTGTTGTCGCGAGTGCTCTGATAGATATGTATTCTAAATGCGGAATGTTGAAGCAGGCTGAGCTGATGTTTTGGACGATGCCTAGAAAGAATCTGATTGCATGGAACGCGATGATCTCTGGTTATGCTCGTAATGGCGATTCAACCGAGGCAATCAATCTCTTTAACCAATTGAAACAAGAAAGATTCTTGAAACCTGATCGTATCACATTCTTGAATCTCTTAGCCGTGTGCTCTCATTGTGAAGTTCCAATGGAGCTCACGCTTGTTTACTTTGAGATGATGATTAACGAGTATGGGATAAAACCAAGTGTAGAGCATTGCTGTTCTCTTATAAGAGCTATGGTGCAGAGAGGAGAAATTTGGCAGGCGAAAAAGGTGGTTCAAGAATTCGGTTTTGGGCTTGATGGTGTGGCTTGGAGGGCATTGCTTGGTGCTTGTAGTGCTGTAAAGGATCTTAAATCTGCAAAAGCCGTAGCCGCTAAGATGGTAGCGCTAGGAGAAGTTGATGAAGATGAGTACGTATATATAGTGATGTCGAATCTATATGCTTATCATGAGAGATGGAGAGAAGTTAGGCAAATTAGGAAGATTATGAGAGAGAAAGGGGTGAAGAAAGAAGTTGGCTCTAGCTGGATTCAAGAGCAACGTGTTGCAATACAACTTTAGTATCATTCAAGTTTTGAGCTTTTGGTTCTGTAAACACAGTGTCAAACTCCTTATGGAACCAAACATGGCTAGAAACTGAGAGAGGAATCATGTAAAGAGGAGACATAGCATTACATAATTTTTCTTCATAAATTTAAAAACAAGTGTTTAGACAAACAAAAAATCAACTTATTGTCTCTAACTTTAGGAGAAGAAACTTGCCTCCCTTGATAGTAATACTCTTCATGAATGTATCAGGTCACCTTGGGACTGAAAGGCCCATCTCTAGGGTAGTAAAAAGAAAGAGAAATAAGGATTAGGGCAGAACAGAAAACCGGTCTTTTATATAGATGAAAGCAATATCCGCCTTATTGATTCTATGGTAAGAGTCTTTAGCACAACGTCTTATGAATCAGATGAACAGCAAACTAGTCAAGCAATTTCATCTAAAACAGCTTCCTAAATCTATATTATCACCAACGCATTGTTGACAGAGCCCACCTTTAAAAACAACTGCAAATACGTCTCACGTGCCATCGATTCCATCTGGGACAAAGAGCACTTTTTACAAATTACTACAGTATTGTTGCCACTCTTATACACAGATCATGGACTAATTTTCCTAGACTTGCATTCATATTACAAAAGAAAAAAAAAGCAAGACACATAATGTCAATCTGACGCGGGTTAACATTTGGTTTAACAAGTTACCCCCTTCACATTCACGTTCAGGGTTTTTATTCCTAAAACTTGTTTTCCAATATCTTATTTGGATTACTAGAACTCAAAAAAAAGGTTCGTACTTGATAAAGATGCAAGGATCCCACATGGTAACGGTGAAATTATGTGCCTGCATGAACCAAGTACTCATAATTAGACAGACACAACGCAACTGAAGCTCAAAACTCTATCGCAATTCTTAAAACTGATTTACTCCGCCTATGTACGTTTTACTAGGGTCAAACCTCATACTTGTTAAGAGTCAAAACATTAAATCTATCAACACTAGATAATGTAACTATTTCGCCAAGTAAGAAAAGTCATAAAGCCACGAGTTAATGTAAACAAGGAATAAACATAAAGTAATCATAGAACTTGCAAAATTTCACATAAGCAATCAAACAGTTCATCTATAAGTCTGATCTTTCCTTACAGCAATATAATGTCCTCACATGGAAAGCTCTTAGGAAGCTATGATCCTTTTCTAAGTCAAACTAACAAAACCGAGTGCTAAGCCAAAAACACTGCATAGCCATGGATAACGTGTAGACCATTGAAATATCAAGATTTAAAGCGAACTAACTAATCAAGTCACATCAACCAAGAATTCTACACACATAATTGCAAATTATAAGGACTCAAAGAAAGGAGGATCAAATGTAGATAGGGAAGCAAGAAAAGCTACTCACAAGCAAGAAAGCAGAAAAGAGTATTAGAGGTCAGGAGAGGTGCAGCAGAGAGTACCCTGAGAGAGAGCTCGGCTGCTTCTGGAGGTTGTGCTAAGGCACGACGTCAGCCGAGCAGCCGCCACCGTGCTGTGAAGCGGTAACAGCGACTGAACACAACCAAGTTCAGATGGACACCTACATGAAGCCACACAATTCATCAAATGAAACCCTAAAACGAAGACTGATGAAACACTAAAGATCAAAGAAATGACGAAATGGAAGGAGATTCATGGAATTTGTAGCAGAACATGTCTAGTCACGCGGTTGATTGATTATAAGCAGACCTGGAGAAGGAGAATCGGGGAGAAGCAGCGGGTTTAGACGGAATCCGAAATCCGGCGGATGAAGCACTCGACGAAGATCCGGTGCCAATTGGAGATTTGTGAAGTGAGAATCTGATGGCGGATCTGAGAGACGAGACGGAGGATCTGTTCATGAATCTGTTGCAAGTAGAAGCCATTGTAAGAGATAGAGAAGCCGGAAAAGTGAGATTCGATCGTCGTACTTCTTCTACAGAGAATTTATAGGATTTTAGGATGCCGGACGTACTTCTTCTATCGCTATTTTTGTTGGGTTTGTGAATATTTGAGAATCCATAATACAATAAATGGGCCTAAGCCCATCTAAAGCTGCTGAGGTTTTTGACTCAGCACTAGTGAGAGATGAACAATACGTGTCAGATAATCTACTGCTGACTCTAAAAAAGGTACATTTCGATTCCATGCGATAAATAACTAATGTTATCCCTCTATAAACCTTTTCATTAAATACTTACTGCTTACTCTTAATAAAACAGAAAATCGGCTCAAAAAATATAAACTTGCCAAGTTGTCATCATCGTGGAGCACCTTTCAAAATTTCAAACATATTTTTTTTTTTTACGCTCAGAAACATAACATTCAACTACAGATGTAATCATGTAAATTTATATGTGTGCAAAAACATAATCCCGAATCACCCCCCAAAAATGATTAATATTATGTCTAATGCTAGTTTTGTGATTACAGTAGAATAAAAGTCATATAATCGCAGCTTGTTAGAACTCAACTTTCGTTTTTTGTATGACTTATTAATTATAATCCCTACTAATATATTAGCATCTTCCAACTTATCTAATCCAATACGAAAATTTAAAATAACAAATAGCAAATTAAATAAGACCATCATCATTATTGGTGTGACACACCATCTATTTAAAAGCGGAATATCAAAATGCCAACAGAAGATTCTTATCCTCACATTTTATTAAATCCCATTATAGGTGTCATTAATCATGTTAAATACTTTTATAACTTTCAATTAAACAAATAAGAGGCGGTTTGGGCGGCATCCAATAATGCTCCGCCACGTAATATAGACCCCATCGTCGTCATTTGCTCTCCGCTATATAAATCAGAGCCCATACAAACCCAACGAACAGAAAAAAAGAAAGAGGAGTTCGCAAACCAAAAACCAACCAAAAGCAAAAGTCTTCGGGTAAAAGAATGGTGAAGATCGAAGTTGGAAGCTTGGGTGACTCATTCAGTGTTGCATCTCTAAAGGCTTACTTGTCTGAGTTTATCGCAACTCTTCTCTTTGTATTCGCTGGCGTTGGCTCTGCTATTGCTTTTGGCAAGCTAACCTCTGATGCACCCTTGGACCCAGCTGGTCTCGTGGCGATTGCGGTGGCTCACGCCTTCGCTTTATTCGTCGGAGTTTCGGTTGCAGCTAACATCTCAGGTGGCCACTTAAACCCAGCCGTGACTCTCGGCCTTGCTGTTGGAGGAAACATCACAGTGATCACAGGTTTCTTCTACTGGATTGCCCAGTGTCTTGGCTCCATCGTTGCTTGCCTTCTCCTTGTCTTCGTTACCAACGGCGAGGTACGTACTAATAGCTTCGAACTGATTATTCGTGTTTTCGATTCGCTTCCGTTTGTAACTTTGGATCACTTGTAGGTTAATTAGGTTTTATTTTTTCTTGTTTGGATCATTTTAGGTTTATTAGTAGATTTTTATTTTACAGAATGAGAACCAAATATGTATAGTGTATTTTCTGGTTCACTTCGGTTTAAAATAATGAATTTCAGGGTTTACGTTAATTAGTACTATTATTATACATAATTTTTGAATCGGAAAAAAGGAAATTCTTTTATTTTGGGTAGAAAATAACTAATTAATTAATTTATTAGATTATCTATTTTAATCAAAGGTGTGGATATGTGTTAAAAAAAAATCAAAGGTGTGGATATCAGTTAATTAAGCACAGTTACAACGGTTCTACGAACTTTAGTTGACTCAGTAAAATGTATTGGTTTAGTTCGGATTGGTTATTGATATAAAGACTTATGCAGTTACGTATACTTACAGTCTAACACTAGTATTAATAATATCTGACAAACATATTACTATTACATATTACATGGCAATAAAACGGTTTAAGGGTACGAAGCTGGGTATTAAGTTTTTGTTTTCCCGGTTTGATACAGAGCGTACCAACCCACGGAGTCGGAGCCGGATTAGGAGCGGTCGAAGGTATCGTGATGGAGATTGTTGTGACCTTTGCTTTGGTTTACACCGTGTATGCCACAGCTGCTGATCCAAAGAAAGGATCGCTCGGAACCATCGCTCCGATCGCTATCGGTTTCATCGTTGGTGCCAACATCCTCGCTGCTGGTCCATTTAGCGGTGGATCCATGAACCCAGCAAGGTCATTTGGACCAGCTGTTGTGAGTGGAGACTTGTCGCAAATCTGGATCTACTGGGTGGGTCCACTCGTTGGCGGTGCACTTGCCGGACTCATCTACGGCGACGTGTTCATCGGTTCTTATGAAGCGGTATAACCCCGGAGATCCGAGTTTAATCAACCGGGGTTCTGATTGCTTGATGTTTGCTTCTTGGTTGGTTTGATGTTGTGTTTTGCTTGTGTATGTTTGATGTCTTGTTAATAATAATAAAAAATGTAAATATATTCTACTTTATGTTGTGAAAATCTGATGAATATTGTGAACGGCAAAATTGTATTCACAAAACAATTCATCATTATTAATCCTGCTAGAAACATGAATACATTTATACCATTCATCATCATTAATTTCGAAACCCAAATCTAGCAAAATCATTTATTATTGTTTTTCTAGAACCATGCAATGGACTGTATTGATTATTTTGGTTAAGTGATTTATCCATAGAGATGTGTAAGAATTAATAATTGAAATACAGAACCAAAAAAAATTTCATCAGCCGATGGATATTCGAATCGTCAGTAACACTACTGAACTCGTGCAGAGTCGGATCTGCGATTCTTGAAGCCCCTTTAAAAAAGAAAATTTTACAATCTCTTTTTCACTATAGAAAAAGTTATATCTGAAAAAAAAAACTTTACAAAAATGAAAAAAAATAATAATCTAAAGAAACATTATATTTCTATGGTTCGACAGAAAGAAGAAAGCAAAAATTATTATAAAATTCTTCTATAATCTTCAATAATACTGCATATAACCCACATAATTTTTTAGTTATTATATATATTACCATATTAACATATCAAAATAATATATTTTTCCATAAATGTATTAGTAGCTCTTATATAAGCTGGGACTCCATTAAAATGTTTTATGACCATGTGGTCAAGGCCGGCTCTTTACTCGTGGGGAGTATCTTTATAGAAAAACGAAAAGCATTATGGTTTTGTGTGATTACAATTATAACAGAAAGAAACTGGTCGGTACAATCACGAACTATGTTAAAGTTGTCCGGTCAAATCTTATTGGTCTCAAAAACACAAGACACAAGAGCAGCTTATGGCTCTTAAATCAATGCACATGTTGTCTTAATTAGTTAGTTACGAGTTCCACGAATTCTCTAATCAACATTTTGTGCCCATTCATGAGACATTTCCTGAATTTACGGACTGTGCTTATAGCACAATTACTTCGATCTGTGATCCCTTTGTCTAACCCACTTTCTCATTACTTATATAAGAACATGGAAGCTTCATTGATTTACTTAGTATTTTCTGACTGGATTTGAACAATTCCAAGTTATTAAAGAAAGGGTTTTGTTTTGCTAATTGGTGATCTGTTATGTCCTTCTTGAACTCTTTTACAAAATTGAGTCAACATTAACCTTTTCCATCTCGAAAACGTCTTTCGTCATCTTGGTTTTCTACAACAAATCTGTGGAGAAATGGAAGATGGGTTCTATTCAGATTGGAATGATAGTTCTTCATCGTTCTTCGGATCAGAGAATCTGGAGGAAGATTTGGAGGAGGGAATTGTAAGAGCTGAAGAGCTTTTCTCTCGGATTCCTCAGCCTCAGACACCACGGGAGCCAATGAAGTTTTTGTCCAGATCATGGAGTATATCCGCTTCTGAAATCTCGAAAGCTCTAGCGCAGAAACAGAGACAAAACCAAGATCTGTTTACTAGTCCCCAGAAAAGTCCTAGTGTCTTCTTCCAGGAATCTGATGCAGACCCACTCATGGTATAATCTGTTCCTAGTGATGCTTAATATTCTAACGATTTTGACAGAATTATAAAGAAAAGAACAACTTTAAAGTCGGAGACTTTCAGCTGTATGAGACCGTTTGACTTGTTTTGAATTCTGATTTTGATTATTCGTTGGAAATGCAGGCGGGGAAGATCATGAAGTCAACTGGTACACGTCGATCAGGGAGGTTATCAAAGTGGTTTCCCCAAAAACAACACACCAACCCAAACACCATGAGGAATCTGAAGAGGAAAGATAAAGCGCGTTTGGAGAGAGCCCGTGTTCACTCAGCTGTGTCCATTGCAGCTCTGGCAGCTGGGTTAGCGTCTGTGACATCCGAGGAAAGCTGCGGTAAAGGGTCAGGCTCCATGATGGCGCTCGCTCTAGCCTCAGCCACCGAGCTATTGGCTTCGTATTGCATTGAGATGGCTGAGCAAGCAGGTGCTGATCGCACATGTGTTGCTGCCACGGTTAGGTCGTCCATCGATATCCACAGCCCTGGAGATCTCACGACTCTCACAGCCGCGGCTGCAACTGGTAAGGCTACTGTTCAAAAGTTGGTGTTAGAGCCTTTGGTTGAGTTAGTAAGATTTTGATCTGATTTTGTGGAAAACTAAACCAGCATTGAGAGGAGAAGCGGCTCTGAAGGTGAGGCAGCCAAAGGAAGCCAGGAAGAATGCGACGATCACACCCTGTGAGAGGAGCTTCTCTGACTCTAAGTGGATTGCAAATTGTCCCATAAGGTAATACCCGTAGTCCTCAGATTTCTGGACAAAGCTCCTTAGATTATCCCGGTGGGAAACACTCTTAACCTGGATGTTGATTACATCCTTTCCATAACCTTTCAAGAAGTTACCCGATAAAATCTGCCAGAAGGAAAATGTGTTCACTGTAACTATTCTTGAAAGAATCTGCTATGCATTGTAGTTTTGTTAATGGATATACCTGCATGTATCTAGCGAGAACTAGGAAATCAGTATCTTCCAGAATCTCATCTTCTCTTTTGTTGTCGATACATAATGATACCGAATGCCATGCCTCTCAAGAAACCGCTTAACATGAGTGTTTGAAGCTCTCTCATGATTACTGTTAACATCAGAGTCAGTAAAACATATATGTGTAAATAATATTAGCTCGCCTTATCACACAGGGAGTTTTCCGTCTTGCCATCTATGAAACATTTCGACCAGACAATGATCATGTATATACAGAATCACATACTTTTCAGCAGGATGTACAAAGAGTATACCAGAAATGTAAAAGGAGTTTTTAACATTTCAATACCCGTTTTGAAAGTAGAAGAGCTATCTTATAGTAGAAGGTACACGCACAACCGAGTTCATGGCAACGTATATTTGAGCAATAGTTTGAAAATCATCACCAACTTGGTTTCTAGCCCATTTTACCGGATCAAATATAAACTCGCTGTCAAACAAACCATCTATATCCATCAAAAACTAAACTCCAAACACACAATATCTCACTCAATTGCAATATGTAATTTATCAACCAAGCTTTTGAATTTTGTAGCAATAATCACTCTCAAAACATAACTTCAAATGTATACTGTTTATATTTTATTTATTATAACATAGCTCAGAATTTTGTTGAACTTTTATATTTTATTTATTATTTATGTTATTGTCATTGACTTTTTTTTTATTGTAAATAATTAAAAGTATACTGTTTATTTTAATTGTAAAACTTTATTAGTTATATCTTTTAATAATTAATTTAATTTTATAATGATAATAGAAAATATTTAAATGGGATTACATATAAAAAATATTAACTAATCATTTATTTTTGAAAATACTTATTGAAATTCATTTGATCAAATACAAAAATGTTTGAATCTAAACAAACCAAATAAATAATCTCACAGTAATATTAAATCACAATATAAAAATATAAATGTAAAATCAAATCAATTTTTCAATATCATTAATAAAATTTAATTTTTTAAAAAACTGATATACAGATTTTAAAATTTAAAATCTAAATCTAAAATTTAAAACTTAAAAAATAAAAAATAAATTTAAAATAATAAACTTAAATTATAAACTAACAATATACCCCTTTTTAGCACGAGTCAGAATTTATTATAACAATTAAAACTCTAAATGTAATTAAATCAATTATGGGTTTCAGATTCTAATCGGTAATGTGGAACCCAGACACTTCAATGTATATTTTTTTTTAACGAATGTTCATACAATTTAAGCCTAATATTAACTGTTTTTGTTCAAAAAAATATTAATTGTTAAACTCACGACTGATATTTTGGATTGATTTTCTCTTTTTCAATGATCACTCATCTCAAGCAGAAATCAATTATTTGTTGGTGTGGCTCTTGTTATATAGTATTTTTTTCTTTGAATTTTTAATTATACCCCTTACTAGTGGTATGTGCATCAGCAAAATTACAAATAATAAAATATTAGTATATTGCTTAAAATTTTTAACCTTATAATTTTATTTAACTTTACAGGAAGCAATTAGAGAGCTGAAATCTTTGTATAGCAAAATTTAAACATATAGGTTGTATATTTTTCAGTCTTCGCACTAAGCTGGTAATAGCTCAATACCTAATGCTTAGAAAATTTAGTTAAATATTAAAATTGTTATTAAAATAAGAGAATTCATATTGTTTTCATTAATATACGAATATCTAATTTATATATAATAAATGTTATTTTATTTTTATTATAGTATAACAATTTTTTAAACAGTTTATGAAAGTTTAGCACATTATTAGCTGAGAGTAATATGTCAAGCGGCCGTTTATGAAAGTTTAGCACATTAATGCCATTTAAGCGGCCGTAAAGACTGATATTTTCTTGAATTAAAAAAATTAATGTAATTATTAGCTGAGAGTAATATATGTCAATAACGAATTAAAATGAATATAAAAAATTTAATGTTGTTTAAGGAAAAAACCGTGTTTCTGCCCACTATAAATAACATTACATGGCTTTGAGTTTTAACTCGTTACATTAAAAAGAAATTCCCTGGGATACAAATACGGTACGAGAGAGAGAGAGAGAGAGAGAGAGAGAGAGAGAGAGAGAGAGCTCTGTCCTAACCCTAGATTCCAAAATCGATCTATCTGCTTCTCGTCGAGACACTGCACAGCTCGATTTCTATTATGGTTCTGTAGATCTTCTTCAATCACCCCCAGATTCAATCGAGGGTCTCTCGATTTCAATCGTTTTTCTACTGGAATAGGTGCTTGGAGATTCCCTATCTTATGGACTGAAGCAAGTCGTCCGATTCGTAGTGACGGTTCTCGGTTTGGGATTTGAAGATCTTCGGAGGAGATTTGGAGACATCTGCGGCGCAATCACAGCTTATTTTCCCCTGCGATCTATTACTCGATTGGATTCAACACGGACGTTCTCGTGCCTGTATCTGTAGGGACTTCTCCTGGGTTTGTAGATTTGGTGTGGTCTTGCTGCACGCGTGAAGGTTTCGTCTGTCAAATTTTGTGAAGTCGAATCATCGAAGTAAAAATTGAAACTTTAGGTTTTTTTTTTGCTTGTATTTACTTTTTGTTTTGGAAATCAAATCTTTGCCTCGATTTTTTTTTTTATAAACCGAAGGCCTCGATTAGGGTTTTCAAAATAGTAGCTTTGTGTTATGAGTTCGTCGTGTCATTATAATCTTTTACAAAATTGGTAATACATATGTATTTGCTTTATTATCAGATAATTTTTCAATGGCAATTTATTACAAGTTTAAGAGTGCCAGGGCTTATGATACCATCGACATGGATGGTCCTTTTATATCAGTCGGTATTCTCAAAGACAAAATTTTCGAAACTAAGCATTTGGGCAGTGGTAAAGACCTTGATATTGTCGTCTCCAATGCCCAAACTAACGAAGGTTTGTATTCTCTGTCAGACTTATTGTCGTATGTTTTTATTGCTTGCTACGTGAATCTCGTCTCTTCGTGATCAATATCAGATACTGATGTTTGGAGTCTGCCATATTTTGGATCTTGTTTATGTCTTTTCAAAACTTGGTATTGTTTGTTGCCAAATCAAGTGTTATGCTACTGTTTTGCTTTGACTGCTTTGGTAGGTTGCACCTGTGACACAATCAACTTGATTCTATAGGCTGTTCCATCTTTGAGTTAACTATTGTTTATTACGAGGTTAGATTTTGTATTGATTGGTTACCTTTGTGAACTATTAGAAAAGAGTTTATTGGAGTCTGATTCTATAATTTCTCAAGAAGCTTGGTATACTGTGTCTTGCCAACATGTTTGCGCTCTATGGCCTTTATATGTTCGCTGTTTTGAACTTTCAGAGTATCTGGATGAAGCGATGTTAATACCAAAGAATACATCTGTCCTAATTCGTCGAGTCCCTGGACGCCCTCGCATCACAGTTATTGCTGCACAAGAGTACTTTCTCAGATCTTTTGATTTCCATCTGCTTAGTCGAGTTATTTAGCTAATTTATCTGAAGCTCAACAAAAGCTAAGCTAAACATAAGTTGAAAGTGTGACTATTGGTTAGAAGAAACACCTGAATTTTCATGCTAAATAATGCAATTATATGAACATTGCAGGCCTAGAATGGAGAATAAAGTGGATAATGTTCAGGCTGAAACCAGCAATTTTCATGTTGCCGAACCGTCTGCAGCAAATTATGTAAGTTGATTACGGTGAACATTTTTACTTATATTTGCGTTGAGTAACTACAAAAGTATTAATTATCACCCATTTTCACCTTCTAGCCTGAAGATGAGTTCGACGAGTTCGGGAATGACTTTTACTCCATTCCTGTTGTCCAAGATGCCCAGCATAATAATCCGTTACCTGTTCTTGCACCAACAGACGAGAAAGTAGATGAAGAAAGCAAACTTCAAGCGTTGATTGACACCCCAGCACTTGACTGGCAGCGGTAAGCTATCTTTCACAAATGGTGAACGTGAAAATTCATTGATTTTTTTTAGACATTTTTAACAAACCTCTTATTTTTCTTCCATGTAATAGACAAGGTCCAGATAATTTTGGAGCCGGAAGAGGTTACGGAAGGGGTATGAATGGAAGGATGGGTGGACGTGGTTTTGGTAATCTATATTTTCTATACTTTGATTTTCTTTTTTATATTGCATTCTAGAATGCCCTCATTAACTTTTGTCAGATTTTTTTTTGGTTTATTTTATTTAGTTTGCATCAAGTATTAAGATACTGAGTTTGGTTTGTTGGATTGGATAGGAATGGAAAGGAAAACACCACCTCCGGGATATATTTGCCATCGTTGCAATGTCCCTGGTATGTCTACTTTGAAAAATCTTTATTTTCTTACACTCTTGTATATGGATATAGCATTGACTAAAGGTGTTAATAGTATTTTATTTACCATCTCAGGACATTTTATCCAGCATTGCCCCACAAATGGTGACCCTAATTATGATGTTAAGAGAGTTAAACCACCTACTGGTATCCCCAAGTCCATGTTGATGGCAACCCCAGATGGTTCTTATTCGTTGCCAAGTGGCGCAGTTGCAGTTCTGAAGCCAAATGAGTAAGTTGTTCTGAGTTAGTGATAGGGTGTAACTAGTTGGCACTTTATCTCATAAATTTATTATAATGTGAATGGTTCTTGTGTCTTCCACAAATTCAGGGATGCTTTTGAAAAGGAAATGGAGGGATTGCCATCAACAACACGCTCTGTAGGAGAACTTCCGCCTGAGCTAAAATGCCCACTATGCAAACAAGTAATGAGAGATGCTGCGCTTACAAGCAAATGTTGTTTCCAGAGTTTCTGTGACCATTGTAAGTTCTTCCAATGCCTTTTCGCTGCTGTACAAAAACCTTCTGTTGACTGTTACCAGTTCTAATTCAATATAACTATCCTTTTTCACCTCGATTATATACAATTCAGGTATCAGAGATCACATTATTGCAAAGTCGAGGTGTGTTTGTGGAGCAACTGATGTACTTGCTGACGATCTTCTACCAAACAAGACGCTCAGGGAAACTATAAACCGTATTTTGGAAGCCGGAAACGATAGCACTGAGAATGCCGGCAGCGTGGGCCATATCACAGGTCTGTCATTATCTTAATTCATGTATTTTTAAAACTTGGTTTGATCAGTCGTCACTGCTAAATTATCATGGACGTAATATAGATTTGGAGTCTGCACGCTGTCCACCTCCCAAGGGTCGATCTCCTACTACATCTGCTGCATATAAAGGCGAGAATAAACCAGCTCATAGTAACAACAACGATGCTTCAACCGTAAAACTGCCAACGGAAGCTGCAGAGATCACAAGTGTCCCTCGGGCATCTGCAGAAGATAAAGCGGAAAAGCATGTCGATGCGTGTGAAACCACTCAAGGATCCGTCACTGTGAAAGAAGCAACAGTCTCAAAAATGAATACGCAAGCTCCCAAGGAAGAAGTGCAGCAGCAACCTGCTGCTGGAGAGCCAGGTAAAAGAGAGACGTGTAATCCTTATAGTAACATTACAGTACATTGTGAACGAGTTGTGACCGTTAGTGAAGCTCACATTCCCTTACTTAGATAGATCAAGTTTGATCATTTCTACATGGGCTCTTTTTTTTCGTACTGATACACCCTAGTTCCCATAGATTTATATATGTACTTAAATGATTGACGATCTAATGTTCATCAACGAAATTCGTACTTTTTTGTCCCTTGCCAGGAAAAAAGAAGAAAAAGAAACCCCGAGTGCCTGGAACTGGTAAGCTTTTTTTTTTTTGTTCTTATGCTGAGGGGCCGGTCATGTTTATTCGTCCTAGTACCAATCCTATGTGAATCTAATCGAAAGTGTAATGAATCGTTTGTATTTTGTGATTTGTTGTAGATATGCAATGGAATCAGGTTCCAGATCTAGCAGGCCCTGACTATATGATGCAAATGGGTCCAGGTCCCCAGTACTTCAATGGCATGCAACCTGGCTTCAACGGCGTTCAACCTGTCTTCAACGGCGTTCAACCTGGCTTCAAAGGCTTTCATCCCGGCTTCAATGGATTTCCAGGCCCTTTTCCGGGCGCGATGCCACCGTTTATGGGTTACGGAATAAACCCGATGGACATGGCATTTGGTGGGGGTATGAATATGATGCATCCAGATCCATTTGTTGCACAAGGATTTGGATTCCCTAATATACCACCACCTCATAGGTACAACGACACTCACTTAATGCTCTTTTAAAAAAAAGCGTGAAGTCTTCTTAATAATAATTTCAATGAGGAAACTTGTGTGAATGCAGGGACTTAGCGGAGTTAGGAAACCGTATGAATCTCCAACGTGCCATGATGGGCAGAGACGAAGTCGAAGCCCGAAAAGCTGAGATGTTACGAAAACGGGAAAACGAAAGACGAACTGAAGGGTAAAATCAAAGAGACATTAAACCTAGTGTACTGTTATTACTACAACTAACGTAAACATTTGGTTGTGTAACAGTGGGAAGATGTTTAGGGATGGAGAGAATAGCAGAATGATGATGATCAATGGGACTTCAGCCTCTGCATCTTCCATCATCCCTAATAAATCTGTATGTTTCCTTTTGTTGTCTCGTCTCTCTCTTTATCTTTCTTCTTTTCTATGTTTTACCAGTGCTTAGCTCTCTTCATTTAGTATTGGTTTTATTATTAAAGAAGAAGAAAATGGCTCTTATTCCTCCCTCATTTGACCACAAATTAAAAAAAACAAAAAAAACTAGGGAAATTAATCACAGGAATTTGTGGGTTTTATGAGAAAGCGGAAAAGTAATGGGTTTAAAACGTAATATTCTGAAATTTATAACTTGGCTTTATCTGAATCTGGAAGATTTTGCAATTTGAATACCAAAAAGAACGCAATTAGAATAATAGATGGCCCCAAAAATAAAATCTTAGTCTTGGCCTGTAAAGCCCAATTACTTTAATCGTGGGCCGAATAGTCCGATATATCCTCGAATTATATGTTTTTTTCTTGGCTAATAATTTGTTTACTGGTTCTGGTTTCTCACAGCGACAAGCACCTCCGCCACTGAATCCGGAGTATGACCGCCGCAGACGACCGGAGAGATTATCTCCCGAGCATCCGCCGCCGCGTAAGATAACCTCTCCTTCTCGCGATTCCAAGAGAAAATCCGAGCGCTATCCTGAGGAGAGGGATCGGCAACGCGACCGTGAAAGGTCGTCCCGTCACCAAGACCTAGATCGTGAACACGACCACCGCAATCGCGATCGTCGCGATGAAGATAGAAGCCGAGATCACCGTCACAACCACCGCGATTCGGAACGTAACCAACATCACCACCGTAAACGATCGGAACCTCCGTCGTTGGAGCCACCCGCTGCAACTAAATCAGAGATCGATAATGGTAACAAGTCAAGCGTATTCGCTCGGATAAGCTTTCCGGAGGAAGAAACTTCTAGCAAACGACGAAAGGCATCTTCGTCTTCTTCTGCTTCCGTGACGGAGCCGCATGCCTCAGCAGGTGTCTCCGTCGGAACATCAATTCAACGCCACAGTCGGAAGGAGATCGAGGTAGCAGAATATGAATCTAGCGACGAAGATAGGCATTTCAAGAGGAAGCCGTCAAGGTACGAGCGATCTCCACCAGTGGTGATTGCTGATGTGAGTGATGATAAGCATCGATACTCGAAACGCGGAAAGGGAGAGAGATCTCGAGCTTGATGATTTTCACAACTTTTTCTTCTTCTTTTTTTGTACAATTGCCTCATGACAGATAATATTAAAATAAGATTCCTGTAACGAACAAAGAAATAGAGCTCTTTTGTCATCGAATGTTTTCCTTTCTTTTTTTGGGTAATGGAATTCGATTTGGTAAACTTTTTTTTTTTTTTTCTAGTCCAACACCTCTTTGTTACAATTTCAAATCTAATTTATCCTATATGTGAGTTTCTAATCACTTTTTAAAATTTCAACAACACTTGGTTAAAATTTATCATGTTATTAAACAGCTATTCTAGTTGTGAAAATTTGGGAGAATGTTTGGTAATATCAACCGAGAAAATACTGACATTTTTTGGATAACTAAAATTATGTTTACTCGTACATCAAATTTGTGCTAAGTGCTGACACATATTAGTTTTATAGAACACAACTAAGTGCTAACCCACTTAAACTTCATGTTACTAAATGAAAAATAGGTTATTTTGATCTTGTAACTAGACACATGTGCATGAACCCACTAGTAATTCATAAAGAAATAGTGAGCTGTATGATTCATTTCCTTTCTATCCAAAAGTCCAAAACCCGAGCTAAGTAGACAATTACATCGTTAGTTTGCTGTTGGTCGGAGAAAAACACAATGCTTTCTTCTCTTTTCTGCTTTCAAACTTCGGTTAAGATCAACGACGATAGAATCACAACGTACGCAAGGAACGCCAATATAGCTATCTGTATCAACAATCTTGGATTTTCTCTCATGTTTGGTGAAGTAACCGACCTGTCACAGAACCAGTTACAAAAGCTTTTGTTATACAAAACCACCACTAGGAGACTTGGGATTCTTGATTTTACCTTGCGATACGCTGCGAGAGCCGATGAAACGGTAAACTTTGGATGAAGACGATGCCTGGTCCCGTTAAAGTCGCCATTACTACGTTATCACCCTTTTCGATTGCACAGAGAAAATCAGATATATGAGAGAAGGAACAAAACAAAAACCAGAATCTTCTTCTGCATTTCTCAACAAAATTTAGTATGTAAATGTACCCCGAATACTGCTCGTCTCAGAGGAGCATTGTATTTGATTTGGACATCGAGTGAAGGAGTGAGAGCAGCGATGCAAGACACGTCAATGGTGAGAACTTCTCCTACCTCCAGAACTTTTTGTACAACTAACATTTTTGGGATAGTAATGTCATTTTTTAGGGGGGATGAGGCGTAAACACAAACAGCATTTTGGTTGAGATAAAACCTCACCTGAGCCACCTGCGAGGATAAAAGCAAGACCTTGTCCAGAAAGGCGTTGTCTCAGAAATCCCTACAACAACAATCATAATGTGAGTAAAAGCCAGACAAGGATTTGTGGGATTGGTAAGAATACTAATGTAGAAATTGCATCAGAAATATACAATATAAATGCAGAATAGAAAACCATAGATTATTGGGTAATCTCCTCAATTTTTCGAAGGCACAATTATATGTAAGTCTTTCTCAAATGAAATCTGCAAAGACTTATATCTATAAAAGTCAGTGCAATGTTTTGTTTCTTCTTACCTCTGCACCAGCGGCAACGTTGTTTCTTGCCCTCTGGTCAACGGAGTTGACAACCTTAACATCATTGACGGAACAAAGGAATGCATCTGGCTGCACAACAAAAAGTCAAGGTCTTATCCAACTCTATAGAACCTTGATCTAAATGAGGAAGATGCGGAGAGTTAAGCGTCCACATTTAGGAACAGAGACTTTACCTGGCATAAGATCTCACCTCCAAACATTGCTAAATCGATCTACGGGGTAACAAAATAACCAAAGATCCAAAAACACTAAAGAATTAGATCAGGCGGTACATTAAGGGTGATCAGAAATACTATTATGGTCCACTCACCGGGAGAATCCTAGCCAAATAAGGTGCAGAAATACCCACAAATCCATCGTTTTGCCCAGTATTCCGAAAAACTACGCTGCTTACACTCTTACCCAAAATCCACTGCAAGACTCCAACTTCTTGTTCAGGAATATATGTATTTTCCATCTCGACGGACCCAGACATGTAGCACATGGAACCTACAGCACCGTATCAAATTAGTAACAGAATTCAATTAAAACCAGTCTTACAAAACCGAATAGAGAAGTCATTTTACCAGGCTTAGCAATGACTTTCTCCTCTGACTTTAACATTATCTGCCAACAACCGATCAATGGTTAGAAGAGTTAAGAGGATATGGCATATAATCGCAAAATGAAAAGATTAAGCTGTTTTCAAAAAAGTGGTTTACCTGAACAACTTGAGCTTCACCACCCAAAATCTGGAAAGGTGTGATTGAATCTTGTTGACTCTGCATCATATGATCACTTATGAGACAACACAACACCATTACAGACATAACATTGTTATCAAATGGCATAATCACATCATCTCAGAATACTATTGACGAGGAGAAATTTCTATATTAGCTTTAGCAATTGGCCGGATCATGCGTTCACCCATAAAATTATAACTAATTGAAGGAAACGACAACAAATTAACATGGAATTCTCTAACTCTTACTTAGAATAAACCTCAAACACTTTCGGATTGCAAATCGAATACACTACCCCAGCATATCCCTCGGTAAAGAAGCTAAAAAGGAAAATTCAAATCATAGCGAGAAAATTCCAAGAGAGAAGAAGCTAACCTGGTAGACATAGGGCTGAAATGGAGTTGAAAAAAACGGTGCGGCCATGGTGTGGCGAAAACCACAGAATATCTGGAAGCAAAACCTCTGAGGAGGTTTAACAATTCTCTCGACAGATCCGAGAAGACAACAGATTTCACCAGTCAATTTCGGAAAAATCAGATCGCAGACGAACCCTTAGAAATTCGAAATTTTACAGAGTAGAGGTGTTCGGCGAGTCAGCGACTCCACGACGAACGACAGAAGAAAAATTTGCTAATGGTGGATCTTACTGGCAGATGACACGTGGAGGTGAATACGTGTATCAGTTTCATTGGTTGTGACAAGCAAAGACACGTCTCCCCTCTCCAGGCTTAATTAACTTCTAAATCATACTAAATTGATGGGAATTTAATAGTTAGTGGCAACCACCGTAAATACCAAAAATCTCCGTCCTTGTTTCATAAAAAGGCTTTGCAATTTCTATCAAACACTCTACGCGAGTTAGAGGGTGCACTGTTATATACTCCCTTACAGTATTGTACATCCGACTTTCTATCAAATCATCCTAGTGATAATCCTTTTGAGTGTAACAAACAAGAAATAGAGAAATAAAAGCATCAGAAACTTTTTGGACGCCAAGACCCGAAGGTTGACTCGAACACCATATCTTCTCATCAGCTGCAACACCAAAACATATACCATCACCATCCCTCGTAACATCATCCTCGCAGCATCTCCAGGTCCAGCAACATTTCTCGCATCCTCCAATGTTACGTCTACATATGACACCGACTCTGAATTCTCCTTCTTGTCTTTGTTGGTCTCAGGTTGGTGTAGTCCGAGACGTTCATTGAGCCAGATAGAGATGTTGATTAGCAGCTTAGCCATCCATGCAACCTCGTCTTCTGACACGGGACGGGTCATCCAGTCTCCTTTGTACTTCACACTGCCTGCAATTTGGTTCCTAGCACCGCGTGGCTTGAAGAGCTCGTCACGGTTTTTATGGGGCTTATCAAGCTCTAGGGAAAAAGCAATTGGTTTAGTGGCATGCCCGCCAAAGAAGTTTGACACCACTTGTTTCAGTGAATTTATACACTTAAGGGCCTCCGAGAGGTTTTTCTCCGGCACAGCTTGCAGTTCGGCTTCTGCGCGCAGTATGAATAACTGCTATTGCAAAAAACAAAAAGACGGTTTGAATAATGTAAATACAGTTTAAGCTTCACTTGCATGTGAGCTAAGGGCTTCTAGTGTCTCTACAATTGAAATTAGAAAACAAATGTGCATGTGTGCTCAGGGGTTCTGATGACTCATCGATACAACTAGAGGACTGAAACCAACAACTACAGAAGAACTAATTTCGAAATCATATATTTACGTGAACAATTCCTCAAGAATAATATCCAAATGAAATAACTCACAGCATTGCCGAATTCAACTAATCGACAAGTAAGATATTATAATTCATGTTCCGAGTTCTGTTAATTCAGAGAGTATGCTTGAAACAAAACAAAAATGGAAAGGGACATCCAAAAGTTTGTCAAATGGATAATTCCATGAAAAGTTTAACTGTAAAGATACTAGAGCTATTTTCAGTTGTAGATACCATCCTACAAAAAAAAAAAGCTTCTGCTTTCCATTCCTAATCTATCACTGCAGTAGATAAAAAAGGGAAGATATTAACCTGAAGCAGTTGTTGTCCGCCATCTTCACAATGACTGAAGAGTTTCAAGTCTTTGTTCCAGTTTTCATGCAAGAATGAACCATCAGCATTGCTCTCACACAGCCCATCTTCCCAGTCCTGAAGTTCCACAAGCAGTTAAACATGATTTTTCAAAGGGGTTGCTTTTGCAGTGTTCTATTCACTTTAAAGATTCCTGGTGGGAAGCGCCTAAATTTCCCAGTGCCATGATGACAAAAGCTAAATTTTTTTTTAAAAATGATGAGACCCCAGAGAACAGATAATATCAATGGTGTTGAGGAAAAATATAGGCACACCTTCAACTGCTCACGGATAGATGAAGCAAAACTAGACAATTCGTTCAGTGCTGAGTTTCCTGATCCAGTTTGTTTACGGTGAAAGGCTTTGTCAATATCCTTCATGAGAACCCAAAGCTCTTTCGACGATGTCAATATACTCATCACCTATTTAGGAAAAACATAACAGAATCATTCAGTCACATTAGGATTTTTAAACAGATGTCTTGCAATCCATAATCTAACAGATAAAATAATGTCTGAGAAAAATAGCTTAAGCAAAGTATCAAACCTTCAGAACCATCTGAGTTATTGTTTCTGGATCTGTGTGAAGGAACTTGTGCGCAAAGCCAATAAAATGCATAACCAGAGAACTGTAATAGAGATAATTTGATATCACATAACTCTGCCACAAAGACGTGTATCCACAAACATGTGATTCATAAGACTCATCCTTTTTCGCATCTTTAAAAGATCCATTTAAAGCAGCTTCGAGATCTGAGAAATCATCCAAACTGACCATCCATGGTTCCAGGTAGATAACCCAAACGGAGAACACCTGAGATGCATTCTTAATAGAACTCCCTATGGGACAGAACAAGAAACTCCTCAATATAAATCGATAAAGAGGCCTCTGTAAATGGGTATTCCAGGAAGTGAGCGGGCTGAGGCTCAAATTAGCGACATGGAATGATGATCCTGAAGTCGGTGTCTTCCACCGTGGACTCTCACCATACTCAAAGTAGTTTTCACTACCAACACCACTGGTAACCCAGCTCAAATTCAGATACTTCACAAGCAACTTCACTACTTCTTCTAACCCACAAGTAGGTGGAATCTCCTCCACAGCAGAATGAAAAGGAGGAGCCACACCAAAAGATTTAGCCGTAACAACAGGAAACGGTGAGAAGTCATTCTCAACAAGCCAATAGTGTAGGAACATATTCACTAAGAACTCAGCTCTTGCCATTACTGACCCATCATATCCATTTCCGTATTGCAAAAGAGAGCTACGATAAGGCTGGTGTGCGTTTAAGTCGAAAATAGGAACAAATGCTTTCAGATAGGAGTAAAGAATACTTATGTAGAGATTACACTCCAATTTCTGATCTGAATCACGCTTGTTACTCCCTGAAAAACCTTTGATAAGTGTCCAATTTTGTAGCCTAAACATCTTTTTCTTTTGGATTGGAATCATAGATGAACTCTCGTTGTTTCCTTTACAAACCGGATAATAAGAGAGCCAAAACATGTAATATTCGAAAACATTTAGCCGAACTTCATAGGATGAACCCCTAAGTGAATCTTCCTCAATTTTACCTTTTAAAAAGGGGCACAGATTAGATAACGTAGTTCGATCCTTCTCGCTTGATAGCATGAATCGAGCATACTCCGGCAGACGTTCAGTTGGGAAAACGTACTTAACAAGAGATAACTTGTCGATAGCCAAGATTGAGCTCATGAGTATTCCACTGGGGGATAAGAGAGAGAAAACTCTTTCCGATAGATTCAAATCGTTAGCCGCCGTGACTACATCGATCCAACCGTTCGGCGGCAAAGACGACTGTGCCGGAGATGCAGCGGTTGCGTCACCGAAGCCGAAAATCTTGCAGATTAAACTCGGAAAGGTAATAGAAAAGAAATGGCGACACTGATCAGGCGTATGCGATTGCAGAAACGATTCCACGGAAGAGCAAGCAGCGGAGATTTTCGACGGCGTCGAAGCTGCGAGTATAGCCGATGCTAGGTCTTGAGATTGCGAAAGCGAATCGACGGTGTACGAATGTGGAAACATCTCTAAATACGGTGAAGTAGACGGAGCCGAAGGCGAAACTAGGGTTTCTAACGACAGAGGGAGAGGGGGTTTACGCCGGAGAAGAAGGGTTTGAAATGCGAGGTGACCCAAATCGCGCCTTGTGAATGGAAACCCAAATGCCAAAAGGGACAAAATAAATCACACGAGGAAGAAAAGGAGGGCGTTACGTGTCACGTGGCATCTGCTTATATCACTGCGGTTAACTTTCCATGTATCGACTTTTACCAAAGATTTCATCGGTGAACGCGGGAACACTCTCGGGTAGTCATCGCCCTAAATTAAACGCTCCCGATTTTGACACGTCATTAAGGCCGTTTAAGGCCCATTTAGGTCTGGCTCATTCGGCCTTATGCTTCGATGTGCCACTCAAAGCTGCTAGCAGAATCCAAATCTGGGGGATGCTTCGCATTTAGGCTCTCAAAGTAACTTTTTAAAAAAATATATGCTTTTGAAGTAAATTTTTTTTTGTCAAAACACATTTTAACTGTCTTCAAATTTTTCACATCCTTTTTATTTTTGTTCTACGTTCTGTTTTTTCTTTTTTAAACCTTACACTACATGGCTTTATTTTTAAAATTTTACAGCTTCCTATTTTAAAGTCAATTTTTTAAAAAAAAAATCATTTAAAAAAATAAAATCTGCAGTTAAATTTTAAAAGCCTCCACCAAACATCCCCTGGTCTTTTTAAAATATCTGGAGTCAATCAATGTTATAAAATACCACTCATTGCAATGCGGTCTGAGTCGTGCTACTATAAGCACTGAATCTCCTCATCTATTGTAGATTTAGCCATTCCAATAAAACCCAATGAAGTACAGCTGCAAACAACTTCTTCAATGTAAAGTTGCACATTTGATATTTCTCGAGGAGAGCAATGATTCTGCATCTTTTTGATAATATCATGATTCAATGGATTCGATCCGAACTTTTGTCAATGACGAGCAGAAGCAAGCTCTTGTTGCTTTTTTAGTACTACTTCATCTTGTTCCTTCAAAGAGTGAAACTTTAAATTTGAAGATTTTCTAGACAAATCATCCAAGTAAGTGTCAATCCCATTGTTTACAGATATGTAAATGGTTGTACAATTAAAATAATAAAATAAATAAAGCAAATATAAATGATTTCATTCATTCCTTTAAGTAATTAATAAAATTTTAAAAATATTTAATTGCTATTACTCAAAAATAAACAGAATAAAATTATGTTATATATATATATATCTACTTTGTTTAACCATTTTATATTCATAATTTTTTCTCTTATATATAAAAAGTAGAATTCGATAAATACTATTTTTAATATTTTAAATCATGATAGCAAGATAATTTAATTTTTCTAAGTTAAAAATATCGATATGATTGGATAAATCAAAAGATAAACATCAGATTTCTAATCTTGAAATCAATTTTTAAATAAAAAAAATTACACAAATAATAGATAGTTATTTAGGAAAATTTATTCAACCTATTTTTATTGGCAATAAATAAAAAATTTAAGTTAGAAAATTTTAAGAGAATATATCAAAGCTTGTTATTGAATATCTAATTTAAACTATTTGAACTAATTTAGAGTTCTGTTGCCAAAAAAAAAAATAATAATTTAGAGTTTTTAATAAAAAATTATTATTTAATTTTACAATAATTTGTTTCATAAAAAAATATTTTTATATTAAAAATTATATATAATAATATACTAAAAGAATAAATACATCATAAAAATAAAATAAACATAAAAGGATCATTTGCTAAGAATACCACTTAGTCCTGGGCATTCAGATTATATAGTTCGGAATGGGTCGGTTTATACGGTAATCGGAATTTCGGAATTGGTGATAGTGTACCGATTAAACCGAATTTATTTTTTTAATAACGGATCGGTTCGGAATAATTCGTTTCGGATCGATAAGGTGCCAAATTTTGTAATCTGATTAAGCTGAAATTTGGGTTTTGATGGTTTGTTCGGTTTAATCAGAATTTCCGATTAAACCGAACAAATCATCAAAACCCAAATTTCGACTTATTTCCCTGTGTTAATGATACAAAACATGAAAACATGATTTCTTAACAAATACTTGATGCAAACAAGATACTAACTTATCCTTCATCATCAACTCACTGAATATTAAGTTTGATTACAATTTATATACATACCAACACAACCTAATATTAAATTACAAGTTACCACAGGTTAAAAACCTTATCTATCTAAAAGGTGATCTAAACTTATAGAAAAGGTAATCTAACCTATCCAAAAAGAAAAAAAACAGTTGTTATGTGCCAAAAGCAGTGAGTGCGTACCAAAAAACTTCATTCTTGTCACATAAGCATCATGCCCTCTTGGATCTACAATATGAAAAAGAATGCGAGATAAAACAAAAATGGAAAACTGATTGTAATATGAATAAACAAAAATGCTTAGTACCTAATGATTCCAAGAAGTCATTTTCTTCTAACATCTGCCCCAAAGTGTGAGCATGAGCAGATTCAACTGCTGATTGTGAAGCCTGCAACCATTGTTGTATGCATACTAGCGTTTCAACCATGAAAGGAGTTAAAGAACTCCTATAAGGGTCTAGTATCCTTCCACTTGTACTGAATGCTGACTCTGATGCAACTGATGTGTGTATTGCCAAAACATCCTTAGCTAGCTCATGTAGAACAAAAAACTTACCAGAATTGCGCTTCCACCAAGACAGGACATCATACTCCATGTCCAATGAATTAGTGCTTCTTATTGCAGTCTTTTCCATTAGATACATCTCCAACTCAGTTGATGAAGTCTCATGTCCTTTATCACTGACCATCTGTGCATAGAGAGAGTCTATCCTCTCATACTCCTCATCATTTTCATCTGCCAACGGAATCAGACTGTCAATGTTACTGCTTCTACCATTGCCACTGTCACTGCCACTGCCACTGCCACTGCCTGCATCTTCAGCCTGTATTCCAGAACCAAGTCTAGAATTGTATTCATCAAACAAATTATGCATTGTATTGGAAACGGCAGCCATAATTTGCGTAAACTCAATGCTATCCTTCCCATATAGCTTTTCGAAACAGAGAGTTGCAAATTGAAGCTTGTTTCTTGGATCAAACACACTTGCAATGATGACCAACAGATTCATATTTAGTAAACCATCCCAGTACTTATCAAATTTATCCCTCATTGTGAGTGCTTGGTTTCTGATTTCCATGTTGGCATTGTAACTCCTACCTATGAGGTTTCTCTCTATGGTTACTATCTCATTTTAAGCATAGGTGGAGGTGACAGTGTTAGAAGCCGAGAACACATTGGTGTTGTTAAAAAAGATCATGAGGAACTTCACTAACACCTCTACTTCATCCCAATCAGAAGCAGAAGGTGGTCCTAAACGCTTTTTTCCTCTTTCCTCTTCTTTTTGGAAGTAATCACAAAACAACTTATCCTCAGCCACCATCCTCTCAAATGCTGACCTAAGTTTGATTGCCAATACCAACATTACATATGTAGAATTCCACCTACTACAGCAATCCAATGCTAGATTACCTCTACATACATTTCCTCCCTCACACCTCAACTCAAAAGACTTAAGTCTCGCATAAGATGACCTAACATATTTGATTGCATTTCTAATTGCCACTACATTGTCAGACACCTTAGAGAGATCATCCTTCACAAACAGATTTAGAATATGTGCACAACAACGCATGTGCATTAGTGATCCACCTTGAACTAATGCATCATCTCTTTTTTGTTTAAAACTCTCCCTAAACACATGCAATGCCCTATCGTTTCCTCTAACATTATCAACGATTATTGTAAAGAATTTTTCAATCGCCTAATCATCTAGGCAGTCACTAAGGTGTCTAGCTATTGTTTCCCCTTTATGATCAGTTATCGGTTTAAAACTGAGTATTCTCTTCCTCAGTTTCCATTCAGCGTCAATCCAGTGGCCAGTTACAACCATGTAATTGACAGAAGTAGTAGGAGCTACCCATATGTCAGTTGTAAGTGATACCCTCTGCCTAAGACCACTGAACATCAATTTCATTGCAGCTTTATCACTCATGTACTTGCTAACTATCTCCCTACCAGCAGTTCTTCTACTAAACGTGTTATACAATGGCACCACATTAGCACAAAACAGTTTAAACCCAGCAGATTTAACAAAGGAAATAGGCAACTCATTCAATATCACCATATCTATGACTGACTTCCTAAACACTTGAGGATCATATTTGATTGTCTTCATATTCCCACTACAATCACGACCGATCACATTTTGACTACAACTATCTGTGCTATCCTTAAACATTTTACATCTTTTAATATGATTATTCATTGAACTTGTCTCATAAGTCTTTGAATTGCAGCCTACCTCTAAACCACAGTACTTGCACACAGAAGTATCAGCATCTAACCTGGTGAAATGTTCCCAGCAAGAAGCACGGGGAGGAACCTTCCTCCTAGTTTTTTGGGGTTTATCACCACCAGCATTGTCATCTGGGGGTATTCCATCATTCGACATCTGAAACAATTTTGTGACAAACAAATTAATAGTATTAAAAACCGATTATGAGTCATCTAGGCAGTCACTAGACCGATTAACTAATCCGATTACATTTAGAAAAGTTTAGGATTCGACCAAAAATTAGGGTTTGATAAAAAAAAAATTATAGGTTTTACAAAATACCAACAGGAAACACTAATTTAAATACTAATCAACATATAAATGTATATAAATTAAATCAATTTTGAAAATTTTATGGTTAAATCGAGTTTCAAAATTTTAGGTTTAAATCGATTTTGAAATGTAGATTACGCCATGGAATGAAAGATTTGGAGTTGGAGTGCTACAAATATTAAAACAAATACAGATTGTGAACACATACCGTAAAAACCTTTGCCGGAAACACTCGTCGGAAACTTTGTCGTTGTGAGAGAAGATGACGAACACCGAGAAATGAAAGTGAAAAAAGAAAAAAAAAATAAAATAGATTAGGTTTAGTTTACGTTTAGTTTAAGTGAAAATTATTCAGTTTACGTCGGTTTAATACGATAACTGGAAATCAAACCGATTGAACCGATAACCGAATTACAATTTGATTTATCCCAATCGGTTTATCACTTTCCAACTCCATTAAACGATTCGGACGGGATCATACCGATCGGATTTTTCCAGATGCCTACCACTTATTGAATGACACTTTTCAAAACTACAACTATCTAAATTGTATCAAATATACCACTCGTTTTACCATGTATTCTGACTATTATACCCTTAATGAAAAGGTACATAATTAATAAACTTATAATATCGATGTTGTATCTCTCCATTGTCGACATTTCTCTGTTGCTGTTATTGCTCAATTTTAATTTCTCTCACTGTTTGTGCTCAATCCCGATCGCACTTTCTTATCTCTTTTCTTTTTTTTTACTTAAACTTGTTTTCTTCTTTGCGGAACTGAACTGAATTGGACTTGGGTCTAAGATTTAAGAAAACTAGATTTTGATCTGAGATTTTAATTTATGAAAATCTAATTTTAATGTGAAACTTGTGAACGATGACGATGAATTGTTAGTGGAAAGACGAAGAAGAAACAAAAGTTTTTTTTTTTACAACGAAATAAAAGTTATTCAAACCCTAGATTTAGAAACTAAATTATAAAATTTTATAAAAATACAGAATAATAAGAAAAAGACATAAAACCCAGATTTAGGAAAATATATTATAAAAATTTATTAAAATCTAAGCTCAAACTTCTCATTTATAAACCCTTATAAATTATTTATAAATCTTTATAAAACGATTATAAGTGATTTATTATCTTGTACAGATAATTTATCATTCCTTATAATAATTTATAAATCTTTATAAAACATTCAAGATTACTAAAGCATTAATATATTTTTATACTGTCCAGATTTATAAACCTTCACAAATGATTCAAAACTTATATTGATTAGATTTACATAATTTATTATCTCTTGCAAATAATTTATAAACAATTATAAATAAATTATAAATTTTTATAAATGAATTATAAGCCATTAGTTTATAAACCTTATAAATAATTTAAAACTCTTATAAATGATTTATAAACTCTAATAAATAATTAGTAAACTCTTACAAATGATTTATAAAATCTTATAGATGATTTATAAACTTTTATAAATAATATTTATCTCTGATCAATAATTTTAAAAACCCTTGAAAATAATTTATAGATCCATAGTTTGGTCAATGTTTATTTAACTCATCAAAATTAACTAACACTATTTTGGTCAATGTTAATTTTGGTATAATTTTGATAATCCATTAGTTTATTTGAAAACAAAACTTTGATTCAGGTTGGTATCAATTTGAAGTATTAAGCTGAAATGGATCGTTTTCCCCTTTTGTTTATTCAAAACTAATAAATTATCATTTTCAGCTCCGAACAACAATATTAGTACACATTAAACGAGAATTAACGCATCCAAAGGCAAAATAAAAGCATACAAATACGAAGAAAAATTTAAGATAATAATTTGTTTTCCTCCCTTTTCTTTTCTTTTTCTCTCTTTTTTTCTCCCTAAAAGCTGAACTAAAAGACCCTACGGAGTTAAACAACCTAACAAAGCAAATCTTATTTAAGTTACTGTGACCAAAGAACTAACCAGTAAACCCCAAACTAGAGACAAACAGACAATTGCCTGCATATCGCCATTTTAGACAGTGATTTCCCCAAATCCTTAGACCGCATGTATTACGTTGGTGATGTCTGAACTATCAGAGCTAGGATTCGGGTGAAATGCTGACTGTCTCGTCGATGAACCTCCACCTAACTTCAGCGAAAGAGACTGATCGGATTCTCCATTATTTTTTGAGTCTCCAAGACTGAGCTTAGACATACCCAGAAGCTCGTCGACATTGATAGGAGCTTTCGAGTGCACTGCAGTTGGTCTGAGAATCTCATGTGTTTCCTCTTTCTTGGTTGGTTCATGAACATAACTAGCGGGCCATATCGGGAATGGAAACGGGTAATATGGTGAGAAGTAGGCTGGATATAGTATTGGGAATGATTGTGGTTGCGGTTGTGATTGCAGTTGTGTGGTTTCTTCTAGTATGGAAGAATAAGAAGAAGCAGCAGCGATTGGGGTTGGTTCACCGGTGGTAGAGTTTGTTGAGTCCATGGATTCACATTCTTCGATTTCCAAGATCGATGGTGCTTGACGGGAGCTAGAGGCAAGTGTCTGATGAACAGAATCAGCACTCTGCATTAATGTTTCCACGGGAATGTTCTCTGCTTCCGGTTCTTGCAAATCCATCGGACTATCTCCTCCCTGCAAGGATAAGCTACAGCGTAAGGAGACTACTAAGAAAGAAAAAAGGATTGCACTTCAAGATCAAGTTCCTGTGAGAAGTCATCTTGCGAGTTAAAGTTCCGTGCTTATAAGATTTAACCATCCCCATCTCTATTCACATGATTGACCAACAAATAGGCTGCAGAATGGTATCATCGAGCATTGAACAGAATTAAACTTCTCCTGTAATTCTCGTATAGTAACGAAAGGTAGAAGGCAAGCCAAGCCACATATGGCCTATTCAATCAAACACGCCATAGCTTCTGAATCTTTTGATTCCGTATCTCTAACCACTCTTATATGAAAATGTGCTTAAGACCAATCAAATAAGTGTAACGAAAGAAGAAGGACTAACCTCATCAGGAATCATATCAAAGAGACTAGAACGTCTTTTGCGACGAGACACATTGGATTGTCTGATGAAATACTTCTGAGCATGGCTAGCAACCTGTGTTGGTGTCCTCGTAGTCACATAGTTTCTTGAAATGCCTCGCCAATCGCCTTTACCCAGCTTCTGTAAACCTAACAAGAACATCCTGTGTTCTTCCTCTGTCCATGGAGTTCCTACAAAACCAAATCAAAAGAACAAATCCATAAACAACCGCACAATTCCTCACCCAAATTGCATTAACTGAACTCATAAACTTGATTGGATAACATATTTGTTCAATAAACAATCTTGTAATTACGATCAACCAAACAATAAGCCAGATTTCACGGGTCGTGCTTGTTCTATGGAATTGATTATGTTCTTAAAAGAACGCGCAAACAAAAAAAAAAAACAAGAAATTCGATCAAAACAATTCAATGTTAAAAAAAAAAAAAAGTAAAACAGAAAAGGGATATGAATCAGAGTTATAGAAACCTTTCTTTCTCTCGCGGCTAGAGGAAGAGCCAGCAACGAAATCCTCAGAAGCGTAACCATCACCAGCGACATGGTCAGGGATATCACCAGGAGAACCCGGAGTATTCGACCCGTTTCCTCCATGCCCACCCGATCCAGAACCCGGGTAATGGCTAAGATTACCCATACTAGCACTTTTCCGGATCGAACCTTCGGTGAGTCTAACACCAAAAAGCTTCACCCCACGATTGGGACATGTCCGAGAGTTGTGACCATTGTGATTGCAGTGAGAGCACCGACGAGTCATGGCCCAAACCCGATTTTCTTATCCTCAATCGGATCTGATCAGAGTTGAAACGTGTTCTTCGTCGCGGATCGGATCTTAGCTGATCGCAAAAGCACAGAATCTAATCTAATCTGGTCGGATTTATTACAAAAATTCGATTTATCTGGCCGGACTTATTGTAAGATTTTTTCTTTCTTTCTTTCTTTGCTGTTGTTGTTATGTTTATTACATATATATATATATAATCGGAAATTGTTTGTTGTATCATATGTGGATTTTTCCTTTTCTTTTCCATATTTCCACATTGACTAATAGTCAATCCAATGTGTCCACATTAGTAGATTTATTTTTGGAAAAACAATTAAATTACTTGTACTAAGTCCATTTTAGCTATTACCATTAAAATAGTAATGTCATTTTTGTTTAAATTTTTGTAAGGATACAGGCTGTCTACATTTTTTTTTTCAAGTTTGTTTTACTGTAAAGACAGTTCATCAGTCTTTTCTTTTTTAACATGTTAAGACATACTATATCTTAACTTACAAATTAATGCCACAACAAATCGGATAACTATAACTTATGCTTTCCTATATATATACATACACATCGACTCATAATGGGCTAGTTTATAAGTTTAGTGGTTTTATAGTTATCCAAGTGTCATAAGATAGATAATTACGAATCCCTTGTATGATATGATTTAATATTGTTTGTAATTACATTAGGATGGATATATACAAAAACCTGCGTAAGTTTACCACAAGATCAACTACTTTATCAACATTTCAAAATATGTAACAGCCCTCACGCGTTCCATACAGTCCCTTGTCTAAATTTTCAGAAGTTACAAACAAAAATAAATAAATATCATAAGAAAAGTAAACAAATGCTAACAGCTCAAATCAAAACAAAGTGTTAGCAAAAGAAAAGAAAAAACTAACACAAAAGAAAATTAGAGTTTGGTTAGTCACTGTTACTGTGAGAGGGAGCCTCTCATCTTTCTCTTGAAAGAAAATTAGAGAGTTTGGAAGTGGCTGCGACTTGGCTCTTGCTCTAGTTATGACGCTATTGGATTGGCAATGGGTTTGTGACTCGGCTTGGCTACATTCGGAGGAACTTTGTTAGTTTGGTGGATTGCTTCTTTTGGTTATGTTGGTGTGGCTTAGCAGGATAAACTGTGTTTGAATGTATCATCTGAGCATTAGCTTTATGTTTTTTTTTTAGATTATAGTTTGTGGTTATATTGGTTATTAATAAACTGATGTAAATTATTTGCATCAACATTTTCAAAATCATTTATTTAAATGATGAAAAAGTTTTTTTATATCATTTATAACTAATGCAAATATTTTAAATAAGTGATGTAAAATAACATTTTGTTTTAGTGTTAGTCTATTAGTAATAAATCATTAAAAAAAAAAAGAATTTACTTGTAATTTCACATGCTGTAACTATTTACCTTATTTGTAATATGAAAAAAAAAACTTAAGAAAAATAAAAAGGCATCAGAATTGTTATGTAGGAAAGAAAAAAAAAAAGTGTTTATGACGAGAAAAAGAAGGACGAGCGTACAAAAAAAAAGGACGAACGTAGATGATCACGATATAGATAATGAGTGGATGGGTTTAGTGATTTAGATTAGTAGGTCCCACGTCTAAAAAGGCTACGTGGATACGAGGAGAACGGCTTATCCAGAAAGGAAAATTATTCATTTTTGCTTTGGTCGGATTCCCTCAGATGTTTTGTCAGCCGTCCACGTGTCCTTCTTTGTCGGTTGCATTTTCGCATATTTGGACTTCTCAATCTCATTGTTGGTTGTCACTGATCACTGGAATATGTGAAACGTTACTCAAAAGTTCACCTAACTATATAATTCTATCAAGAAAATTTTTCTAGCTATTGTTATTTACCTATGTACAGTAGTTCTATGAATATGATTTTGTATTCTACTATAGTTTATGATGCGATTAACCAGTAAATGTTTGTTTAATTGAGATTGTAGTAAAGTTTGACCGAAACCCAACACTTGGATCTTGGGCCTACTCAAATCTCAAGACCCAAGTGATGTCTGGTTCCAAGAAATTATTGAACATGTAATCATGAATTACTATTTTTGTTTGATGGGAAAGTGAATACATATTGTCACGTTGAATATAAAAAACTAACGGACTTCTCAAAATTAAGAAAAAAAAAACAAGAAAATTTATATCGGAACATTAAATTCTCAATTTATTCATACTGGCATCGACAACATTAATGATTGTACTCAACAGTATTTTCACCAGAGAACACAATACTATTACTACTATTTATGCGATTATTATTAAAAAACGAATTGAATGCAATTCAACAACCATAAAGTGAAGGGAATTGATTTTTTGCAGGCAGCAAAATCCGATCAAACCTTGGTCCCCTTTCTTGTGGGTAAAGCTACAATTTATCGTCTCTGCATTTACTTCTTCATTCTTTCTCTTCTCTGCAAATTTGAGTTCACTCTTTCTCGACCGACTCTAGTTATAATCCTTCATACCCCCATTTCTTGACTTTGTTCTATTTAATCGTCTGGGTTTAACATTTTGACTGAGATGGGTGATTGCGGTTTGAATAAAGACGATAAAAAACAGAGAGGAAACAGAGAAAATTAAGATTCTTGGCATTGCCCGGATTCTCATAAACATGGACGGTCTAAAAGGTACCTCGCTTCGATAGTTTAAGCTCAATCTTGACTACATTAAATCTATACGTCAACTCCACCAAATAAGCTGTTTGAGATTAACTCTAAAGTTTCAGGGTTTGAAAGTTACTCTCGCTGTTTCTTGAACACCAAGTGTTTTGCTTAAACGAGAACAACATAGACACTATTCTGCAAAGCTCTAGATGAGTTTTATTTTGTTTATAATGTTTCTTCCTTCCTTCCTTCAGTGATCTCTGGTTTATGATATTTCCAGTGCATCATCAGAGCGAGATCTCAAAGCTTCTAGTAATGAAGCTTCACAGTCTGCTAAAAATTTCACTATAATGCAAGTAAGACCTGAAGTTGATTTGGTTTAGTTTTTCTGGTCCATAGATATCCTTTGTTCAAACGACAGCGAACAAGAAACCAAAAGCTCTGCATAATCGTCAGTTATTTAATAAAAAGAAGCTGCCTTTCAACGATTGAGCATCTTTAGAACGAGATGTAAGCTCAGCAGTTTCAACTCCTCTCTTCTTGATCATGCATTAAGTGAATTGATTTCATGTGAATGATCTTTGTGATTTGCCTACACAGGTTGAGCAGCTTCACCTTCGTCTGCAACAAGAGGAATCTATGAGAATGGTGTTAGAGAAAGCAATGGGCCGTGCTTCAAGCAACTTATCTCTAGGACACATACATTTTTCTGCTCAGGTAACTTCAGTGTTTATGAAAATTTACTTGAGAGAAGATCCAGCCTGCTTTTTTAATGTGATTTGGATGTTTTAAGGCGAAGGAACTTATCACGGAGATCGAATTGCTGGAAGCAGAGGTCGCAAATCAGCAGAGCATCTTCAGAGCAAAGCTCAGTGATTACTTCTCCAGCTCATCATATAAAGCAGCCACCAAGAAAAACACCCAATTGTCATTTCAAATGCATTTTGTTCCTCCAATAATATCCCTCTAAAGCCTTGGCATGCTCTGGTTACTTTCAAATATTTTAGCAAAAAAAACCTCCAAAAACGATCAACACTCTCAGTTTCAGGACAAAAACTGTATTCCTTCAATAACAAGTTGATCGGGCCAATCATAAATATATGATTAAAAAGCTACTTTCCCCTTAACTTTCAACACCCAAGTATACATTTCCTCATTTCAAGATATATTTTCTCAGCCTTGCATAAACAATATGTTTTGCATCATGCCACAAATCGCGTCGACGCACTCATCGGCTAATCAGAAACCTCAAAATCATTTGGAGATTCAAACAATGAGGTAAAAAGCAAGTGGGAGCCTCGAACTCCTCACCTAGAAATGATCTAGTTAAACAATTGCTGTGCTGTTGAACAAACAACGTTTCATAAATAGTGTGAAACACAGATTTGAAACTCAGACTCCAACCGCCTCTCTCGTTAACAAAAGTTCTCTTCTCTCTTTCTTGTTTTGTTAACTTTTTTTCTGGATTTGATTTTGAAAAGATGATTGAAAGGGGATCACCTTCCAGAAGTGCGAATCAGAGCAGAAGCTTGAGAGATGACCACAGGTTTAAAGATGTGAATCAACGATTGAAAGGGGATCTCCTTCCAATAAGCGCAATAAGGTTTTGTCATATGGATGTGGTACTCAGACTATCAAAGAACCAAACAAGTGATAATCAAAGAAGAAGCTTGAGTGATGAAACTAAAAGCAATAAAAGACAACTTAGCCTCGATCGCTCTTCTCACCTCACACCGATTCTGACAGAAAAAGGTATTTCACCTTTTATAGTTTTACGATTTTAGACAGTTTGTTTCGGTTGTTGGATTGATCTGATTTATTGGTTTATGATTAACAAGATGGACGTTTAGTAATTGAGGTTACTTGAGATCAAAGTTATGTTAAGTGGCGAACTGTTCTCTAGAAAGGATGAGAGTAATATTACATTTCAACTTTTGGCGATGATCTTAACTTGTGGCATCTTTGGCTAGTGGGATTTTTCCAACTCTTACATGGTTGGTTCTGAAAGTGAAAATAAACTGCACGGCTGCACAATGTTCGATATCAGTCAACATGAGACTAAACAAAACTACAGACTTTTTTTTAAAACTAAACAAAACTAGTTTCTACTGTGATAGCAATTATGAAATTTCAAACAGTTTTTACTATGATACTGAAATTATCCAACTTGCCATTTATACATCTATGGAATGTGTTAATCCAAATAACCTTAAAGTACTAATAAACATTCCGACTTTGTTTAGCAGAGTTTTTTTAAAAGATTATTTTTGAATATAATTATTGAGTTTTTTAGCTGCTGACTTCGACAGAAAATAAAATTCATTTTGTTATTCATGTTTAAACTTCGCTAAGTGTTTTGGTATTGACATTTGAATTCTATTGTATATGTCGATGATATATTTTCTTGAACTATAAAAGAATAAAAAAAACATAGTAGAATCGAAGAAAAAATAAACGGATGTTTGACCGTTGACTGCAAATATTTAACTAGGAATGCACGTGCGGGTGATACACACACACGTGTGCTTCGCTGTAATGGGTGGTGTTAGCTCGCATATGAATATGCGCGCCACGTCAGTTCCACATGGGATGCAAAAAATTAAGCACCAACCAACCAACTTGCTCCCCTCTTTCCATTTTCTATTTACAACAATTTCGAAGCTTACTTCAAAGATTCTTCAAACCATTTTCATTCTTTTTTTTTTCCTTATAAATCATTTATGAATCTCGACTTCAAAAAATTTATAGTTGTTGAAATTATACTTGCTATCTTTATTTTGGCATGGGAATCTCAATTATTGTCATACCGATTGTCATAGTAAGCCTAGATTTAACTTCAGAAATAATCAAAACTATCATACTACAGTATTTAATATTTATCTATTAATTAAATCATAAGCTTAAGCTATATGAAAAATAAATAAGAATCCAACAATCATGTGATGCAAACCTCAAGTTACGAGCTTTTTTTGTCTGATGATCATAATTATGCCTGCTGATTAATCTTCCCTAAATCTGGAAAAAAATCAAATATTCCAGTTGATAGATCAAGTACATGTGAGCAGGCCCAGTCTAATATTTGTTGATGTCCTATGCCTATTTATGTCTCATTCAAGCCCATTCAAATTTTTTTGATATCCTATAGCAGCCCCTAAACATAAAATTTTTGTATAATGCCCTAAGCCAAAGCTTTGGTAGCTTAGGCCCTGGCCAGGCCTGCATGTGAGAGGAGGATTGGACTATATATTTAGATAGGAAATAATTGGTTAGTTAGGTTTAAAAAAATATTGCTTTAACAAAAAAAAATCTATAAAAATATCGTCAATGATGGCTTCATTCTACGGCCAATGCTGTAAAGAACAATCAACGCTAATATACACATGCATGAAACATATGATTATGCAAAACCACAATAATTAGTCTTACGCAATGCAAGACATTTAGAATGATTACAATATATACTGTTATATAATTTTTTTAAAAAAAATATTATTTTGTCTACGATTTTTTGCTTATTTTGTGACCTGTGACTAAACTTTGGATCTGTCACGTAGGCATGCACAGGTAACTCAGATACTAAAAAATTGTTTTCAGAAGAAAACAGTAATGTTATGTTATTTTCATAATTAAAATAAAAGAGAGAAAAATTACCTAGAAGGAAACTACTTTATGGGAATGGAGATTACTTATTAATCTAGGAGGAAATGATTAAAAGGAAAACATGAGCGCGTGAAGGAACGCGCACTTAATTAGTGCGTGTGGTTAAGCAGAGCGAACACGTGGTACAGCAGATCACACTGAAACAGAACTCCGACATATTGTCGGATCTTCTGTACAAGCGTGGGTCCCACCTAAAATGATATCTCTTACCACGAAACCATCATATGTCCTCAATAATTGTCGCCAATGGCCGAATCTCTTCACTTCTTGGAGAGCGCGTGAGTACATTAGTTTTACTTTAGCATTACGACCTTCATGGATCGAATAGATAATATATTTGGAATGATGCTATTAAATCACACAATTTCTTTGTAATCCATGTTGTTTTGATATTTTTTTTTACAATTTTATTACTACATTAAATATTATATATATATATATATTTTATAAAAATAAATTGAACTCCTGGACCAAGAATTTATCAGATTTCAATAGTAAATTTCGACTCAACGAGATAAACGAGTTAATGTCTTTTATCTTGTGAATTTTAAAAAAAAATTTAAATCTATAAATTTCTGGTATCACTTGATACTTATCTTGTTTTGAACAGGTAATAAAAATTTTCGACTTGATACTTGTAGATATTTGAGGATACTTCTTGCTAATACTTGTAGATAATAACAGATAATAGCGGGTAATTTGCGGATAATACCAGGTAATTTGCGTATAATTTGCAAGTGACGAGTACAAAACGGATAACGGATCAAGTATTAAATTTTTTTAAAAAGCTTGACATTTAACTTGTATTTACGGATATTCCTAAAATAGGGTTTGATTGTAATAAATATCCAAAAAACAAACTTGATATGGGCCAGTAGCGAATATGATCCGGGTAACATGTATCTGTGTCCTTGCTTAATTTGTTTAACTCAGTTGAATTATGGACATCTTAATATCACAATAACAAATCAAAATTATTAGAGAATGAATGAAATTGTATATTTGTGTTGATGTTTGAGATATGAAATTAATGTTTTGGATAACTAATACGAAAACATAGTTTATGAAGAAGAGAAATTGCAATTATAAATTTAATATTATAAATCGGCAAAACCAATCTTTTTGATTGTAATTAAAATATTAACACTCTTCAAAACTTGAAAATCTGAATTTAGAAATTAGACTATCGTTTTTTTTTATGAGTATATAAAGAAGTTTTTAAAACGAATAAAAAATATTATTACATACTAAAAAGTGGACAATTTTTTGGGTTAAGAAGTTGGCAGTCGTGATAAAAAAAACTAACAAGTTTTCAATAATAGAGGCGCGTGGTTGGGCATGTTATGAAGTAGACGCGTGAGGAAACAACTCAACACGCACGGTCACGCGGGAAGACCCACATGCTCCATTTCCTATGTTACTGTACGCAAAGTGACTAAACACCCTTGACCAATATTCCTCTCATTTAAATGTTATATTATAAATTGTAATAGTATATCAAATCAAAACGGAGATAAAGTAAAGGCACAAACATTTATAGCTTTTACTGACGGAAGAAGAAAAAAAGTAACAGCTTTGAAAATGTCATTGTTGATGAAAGTAGAAACCATGATGATGTTATTCATATGCAAATATTCATCTCACATGTATATGATTGGTTTATAACCGCTGATTTGATTGGTCCACAATTTGAAGAAGTTCAGATTCAGTTGGATTGTGTTTTGTACCAACCACTCGAATTAGTCAATTTTTCTCATTATATCCATGTTCAATACTATTATCCTTTTTAAAAAACTATTTTTCTTCTTTTTTTAAAGGTTTTATGAACATTTTTTTGAATAAAAAATATCTGGACAAATAATTGGCCACACTGTTGGAGATTTGACTCAGCCTGGTGTTCCGTAACTAATCAAAATACAAAATATTTCCTATATTTTTTTACATATAAAAATACATGAAGCTTGACAATCATGAGGCACTAGATTAAATTCAAGTACTGAATTCAATATTCATTAACTTCGGGTATCTAATCATCTAAACTATGTTTATGTTTTTTTTTAAAGTACTATGGTGTTTTTTTTTTATATAAAAAGAACTGTGTTTCTTGTTGTTTTAGAAATTATGAGGTATGCGATAATCTCTCAATTGTTGACAGGAAAGTTCTATTGGGTTTAATGACACTGGATTAAAATCTTACGACATAAACACAACTATGGATATGTATACTCGAACACATTGGCTATCTTAAAACATTATACATGGGTTCTTGTGGAAAAAGAAAAAGAGGATAAATCAATGTGATTGGGGAAGTACAAAAAAGGAAGACATGGCAAAAGCCAAAGGGGACAAATTGGGGATAAAGTAATAGAAAAAATAAAACCAATAATGATGGATTGTAATTAGCCACCTGACAAAATCTCATCATTCAACTCCTATATTAATCCCTTCTTTGCCTTCAATATCATCACATTTACCTCATCTGTGAGTTTCTTCTTAATTTATTTCTTTACACAGGAATCAGAAAGATCAAACCTTTTAATCTTCTGTCTTTCTCGTTTCTCTGTTCTCTGTTCTCGTCTCGAGTCAGAAGAAAAGATTAAAACTTTCGAGCTAAAATCGTGGATAAATCATGATGATGGGAAAAGACGATCTGGGTTTGAGTCTAAGCTTAGGATTTTCACAAAATCACTATCCTCTTCAGCTGAATCAGAATCCTAATTCGTCTGTATCCAACAATCTCCATAGATTTCCATGGAACCAAACATTCGCTTCCACTTCAGGTAGTTGCATATGAAAATTTTCATATCTCTTACATTCTCTTTAGCTTAATTTTTTTTGTCAAAAAAAGAAACAGATCTCAGCTTGATCCCTCCCAAAATCGAAAGATCAGGCTTTTCTTAGTCTCCCATAAAGCTAGGAGAATTTATTGATTTGGAAATCCAATTAAATTTGATGTGAAAGTTTTTGTTAAAATATTGTGTTATACATTTGATGGTTTTTTTGTCTTGCTCATTGAAATTTTCAATATTTGATTTGTCTTCTTTTGCTCTTTCCAGATATTCGCAAAATAGACGTGAACAGTCTTCCGACAACGGGGGACTGCGAGGAGGAAGCAGGAATTTCGTCTCCTAATAGTACGATCTCGAGCACCATAAGCGGCAAGAGGAGTGAGAGAGAAGGAATCTCCGGCACCGGCGATGACCACGACGAGATCACTCCGGATAGAGGTTACTCACGTGGAACCTCCGACGAAGAAGAAGACGGCAGCGAAACGTCGAGGAAGAAGCTCCGATTATCTAAGGATCAGTCTGCTTTTCTTGAAGAGACTTTCAAAGAACACAACACTCTCAATCCTGTAAGCTAAAATCTGATTTCAAAGACAAACCAATGGTGTTATTGAAACTACTCTGAAATAACGAGGGTATTTTTGTAATTATATAGAAACAGAAGTTAGCTTTGGCCAAGAAGTTGAACTTGACAGCAAGACAAGTGGAAGTGTGGTTTCAGAACAGAAGAGCAAGGTGAGCTGTAAACTCCATTTGTACCCTAGTGTAGAAGAAATATTTACATAATTTGTATTCTAGTTTAGTTTTGGTTCGGTTTGATGCGATTTCAGTTTGGTTCGAATTTTACTCTTTACGAATTTTTTATTACAGAACCAAATTAAAGCAAACGGAGGTGGATTGTGAATACTTGAAACGATGCGTAAAGAAACTAACGGAAGAGAATCGGCGACTTCAGAAAGAGGCTATGGAGCTTCGAACTCTCAAGCTGTCTCCACAGTTCTACGGCCAGATGACTCCACCAACTACACTCATCATGTGTCCGTCATGTGAGCGTGTGGCTGGGCCATCATCAAACCATCACCACAATCACCGGCCCGTTCCGATCAACCCGTGGGTTGCTTGTGCTGGTCAAGTGGCTCATGGGCTGAATTTTGAAGCCTTACGTCCACGATCGTGAGAGGAAGGGTGTTTTGTTTAATTCGTTGTTGTTGTGATGGTTTGATATCTAATGTGGCTGTGTGGGGTCATTGTAATTTTGGATGATTGACCTTCCCAAGTTATAGTGCTATGTATGATGTATTCAAATAATTAAATTAGCAAAGATTAGTTACAAATTACGATATCAACCAAATTATGAAACTATTTTTTTAAACTAGTTTGATGGTCTAAATTTAGCTTAATTGCAATTTTATCAAAATCATGGAATTATTTGTCCAACATCATTTGTTGTAGATTATTATTTTTGTTCACTTTGAATTAAAAGAGAAAGTTTAAGAGCTATCTAGCAGATATAGCTCAAATTTTTTTAATCAACGGCAGTATTTAAATTTCATCTACAAATCGCAGATGCTATACTTGAGCAAGTGAAGTAGCATCTGGTTTTTAGTTGATACAACATCACGTGATCTTGTCTTTTTACCTCAACAAATAAAGTATGAGCGACAGTTATTGCCTATTGGGTTCTTAATTGGGTATTAATGGGCCGAATTCTGTAGCCCATAGTAGTAGTCTTCGTCATCGTTTCCATGAGCTAAGCTCTCTTTCTCTCTCAATCAAATCCCAAAGTCCCGTCCCTAAAGGATTTTTCCCAATCGCTACACCTACACGACCAACCAGATGCTACTTCACTTGTTCTGTCGTCGGGTTTCTTCCTCATTTCAGTTTTAACCTTCAAAACTCTCAAGCCTGACGGTCTTCTACGACAGTCTCAGCCGCCGAGAGATTACTCCACCATCTTCAGGGATGCACGGGCAATCTCGAGAAGGAATTAGGCTCTGCTAAGGTGAAATTGGACGCATCTTGTATCAACGAGGTAATAAGAAAATTGGATCCAAATCAATTTCAGTTGGGTCTTAGGTTTTTCGTATGGGCGGGAACTCAATCCGGCCATAGGCACAGTCCTTATACGTATAGCAAAACTTGCGATTTTATTAAGATTAGAGCAAACCCAGATTTGATCAAGGACGTTGTGAAGCCTATGTGAAAGAGGAATGCTTTGTTAGTGTTAAGACGATGAGGATCGTTCTGTCTCTTTGTAATCAAGCGAAACTCGCTGATGAGGCATCGTGGGTGTTGCGGAAATTTCCTGAATTTCGAGTCACTTGCAGACACTGTTGCGTATGATTTGGTGATTAGGTTGTTTGCTGATAAGGGAGATTTGAATTTGGCTGAGAAATTGATGAAAGAGATGGATTGTACTGATCTTTGTCCAGATGTGATCACTTATTCATCAACGATCAATGGGTTTTGCAATGCGGGTAAAATTGATGAAGCTTGGTAGCTGGCTAAGGCCATGAGTAAGCACGGATGCGTGCTTAACACCGTGACGTACTCGAGGATTCTAGAAGGAGTTTGCAAGTCTGGTGACATGGAGACAGCGTTAGAGGTGTTGACAGAAATGGAGAAAGAAGAAGGTACTGGTGGGTTTAGTCCGAATACGGTTACCTATACTTTTGGTCATTCAAGCGTTTTGTGAGAAGAAGCGGATTCATGAGGCGTTGAAGGTATTGGATAGAATGGGAGATCGAGGATGCTCGCCGGACCGTGTTACTGCTAAAATTTTGATTCAAGGGGTTTTGGAAATTGATGATGATGTTAAGGATCTTTCTAAGTTGATTGATAATTTGGTGAAACTCGGTGGTGTTTCTCTTTCTGAATGTTTTAGTTCGGCTACTGTGTCCCTCTGATGTTCGTCCGTGGGATTAGACCTTATATATGAAGAAATCGAGAAGGCCTCTGGGAAGTGGAGGGTTTGGCTCAACAAGGCCCTAAGCCTTATGGTTCCTTCTCATTAGATCATTTCTTTGAATCTCTTTTGGTTTTCTTTTTAAAAGAATATGCATTCACAACGCATGTGCTTCGTTTTTTTTGTTTGTATTTTGCCACAAAATAAATGGATTGAGATTTGATAGAATGAATATATGTTCTCAACTTGTTACATGTTTATCTCTTCCCCCACAGTTTCAGGCTTGGGATCAACGATACAAAGCCACGAGATCCCCAATAAAAAAAAAAACAGATAAAGTTTGTCTCCAGTGTTAATTAAACTGCTTAGCTAATAGTGAAAATATGAGATTTAGAGGGTAAGCATCACAACAACATGTCTCTTGCAAAAAATTTCTTTGTAATCACAAACTATACTAATGTAAGAATCTGATCTCTTAATCAGTTCGCTGCCTTGATTCCCGAGGATGTTCATCCCTTTCTTGTGACTGTTGCTGATTCTGATCCTGTATGTTTTCTGCGTCTTCATTGTTACCTCTCACTTGCTCCTGCTCAACTCGCTGTCTCTCTCAAGGTGGTCATTATTATTTGAGCATCTGGTCTAGATTACTCTTTCATCAGATCCAACCTACTTAACATCTGCTTCAAAATTTCGGTTTCTAAAAGAAGCCAAAGACAACGACAATATAAAAAAACCACAAGATTTTTTGAAACGAACTCAAAACCAGTTCCGTTTCATTCGTTTTAACACTCTCATGGATGACTTACAAGATCCAGTTTCTGCTACGATTTGAGCATGAGCCGTTACTTCTTCATCGGTCGCAAGACCAAAAAGAAAAGTTTTTCTTTATCAAAATAATGAAACTTGCATGAGAAGAAAAAACAGGTGTTTTTTAGGTTTCTATTTGCCTACTTGGTGCATCGTATGACCTCAAGAAAGCTGGATGCGATCGTTTAAGATTTTCCCAAACTACAAAATAAGAGCCGAATTGTTGAAGGTTTTTCCTCAGATCCATTAAACGTGATTCGCTGAAAAGGAATTTACTTACCTATGTTGATCATTTGAGATATGATTTCAAATTGATCCCAGAGATAGCTGGACGTTTTTTCCTTGCTCTTGTGGTCGTGTATGCATTCCGTTACTCTGCAATGGATCTGGAACAGAGCAAATAAAGAAGAAAGAGATTCTAAACAACCTTTGGAATGAATTCATGATTCTTAAGAGATTCTTTGATTCTTGGATCGATCAAATCTTACGTAGTAGCAGTATTCTTGCACGCTCTTACAACCACCAGGAAAATGAGCCATTGTCTGAAACTTTCACAGATCAAGAAACCTCTCTCTGCGAATTTTTTCAGGGATTCTCTGAAATGACGTTCTTGGAGAAGAAAGCGAGAGAGAGAGAGAGACAGAGAGAAACAATGAGTGAAAGGGGTTTAACGGAAACAAGATAGAGAGAGGGAGAGAGAACGAGAGCGCGAAATTAGTTTTCTCGTTTTATTTGATTATTTATGGACTTTTTTAATACAAATCTGTTGACTGTTATTTAAGGCTTTTTTTAGGTCAATTTTTTTTTGTAGGGCTGACATATAATTAAAACATTAAACTTACCGTAAATAGCAAGAAAGTGACGTTTATCTTCGGCAAAAGTTGAGTTAATGAAATCAGATTTCAACTCCCACATTTGCCTTTTGATTTGATATGATTAAAAGTAATCCATTGTATCAGGTTGAGAAAATCATTGAAGCTTTGAAGAAAACTGGTGATGAAGATCTCATGAGTCGTATATCTCTACGAGTTAATTCGATAATTCAGATAGATATCTATATGAATACGAATTCTTGTTCTACACAATCATCACTAAAGTTTTTCATTATTGTATAAATAAGCATATAACAAGTGAGGGGTATTTGCTCTTTTAAGGACGCAAAGGCTCCTTTGTTTTGCGGTTTAATCGTTTTTGTTCTGAAGACGGCTGGAGATAAGGGACGACATACTTGAGGACATCGGAATTCGATATACCGAGGTGTCCGCCATTCACACTTACATACTTGACTTTTCCAGCATCATCCAATGTTTTCAGACCGATCCAATCCTCCGTGTAGAGCTTTGTCTGGTTAACAGGGAGAAGAGGTTCGAATGCACCATCCGGGTAATAACCGAACCAAGATGAATCTCTTGGAACAATAATATCATCTTCTTGAAACTGTTAAACAAAATAGAATCATCAAGAGAGGAGGATTCAACCGATTTACAAAAGTAGAGAATGGTTTTTTGAGGAGATCGAACCTTGACAAGAACCAAGTTGTGTAAGCTGGTGAAACGGTCTTTGTAAGTAGAGTTTCTTTCTTCTGGTATCTCATTGTTAAGCTTTGGTAGATACTTACACTTTTCCAGGTACGTTGTCGTATCCTGAGAAACCAAAGAACAAAGATTCTGTTAAAATCTAATAAAAAATATTCTTATTCTAACTCTATTGATTTTTGAGTAAAACATACATTAGGGATTTTGAAATAACCACTAGGAGCAAGACGATCCTGCAAAGATGTTATTTTTATGCTGATTAAGATTGTTAATCCTGATAGATAGATAGATAGATAGTAGAAAAATAGATATATTTACCTGAACGAAATCGCTATAAATTCCTTTCATGATCAGCTTATCTACTTCTTGACACAATTCTCCAAACTTTACCCCAAAAAAAAGATAGAAATACTGTCAATGATTCAGTAAAATCAAATCATTTTTAAAAGATTAGAGTTAAATAAGAAAAGCTTACAATACACATAGGAAGAGTGGAGATTCCAGCTTGAGGACCTGCTAAAGATATATAGTTAAAAACGGGAGGTCCACCATCGCAGAACTCAATCAACCCTCTTGCCACTAGATTCCCCTGTTCCATCACTCATCATCATTATCTGTTATACATGAAATTAAAACGTTCGACGATGAAAAACTTTTATTCTTAGGTTTAGAAAGTATCAAGAACCTGAGATCTTCCAACAATGTTGTATCCTTGACGCAACTCTTTCATTTGCTTCACCTTCTCACACGCTATTTCCGCTTGTTTCATAAGTGGCATGAACCATGAATCGCCTTTTCCATTGCCAACTTCTCTGGATTCAATACCAAAAATATTCAAGAATTGGATCAAACCAAATTCATCATCACACAGAAAAGAAAGAAAAGAGAGCGTTGTGTGGATTTACATGCAGAAACCAGGAGAGCCAGAGAGGTTAGTGAGGTTCTGTGTGAAGACATCTTGTGTACCATCATCACACGCAGATGCAATTCCATGAAGCACTATAAACGGAACTGAAACAGAGACGTGAACCAAGGCTAAGAATACAACCGCAACCGCAAGTCCAGACCGCTTCTTCCCCATAGAAAACGCGAAAGTTGCGATTGGCATTTGTGTTTATGTTTTTTGTTGTCTCCAAGAAACTGTGGGATGGGAATATATATAGGGAATGGAAAGAGTGTGATGTGGTTAGGAGTTGCGGCCAAGTAAGTAAAAAAATGGACGGTCACGATTGGTTTATAGATCTATAATATGAAATGGACAGTGCCGATTAGTTGATATCTTCCTGTGATCGCATTAACTCTCTTCTTCATCTTTTCTCGTTCCTTCTAATTCTATGTTATCTTCTCGTTACATCTTTTAATACGTGTGTATGTTTTGTGTGTACTTTTTTATAATATGTGATGGATATGCAATACACTACGAGGAATTTACTATAACTATAAATCCAATAATATTTTTATTAATGTGTAAGATTTACAACAAACGAAGTTTCATTAAAAAAAAAAGATTTACAACAAATGACTTCTTGTGAATTTCTTTTTAACAATTTATAGAATACTAGATTAGGATCTGTGAATCAAATACCAAAAAGAGTTACAAAATATTAATACATTTTTAAATTTTTTATTAGTAATATAATAAGGGTGGGTGAAATGGGTGAATATTAACCAACGTCTGATTGCTAAGGTTTATAATATTATTGATATAGAAATTCCGAAAGTAACGAAGATAATAAGTATTTGTACCAAAATCATTATACTATGATGAAAAATTTTCAAATTGTAAATAACTTATGATACATTATTGTTTTTCCATATGTAGAAAATAAATAAATTTAGACTGTAATAACTATTATCAGATAGAATACGATTAATTCCCTAAATGAAAAAAGAGTATACTTACTTTTCATTTTTTCAGTTTACAAAAATTTTACAAATCATCTAAATGTTACTTTTTCTAATATCCCAAATCATGGCAAATACTGATTCATTAAAATTAATCTATTTTTATATATACAAACATATTATTCTTAATCAAATTTTAAAATCATGTGGTAAAATACTGTAAATTATAGTAATCCCATGTCACACTCACGTTTAAACTCATTCAAATTTATATAAATACAATCACTAGAAATATGTATAGAAGAAGAATGTTATCTATTAATTTAAAATTTTGCACTTTCCATTTATTAGTGAAAAATATTACATAAGAAAATGCCTTAAAATTATTTTCAACTACTTTTAAACTATTTGTGTTCTATTTTAAAACTACTCTAGATATAAGGAATAAAAAAAAATGAGAGGAGATATATTTACACGCGCACACTGATGATAAATATGAATGTGTGTAGAGGAATAAAATGCCACTGTCAATTGTTGGTTACTTATTATGCTAATTAACTTGGTTAGTCAATCACATTTATTTATCTCTTGTTGCTCCTCCCTATCTCTTTCAGGTAAAATATGTCTTCAAAACTTGTAATAAATATTATTTACTATTAATTTGTCCCATAACTGGAATGTAAACTCGTTAAAGAAAGAAAAAATTGTATCAGTCTTCCACGGCAACACATGGTCCCAACTTGCAAATAACAGAGAGTTATTGTATAGTATTTTGTTTGTTTATAATTAGTTTCTTAAGAAAAGACAAAAACTAAAAGAAACTATTATTCCATTGAAATGCAAAAGAACCTTCCATTTTGTTGAATATCTTTATTGTAATAAAATATTTACATATCCAACATGACAAGATTTATATATTAATATTGATACAATAAAAAGTTTACCTAGTCTTTTTCTTTTAATTCCTAAAATTAAAGTATGAACTTGAGAGAAACAAATATTTAAGTTACATTAGACTGGTGTGATATTTTAGAGAATTAAATGTAAATTTTGTAACTCGTATTATTTACAAAATGAAAAAGCAACCAAGGAATTTAGCTTACAGAAACAATATATAAAATATGAACCTAAGAGAAACAATTATACCTTAAAATATGAACCTAAATGAAACAAATATTTAAGTTACATTAGATTGGTGTGCTATTTTAGAGAATTAAGTGTAAATTTCTAACTCCTATATTTACAATATATATATATAAATAAGCAACCTAACAATTTTACCTTACACAAACAATAAAATATATAAATAAAATTTTAAATTTTAAATTTCTTAGCTCCTAAATCTACAATTTATAAATAGAACTCATGAATTATGTAAATTATAAGATCCAAAAAACAAAACTTTTACTTTCTTTTAGCTCCTAATAGAATTCATAACACTATGCAAATTATAATAACGTTAAACTAAATTTTAGAATTTTAAGCCCCCCTAGCCTAAACCTACAAAATGTGGAAATCTACAAATAAAACTCGTGGGTAAAGTTAAATAACTGGTCTTCCGAGTAAAGCCTTTGACTAATTTAGCTACAGAATGTGAGCTAGAGTAAAGACCTTAGGCTAGAAGACATAATCTCTGTCCACATCAAATCTATAACCAAACAACTGTCTGAAATTGATCACAAGTTTCCGATACTAATTATTAGCATCGCAGATTTAATTAATTATGACAGATAAATCAGAAATGTGATCTCAGCGACGAGAAGCGTTAACCTTGAGGAGAAACGGGAAAACAATTTTGTCAACAAGTTCACATCAGAATCTCTAAACTCACTACCATCAATATCTTAGATGGGTTCTCATTTAAATTTCAAATTTTTAACATTTCTATACTCAAAGATGGAATTTTTCAGACAAATACTCACTTCTGCTCCCATAGTGATATTTCGCTACAGACGATATAAAGTTCTTGGTGACCCCGATGCGCGATGGCTGCTTTAGAGAGCTCAAGACCGCTTCAACAAGTACTGTGGAGATGCATCTGTAGGTTCTTGTAGAAGTTCTCGAGCAAGTCGCACTGGCCTGTCTTGGAGATACGCAATGTCGCTGTTTGGTGCTGTTATGAGATGATGATCTGATCCTTCTCCATCTGTTTCGTCTGAGAGAGAAGATGCAACTGATTCTTCTGAACAATCATTATCATCTACAATGAGAGATTAAATCATCAGAAACTCGACAAGAAGAGAAAACGAAAGATTCTTTGGAACTAACTTACCAGAGAACTCGAGGGCTTCGGGATGTCTAACTGATGAGATCTGTATGCTCTCTGGAAGGATACAATTACAGAACGAACCTAGATGAATTCAAGAACAAGCAGCCATGTGAAGTGGTCCAAACAGATAAGAAACAATTTGAGAAATAAGCTGGAAGATAGATAAGATAGTTATCTTACCTACTCGAGCCATTCGATTTATCCATCCAGGAATAGGCTTTCCTGTTACCTGCAAGCATACTTCTTCAGTGAAATGATTACAGTTTTTGGCAATCAAATGGTATGTGTCCCCGTGATACTTTCTCGAAAGCTTTTCCATAAATGAGCGGAAATCTGAGCGAGACATGCTGGTAGTTCCCAACAAAACTGACCGCCTAAAGATGAAACCTGGACAGCTCCTAGGTTCAACCTCAAATACACCACTGCTCGAATACTCGTGAGCACCATATCCATATTCGAAACCATGAGCTAGTAGGAGGTAGACATAGCAACGTGAAAACAACTCATGTTAGATAAGAATTAAGCAATGATGACAGCTCCAGGCTCCAGCGAAAAGATAATTATAACTCATCAGCTAAGTACCAATTATCAACTGAGAATGTTTCAGGCAAACCAGACAAGTGTAAAAGAGGATTTGAAAAGCCAATCAAGAGTCGTCAATATTTGTAAGCTACCACTATCTAATAATAAACAATGTTGTATGTGAAGAACCAAGATCTAAAAATCAAAACTCGCCGAGAACAATTGAGAAGTATCGTGGATCTTATTCAAGACAAGAATACTCTGATAACATGAAACATATGTTGTCTTGAAACCAGAAATGGATGAAAGCAAAGAGAAAGCGACACTAAAATACCTTCAATTCCAGAGTGAAATATACCAAGCCCAAACCAATAGAGATAATTGTTGACAGGTGTTAGATCATAGACGTTGAGATAAACCGGTGTGAGGCCGGAGTCTCCAATGATCTCTTCTTCCTTCTCCTCACTTGAGCATAAGCTTGAGCTCAGACCAAGCACCCGCATTTTACACGAATCTCCCAATTCAAAGCTAAGATCAGACAATCATTCTCTTCCTAAATCTCTACAAAAACACAAGTACAGTAAACAATCTATTCTTCCGCAACTGGTTCAAATCATCTGAAATCTAGATTTCTGAATTGTGATATTAGGGATCCGAAAAAGAACTTTTTTTTTTTGTACAGATCAAAGAATCAGATTCATACATTTCTGAGTGAATATGAAAATTACTAAATCAAGAAATAAACCCAAAAAATCAAAGAACCAAGTCTACAGAGAAAACAAATCCGAAGCCGAATCAAACGAAAAAAACCCTAGCAAAATCAAAATCGAGAGGGACATCACACGGAAATCTAATCTGTAGAGAGAAGATGAGAGCTTACATGAGAATCTGGGAATTGTGGAGTGATTGATTGGGGGAAAAAGACGTTCTTTTTTTTCTTTTAAGAGATATTCTTTCTGGGGACAACGCGTTAATGATTTTATTTCATCGCCATTGCAAAGTGTAATAAAATTTCATTTAACCCAAAAGTTATTAACTTTGTTTCCATGGTTGACTACATGACTTTTTTTTTTTTTGGAATTTATAATTTAGCCTCCCATCTCAATTATGATTCATCAACTATTACTTTCATAACAAAGAAATGACAAATAGAAGATGAGCGGATTAAAAGGAATAATCCTGTCTTGGTTTCAAGACTCTCTTTTTCTAATAAAGTGTTTGTTTCCTATTGTTTTAGGTAACTGTTACTGTAAGATATTATACCGGTTTTTTTGAAAATTATCCTATATTTGAGTCTCACTAGTAAGGAAGGCTTCTCAATTATTTTGGAAAATGTTAACCTAACCCTACAAGGTTGAGGAAGGGACCTTCATCTCTTCTACCAAGATCTACAACATATCATTTGTTGAGTTAAACAAGGCTTTAAAAATGATGTATATAGAGGAGGACAAACCTTTATTCTTGTCAAGCAACCAGAAATATTGTTCAATGGAGAAATATGGCATGAGCATCCTTGAAAATTCCGACAACCAGAACATGAAAATTCTAAAACCTTTATTTTTGAAGTATGAGGAAGATCTCTTGTAAGTTCTTAAAGTGGGAATGTATATGCAAGATGACTGGTGTGTGGTTATGGAGAGATGGGTGGAAAAACCACTGGATGATTATAGAAATTGCAGAGGAGGTAGGAAATGGAATCAACCAAAGAATGTTCCTGAAAAACCAACTCATTTAACCTCTCAAAAACTGGTTTATTCCAAAGAAAATTGCCTTTTTCAAACCACAATTTTAACGAATGCAAGTCGTTTGAAAATGGCAACTTTCTTCGGAATAAACCCGTCTTTGAGAGGTTAAATGAGTTGAAAAGTGTGTGGCCATAGCTTCCAAATCATGTCAGCTTGTGTTTGAAACGAATGAAGAAATTTAGGAGAGTTTTTTTTTTTTTTCAATTTGATTTGTTATTATTTTTAGACCAGTTCGGTTTTAACCGGTTAATTGCAAAAACAATTAGAGTGGGACATGGATTTAGCTATGGGAATCTAAATCTACTATACTGAAGAGAATGTTCAAAAAACAACTTACATTACATGGGAATAAGTATGTATATACACAGAATCTAATCACATGACTTTTGATCCGGTTATTAATAAAATTCGGCTGTACAGTTGGAGTGGGAAGGATCATCATCAACAACGTTGTAGTAGAGAGAAGAAGGCCTCCCATCAAAAGTAGAGACAAGTCGATGAGGAGAAAGACCACAGTAACGATGTCTTAATCTCGCTTCACAGATTTCAGTCACTCTTTTAAACATTTTGTCTCCTTTTATCATCGGCTGCTCCACAAACTCCACCAATGGCATCCACTGAAAAACGTATGATCCTGTTTTTTTTTTTTTTTATGTAATATTTTTGATCTGGCTGCAAGATTCTAAATATGATGATTACCTTTGCGGCTTTGATCTCAAGATTATCGATGATGATCTTATCAGAGAGTGGCTTCAACATACAGATGAAGAACAGATCAGATTTCTCAAACGCAACGTTGTGAGCATGTCTGAAAGCTATAACCTCTAAAAACTCTGTATCTACCTGAAGAACACAACACAACGCCTTTATATGGTTATTATCTTACAGATTTTCAAGTTGAAATAAAGATCATATAAATGTTTTTTTATTTTATTACCCCTGTTTCTTCCTTGACTTCTCTTACAGCGCCAGAGAAAATCTCTTCAGATTCATTAATAAAACCAGTTGGTAATTTCCATAAACCTGTATTCGATGAAGTACAATACTTTTCTTGCACCACAAGCACCTAATAAGATCAAACTTTTTTTATCAGATAACTCTTATAAAGAATTAAAAATGATTTCAGTTTTTCAGATTTTAAAATAACAAATCGATCGTTCATATTCCATACCTCTTTATATTGGTTCAAGACAAAGCCTCCAATACCAACTTGATGTGAAGCATTTGCAGGAAGCATACAAGGCTCCTCCTCTGGTATCCAATAAGTTAACATCACATATCCTTTCTCTGCATGATGATACTCAAATCCTTCCTGCAAAATCCCAATTTATAAACATATTTCTGTGCTTGATCACAGACAAGACAAATCCAGTTTCTTATTGTTTACCTTTACAGCAATTGGGACTAAATCAGATTGTTCCACAGGTAACTTCAACCAAACTCCCTTCTTTCCCTACAAATATATATTATTATTTTTTTGACAAAATTGATTAAAAAATGAATATTTATGAATAGGGTTTTAGATTTTCTGGTTTTTGATTTACCTTTCTTCTCCAATCCGACAGAGAATTCCGAAGCATTGAAGCGAAAGCGTTAGGATTTGATGGTAATTTTCCAGAATCAACTACTACTCCACCATACTCATCATCAAAAGCATCAAGTAATAATCTTTCTTTAGCAGAACAAATTCTGTTTTTCAGGTTTACTCCATTCATCTTATAACCTGAATCTGAAGTTGCCGCTAAGCTTTCTCCATAAACAACCTGATTCTTTGTGGTGGACACACTTGAAGATAATGCCCTTGATCCTTCAACTTTTCATCAAATACAAAAAAAAAAAAAAGTAATTATAATTCACAAAAAGTTACTGAAGGTAGATTTTGGTGAAAAGAAAGTGATATTAAGGTATTAACTTACCTTTGGAGTGGCAGAACTTAGGAGATATTGTAACACCAGAAAATGGTTGTCTGAAACTGTACATAAATCCCACATGTGTACTTCTCATGACAGTAACCTCAGAGAGGGAAACAGAATCCATTGGAGATCCAGAAAATCTTGAATTCCTCTCTGTGTAAAAAAAACAGTTTTCCAAGAAAGGAAATCGATTAAAGAACTCAGATTTTGTTTCGGATCTCAAATGAGAATGAAAAGGAGGAAGGAAATGTGATTGAGAGAAATGAGAGATTTTTTTGAGGGCGCACTTATAACGTGTGGTGTAAAGCCGAGTGGTTAAGTGACAAATGAAAAAAAAAAAAAAAAAAAAGTGACAAATGAGAAAAGGAAAGACGAAAACAGTTTTAATATCTTACATCAAATACAAAATACACGTGATTTCTTCGAGCTGCGATTTCAACCGACCAGATATTACCAGCGTTGAGATATTTTCTTAAAAAATATTAGGATGAGTTTCATAGATGTATTACTGTCTATTTTTGTACAAAAATATATGTATATATATATATATATTTAACTAATTACACAGAAATTAATAAACATAAATACATATACCTTTTAAGTATGCTATCTAAATTCTTAAAATTATAAACACTACTATCACAAAGTAAATAACAGGACTAAGGTGGAATTTTGGTTCAAACTCTAATTAAATTGTCTTCTCTTTAAATGTTTAACTTAAAAAAATATATTTGTCCGTACAATAGAAAAACTAATTATGCCGTATACTATTCTGGAAACGGCTTACGCTAATGTAATCCCACGGTTAGAACTTAAGAAGAAACATGTTCACGACCTATATATATATCCATGAATACTCCAAAGCTTTTGGAGGCAAAAGGCAGTATTATAAACCGACTCAAATGGTGTCATGGTTCTTTATTAGTAGAGTTATAGTACTTACTAACTCTTTAAAAAGAAAAAGTTTGCAGGAAAAAGGAATCAAAAGTTTGGCAACAGAGAATCTTAATTACTCTTACTGATCCCTCTTAAGCTCTCTCTCTCTCTCTCTCTGTTGAGCGTGGGATGATAAAGCATCCGGTTGTTGTGAAAGCTACGTGACATGGGCCTTGGTAGGTTTTTGCCTCTCTAATTTTTAATTGTTATTTTTAAATTAATGAAAAGTGTTTTAATTCATCTGGATTTCGAATCTTGCCTAGAATATGATTTTGAAAATTTGTTATTCTTTGACATTGGATAAATTCCCTCGATTACTTGTTGATAAATATAAAGATGTACGTTATATGTATAAAAAAACGTGCTTACTCTAATAAGGTTTGTTACCGTTAAATGTATGTAACAACGAGATAGTGGTGGGAAAAAGAAACAATGAGGTAAAAGAATTAGAAAAATGATGACAAAATGAAATGCAATAATTGTAAATAACGGAATATTAGGTAATGTCCACGTAGGATAATTAGGTAACCAGATGTGCATGATGATTCACGTTCATGATTACATTTTGTCTCTTCCATTATGTTTTTTTTTTGGATAATGATGCGAAGCAACACATGATTCGTGACCGGGTTTTAAAAAGGTTAACTTAATCTGTCTGGATAGCCGTAGGATGACGTAGTACGTACCCTTCTTACCTGATTTGTATTATTTAATCTACTGACCATAGACATTGTAGCAATATTTATTTAATTATGTGGTTTATTTATAGTGGCCGAAGCAAAACCACAAACTTCATTTATTCCTTGACACAGTTTCTCCCAAGATCGAAAAGAAATCAAATTACTGGAATTAAATTGACCAAAGTTTAGATATCGTTTTTTAAAATTCGAGCAAAATGAACATCTAGATTCTAAAAATTAATATAATTTTTAAAATTCCAAACATATTTAATCTATAGAGTTTATGAAAAAAAAACATATATTTTAACTTTTTACAACGTGTATAATGATTTCACGCTCTGTTTTTCTAATTTATTCTCCTGTGTTTTTTCGGCAAAGATTTATAGCATCTATTCATTAATCCCACCCATGTAAATATTGTTTTTGTTAATTATTGAATTTGAAATTTCAACATACACAATATGTATTTCAAACATTCAGCTGACTCCCTGATTTAAATATTAGAGTATTCACATATGACACATTCAAAGATTTATGTAGATGTATGAATAACCCAAGGCTCATTAGAGCAATTCATTAGATAGTGTGCTAATATACATCACAATACCCAACAAAATTCTTAATTGATTATAGAAACAAAAACAAAAAACAAAGAGATGAAGTTCTTCGCTAGAAATATTATTCAGATGCATGGTAACAATGGCTTTCCCTTTCGTCATGCAATCTACTAATTACTCATAGGTCTACGCACGACTGCGACGTCGTTTTACCAGCTAATTCATTGATATTCTTATCCCAAGAGAAACTAAATCGACTCATCGAATTAATTATCTAATGAGGTTGATCGGACAGAGATACAGAATCATGGTCATGCATTTATTGTGTCGACAACTCTCCATACGCCGGTCAAATTTAACAAGTTTGAATTTAATTAGGTTCTAAGTAAAGTTCTTAAAGTGGATGGCAATAAATGATAGTATAGTAATAATACTTTATAGGTTGAATTATTCGGATTTCTTCTAGAATTATATAACACAAAGCTTATTCTCTGGTATTCAATTAATCAAATAATGAAAAAGAATGAACACATGTATTGACGTATATGCCTTTATTTTTTTAACTCATGCAGCTACGTGTACCATAAGTTCACGTCAGCACCAACACACACATCAAAAAAAAAAAAAATCAAACAACGGTCAATTGCGAATAGCCAAACGATGGATGAGGAGATAACGGCGATAAAAGCGGAAAGTTAAGAAACCCCGTTAAGTCCCAGTCGCAAAACTCCGTCAAGTTCGACGTTGCAAACGGAAAAGTCTCTTTGCCGTCAACGTTCAGTTCGGTCTTGAACACTTTGTCGACCACAGTCACATCTTCATCGTCGATTTCGTCTCTCTTCCGTTTCTTCTCGCCGTCATCGTCGGAGCGTGGTTTCCAATTCCCAACCTCTAGCGGGAAATTCAGAATGGCCTTTGATCCTCGAAGTCTAAACGCTGCTTCATCGTAAGCTCTAGCCGCTTCAATCGCGGTATCAAATGTCCCGAGCCAAATGCGAGATCCGCGTTTATTCGGGTCTCGAATCTCCGCCGCGAATTTCCCCCACGGTCTTTGTCTCACTCCTCTGTAATGCTTTTTCTCTTCCGCGATCGCTTGACTCGGATCCGTAACTTCCGGTTGCGGATTGACGGCGGCGAATTGAATCCACTCGGTTTTGGTTGGAAGGGAGATCTTCAGTGGCGGCTTTCGGTTAGAATGCGAATCGTCAGACGAAGATGAAACTTCAGGTTTGATGTCCGACTCAAATTGAATTCCAATTTGATTAGAAGGTTTGAAGTCGAAATCAGAAACAGAAACCTCTGAATTGAATTCAAATGGAGTTGAAATCAAATCCAAGAATCTAGGCGTGGAGAGATCGATAATGTCAGGTTTGATCTGGGATTCAGAGAAATCAATAGGAGCTGATGATGATCCGAAGATGATGGAAGAAGAATCAGAGGTACAGTCCGTTGCTGATGATTCGTGTATCATCCATCGATCTGTAGCCACGGGAGAAACCTCGTCAAGTAGATGTTTCTCGATGAACCAAAGTGCAGAGACTTCGCTAGGATTCGCCATTTGATATAATTTTCAACTTTATGTAAAAGATTAAACTACCAAAGCAAACACAGACAAGGAAGAGGAAGAGGAAGATGATTTGATTGATGAAGAATTATTTGAGTTGAGAAGAGAGTGGAAACATGTATATATACTATACACAATAACCATTTGGATTTTACTATTTCTTTCTCGTTTGAGGGGACTTTTTCAATGGTGGTTCTTACTTAATTTGAATTAATTAAACAAAAGGATCCTTTTCTTTATTATTATTTATAATATAATCAAGTGTAAATGGGACTACCACTTGCTCGCGCGTTTCCTGGACTTTCAGCCGTTGGATTGGATGACGGATTCATTTAGTCGACATTGTGATCCTTCTCTTTTGCATTCGCTACAATATATATTTTATTAAAATTATTATATTTTAATTATTATAAAAATATAAACCAATAAAAAAGAGACAAGTATAATTTTTTTTTAAAAAAAAATCGATTCTTAATTAAGGGTTAATTTCTATTTCTAACTTTTTTTTTATTTTCTATATTTTAATGTTAAAAAAAAATTAAGAAAACACTCTGATTTTTTTTTGGGACTAACAAATGAGTATATGCATGGTACGATGGTAGATATATTGAGGTCAAAAATCTTTCACATGCACACTGTATAGTCACATGTTCTTTTTCTATTTATTTTAACTTCATTCATATATATAAATCTTCATTTTATTAGGCTTTACCAAGTAAAAGTGTTAATAGTTACATAACCATGATATATGAGACACAAATGAGTAAGATCAATTCTTTATTCATGTGCATCTTTTGCTAACGCATCCACACATCGATATTTGTTCGTGGTGTGTGAATGCAGTTTTCTACCAAACCGGATTTGGCTGTGGACAGAAGAAACCAATGTTTTTTTATATCATAACTTTATATTGCTTCCACAAGTTGCAATCAGTTCCTTTCAAATATGATTTTCTCGATAATCCGATCTACACTGTAAAATTCTGTCGAAACAATCATAGCATTAACTTCATTTTCCAACTTTATCCGAAAAAGTGAAGGGCTTTTTTGGGATAAAGTTAATACTATGGTCTTCATTTTGCATGAGAGATCATAGGATTAGCCTCCATCTTCGTTAATCTCACATCGATTACTCATTCTTTTATAGTTCTAAACTATCCATTCTAATCATGCATGATGCATAGAATATTACACCAATATAACCAAATTACATTTGACCTAATCTTAGTTTTGTCGCTTCCATAGTTTGTTTGTTGTATTCACGCTGCATTTAAAGTTGGTCTTGTAGTTTATAAAAGTTAACGTGTTGTACGTATACAATAGCAAATCCAAACTTAAAAAAAAAAAAATCAGTATCAATAGGAGATATTAATCACAAACACCTAACGAAATATCGATATATTATCATATACGCGCATATGTATGTTAACCAACATTGTATTATCCTTCTAGAAGAATATGTGCGTAAATTAAGCATAACCAAGACGATATAGTAAATTAAGCATTAATGTCCAACCAAACTTAAACCCATAAAGTTAGCAGTTATGATTATTTTGATACATTATGGATGGGGTAATAATAAGCAGGACAAGACTGACAGAGTCAAGTCAATGCATGCGGCCTTTTATTTGCAGATCATTATATCATTTTTAACTGATGATATTGAATTATGTTTAATTTCGTATTTACTGGATCTGCATGCTCCAATCAATTTTGTATCTTATATACATAATTTTATATGATTTTTGTATACGCTTTAGTATTGCATATATATGGCCACGTGAAATAATTTACTCGGTGCATTAATTAGGGTGAAGGATGAATCAACGAGTCTCTAAGAAAGCCATGTTTTTACCGTGAAAACTGAACAAATTAAAGTATTAACTTCTAATTTGTAACTATAGCAACCAATATAATTCAATGAAAAGAAACACCAACATAATACTTGTTTGTGTTTATATTCGGCGCACATTATTGTTTCAATAATTCCCTATTACAATTAGCATGTATGTATACGAGTAATCATTAATTTTTCAATTCAAAATTATTTGACAGTACATAGATAGTTTCTGTATTTTATATATTGATCTAGGTTCATTTTCACTTAAAATATGGGATTATAACACGTCCATTCAAGATAATGAATCGTTTTGGTTTATTCATTTCCGACCAATTCTATTTTTATTAGATCGATTATATTTCTTTTCAACTTGTTAAATTTTAATTTTGTGTGAAATTCACGAATCTAACTACAAATTAATAGACAATGAATTAAATTCATATTTTTATATACTTATAGATTCGTTTTCACCTTGTATGGAGGGACATATACGAATCACTTATATTAGTATATTTTCCTTTTCACTTATTACATAACAAATTATAGCAGAAGACCTCTAAAGTTTTATTAATTGTTTAAATTGTTTGTATCTTTTAAAATGAATTCGACGTTTAGCATTTCTAGCAACTTTATCTATCTATTGACGCAAACTAAAATATTGTTTATCTTACCATCTACAATTAAAAAAAGGAAAAAGACAACAAGAAAACTATTTTACATGTAAACGCAAAATGCGTAATTTCAAACAATCAATGCATTGACTTCTAGTGATTATTTCATTCACGCTGGTGTATCTATAATCTATGAAGTTCGGCTTCACACATCTTCTAAAGACTAAAAATGAGCCTCTATTTTCCTATGAATTATGACAAGTGGAAATCAGTAATATTTATGCTAACTACACCTTTAAATCACTATATATATGTATATTTAAAAATATTCTCTTTAATATTTATTTTACTGAGCCCTTAGCTAGATGTTTCAGAAAGATGTAATCCGATCAATTTGGCTGACGTTTTACATTAAAAAAAGAAGAAGAAGAAGAAGAAGAAGAAAAGATAACTATATACATAGAATCCTACAATTGCTTTAAAAAGCGTTATAAATTTAGTTTATATACTCCAACAATGAGGTTACGATTGATCAAATTATCAATACAACAATTTATTTTGGCGTCTCAATATAATAAGTAAGGTGCCAAAGAAAAAACAATAATTATGTGGTAACAAACCTTAACGAGTATCCAAATCATGACAACATGAACTGCATGTCGTTTTCTTGAACCAATCTGGCCTCCATTACTATTAGTAGTTGTTGCTCAAAACCTAGTAAAGCCAAACATTTTTTTTTTTGTTTTTTTTTTTGTTTTGTTTTTTTTTGTCGTTATAAGACGACCTATTTAGCGTCACATAAATAATTAACTACTTTTTCCATATAAATATATATAACAACTTTAAAGGTCATGAATATTGTGATATTACTCTTAATGGTTGTAAAAAAGAAGAAGAATAGAAACTCAATGGAAAAGGATAAATTTAATTGATGATGATACAAAAACAGCAATATCCCCCAGCCAATTTTCAATCAACGTGACAACTACTCATCATTATAAAATGGTTATCTGAAATTAGTAATTTCGAATCTTATGAAAAGAAGCTAATCATTCATTCATGATTCATTTATTCATTCATAGAGAATCTTTGAATTCTCATCTATTGAGAGAAAACAAATAATATAAAAAATTATTATCGTCCTCTTTTGAAGAAAAACTCAAACATTGCGGTTGGGACGCACTTGCGGGGTTGTTTGCACGTATTAGATTTTGGGTTTGCTACTAATAGAAGAAAGGTTTGAAAAGTCAATGTTCAAAGTCAAACAAAACTGGATTTGGTCAGCTTCAATGTTTTGAATTGCTGACGAGTCATATAATATCTCCCTTCCTTTGATCTTTCCTCGCATTGTGAATCTTTTGCTTTTATCCTTTTATTTTCCCGAAAATTGGTTTTAAATTGTTGATCGATACTATTAATCTAAACTCATAAATCGGTTCTTTACATTTGTCTAGTTCTCATCAAATATTAAGTACTCTATATTTTCTTTTCTAAACATACTATAATTTCAATATAAATATAATTTTGGATAAGTATGTGTTGGTTAATATGCATTATGAATCGGTTTGAGTCATACAATATAGCAAGAACCGTTAACCAAATGATAATCGGAATCTGGACCCTTTTTGTACTTTGAACTATGCTTAAGCTTATAGGAGTATATTTTTATATCAAGAAAACGTTTAATTGTTTTTATAACAAACTTTAAAAGGACGTTTAATTGTTAAAAGTGTAAAGATCAATTTGATCATCATCTTGTTGAGAAATATAAGTATTGTAGGGTTTTTGTGCGTAAACTCGAAATATTAAACTTGTGAATTTTTATTGCTGAGCTGTAGTATTGTAATTAATTGCATCGGTGAAATTTTTTTCTTTCTCGACAATATCGGTGACTCGATAATTTTTGTGTTATCATTATTTTTTTATATATTGCATTTATCGTTTTTGTTTGTTGCATTTGTCGTTCATGCAACTTAAAATAATGTATTTTTTCACATACCAAATCAATATCTATTTTACAACAAATAATACTATAATATATAAAAACTGATAGCACATTGGTCGAAATAACAGTAAGTTTTATACAAGGTGGATGGTTTTATTGGTTGGAAGAAAAATTATTTTAACTATCATCATATGCAGATTTAAAATATTGTTGCACAATATGAGAAAAGGTGATTCACGTCTTAGAAATATATTTTGCTTATTGGAACGTAAGCATAATAAGATAATGAACAAAAAAATAATTTGTAGAAAAAATATTTTTGTATGCATATCATTCTCTAACTAATAAATCCGGTTAGATTTTGGAATTATATGTCATAAAATGAAAACAAAGTTAATAATGTAAATAATATTTTTGTGACATTATGAGGATTTCTTTCTAAACCCAAATCATAGGACAAATTTTATGTTTTCTTTTAGAAGAAAAACATGAAATTAAAATGAAAAAGAAACACTCGTAAGATATAACAAAAGAACCGAAGTGGATGTATGTGAATCGTCCAAGTGATAATTTGAGGATTCAGCTGCAGAGTTCAAACATGAAAATGAATGTTCAACTACTACATTAATATATTTTATGCATTTGATATTTGAATTCATCAAAATAGTTGAATAGCAAAACGGAACTTAACCTGATTGGATCCATGTATTAATGCTTAATCCTCCCTCAATTAAAAAACCTTAGACACAAATATTAATTAATTGTTGTTAAATCAAACATGACCGTTGACAAAAGAAATAAAAATCAAACATGACCACATGCGGTGTCGAGACAAAATTGGTTTCTCATCCGGAATAATGACTGGTTTAAACATAGAAATTGCTTGATTTTTAGACAGTAAAAACTATTTTCGGATTTTTATCTTAGTGAAAGAACTACGTAATAGTAACGTTAAAGCGAAATTGTTTGCACATAAAATCCGTATTGTAAACTTCTGTTTTTTTTTGTTTGTAAATACCATATTCGTTAAAGTTAATACAACGTACTTGTTCGTATATTCAAAATAGCCCAAAGAAACTAGAGTGGTGTGATTCTGAGAACCACAGAACTTATGTTGGGATCAATTAGTAAGAGAGTTTAAGTGATTATTGACTAACTATGCTTCCGTGAAAGAGGTCTCTTTTTGTAAGTGGACACACGTGAGAGACCCACCATTAATTTGTTTGCATGGCTTATTGAACTCTTAAGCCAGTACAAAGAAAAATACGGAAATTAAATAGATTATCCACAAAATTCCAAATTAGTTGTAGAAAAAAGTATACAGGGCTATATAATTTGAACCCAATAAAAAAAAACTTCACAAGATGAGTTGAACTATGAATTCTGAAATGAGTTTTCTATCAAAACCTTTTCATTAGGATTTAGAAATTTAGGATTGGAGTAGCACAAATGTGTATTTCTTAAAAATTAGTATATAAAGGAAAGGTAAAAGGAGAAAAAATGAGATGATTAGTTTGTGTCCAGGAGAAACGTATCCCGATTGTGCATTAATTTTTAAAGTGTCCCATTGAAATAACTATGGCCCACCTTGTTAGATTTTTGTTTCACCTCCAAAAGAAAATCTAAGCTAGATTTCATGTAATTAAATATATATATATATCTCATTGGCAACCATCTAATTAAGTAAACATTTGCAATTTTAATATTATCTAGTTTTGTTATTTTTTTTATTTTATCGTAAAGCAGTCAGAGAATATTATTTAAATGGAGTTGATTTCTTTAAACTGAAATAAACTTTTAGTTGAAAATTTATGTTAATATAGCAAATAATAATAGATCAAAACCTTGGTTCTATTAATATAAACCAAAAAAAGGGACAAGTTGCTTAATAAAACCGGAATATAAATTCAAAACCGATCGACAAAACAAATGACAAGTTGAGAGACAAGACCAATCAGCATCTTGCTTCCGTAAATCACCTGACGTCATCTTGACCCTTAAGCTTCATTGTGTGGATAAAGCGCACGTGTTTTAATTCACGAGCCTTCGTAGTAATGAAAAATCCACAACTTTCATATTTTTTTTTTATATAAGCTTTTTAAATTTCCACTATATTATAAAATTGAAAAAACATTAAAATACTTTATTTTAAATTTTCCAGGTTCATGAACCTCGTCTTCTCTAATATCCACTATATAAACCTCTTCACAGTCGTTCCACAGAGAAAATAATTAGATATTTGACAATTCAATCCAAAAAGAGAAACTAAAAGAAAAAAGAACTCATTTTCTCTGTAATGATGTACGGACAGAGCGAGATAGGATCCGATTACGCTTTGTTGGAGTCGATACGACGTCACTTGCTAGGAGGAGACAACGAGTTGCGATACAGTGAGTCAATACCGAGTTCTTGTTTCACAGATAGTTGGGGAGACTTGCCGTTGAAAGAGAATGATTCTGAGGATATGTTAGTTTACGGAATCCTCAAAGACGCCTTCAACGGAACTTGTGAAACGTCATCGCCGTCATCGGACTTGAGCTGTCTCAGCGATTTGTTAGATTTAGAACCGTCGTCGAAGCTCCCGTCTAATCCCTCTCAGAGCGAATTTCAGGCGGTTAAAATCGAAGCTTCGGAGAATTTCGCAGTGGTGGCGGAGAAACCGAATTGCGCCGTGGCAGTGGTGCCGCCGGCGAAGGGGAAGCATTACAGAGGAGTGAGACAGAGGCCGTGGGGGAAATTCGCGGCGGAGATTAGAGATCCGGCGAAAAACGGAGCGAGGGTTTGGTTAGGGACGTTTGAGACGGCGGGAGATGCAGCTTTAGCTTACGATAGAGCTGCTTTTAGGATGCGTGGATCCCGCGCTTTGTTGAATTTTCCGTTGAGAGTTAATTCCGGTGAACCCGACCCGGTTCGGATCACGTCAAAGAGATCTTATACTTCGTCGTCTTCGTCTGAAAAAGGGAAGCTGAAACGGAGGAGAAAAACAGAGAACGTGCCGTCGGAGTTGCGGGTGAAGTGCGAGGTTGCATAAGAGACATGTTTAATTTTGTGTTTTGTATTTTGCTATTAAATGTTGCGGCAGAAAGTAAAGTGTTATTTCTTGTGTAAATTACTTAATATGAACTACATTTTTTTTTTTTTTTTTTTTTGTCTCTTTTACTAAATAGAGCCATTCCCATTCATTCTTCGATAATTATCACTTGATGTGAACAAAATTATTGGTTGCACTTGTTCTTTATCAATTTTAAAAAGGAAATTATTTATTCGTTCATTCATTAATTCATGAAAAATATAATAGGATTCATATGTCTATAATTTAATGAAATTTATTTTAATTGATACAGAATTTGAAAAACAAAAAATTCATCACAACTTTTTCCCAAAATGTGGTCACCAACCAATTAAAACCTGACACTAAACATAGGGCTATTAGATAATCTCGTGAAAATATAAACACTTGTTCATTTGCCTTAACTAGATCATATACGATAGTGGAAAATATGAGATGAAAGACTTTTATTAGAAGTCATGGAGCACGCGGAGCCAGGAGTTCCATTATATTACTCTTCAACCTTCTCTTGATATATCATATATATTTAATAATTAAATAATAATCAATTTAAATTAAATTGTAGTGGTTCAAGAATACAATGAAATTATTTGACCCCATGTTAATATAATTATTCAACACATATGATATACTTAAAATTTTTAAGTGTGGTTAAATTTTTATATTATTTAATTATTTTAATTTAAGGTAATAACTTACCCAAAATTATTCTTTTTTTTTTAATTTTCTATTTTAAAAATCATCCGCTATATTCAATTTTTATCATTTATTTAATTTTATATAAATTTCATACTTATAAAATTTAATATTTTTAATCTTTAAACTAGTTAATTACTCGATAACAAGTTTAATTTTAAAGATTAATTTTTTAATTAGATTTGCTCACTTAAGATTAATATATGGGACATATAGTAATTATAGTCTACTGATAACACATGTTAAAGATGTATGATGCATTAGTATAATATTATCTGGACTATCAAAATTTATATAAATTTTCTTTAAAGTATAAATACAAATTTAAAAAAAAAATTAAAACTAGATTTAAAATGTTAATATTAAGTTTGAAAATAATTTTAGTAGTTAAAATTTCATACGTGATATATTATAAATAATTTATGAAAATTGTATATAATGATATATTCTAATAATTTATTAGTCCATTTCAATTGGAAAATATTTAACTAAAATATATATTTAACTAAAATATATGTTAATCTGTTTATTATATTTTCACCATTCAAACATTTGGATAGTAAGATATTCTGTTTTTTTCACTATTCATATAGTGTTTTATATCGCTTATTACACAATAATCACACTTATTCTACATAATATACATTTATTCTACATAATATATTTCTTTTCATTACATTGCATTCAAACTCCACCATATTTTTATAACCGCTTGTCTTGCATAATCAAAATGGCTGTTACTATTTGAAACCTATTAAAATTTATCCAAGATTGATTCTTCATTAAAAAACAGAAAAGAGGATTCATACGCAGTCAGATATATAAAACACATTGAACTCTTCGATGTGCTTTTCGATAATATGTTTTATTGATGAATTTTATTAGTTTTGTATATCTTCAGATAATAAAAATTGAATTTATTTGGTTTTTATTGAGGATAAAAAAGAAAAAAAAAAGAGAAAGAGGAGAAAGCTATATATAGTTTTGCATTCATTTGGTTTTGCATTTTCGGTTTGAAGCACGATTGAGAAATTTGTATTACCAATTTGACAATGTAAATTTTTGGATTGTTATGAATTATAAATTGTTACACATTTGTTTTGGGATTGATCATCTTTGTTTGTAGGTCATTTTTGTCCACATAGAAAAAGTACAACTGTAAAGCCCAATGGACAACCCTAGTTGCAGATCAACTTAAAGTACTACCGTCCGCAGAGTATAATGCCCAGAGGGATTTTACGGATTAGTTTTTAAGCACCGAAGGTCGCATAATCTTTATACCTCTCTGGCCGCATTTTGTTAGGGTTTTCCACTTAGTAACCTTCACTCTCCTTCATTTTGTAAGGCATCTGAAACAAGTCTTGTCCGAATCATCTCTTCGACCTTTGATTCAGATTTCTTCATGGAATCGTGTAGTCAATAAGGTTTTTCACTCTCGAAAAATCCATCAAGCAAACAGTTTATCGGGTGACTCGTATTTGATTCGATTTTACCGGACCGGAAATGGCGACTGGGAACCCGTTCGATCTCTTAGGAGTTGACGCTGAGGATCCAAGCCAGATTGCTGTGATTTTGCCGAAGAAGGTCGAGAAAACAGCTGTTGTGCAATCTGCTAAGGCCGCTAAGCTGCAAACCAAGCAACCTCCTCCTTCTCAAGCCGGTAAATGTAGATATTGAACAGATTTAGTATTCAGCCATGATGATTCTTTTAACTGAATTTTGTTGATGGTTGGCATCAAAGATACATAGACAAATGTATGCTTTTGTTATCTAGGTTTTTTTTTGTGTGTCTGTGTTTTACTGTCTTAGTTTTCCTCTGCTGTTTTGTTTTTCTGAAAAGTAGTTTTTGTCTTTTTAATGGGTAAGCCACAACGCTGTTGCTTTTACTCGTTTTGAAGTATGCATAAGAAGGTTTTCATTTTCATCTATGTTTTGAAAGTTATTGAATGAAATATGACTTATCTTTAATGAATGTAGTGAGAGAGTCCAGGAATGGTCCTTCAGGAGGTCGTGGTGGTGCTGCTGGACGTGGGCCTCCTCGTGGTTCATTTAATCCCGGAGGAAGCAGACCTTATGATCCAAAGGATGGACCAAAGGATGGAGAAAGGACTGGTGGAAACCGCGGATACCGCGAAAGTGGTGGTCGCGGAGGTCACCTTGGTGGATATGCCAATGGTAAAACAGGAGATGTGGAACGCCGTAACAGGATCTTTGAGCGCCGTAGTGGGACAGGTCGTGGGTAAGCTTTCTTTTAGGTCTTCTACTCTGGTTACTACTATGTTTGACTTCTACTGTTTGTGATCTTTTTTCTTGTAAACTTGATGTTTGCTAGTAATGACCTGAAGCGTGAGGGTGGTGGTCGTGGAAACTGGGGTACCCCTGAAGATGATATTACACCGTAAGCATCCTACTCTTCAGTTTGATCTTCTTGCCATTATATTGCAATTTTTTTTATACAATGTCTTGTACTATAGACTGAATAAGAAACTCTTATGTTTGTGTGATATTAGAGCAACCGAGGAACCCACAACAGAGGTTGAGAAGAGCCTTGTTGCTGAAAAGGAAGGCGGTGAAGAAGACACCACCGACTCGAAGAAAGAGGCTCCTGCGGAAGAGCAAGAGGAGAAAGAACCTGAAGACAAGGTATAAACATCTTCGACCACTCGTGTGCTTTAACATGTTATATGAGATAAGGAAAGTTCAAAGTTTGAGCCTCAAGGAAGTATGTATACTAACATTAAAATGGATATTGGGTTTATTATAGGAAATGACATTGGAAGAGTATGAGAAAATTCTGGAGGAGAAGAAGAAAGCTCTGCAAGCCACAAAGGTTGAGGAAAGGAAAGTTGACACCAAAGTGTTTGAGTCTATGCAACAGCTCTCTAACAAGAAGACAAATAATGAGGAAATCTTCATCAAGCTGGTGAGAATCTGAATGTTTCTGCTTTCATTTCTATTGAATGTGTGAATTTTGTCAGTTGCCTTAATAATAGTAGGGGAAGAGTTAATCCTTGTTTTTATTGTTTTAGGGATCCGACAAGGACAAACGCAAAGATGCTGCTGAGAAAGAAGAGAAGGCTAAGAAGGTCTTGTTTCTTTCTCTTCTCACGATCCAAATGCAAGTCTTTCGGGTTTAAACATTGTCGTACTGAATCTGTGCTTGTTTTGTGTGATTTTTGTAGTCGTTGAGTATAAACGAGTTTTTGAAACCGGCTGATGGAGAGAGATACAACCCAAGAGGTGGATACCGTGGAAGAGGAGGTCGCGATGGTCGCGGACAGAGAGATGGAGGAGGTCGCGATGGTCGTGGACAGAGAGATGGAAAAGTCAACGGAGGAAACCAAAGGAATGGAGGAGCTCCTGCTCCGGCGATCGGAGACAGTGCTCAGTTCCCATCATTGGGCAAGTAAAGACCTCTTTTGGTCCTTCAGCATCTATTTTCTCTACTCTTTAGTTTAATTTTCTTCTTAATTCTATCATTTTTGTTACACTTTCTCTACAAAACAAGTTTGTGCACTTTTAAGTTATGATGGAAAAATAAAATAAAGATAAAATTATGATCTTTCTATCTCACAATGTTGATTAGTGTCGTAATAATATTCTTCTTAAAAATAAAGGTTTACTGAAAAGAAACATAATATAAATATAATCGAATCATTTCTAAGAGTGGAGATTTTAGAAAAGGCGACTTTGCTTTATTTGCATAAAGGACCTTTTACTATAGAATATATGGGTATCAAACTTCAAAATACATCAGAAATAGAATAGCAAAGCTATTAAATGAAAAAAAAAGAAGAATTCAACAAGTTATCAATTGGATAAGTCATACATGCAATGCAAACAAATGATTATAATGGTGTAGTGATCCATAGAGACTTTTAAGACTAATTGAATCAAGATGAGCAACAGCCTGATTGCTGGTTCACTGGCTGTCCGCGAATCTGGACCGTCGGTGGTTTGGCACCTCCAGCTGGTTGGCTAGCCATTCTGCTGACAAAAACAACAAAGAGGGTTAAGTATGAAGTACAGGGTTTAAGGAACACAAGTAAAATCTAATCCAAACCTGGTCTTAATTGCAGCAGTCATGGCCATGAAAGCTTCTTCAACATTGGTTGCATTTTTAGCACTGGTTTCCAAGAAAGGGATCCCAAGTTCATCAGCAAAAGCCTGTAGGAGGAGAAGAAAACAATGTTATTTTTTCGACCAGGTTTACGCAAAAGAGGCGACTAGGTTTGTTTATCACCTTAGCTGTCTCAGTGGATACAACTTTCTGTGATGTGAGATCGTTTTTGTTCCCAACCAGTAGCTTGTTCACATTCTCACTAGCGTAACGGTCGATTTCATTCAGCCATTGTTTGACGTTGTTGAAGCTCTCTTGGTCAGTGACATCATAGGTGACCTGACAAGAAAAGTCAATTATGAGGGAGAACCTAAGGAAGAAGGTATTATCAAAAAGATGATTGCTTTGTGAAAGTGAGTGCATACAATGATTCCATGAGCTCCTCTGTAGTAGCTGCTGGTGATTGTCCTGAAACGTTCTTGACCTGCTGTGTCCCACTGTACACATGACGATTACCAAAATAAGGGTGACTATGTGCTCTTTCCAAAATTTTAACTGAATATGTTGCTTATGCAGCTCAAGAAAACTCACGATCTGGAGTTTGATTGTCTTTCCGTCCTGTTCGACTGTGCGAATTTTCTGCATCACATCATTCATTAGCAAATATTTATACTTTTTTGATTTTTTTTTTGTATTCTGCATATTAACAGGCGATAGGAAGAGTATGCTTACAAAGTCAACACCAATGGTACTGATGTAGCTATCGAGGTAAGAATCATCCTAAAGGCAAAAATTAGAAATATCAAATTATAAGCAGTAACAACGACACCATAGTGTAAACTGGGAACTAGGCGGAAATTGAAGTGACTTAAGGATTATTGAGAAACAAGTATTGAAACTACAGGATGTGATATTCAAGGACCTAACGATTGTTGTTTGTGTTCCATGTTGAGCAATTTACTAAAGATGATACATCTAAACAATTCTTCAGAAACTAGATTTGTGCAGTTTCTTACAGCGAATCTTAGAAGCAAGCACGATTTTCCCACACCAGAATCACCGATAAGCAAAAGCTTGAACAGATAGTCACTGCAAAAAGAAATAAAACGGATTAAGCCAGAACGGTAAGCATATTTTTAAAAAAATCTCACTGACGCCATGAATCGTCTATGAGAGAATTAGATCAAAGGTATTATGTCACAGCCTAGAATTTTAACTACGAGATGTTCCAAGTAATCAACAGAAACTGCAGATCTCAGTCAAATTTCCTTAGATCTAACGTATGTAAGATCCAAATCGAGAATCGATCAAACAAAATAGAAAGAAAAAAAAGACCCTAAACAGAAAAATTGGGTAAATTTCTTTGAGCTACCAACAAAGATCCAAAGCAAAATCGAACAAAACCAAACCACCGAACACATCAAAAACAAAATTCAAAAGGAAAAAGCGGGTAAATCGACGAAATTGATCCGAATCATAGATATATCAAATCATGAGAAGAGAAGCCTCTTACTATTCAGGATTCATGGCTAATTCTCTAGATCGATCTCCAAACGTATCAAACGAGAATCTGGCGATAAACGGAATATACGGCGATAATAATTTCAGCGATCGTCGTTGGAACAGAAACGAGAGAGAGACTTAAAAAAACGGTGAATGTTTTTGTTATTTATTTCCTTATTTATTTTCTCTGTCGCTTAAAGTGATTTCTTTATGTCAAAGACGTGGTTAAGAAATAAAAAAAAAGAGGGACCCACGCTCTCGAAAATGTTTGAATGCTGACGTGGCAAAGCCAACCCAGAGTTGCGTGGATGACAAAGAATCAATCAAGCAAATCTTTCTTCTCTTTTCGATTCTGATTAATCGTACTTTTAAGATATTGATTCTTCGCTCTACGAAATTTACAGACAAAGCAAAGATGGAACATTTGCTTTTTGTTTTCGTACTAGGATTTCTCTATTTCGCGATCGATTCCAGGAAGAGAAGGGAGTTTGTCGTTAAAGCCGAAGAAGGCACTGAAGGTGAAACTGAAGCAGTTGTGGAGAATGTTGGTGAAACAGTAGATGCCACTGAGGCGGAGGAAGCCAAACTTCTGTGGAAGCTAAGGACGAAGCTCGGAGATGTCATGGGGGTAAGTTACTTTTCAAATGCGATTCTGTAAGTTTATCTAGGATTGTTTTCATGCTGAAATTGGAAAATGAAGGTCTTTTTAGCACTTGGTAAGTATCAAATATGTTGTCTGTAAGAATATGTGCGATGTTTGTTTGATCTGATGCTACATTGCTGATATTGCAGTAATGAGAGATAGATATGTTTGTTTGGTTCTCGCTCTTGCTCTCTAATCACCAGAGAGCAATTGAGGTTTCAGAGAAAGTAAGACCAGTTCCGGAAATTAGAACAGGGGACATTGTAGAAATCAAACTGGTAAATTCTTGTTCTTGATATAATCTGAAGCCATTATGGTGGGTTTGATTTTACAGGAAGTTCCTGAGAACAGACGTAGGCTATCCATCTACAAAGGTATAGTGATGTCTAGACAAAATGCAGGCATCCACACTACTATACGTATCCGGAGAATAATTGCAGGCATCGGTGTTGAAATCGTCTTTCCTATGTAAGTATCTTCTTTCTTGCCTCTCTTATATTGTTAAACACTAGCTCTGGTATATTGTTAAACACTAGCTCTGGTATATTGTTAAACACTAGCTCTGGTATATTGTTAAACACTAGCTCTGGTATATTGTTAAACACTAGCTCTGGTATATTGTTAAACATAAATGTTGATAATATAAGTAGGAGTAGGTGAGGTCAGAGTTAAGGGTATTTAAAGATTTGGTTGTTTTTGAGCCTTTTGTGGCTTTGGGAGTGATTAAGGTCTAGGGACTCTACATGGTAATCATCATGATCTTCCTTACTTGAAAACTAAAGGAGAGTTTCGATTCTGAAACGTATCATAAATGCATCAGTTATCTTCATGTAAAATGGAAAAACATTTGCTACTTCGAGTATGCGAATATAGAACTATTACAGATTAGTGCATCAAACTTAGTCTAGCCGTTACCATAACATACTAGTCTCCATGAACTTGGTAGTAACATTGACTGAATCTACAATGAAGTGGCTTAAGAATATGTATCTGCTAATTTAATATTGAAAAGTTGCCATTCAAACTTAGATTCTACGTACTTCTTGTTGAATCAGCTAAAGCAGACAAACGAATATTCTGGAAATCATTTATGTATTTTCTTGTCTCTTTCCTCTCTAGTAACTATAACTGCTGTCTCTGTTGTGTCTTCGTCATGATTCTACTATCTCTCGATTTAATAAATCTTTTTCGTCCGATATTTAATTACGACCAACATAATGATTAATTGCCAGGGAAAATAAATAAATTAAAACTCATCGTGAGGAAAGAAATGGCCTACCACCTGAAAGCCCATTATAGCAGTTAGGCTCTATATAAAATAGTTACCAATCAAAAGCTGCCACGTCTTTGGCCCTTATTTCCAGCCTGTCGCTGTACCTTTTTCTTCTCCTCCAGTGCACAACTGTTTACACACGTGTCACATTTTCCTTCCCTCCTTCTCTCTCTCCCTTCTTCCCCGTACTTCCCGGAGACGACGCCGGAGGAAATCGCACGGAACTTTGCTTCGACTTCACGTGGCCGCTCCACGAAGCGCTTTGGTTTTCTTACCGTTTATCTCTCACTCTAGAAAAGTTCCTTTTGCCTTCGTCACCACCAACCGAAACGAGAGGAGGTGAAATTTGGTCATGGTGGAGAGCCATTTCCGGGGGAAAGAGAAAAGAAATAAGCAGCTTCTTCGCGTTCCTTGCTGATCGATCGTTGGACCGTGATTTTTGTTCTTTTTTTTTCCTGTAGGTTTGACCGTCTTTTTTGCTCTTCATTTCTCACTGATTCTATTCTTCTTTTCTCTTTGTAACTTTCTGAATCGGAATTGTTTGAAAAAGGGGTTTCGATTTCGATCTGTATAGGTATCAATTTTAAGAGATTGATTGTTGATCTTTTGTGGTAGCTAAGCAATGGCTGGCGTTGGCGAGAACCAGCTTATCTCCATTCAACCTGATGAACTCAAATTTCTTTGTAAGATTTCCACTCTCTCGCTATACTTTGGAAGATCGTGCATGCATGATCATCTATTTGGTTAATTTGCGATCTGGGGACTTTTCCTCAAGTAAAATCTATACTTATCTTCTGGGTTGTTCTTAAAAAAATGTGAAATGTAGATGAGAATGGATTCTCGTTAAACTTGCCATCTTTTGTTCTCTAAAAAATTCTAAATTTTTGACTCATTGATTTCCTCTTTGTTACACCAAATCTCGATGTTTTCTCAAGCTCGTTGTGCAATGAATAATACATTTTCTGGGGTTGATACTCTTAAGCGATGAAGGAAATTGTTGTCTGTGCTTACCTTGTCTGCTCCATGATATTGATTCTATTGGATGCTCATGAGAATATTGATATTTTATCAGTTGAACTCGAGAAGCAAAGCTACTGTGATCTTAAAGTTGCCAATAAAACGGAGAACTATGTTGCTTTCAAGGTAATTCTGCATCAAACCACCAAAGTCATATGCTTTCTTTCTGATGAAGTTATCATTAATGTTTCTTCCCCAAATATAACGTCTTCCTTTGTTTTTTCTTCACTAAATCAGGTCAAAACAACATCTCCAAAAAAGTATTTTGTAAGACCTAACACTGGTGTCATACAGCCATGGGACTCCTGCATCATTAGAGGTGCACTGATTCTTCATAACTCTTTCAGTCATTGGCAGTTTGAATACTTAAACGTGGAAATAGTAAAAATCTTCTAAATTCTAGTTACCCTACAAGCGCAACGGGAGTATCCTCCAGATATGCAGTGCAAAGACAAGTTTCTCCTTCAAAGCACGATTGTACCTCCACACACTGATGTTGATGAACTTCCACAAGACACAGTAAGTCACAGATTAAAACCTTCTTTATCCAGAATCATGATTTTCGCGTTTTTGGGAAAGAAATTGGCACTAAATTTGTCATGCCTGTGTGTAGTTTACCAAGGACAGTGGGAAAACATTAACAGAGTGTAAGCTCAAGGTCTCGTATATCTCCCCGTCTACTCCCCAAAGATCCTCTGAATCTGGAGCAACTAATGGCGATGGAAATGGCTCTGGAACCATCTCTGTGAGTAACAACTACATCCACCTGATATAATTCAATCTGCATGTGGTATTGACTTGCTGCAAATTCATTATCCGGATTTTGGATTATCAACTTGTGTGCTAACCAGTTATGATCATAGCAAAAGCCTTAAAGTAGGATAATCCTCTATGTGATACAGTACACTGATACTAATATACCACGCACCTCTTGCTCAGACACACACTTTATTAAGAGTTCCCGACTTTCTAGTATTCACACTTGTTGTTTTGAGGCTATAGAACTTGTAGTGAAGGACTGAGTCGATTGGTTGGGACACTTAAACACAGGCCAATTTTTCAAGGCTTTATTTATTGTTTTTTTGTCTATGTTATTATACTCTTTTCTTCATACGGTGAACACCTCACAGAATCTCATAACTCACCACATGATAGTTTAAGAGAGATTTAGTTCTTCTTTTGTTTTAATTCCCACTCTAATTTCTTTACCATCAATATGTACGATCAGACTATACAGCGGCTGAAGGAAGAGCGAGATGCAGCTGTAAAGCAAACACAACAGCTGCAACATGAATTGGTACGCCTCCATAAAAATTTCCTTGATATTCTATCATTGATTAATCAATGTCATTAAGACATAATCATGTGGACTGAACTGTGCTCAGTAAGAAAGGATATCTCCAAACACGTTTTCAAATGACATTGCAGGAGATGGTGAAGAGACGAAGAAACCAAAGGAACGGCGTAAATGGATTATCCTTAAAGTTGGCAGCTATGGTAGGACTCATGGGACTCATCATCGGTTTCATCCTAAAATTCACCTTAGCATCTCCCACATAACAAGTATCAGCTTCTCCGCATCATCTACCATCTTAACGTATGTAACCGCAGAATCAAAAAGGCGTCACACATTTTGGAGTATTCTACTCTGTTAAGTGTCTATGTCAGCTATATCTCTATCCCTCTCAAGTCTTTCTCTCAGTGGTCTGTTCAACTTTGTTTTGTCCATCAAATTTGCTTCATTTTCAGTTATATTGGATGTACATTTTTGACCCAAAAGATCCTTTCACTACTTCATTTAGTGGAATTGCCTAATCCGTTGTACGCATTGGCATTGTGAAACAAATCCGTTTCAAAAACAGACTTCTAAGTCCTTTCTTAGCGTTGAAATAATCCATTCTTTAATGTAGTCGAATCTCCAAATCTTTTAATTGAATTTTTGGGCCCAAATTATAAAATAAGTCTGAATTGAATTAACCGACGAAAGAATGCACGTGGCTAGTGTCAAGTTGAGTTCTGATTTGTCCTGAAACTCTTCTCCATAACACTGACCCTATTGGGCTATATATTAAGAAAAGAAACAAAAAAAAAAAAAACTTCTATAACGGAATCGTTCATGGTTACAGAAATCCGTCCTAATTTTCTCACTATAAAATTCAAGAAAAAGCCTAAAAATTTGCGGAAACTATATGAGGAGAGATCTTATTTGACTCGATTTTCCAGGAATGTTTTCTGCGATCGCAAGCAGAGATCGTATTAAACAGTGTGTGAGATCATTGAGAGTGAGAAGAAATACGAACCAGAATAATCTTTCTATATGAGCTCCAGAAGGGGGGAAATCAGAAAAGGCATTCAAATTCCATTTTTCTCGGGAAAAACTAAAGCAGCAGTCGGAAGAAATTGAAAGCATGAACCCAGAGCTAAGACGAAACCAGTGAACGAGCGAATGGATTAGAGAGGAAAATCAGTAAACACGATCTACGAAATTCAGAAAAAAATGTATAACCTGAGATTCGCGAAGAGTAAACGACTGATCGATCCTCTTCTTCTTCTTCTTCTACCTCGCATGCGTTTTCTCTCCGGCTCTCCCGCGAAACTAACCGTCGCCGCGAAAAAAAAACTATCTGGTAGAGTGTTGAAGAAAATTAGTGGAGAGTTTGATTAAATTAATATTTCTCCAATTTATAAAAATATAATTCAATATAATTAACAGCTTCTGTTTGTATGGGTCCCACTACGTTACCAATTAAGGTTCGTATGAATAGTTTTTTTTTTTTTTTTTTTGTAAACGTTCGTATGAATAATTTTAAGTAAAAAAGTTCAATGACAATAAAAATTCAGGAATGATATTTTAAATTAGTAAATCAATTATGAAACTGAAAAGTGTTCTTGCCTTGCTGGTTTTTTAGGGAAAATAAATAAATTACCATTAATACGTACCTAAACTTAGTGTCACATAAAGAATGTTGTACTATTAAAAGCTATGTAAAAAAGATAAAGTAAAAAAAGAACGAAATTTTAACACTTGTTTCAAAAAAGAACAAAAAAAAAGAAGAAAGAATGAAAGTATTGAACGCTTATGTAACTAAGCATTAAGGAAAGTTATTTTCACACTACAAGTTTTTAAGAAAATAGATTACAAAAATTTAAGAAAATAGATTACAAAAAGAACATTTCGCATGCAAGTACATAAGTTGCCTAAAAAAAATTACTTACTAAATTATGTATCATAATGCGCAAGTAAGTTCTCATGAATCTCATCTTCTACATAATAACATCACAATAAAATTTCCAAGAAAAATATTTAAATAAGGAAACGAAACTTTCTTGTTCTTCGAGCTTAGTAAGAACAAGAAGAATATATGTATCAATAAAACTGCCAAAAAGAGACCTTACATAAAAAAATCCTTCCTTTATATATATATATATATATATATATATATATATACCTGCCGATTGCAATTTCTAATGCAAACAAATCTCATTTGGCCACATTTTCTCAGCAAAGCCAGAGGGTGAAAGAGTTATCTCTTCGATCATTAGAGAGAGAGAGAGAGAGAGAGATCTTTAAAAAGTCAAATAAGTCTTTGTTCTGAGAAACACCAATTGAGTTTGAGAAACTTTCTCTTCTTTCATATCATATGAAGAAGCTCTGCTTGAGGGAATGATCCATTCGAGGGCACATCAAGAAGAAGATCCTGATCAGAGATATCATTATCTTCATAGCTAAACACCATAGATCCACCATAGCTCATATGGTTAAAGGAAGAGACACTGTTCTCTATAATTTCGTTGGTTTCGATGTGTTTTGATCTAATCTTCATCACTTCATTGGGGCTCTTCATCACAACCCTTTCTGGAGAACGCAAAACTCAAAATAATCAGAAACAGACAGATTTTATTGCAGAAAGTTATGGATTGCCATTATTCAAGAATCTTGAATTGACCTGAGAAGTTTTGGTTTAGGCTTTTGCAAGGTCTTTCAATGGTTACTAGACTATTATTATCTGATATTTTCGGGTCTGCGACCCTTGATGTAGTAGTAACAGAGTCTTCAATCCCTATTCTCTGTTCCTGAAGCAAAAATTTACGTGAACACAGCCGCAAGTCTAGAAACTATTTGTTTCAAGAAGAGTATATGACGTTAACCTTGAGCATGAAATAGCTTTCCAACAAATGGGATTTGTTAGGATCGTATACAGCAAGCTTTGCCAGTGTCTTAAAGTCTTCAAGTTTTGATCCAGAGGAAGAAGATGATGATAATGTCCTAAAGACACCATCTGCAACTAGTTGCTGAAACAAGGAGAAGTTTTCTTTGAACTGGGAACTCTCAAACATGCTCATGAGGCTGGCAAAAGAGAACACAAAATTTAAGAACTCGAAGTAGCCGGTGAAACTAATCTGTAAAGAATGAAGTTGCATGAGTTGAAACCTATCAGGAAGATCAACAGAGTCAACTTCAGGAAGTAATTTCATCAGTTTTTGCTGCTCTTCCTTTGTGAATTTTTCTATGAACACATCAGAGTTGAAAACATCCTGCAGAAATATTTTTTTTCCATCGTAAGGCATTCAAATTAATATTTGAAGAAACAAAATTGTTGTGAGTTGCAAATGAATTTACCTTCAAATCTATGTTACAGAGTGGTAAACTATGTGTTCCCAAGACTTGAGATTTGGTCCTGCAACCAAAACATCATTTATATTTGCTGTAATCAGATTCTCCCAAAGCAATCTTAGTCTTTGCTTGTCTGGAAGGATTTCACAAGTTATTTACCTCTTGAGTTGCTCCTGCTTTAGAGCTTTTCCACCCAAGTTTGGAGATCTCTCGCCTCTATTAACCACAAATTCAACAGAATGTATTGATGAGGGCTTGCTGCTCTCAACCAAGAGTGAGCTAGCTTCAGATTCCTCATCTCGAGCGCCCGAGTGAGGATCTCTCATAAGAACACTCCCATGTCCTATCACCATTGGTGATTCGTTCTCAAAGAGCAAATCTTCCTCTGAAGAACCAGAGAGACAAGAAGATTGCTGTTCTTGTAGGATACTATAAAGATCCTTTGTGAGCTTCTCAACAGAAGAAGCCGCCTTTGGACGCCCCACACATGTCCTCTTCTTACAAGGAAAGGTCGTTTCCCACGCGTTAGATTGATCACAGCTCTCTGAGTTCGATACAACTGATCCTGAACTCGATCTATTGCTAGCTTCTTCGTCTAAAGCCCTCTTCTTGAATTCTAAGTTGGTTCTCTTAACTGTGAAATTTTCTTGATATGATTTCCTCTTGGGAATCTTTTTGTTCACAGACATTCTACTAATCATCATCATCCTTTGAGCTCTATGATCCTCAATCTCAATCTCATCACCTTCAGCACGAGCATGAAGCGGCGTGTAGTTTACAAGTGTTCCCTTCGTTCGCCATCTCGAACCACACGCATTGCACAATACCGGCTTCTCTGGTGGCCCGTTTCGCCATAGAGGAGTGCCTGTTTACAACATTTTTCCAATGATTAAACACTCAATTTTCAAACAAACAAGTGTCAAAATCTCCCAATGGAAACGATTATAGAGAGCATATGCAGGCATTTCACTGTATCAGGTAAAGTCTCTCTCAATATCAAACATATTGTTAAGTCTCCAATATCCAAATCAGAGCTAGAGATTGAGTTTAAATTCAACATAATTGAGCATTTTAGACAAACTAAAGATCCAAATTTGCCAAATACTATTGACTTCACCACACATTTGATAACATAACATAACATTCAAAGCTCAATAAAGAGTGATCAAAGCAGCAAAGGACCCACAACGTGTGGTTAAGGTCATAAACACAGACACAACCAAATCATTTCATATGATTCAATGTTTGTTCATGTTGCATTATCAATTGAAGCAGTTCTTCAATAGTTTTTTTTTTCTATCAAACAACCTGTAATCAGCTCAAATTTGGACTTTTATTCCCAGAAATCAAATCGGGATTTGGAGAAAACAAGAACTCACTTGTAACTCCACAGTGATAGCAAGGCCCTTGCTTCCCCATCTTTTCTTTCTCTTATTTCAAAATTTATTATATAGATAGCTTATAATTTCACAAAAATAGAGACTCTGAAAAACTCTTATATATATAGCTCATTAATCCGTATAGCTTCTCTGGGTATTGAGAAGCTTCACTGCTAAGAAAAACCCAGAAAAGTCTTTTTTGCAGAAAATTTAACAGAAGCCAATAAAAACCCAGAAAAGCCTTCTTCTGAGAAAATTCGAGAAAATAAAAGTCGGAGGAAAACAAGAACAGCCCAGAAAATTTAGAGATTGAAACAACGGAAGAGAAAAATTATCTTTTGGGTTCCTTGAGCTAATCAGTCTAATACAATCCAATGGAAAAGAAAAGAGAGAGGAATCTAACAAATGGCTGTGAAAAAGGGAAAGAGAGAGAAAGTGGTGAGGCTAGAGAGAGAGAGAGTGTGTATGTAAAAGAGGGCTCTTTTTTTGTATAATGAAGTTAATGTTTCAGCTTCCTCCTCTCCTTAGCTTTTTTTATATTATGAAGTTTGTTTAATTAAAAACTTTAGTGTATACTTTACTTAGAGATTTTCAATTACCCTAGTTATTTAAAAGGACATTTTCAATTGTTTTACAGTGTGTAAATGGTTAAGTAGGAACATGTGGTCCATATATATCAAATATGGTTACAAATTAAATTGAAATACAACAATTAACTAATTTTAGCTATTTTTGTAATTGTGTTAAGAAAGTACCAAACGCCATCTATATACATATGCGAGCTTTTAAATAATAATAATAATAAGTGAGCTCATCCCAATACTTTCTAGAAAATATTTTATGCTTAATGTATTAAATAATAAATTTATAAACGACATCCAAAATTTAACTAATTCGAGTAATTGGTTTGAATGTGTTTCTTGCGTCTAAAACGCACCAAACGCTATGAACGGAATATATATATATTGAAGCTTTTCTTTTAGAAATAAAAACAAAATAATTGATCTAATATCAATAATTTATAGAGAAACCTCTAATTGTTAGAAAGTGACGATGTGGGTGGGCTGGACGAATATCATTGCTTGTGCCTGATGGTTCCTTCTTGTTGACTATAGACTTTTCTTCTTATTTGTTCTTTTGATTTCCAACGAAGATAATTAATATTTATTAATGACAACAATAATAATAGTTATAAGAAAATAAATGTACATAATAAAATATTGATAAGATAATGGAATCGTACAATCTTATATTAAATAAAAAGAAGAAATACTTAGATTTTAGTTTCTCTAATGAAAATACACTATTCTATGAATGTTTATATTACAATTGGATATCCGTTTGCGTTAGGTAAATATATTTAGTAAATTTTTTGTCAATTTTGTCTTAATAAAATGTTAACTTCAAGTGTTAAACCAAGAAAGAAAGAGTTAATAAAAAAGGCAAGGAGGAACGATGAAATCAACAAGATTAATTCTTTTCACTTTTAAATTTAAAAATGTAGATATTGGTGTAAATAATTGATTGTCTTTTGAATATAAAGATAAGACTAGGTTATAAGATTAGGTTTTAAATTATTTTAAAGTATGTGATGGCATGACGTTGGTGAATTAATATATACATTTATTAATAGATTTTGGAGATACAAAAAAAAAAAAAATTGGTTTGTGAAGTCACCACGATCATGGACACAACTCTTTTCTGCACCGTTTGATTTGGTTAAAGTAATTGTAATGATGGGTCCCACTTCTTTCGTTCGTGAATGTGATTAGTGAACTAATTTAGGTACATTACTTCGTGTCTACATGTATTATACTATTCCCACTAAGTTAACTATATAGATATAACTTTTTTAAAAAAAAAATTAAATATGTAATCATCCATGATCAAGATCCACTTAATTTTGAGGTTTGGTGAAATTATAACATGTTACGATGAGATGTATCAATAATTAGGTTTTTTTTTTCTTTTCTTTTTAACAAAAATTAGGTTTTTCGTTTCGAGGAAAAAGCAAATTGTAAAAAAAACAGTGATTATTGTTACGTAACTCCAAAAATAATGTAGAGTCTCAGTCAAATAATAGTATACTCTATATGGAAACAATATAACTATTGAAGTACAGAACGTCAGATAATTCTACTCGTGAACAACTGCGTGTTAATTAATTAACGAAAATTCTGATGGAATAATGTAATGATCAATAGAATCGGACGGTGGAGATCAGGCGATGGAATTAATGAATGAGATAAGGTTAAAAATACAAAAGGTAATGCACGAGTAGTGCTTAAAATAAAAACAAAAGTATATCAAATGATGATCTGCTAACAATTCACATTCATGTTCTAATAAAAACACAACCACTACTGCACAAAATGACAACAATTAAACCCAAAAAAAAAGTTCAACTTATATAATATATATGTCCTAGCTCTTTTATTCTTTTTTTTTTATCCAAATGAATGTTTTCCACGAATTTAAAAAAGAATTTCTACATATTTTACTTCAAACTCTTCAACTTATTATCAATTGTGATTAGATTCATTTCATCTTATGTAAAACCTCTAAATACCCCTTAATTTGAACTATCTTAACATATTAAGGAATCAGGTTATACGTATTTTTCTTAATTATCCCCTTTATCATCGATCTAACTTGGTATATGAGCTTAATTAAGAACTGGAAAAGAACAAAACCAAGTCCATAAGCGACTTAATCATTTACAACATGAGAGTAAATGCAGAAGAAAATGAAACCTAGATTAATTTCAAGACCTGTGAAAAAGCCAAGTATTCTTCTAGTTTAAAGCATTCATTGTAACCAACTCATGGTAGAAAAATTCGAACCATGGTCTTTCCGGGACATATGATACAAATATTTAACCAACACTAGGAAGTGATTCAACAAGTAAATCATAGAAAAACATTTATCGTCACCACAAAAGTGTCTCGACAAGTAAAAAGTACTCACTCTATTTGATCTCCGTTGGCTTTCTTTGCCACTTTCAGCCTCAGTTTCTCCTTTTCTTCCTCTTCTCTTCTTTATCTGCATAATTCGTCAACTACATGATCATTAGTGGAGGTTACTAACAGATACAAAACCATTCGGCAAAGAAGAGACACCTACTAAACTTACCATTATGTTGAGAATATGAACGAAGACACCAACAAATTAAGTCGATGAAAAAGATTAGTGAATGTTCCACGTAGTCCATGTCACCATAATCTACCTTCTCTATTTTCTTCTGTTTGTCCACCACTCCCAAGAAGATCAGGAGTCCAAAGTACAACTACGACAAAGAGTTCATAAAAACGGTGAGGAACCAAAGTATCTACAGAAAGGATAGCTTTACTTGCAAAAGAAGATGGTTGGTTACCTGAAACTTGACCGAAGAAGAGGCAAACTCAGAAGTCCTGAGCCACATTAGCACGGACATGCCAGACGAAATAAGTCCTACGATCCAAGGTAGATTACTTTGTCGTCTAACTTAGCATGGACATGCCACATTAGCATTGACATACCAATCATGAACAATAAATTTGCTTTATTGTTCTCCGCGAGTGTTCGAAATGATTTCCGACGTTATCCCTTAGACATGTAAACCGGACCTAAAGTCCATTTATCCCTTAGATACGTACTGAAAGAAGCAATGTAAACCCTTAGAAACTGAGATGCGATCGAGACAACGACCAGAAAAAAAAAATGAAACAGAATCAAACCGAGAAAGCACAGTTATGGAAGAATCAGCTATGAAGAGATCACCAACAAAACATTAAGGGCCATCCTTTTCATGACTTTGCAAGGTTTCAACTGGTCTTGGTTATTTTCGTCGCGAAGCAATTCAAATGTCTCGAACCGTTTTCAGATCCCAAGCAGCAAAACCAAACTTAGAAACTGTGATGAGTTCTTTCTTTATACACAAAATGAAAAGTATATCTTTCTTATAATTTGATCAAAACTGTTTATTTGTCATTTACCCACCTTTTTTTTCAAAATAATTCCACAAACTTAGATATAATCTAAGTCAAACGTTCACCCCAACATTATACCACACAGATAGAAATGCAAAAGCTAATAAATATTTATTTTACTTCTAATCCATGGCATGCATTGTTTCTGTTTTCTGCATTTTAATAGCTTTGTTGTTTTATGTAAGATTAGAGGTTTTTGAGTTTTTTTTAAAAAAATTTATAGCTTACTTACTTTTGAAGTTGGATAAAATTATCAATTTATCTATACAAAAAAAATTGATTTTGGAATAATATTCTCTATTTTTTATATCTCTACAAATTGAAGAAATAGATCATAAACTAGATCTCTCTAGAATTTTATTTGGTTGAAGTGACCGTTCCTCACCAGTTTTTTTTTTTTTTTTTTTTTAATTCACTGATTGATATGTTTATCGATCGCTGCTTCCACTGATATAGAAGAACACATGTTGATTTGCTTGGAACTTTAGTTTGAAGGAATGGCAATAATCTAATTTTTCAGAAAGTTTGATAGGAAACATATTCTCTAAAGTTCCGTTTACTAACATTTATGAAGTCATTACAGTCTATTCACAAAGAGTGAGAAATGTTATCCATACATCAATTTCTTGGGGTTATGGAACTTATAATGACTGTGGAACTTATAATGACCGTGGAACTTCGTTGAGCCATCTATAAAACAAAGAAACATAATTAACCGATATACATAACAATTAACATGTTTCACTTAAAGAACGCACAATAATCAATATCATTTTTTTTTTCTTCATCAGGTTGGATCAAAACTATATTGCAATGTCGGCGGGATTTGGACTATATGAGATTAAAACTTGGTGCGCCCCTGGTTGATTAAAACCTAAGGATCGACTTGAAGGATGAAGGGAAGGAGGTTACTAACTCTCCTTTAGAGGCGGCTTTGAAGGGGAAGGTTAAGAAGGCTACTAGCACTTCTCAGCGGATTGTTGGATGGATGGATGGAGGCTACTAGCTCTCCTAGGTTGGCGTGAATGAAGGGATTGTTTTTGATTCCACTAGCACAGGATCACCCTGCAAAGAGCTATGGAATATCACAGTAGATTACTCTACTCTTTAGTGATTAAGGGTCAATGTTCTTAGGCTGAACAGAGAAAGCAAGAAGCAAAAGTGCTCTAAGTATTGATATTAATTTCGTTCGTTATTTACAAGAGGGGGGGGGGGGGTGAAGCCTTTTTATAGGCAGAAAAACCCTATCTAAATTGTGTCTACAAAATAAAATCCTAACTAATTTCCCTGATTTAGTCTAACAAGAATATCTATTATTTATGATTTAATTTAATGCCAAAGATATCTATCCAAACCCTATCTAAATTGTGTCTACAAAATAAAATCCTAACTAATTTCCCTGATTTAGTCTAACAATAATATCTACTATTTTTAATTTAATGCCAAAAGATATATCCTAATCTTTTGGTTTAAATTAAGTGACTATTGATAAACCAATAAATTAAACTAAACCAGCCTAATTGGTTTACTGTCTTTGGGCTTTCTCTTCCTTCTTAGACAGGCCCAAATCACTTGCATAATGGTTTTTCTTTGGGTATTAACTCTGGGCCTGATTATTGGACTAAACCACAATTCCATGTATTCTTGGACCTGGACTTGGGCTGTATCTTCTTCTCCTCTATTTTGCAGATCCTTGGGCCGTTGGAATGGATGGGTCGGGTCTGGGTCGCGACTGGGTTGGGTCGTGGTCCGGGTCATGGTACGGGTCATGGTACGGGTCAGGTCGGGGACCTGGTCGGGGACCAGTTCGAGGTCGTTCCAGTCCTCCTTCTCTTCTTCACTCTCTTCTAATGTTTCCTGAGGGTCTTGCTCGTTCCAGGTCGCACCATCCCCTCCTCCTTTGAAAGGATTTGACCTCAAATCCAGTTTTTCTGCAACAAAAGAAATCAAGTTAAAATCATTGGATGTGTGATCAAGAATGTCCTTACCTTTGAATGTTGAAGGCGGTTGCCAAGTAGGAGCAACCAAGTGTTCATTTGGTCCATAATCAACTTGTTTGTCCAGACCCTGAATCCTCCTTGTTCTTGGAATAAACTCCATAACCTGTCTATCCTGCTTCTTTTCAAACACTAGAATCAAATGTGCAACAGAAATAGACAATTGAATCCCCTGGGTTTAAGATCTTATAAACAAGACTCAAGTTCCTAAAATCACCATCTAAGACAAGATCATACATCATTCTAGCATTAGAACACTCACTGGAACAAAACTTTTCTTTCGAACACAAACCAAACAAATAAATATCATTGCTAGCAAACAGATTGGATTGTGCTAACTTAGAAACTCTCTCAACATATTCAAATTCAGAACTTCTCTTAGCTCTAAGTAGATCATGCATGTTCTTAGACCACCATTCTAGCAATGCAAACTCATGATCTAACTTGTACAAACTCCCAAAAACGTTTTCTCTCAAGGCTGAGTTCATATCACAAGGTTTAAAAACCCAAAATATTTCACAGCACAAAGTTTCACAGCCTTTTCTAACTGATTTCAAGTTATGCAGCACTTTATTAGAGAAACATTCATCAATCACAAGGTCTGCATCAATCCTCACCGATTTCTGTCCTAATGTTCTCCTAATCAACTTATGACTCAATGCAAACTCAGAACTCTCAGTTTCAACAATCAAAGAACATTCTGATCTAGAAAACATCTCATGCCTAGGTGCTTCAAAGTATTGAATCATCTTATCAAAAATAAACCTAGAAACACAAAGTTCTTTCACATTCTCTAAACCAAATTGTTTCTCTTCTTCAGGTGTAACAATCACAAACAAGATAGGTAAAGAATTTGGCACACCAATATCCTTACAAAGTTTGAGGTTACTTTCATCAATGAAAGAAGGAGTGAAGGACTTGAACTCCCATCTAGCTGTAGGCGCCAAGTTGCTGTCGAATGACAATCGCTTTGTTGTCTTCTCTGGTAGCTTATCATCATGATCCTGCAAAGAAAACTCTCTGATACTCGGATGCACCGGTTTGAGATTAGTAAAACCTAGATAAGTCTCATCTAATACTGTAGCTGATGGAACAGAGATAATATATTTGTCAAACTCATAGAGATTTTCTTTTACCAACAGTCCACCTTCAGCTAGTGATGTCTCATTCTTAGGCGAATTTGGCAATGGATCAGACATCTCCCTTCTTCCTCTAACTCCACTGGCGTCCTTAGCAACTTCCAGCTTCTCCATACCTCTGGCTGGTGGTGCTTTCTTGGGTAATTCTCCTGGTATCTCCTCCTCAATGTCCTGTGAAGAGAAAACAAGACTACTCGGACTCACCGGTTCCCAGATGGTTAATTCTCTACAAATCTCTTTTCCCTCAAGATTAGAATCAATTTGAGAAGATGGTATAAAACACTTAGCTGGGATTGAGTCATTTAAGAGCTCTTCAGTCTCAAACAACTGCCTAGAAACCGTGGCTTTATTATGAGAAGGTAAAGTTTCTGAAACTTCCTTCATTTCCTCATTGTTATTCTCAGCACTCTCCACAAACAACCTTCTAGAAATATGTTTCCTGTAGTTGCACATAAAAGATTCATTAGAGAAATCTTTTAAATTTGAATTTGTTTTCTTACCTTTGCAGATTGGACTAAAATGATTGGTTTCTAGTTGTTGGAATTTTGGTTTCTCCTGAGAACATATATGCTCCTGGCGTGTCAACTTGGCTGATGATAGGCGTGTGGTTAGTCTCTCATTTGACCTCCTTAGGTGTCTGTTCTGCACATAACTAAATTTATTATAATCTGGAGCAAACTTCTTTTTCATAACAAATTTCATCTCAAACCAAGAAGAAATTTGAGGTTCTCCATTGTGTCTCCTTTTGGATGCAGTCTGATCCCACCAATGGATGGCATAACCACTTAATCCAGATGATGCAAGTTTGACCTTCTTTGCCTCAGTGTAGTGATGATATTTGAACACCCATTCCATCTCTTCTTCCCATTCCATGTAAGCTTCAGGATCAATCTTCCCATGGAATGATGGAATCCCAAGCTTGGATTGACTACAATACTCTACTGTTCTAGGACGATTATGGTGATAAGAATTAACTCCTCTTCCTTTTCTGCCTGCAGAGATTGAAAAGTCATGAAACTCATTAGCATGGTTAGTCCTATTAAAATCTTGTTGCAGCTTCCTAGTGATCTCAGCCATCATAGCTTCACATTGAAACTGATCAAGATGAACAATCTGATCCATTGAATATTTCCTTGCCATGAAGTTCCTGAAACAAACTTAGCAAACAGATTAGAAAATCCTCTCTTTCTCTCTCTTTTGGTTCTCTCAGTGTCCAATCATCTTGCTATTCCCACAAGTTCAGAATAGATCAAAGTCCAATCACCTAAGATCTAGAGCTATAACCTACTGTGGTTAAGATAGAAAGATTGCAAGATTTTTTTTTCGTCAGCTGATTAACCTTCTTCTAGCAGGATTACTCTTCTGTTTTTCACTTTCTTTTTTTTTTTTTTTAATTTTTTAATTTTTTTTTTTTTTTGATTTTTTTTTTTTTTTTTTATAAAATATGGATCCTTTTCTTAGGCCTTTTGTAATTCAGAAGAGGCTCAGCTGACTTACAAATAGATAGAAAGAAAAGAATTGTTTTATGAAAAGAAATTGAAGATGGAATGATATGGTTTTGAAATCAAGGTGATTTCAACAAACCCTAACCTTCAAGAGGCTCTGATACCACTTGGTGCGCCCCTGGTTGATTAAAACCTAAGGATCGACTTGAAGGATGAAGGGAAGGAGGTTACTAACTCTCCTTTAGAGGCGGCTTTGAAGGGGAAGGTTAAGAAGGCTACTAGCACTTCTCAGCGGATTGTTGGATGGATGGATGGAGGCTACTAGCTCTCCTAGGTTGGCGTGAATGAAGGGATTGTTTTTGATTCCACTAGCACAGGATCACCCTGCAAAGAGCTATGGAATATCACAGTAGATTACTCTACTCTTTAGTGATTAAGGGTCAATGTTCTTAGGCTGAACAGAGAAAGCAAGAAGCAAAAGTGCTCTAAGTATTGATATTAATTTCGTTCGTTATTTACAAGAGGGGGGGGGGGGTGAAGCCTTTTTATAGGCAGAAAAACCCTATCTAAATTGTGTCTACAAAATAAAATCCTAACTAATTTCCCTGATTTAGTCTAACAAGAATATCTATTATTTATGATTTAATTTAATGCCAAAGATATCTATCCAAACCCTATCTAAATTGTGTCTACAAAATAAAATCCTAACTAATTTCCCTGATTTAGTCTAACAATAATATCTACTATTTTTAATTTAATGCCAAAAGATATATCCTAATCTTTTGGTTTAAATTAAATGACTATTGATAAACCAATAAATTAAACTAAACCAGCCTAATTGGTTTACTGTCTTTGGGCTTTCTCTTCCTTCTTAGACAGGCCCAAATCACTTGCATAATGGTTTTTCTTTGGGTATTAACTCTGGGCCTGATTATTGGACTAAACCACAATTCCATGTATTCTTGGACCTGGACTTGGGCTGTATCTTCTTCTCCTCTATTTTGCAGATCCTTGGGCCGTTGGAATGGATGGGTCGGGTCTGGGTCGCGACTGGGTTGGGTCGTGGTCCGGGTCATGGTACGGGTCATGGTACGGGTCAGGTCGGGGACCTGGTCGGGGACCAGTTCGAGGTCGTTCCAGTCCTCCTTCTCTTCTTCACTCTCTTCTAATGTTTCCTGAGGGTCTTGCTCGTTCCAGGTCGCACCAAAACTATATTGCAATCTCGTTACTCAGGTATATGCAAGACGTGTAACTTTGTTTCTACTGAGAAAGAAAACGACGATCATTCAATTCCGCCTAACGGTAGCTTCTCTTTGCTTTTGAGACCCAATGTTCGCTGAATAGCCAAATGCGAATGAAGATAGCGAGTCCTCGGAGCATTTCACAACAGTCACAAATACATATATCTTTTTCTGGCTTACCAGAGGAAAAATTAAGCTAACGAAACATCCAATTCCCCCCACTAATAGGTTTTTTTTAGTCAGTTTAAAGATAACCACTTAACCCACTTACAATCTGAAGGAAAAAGAGAAATACGCAAATAAGGTGAAACGTGTTATTACCAAAAGTGCATCCTAACTCCTAACAAGTAGAAACACCAAAGCTTTCTTGTATTTATAACACCCACTCTATTTGCATTCTTTGTCTCACTTGTACACTCAGTTTCTCCTCTTCTTCTTCTTCTCTTCTTTATCTGCTGAATTCTTCAACTGTTTAACAAAAAGACTCATCAGTGGGATGATTTATTAACAGATAAACCACATTATCTAAATATCAGCTACAAAATGAACTTACCATTATGATGAGAATACGAACAAACACAGCTACAAAATCGGTGAAAAGGGTCAACGAATGTTTCACGTAATCCATGTCACCCAGGTGCGCTTTCTCTATAATCTCTTGTGTGTCCACCACCATGTATCCCACAAAGATCAACAGTCCAAAGTAGAGCTACAACACATACATAACAATGTGAGGAGTCTGAAAAAGAAAGAACTACAAAAAGAAGAGATCTTTACGCATAACGGAAATGTTTGTTGTACCTCAAACTTAAAGATAGATGCAGAGCCACCGAAGATTGAAGAGGCAAACTGAAGCCACATTAGCATCGACAAGCCAGATGAAAGTAGTCCTCCGAGGTAGAGGTACTCTCTGCGTCTTGCCAGCATCGCTGCTGCTGAGAAACAGATAAACGCTATCGCAGTTCCGACAAACGCAGTGATAAGGATGCTGGAATAACAAAAGAAGATAATAACTGTCAGCTCTAAGAGAAGTCTAACACATAACCTAACATGAACACAGTCCCTCGTCGAGTGCTAGACGAAAGATGTCATAAATAACTAAATCACCTTGGGTCAAAATCAACTGCCACTTTAATCAAGGGGCCAACTGAAGCACCTTCAAGAACGGCAGACAGAAACAGAAGTGAAAGCCTCTTTTGCTGCACCAAAAGCAACAACAGTGTCTCACGAAAACGATACAGTGAGAAGGCACGTAACCTTAAGAAAGAAGGTGCATCTAAACCCACATACTTGTTCATAAGGAGGACACGAGAGCAGCCAAATCATGCTTCCAAAGCATCCAATGGTTGTGAGAATACCACCGATGTTCCAAAGCACGTGGAGGTAAGCTCCAAATGCAGACGCAACAAGAGCAAAACACAAAGTGAGATAAACCTACAAATACCACCAGAAATACAAGAACTCGGATCAACAAGTACAAAGAAAATTTGTTATCCGAGATCAATTTTTTGGTAGGTTGGAGTATAAGGAATGAGCAAGATCATCTTGACAACTAGAAGCGAAGCGAAGCAATAACAAAGGAAATAGAGGAAGTATCTATGGACTAACTAATTCCCTCTCACTTTCAATCTCTAATTTCATTCTCTACAGAGACAAAAACGACGCAATTGGAAACCCTAAAAACTTGCGGGAAGAACAATCCCAACGATTCGATAATACGTAGAAGGAAACCAAGTTGAGATGCGATCGAGATAATCAGAGCGATCAATACCACGAAAACGAAACGAATCTCAATCAAATATTATACGATCGTCTCTAATCAAGAACCAACGGTTTGTGCGAGAAGAAGAAGTTACCCGCTTAAGATGATTCTGGACGGCCGGAGAAATCTGACGGAGGTTCTTGAGAGAATCATAGCTCCAGCTTCTGCTGCCAGTTTGAGAATCGAAGAAGGAAGAGAAGGAATCCATGATTTTGTTTTCTTTTGCTTTTGAGAGAGAAAATTAAAAGCGTAAATTCACGAGATAATGAAAATATTGGTAATGAGGAAGACTTTCGGAATTTATAGGGGCTTAAAGATTGGAGGTGTTTGACAAAAATACCCTTGCTGCTACACGTGTAGGGGCATAAAACACGGGAAAGGGCAGTTCGGGAAACTTCTTGAAACATGGAGGAGGTCGTCGCATTGAATTGAAACTTTGCCGCGAAGCAAATCAGAACATCTCGATCTTCATACAACCAATAGAAACCACCCACGTGGGATTGTCTTTTCTTAAGCAATTTTTTGTTATTTCAGTTTTGCAATGCCACGTCAAGAGATTTCAAGCTTACGAATCATTTTCAATTTGGGCTGAAGGCTACGTTGAAATGGGCTTGTATTTCCATTGATAATCTCGTTTTCATTGCAACACAAAAACGTCACGTAGTTTCTATAAGCAAAATAAAATAAAAAGCGAAAACGACATACATTCGAAGCGATTAACGATAACATCTCTTTCACTTCCTTCGAACCACACATTCAAAACAACCTCTGAAAAACTGAGCAGAGGAGAGAGATAAGAGAGAGTGTGAGCAAGCAACAAATGTCCATATCCATGGCGTTATTCTCTCCGCCGGTCTCTTCTTCACTACAAAACCCGAATCCCATCTCCAAGATCTCAGTCTCTCTCCTCTCCACTAAGCGCTTCTCTCTCGTCTCCGTCACTCGAGCCTCCTTGGACAACGGTACGACAACACCCGTGGAGATTCCGAAGCCTGCATCGGTCGCTGTAGAGGAGGTTCCGGTTAAATCTCCGACGGAAAGCTCCTCCGCGTCTGAAAACGGAGCCGTCGGAGGCGACGAGACTGATTTGACAACCACTACGACGGTAATCAAATTTCAGGATGTGAAGTGGGTTAATGGAACTTGGGATCTGAAACAGTTCGAGAAAGAAGGCAAAACCGATTGGGATTCTGTAATCGTTGCTGGTTAGATCCTTTAAACTCGAATTCGTTTCATTTCTCCATTCTTGTTACAATTTACAGTAATATTTTGTGAATGACTGGATACATGATAATGTCGTCACCCTAGGATAGAGTTTGAAAAAATGGAAAAGATTGTGGAATTTGGAATGATCAAAGACATGATAATGATTAGGTTTAGAAACCCTAATCAACTTTAAAAAATGTTATAAGTTATAGGTCTGAATACTTGATCTCGGTCAATGCTCTGTTACTATGAAGCTCCTTGCTTTGGTTTTGTTATAGTTACAGGAAAATGAGCGATTGTTGTGTAATGTGTGCTATTTCTGTACTTATAGAGGCAAAGAGGAGAAAGTGGCTTGAAGATAACCCGGAGACAACTACTAACGACGAGCCTGTCCTCTTTGATACCTCGATTATTCCATGGTGGGCATGGATGAAGAGATACCATCTACCCGAAGCTGAAATCCTCAACGGTGATTTCTAAAACACTAATGTCTAAAACTCAAGATGTGATAAAGATCCAAATCGTGTGTACTTTGGAACTAAACATGATCTGAAGTTTGAAGTGATATATTTTTTTTTTTCTTGGTGGGTTTGCAGGTCGTGCTGCGATGATAGGGTTCTTCATGGCTTACTTTGTTGATAGCCTTACCGGAGTAGGACTTGTCGATCAAATGGGAAATTTCTTCTGCAAAACACTCTTGTTTGTGGCTGTCGCTGGAGTTCTTTTCATCCGCAAGAACGAAGATTTAGACAAGCTCAAGGGTCTGTTCGAAGAGACAACGTTATATGACAAGCAATGGCAAGCGGCATGGAAAGAGCCAGAATCATCAACGGTTTCTTCGAAGAAGTGAACAAACTTTCTCGCTTTTGTTTCCTCTTGTTATGTGATGTTTGTGATCAGTGAAAGTCCCAAGATTTCTTTATTGTATACTGATCTTGAGATTGTCATCTTTCTGGCTTCAAAATATCTCTATGAAGTAGTCCCAAAGAAATGTAGAGAAACTATGGAAGGTCCTTGACTTTGTAAACCAGATCTCTTCCGTTGACTCTTGAATAACAATGAAAAAGAAACAATTCTACAAAAAATCACCAATTATATATCAACTTGGTGTAGTAGACAGCTTCTTGTACCATGTGTACAAAATTTAGTTTGATCAATATCTTTTAAAATTTTCAGAAAAAAGATTTGTTTTGTGGCTTGGTTATGCCAATGTTTGTGCCTTTTTGACGTCAATGATAAAAATATTTGTGTGATGAAGTTTATCAGTCATTAAGTGATATTATGCTATCTAAGAGACTTGATAAAGTGATAGTCTTAGACATGCACTACGGGTCCCCAAAAAAGTATGACAGAACACTATTAAATTAGTGTCTGCCTATGATCTTCTTTGGGTTTGAAAGAAAACAAAACTAAAAAAAATCAATCTAAAACCAAAAGAAACAAATATTCCAAAATAAGAATCTGCAAAAAATTACAAGCAAAAAGAAGAATTTTTGTTGTTGGATCAAGGAAACAAAAGAAGAAAGAAACCCAACAAAATATTAAAAAGAAAACCCAGATTTTAAAATCAAAAGACATGATCCATGCCAATTGATTGAATAATGAAAGATTTTCGACAAATAAACCTAAAACATGCTTTCAATTTAAAGAAACACCCAAAAAAACTAACAAAGAGGTTAATTTGGCGACAAGAGAAAATCTCAACTAATTGTGATGCTTTCACGCAGAATCAAATTTCAAAACTATAAACAAGATTACTAAAATATCAGATATGAACGATGAAGAAATTCAGAAATCCTAAAACAAAAATCGCGATTAACACAAGATAAAATCAATTATGCTAAACTTAGAAATCTGAAAACAAATTCGCGAATTGATCTAGAGAAATTGAAAACATACTGATCTAAAAACGCAACCGAGTTTTTACTGTGCAGACTGCAGATCTTCCAAGAGTTGAGAGAGACGATTTGTCAAAAAAAGAAGAAGAGAGAAAATTAGGGAGAGGGTACAAAATGAATCTTGAAATAAACTCGGTATGCTTTGTATCCGTTATGTATTCTTGCGTCTTGACACAGCACGCATTTTCTAACGGCTAACGGATGTATTTTAAAATTTGAGCCGCAATGGGCTTTTAAATGGGTCAATGTAAGAGTAGAAAACACAAAAACCGAACCGGTTAGTGTATGATGTCAACTTATACGTCGTTGTTTTTAAATTTCCGTTAGATTTTAACGCAAGAAGAAGCAGGGTGAATCAGAGAGTACCTAAACCCTTTTATCATTCATCGTCAACATAACTTTTCTTAATACTTTCGATATATAATCTTTGTTTATAAGTTGTGGCCCTTTGTGGGTAATATTTTCAGTCAATCAAATACAAAATAGTCAAAATCAGGATCTCTGCTTCATATATTTCTAATGCCCTTAAGGGTCTGACGAACTCGTCATTCATTAACGAATAGTTTACATCCAATACAATTTTTTTTTTTTTAAAAAAAAAAACAGGATCTCTGTTTCAAATTAAAATAAAATGCATGATTTGATCATATCTTATGAATATACATAATGCTAAGCCACATTTCTTATATTAGACTGATATTACATAATTAATTTATATTATTGGATTTTGTGTGGCGTACGTACGTGATTAGACCAATAATCTGTGACAGAAAATATTATAATTCTTCTTTTATCCCAAAAGGTATATGACCCATAAATGTTGAATATATATATAGCAAGTTCCCTTCCTATTTCTATTACGAGATCTTGAATATACTATGGGTATCAATGTAGATTATGAAAAAGAAAGAACCAATTTAAATATATTATTAGCTACAAAAATAATGTTTAATTTTTGGGTATTTTTTTGATTGGATCTTGAATCTACAACAATAAATTTACAGTTTTTTTCACCACTATAAGTTTACACAATTTTAGTGTAATTTCCATACATCAAAAATGTCAACATCATTACAAAAATTTAAGAAAACTTGTAAAACAAAACAAAACAAAACGAAATAAAGAAGACTTTTTAAAACAATTAAAACTTCTAAAGTAAAATGTCTATTATGGTGGTTCACTTTTCCACACTGTAAAAAATAATTCAAAAGTGGGTTTTAGTTGAAAAAAAAAAGAAAAGAGAGAGAAAAATTAGAAGGTTGGTGTATCGCACGCGTTATAGCATTCACACGTACGAAGCTCATCTTATAAAACTCTCGTAATTTCCCAATCGGCCTGGAGAACGAAAAAGCCCAGTAATATGCACAGTTAATCTCAGCCGTCGGATTATTCATCTGCCATCGTCATAGATCTTCGTCGTCGTCGTCTCTCTCGTTCTCGAAAATTCCTTCCTCTCTCACCGAGCCGGCGAGCCGTTCTCTCGGTGGTAAGTACTGAATTTGATTTCGTTTGAAAATTTTTCCTCTTCTTTTTCCAATTTCACCGTTCAATTCCTGGGTTCGGAGATTCTGGAGCCGCGCCTACATTACCTGTTTGATTTTCAATTAATTTCAAATTTATGTTAATCTGATTCTCATCTAGAGAAACTTTGTATTTCAATTCCCGCATCGCAGCTACTTTTGTCGAGGGTTTTTATACTTATTCAATTATCGCGTACGTTCGTCCTTTAATTCAGATTTGTTGGGGTTCTGTTGAATATGTGTAGATTCTAAAGATGATTATGATGATGGACAGTAATATCAGCAATCAAGCTTTAAAATCTCAGAAATTGTTGAATTAGCGATTCTATTAATCGAATAAGGTTCTTCTTCTTCTCCGTTCCTTCGTTTTACTTCTCATCTGTAAATGGGCTGTTTTCATTCCACGGCTGCGAGAGAATTTCCGGGACATGAAAACCCTGTGAAGCTGGCATCCGAGACAGCTTGTAAGTTTACTTGCGCTACACGTTTCATCATTTTCTTCTTAGCTGAATTGTCCAAACGCATGAGTTTAAAGATCGCTCTTTTATTATTGCGTGCTGATATAAGAATTCTATTTAACTCTTTTTTTTTTTTTTTTGGCCATTCATTGTTATCCAAACAATCTGAAAAGCTGTCTTTTATTCTTAGTCTATTTGATCTGCAACTTCGTTACAGTTAATTCTGTTTTCCATTTCGAGGATGCTTATTGCTGTTTATGACATCACATAATCCTATTCCAATAGTTTCTTGGATCATCACTTCATCAGTATAATTTTCCTCTACTATCGAATTGAATCTTGATCATAGTATTTTCGAGAAGTGTCTCTTCACCATTCTTTATTGCCATATACAAATTTTCACCATTCTGAATTGATTTGATCTTTATGACTAATCTTTCTGTGATGGCTTGGTATTCCAGTTAGTGTGAGTGAAGTTGAAGCATTGTACGAGTTATTCAAGAGCATAAGCAGCTCAGTTGTTGATGATGGCTTGATAAACAAGGTATTGATAATTGATAGCCTTTGATTCGTTTGCACCTTATGGCAGGATTTTGAAAGCTTGATGTATAGTGATATAATATTAAATGCGCTATTATCCATATTCCATAATATATATGTCAACTTTGTTGACTTTCACCAATTTATTATTAGGCAATAATTGAATCTCCATGCTGATCTGTGGGCTCCTTATTGCTCAACAAGTCTGTGTGTTGATAGTTGACTTGAATTTTAATTCTTTTTCTTTTATTGGTTTGGTTTTGAAAGCTGAAGTTTTCGTGGCCCACTTTTGGATATTGTTACTTATTTCTTGACCAACTTGTAATGCAGGAAGAGTTTCAACTTGCTTTGTTCAAGAACAGAAAGAAGGAAAATTTGTTTGCCAATAGGGTAAGTCTTAAGTTTCTCAGACCTTTATAACTTTGTATTAATCTTTAAGATTGATACTACACATGTACTAAATGATAGTGCCCTGGTTTGCAGATATTTGATTTGTTTGATGTTAAACGAAAAGGTGTCATTGATTTTGGAGACTTTGTGAGATCACTCAATGTTTTCCATCCTAATGCTTCTCTAGAGGAGAAAACAGACTGTAAGTCCCCACCCATAAACGAATTTATAGCTATCGCTGTTCCTCTGAAGCCTTGCCGTGACTTTTATTCACGTTGATCTGTATTTTATCTCAGTTACCTTTAGGCTATACGACATGGACTGCACGGGGTTCATTGAACGCCAAGAGGTATAAATTTCTAAGATATTTTGGATTGGAATCCAATCAATGTTTCAACGTGTTAGTTTCGAAGATCTTTTCACTACGGATCATAAATGAATGTTTTTGATTTTGCATCATCTACTGAATAAACCCTTCCGGGCATTCATAATCGTGTAGTTGATTCTGGCAGGTAAAGCAAATGTTGATTGCCCTTCTCTGCGAATCTGAAATGAAACTAGCTGATGATACCATAGAAGTGATACTCGATCAGGTTTGTTATTTATTACAACTTCGACTTCTACGAATGCAAATACTCTTTTATAAAACTCGGGCCCTTTGCTTTTCGTGAACAGACATTTGAGGACGCAGATGTGGATCGGGATGGAAAGATTGGTAAGACAGAATGGAGCGATTTCGTTATCAAAAACCCATCTTTGCTTAAAATCATGACTCTTCCATATTTGAGGTTTGTTTACCTTTCTATGAACCTAGTTGCTCTTTTAGTTTTACTTTTGGTGCCGTTTTACGTGTTTGAGGACTTAAATTTCAATCGCAGAGACATAACGACCACGTTTCCAAGTTTTGTCTTTAACTCGGAGGTGGATGAGATTGCCACGTGACGAAACAAGTTGGTTTATAGAGACCAAGTCGTAGGCTGGACCAAGAACAAGACCGATTGTAACAGTGTTATGTAGTACCATTCTCTTGAAATTTTTTCGTTTCTGGGGTTCAGTTTCAATGAAAACTAATACAAAGTCTCATTTCTGATAAAAGATCTGAATTTCTATATCATTTTTGTTCGGGACTTGGTGTAATACGATTTTTAAGGATGGGAAAAGAAACTGTGGCCAATTTGTGGATACACCAACAAGGTATGAGCGAGAAAGCCCAATGGGCCAATTTCTTAGGTACCAAATTAACACCGACAAAAGTCTTCTCACGAGACCAGTACGTGAGCTCGAAGATTTACAGGTTATAGATTCCGGTCGAGAGGAGAAGCAACGGGAAAGAAGAAGATGGAGGGAAGAGTAATGAAAGACGCGGCGGCGGAAGAAATTGCGGCGGGGCTTTCCTCTCTCGATGACCTCTACTTCCCACGCGCCGTCCAGTCAACCGCCGCATCTTCCGACCAACGTAAATCCATCCTCCTAGACCTTCTCCGTCGTGATCCCGCCGTTTTCCTTGGTAAATTTTCGATCGTATCGCTGCGGAATTGTATGAATATTTCTTCGTAGTAATATCAGTATTGAGTGCGTTATGCGATTTTAGACTGAACAAAACCCTATCGCATAACGGTTTTCGGAACTGAAACTTAATTGTTTGCTTTCGTACAGAGCGATAGGGATCACAGTTGAGTGTAGATGAATTGCTTGAGTTGTATGCTATAAAATTCTGGGGAGAAAACCGATTCTTATGCCTATTTCGTCATGGTGGTGTGCAAATTTAATATTAGATGAATGTTGGCTTCTTATTTATCTAACTATCCAAGTATTGAGTATGTAATGCGTTTTATAGACTAGAACCATATCGCACTTTTTGATCTTGACATTGAGACTTAGATTTTTGGTTTGATTTCAGAGCGTTATGGATCGCAGCTGAGTGTAGATGAATTGCTCGAGTTTGATGCTTTGAAACATGACTACGAAGTTGATTGGCACTTGAAAAACCTGAGGAAGAAGATAAGTCCGACCTCGGAGGAGCTGAAATCGAGGTCTGTAGCTGTGAGGAATAGGAGACTGGCTTACTTGACCAAGCTTGTATCAGAAGGACAATATTTCTCTGAGGATGCTATGAGAGATAGAGAGCCGTATCTACACCACGAGTATGTCAGGATTTGATGGGTAGGAACATGGCTAGGCCTGGAGAACGTTGGTCAGAGACATTGATGCGACGGGCAGAGGAGGCTACGTTGGTTTCTCGGATTAGAGAAGAGCAGCAGAGGTTAGGTGTTGCAGAGAGTGATTGGGTTGGTAATGAGAAGATGGAGAAATCAGAAGATGAAGAAAAAGAAGAGGAATCAGAAGACGAAGTGAAATCAGAAGACGACGAAGAAGACAAAAGACCGACAGGAGCTAGCTCAAACCTTGCAGAGGTAATTTATTTCTTGCTGTGTATGCTGGTTCCAAGATCACGAATAACTCATTTTAGATTTGGTTTACGTAATTCTGGTGCAAAACCCTCTTTTACATTTTAGCTCCTGGATTATTTTCAGGCTACGAAATTCACAGATAGCAACGGAACATCGAAAGATAGAGTAACAGAACAACCAGGGAACAGTTTTACCACCGGAGGAGATGCAAGATATGATAGATCAGTTCACATCAATCATGCAACAGAAGTTCTTATCAGGAGAAGATCATCAGCATGTAGATTACACAAAGATAGACAATGACGAGAATCTTGATGATCATTGGCTTCGAGAGGTTGGCCTTGACGCTGAAGAGAAGTACTTTGGAGATGACTAATGGACGCAGTCAAACTTCTTGCTCTTTGTAAGATGTGATCTCTCCTCTCTCTCTCGCTCTTTATCATAAAAAATATTGATCGTTGGTATATGCGATGAATCCGGAAGTTGCTTATATAGGAGAGATAGCGAAACCACGACATTAACTTATGATAAAGAGAGGGATTTCATCTTTGGTAGGAAATCTTATCACAAAAGTGGAAACACCAAGAGAATAACATTTGGATGTGGTTTTGGTTGAGAGATTGTCTTCAAATCTGTATGTATAGTCTTTAATATTATAGAAGTTGATAGTGTTTTCACTCAAAAAAAAAAAATTATGGAATGATTCTTTAGCAACAAACAAACAAATAAAAGAAGGTGATGGAATGATAGAAATTATAATGATATAACAAAAAGGACCTTTTAGTGAAGGGCTTTCATTTATATTGCCGAATTTATATTGTTATTTACTATATGTTTAGTTATTTTAATTTACTAACGCAAAAAACATATATATATATATGGCCTCGTGGAACGGTCTACAATGTTGTGTAAAGAACTGCCACGTGTTGGCTAGACTTCAAACCCATTTCTCCACTTTCTCTCAGTGGCTGCCGCTTCACCGGTCCACTTCCTCCCCTCGTCTCCGGGAACCTATAACTTTATTCCTCTATTTCCCATTTTGCCCTTCCTTTATTTTAAAAATATACTTTGTTTCCCCGAAACCAAAACTCTAACGGTGAAAAAAGAAAAAAATCTGTCTGTACCAAACAGACTAACGAAATAGAAAAATAGGCTAGAACAAGATTCGGCGAAAGAAATAAAAGGCTGTCATTTCAAAACCCTAGAGCTTAATTTTAACCAGGTACGGCCGTCGTTCCTCGATCTCACCGGCATGAATCGCCGGTGAAGGTGTTGTACTATAGGTGTATCGGAAAACGGGAAAAATTATAGAGAGAGAGAGAGAGAGAGAGATTTGTTAGGGATTTCAGAATCATGTATAGAGAGAGAGGGACGGTGAGTTCGAGACCGGAGGTTGTGGATCGCAGACGGATCAACGAAGCTCTTGAACGGCCTTCTCCTTCGACGTCTCGTCAATTAAACGGTAAGGGAAAAGGAACCGTTACGGCGGCGGCGCACTCCGTCTTGATGGGAAAGCAGCCGCATGACCATAGAGATTCGCGTTCTGCTTCTCTCTCTAAGACTAATGTTTCAAACGGTGAGTTATTTTCGTTTTTCTCTGCTAATGAAGTCGCATATGGCATTTGGATTTTTTTTAGTTTTTGTTTTTGTTGGATTGGAGACTTACCCTAGAATTAGATATATGTGGCTCCTGCTTTGGGAATCAATGAATTAATGAAGTTCTCATTTCTCATCATGTCCTTCGTTTATTGCAGAGAGATATTGATTCTCATCACATACATTTGCAAAACGCTTTTATATAATTGAATTAAGTAAAACGCTTATGTATCGTTTCTTGTAGAGATATTTGTTGTTTCACCTCTGTTCATTAGCTGCATATAGCAAATTTCATTCATTTTAGTCTGAATTACTAATTATATAAGAAACTGTAACTGATGAAAGTATTTGTGTGCTTGTCCTGTGGCTTTATTGGTCTTAGATGAATCAGACACAGACAGTGAAGAATCAGATGTCAGTGGTTCTGATGGAGAGGACACCTCATGGATATCTTGGTTCTGCAATCTAAGGGGAAACGAGTTCTTCTGTGAAGTTGATGATGATTACATCCAAGATGACTTTAACTTGTGTGGACTGAGCAGTTTAGTTCCCTACTACGAGTACGCTCTTGATTTGATTTTGGATGTCGAATCTTCTCATGGTAAGTTAATTGTTTTCTTCTCATCCAAATTAGTTTAGCTAGGCAAAGAATCTGCATTGACGTTAGATTAGATAGTGTTGAGGGACAAAAGAGTAAAACCAATATGGTTCCCTTTACGAGTATGTCTCTCGAATGTTTGATTTGGATTTGGTCGGTTACAACAGGAGAGATGTTTACAGAGGAACAGAATGGTTTTATCGAGTCAGCGGCTGAGATACTTTATGGACTTATTCACGCTCGTTACATATTGACAAGCAAAGGATTGGCTGCCATGGTAAAAACAAGAACAAAAATCTTTGTATTCATTTGCCTATAATAAATATCCCATAAAAGATTCACCTCTTGATTCTTATCCTGGATAAATTTTTTTGCAGTTAGATAAATACAAAAACTACGACTTTGGAAGATGCCCAAGAGTTTATTGCTGTGGCCAACCTTGTCTTCCGGTTGGTCAATCGGACTTACCTCGATCAAGCACAGTGAAGATATATTGCCCTAAATGCGAAGACATTTATTACCCAAGATCAAAGTATCAAGGCAGTATCCTTTTTCCCCCACACTTTCACTTCTTGCTGATACAAATCTATAATGCAAGTTCTGCAAACTTTGAATATAGATGTCTGATATCTGATTCTTGTGCATAAAGCAATCATGTCTTTGAGTTTCCATAGATTTTGCAGATGTTTATCTTTGTTGGGTTTTCCTTAAAACAATGAACAGACATTGATGGAGCTTACTTTGGGACAACATTTCCACATCTATTCTTGATGACTTATGGACATCTCAAGCCCCCAAAGGCTACACAAAACTATGTCCCAAGAGTGTTTGGGTTCAAATTACACATGCCGTGAAGGAAGTTTAAGATAGAAACCCAAGAATCAAAGGTCATGGCTTTGAATTTGAAAAGAGAAACAAGAAGCATTGTAATCACGAAAGGTGAAGAAGCAGTCATGTCTCTATCTGTCATCAGGTAGGTACATACACATTAGTAGCAAAGCCAATAGCATGGTTAGAAGAAAAACCAAAAAGAAACCAATGATGAGTTTGTTAAACTTGAACCTGTATTTTCCTGCGTTATGTGAAATTTTTTATTTATTTTGTTTTGTTTCTTTCTCATTGTCAGATATATCAGAGAGCCTAATCATATATCAACAAAATTGTTCTTTTAGCTTTACTAGAAAATCCCCTAAAATTTATCAAAGATAGAGCATCGTTTCTAAGGGTTTAGTAGTTAGATCAATTTGATTATGCAATAGTAACTCCATATACATATGGAGGTTATGTTTCTTTTTCCCAGAACAGATATTGTGATCAACCAGGAAGGTGACAGTAACAAGAGAAGAAAAGGGATTCTTCTATAATGGGCTAGTTTTGGTTGAGAATCTTGAGATGAAGTTGTTTGAGGATAAATCTTGAAAAAACTAAGAAATGGATGATAAGGTGTTGGTGTGAGGATAGGTTTGGTAATTACATGAATAGTTTTGATAGTTACGTACTTCGATATTCCGCATATTATGTGGTTGTTACGTACTCTGATACTCTGCATATTATGAATAGGTTTGTATACTCCACAACATGAATAGTTGTTGCGTGTATTGATCATGTGGTTACAATTACAAGGACGGTCACCTCGCGTTATCTTTAACTTCCATTTATATAAATATATGATATTAAGATTCTTAATCTATCCATTCGCTTGATCGTATAAATAGGAATCCCTCTACATAATTGCAAGTATACAAACCTAAGATGAGTGGGCTGCAGGACATATTAGTTGCGGATTTTTTTATGCTGAACAAAGAAGCAGCAGAGAGGGCTATCCAAGAATGGGGTCAGCTCAAGTCCAAGATCTCTTATATCTTAAATGATTGTTCTCCAGATTTTAAACGATTTCCCCCAGAACACGCCGATGACCTTGTCGTCCTATTTTTCTCCGAGATCACACATGTGGCCTCCTCCTATGTGGCAATGAAGACTGAAGTACATGGAACTACGATATCTTAAGGATCACCAAAATATGATATCCGAAGAAGTTTTGAGATTGAACATCTTCAGAAAAATGAATTTTAAACTCGTATTGGCGCTGCATATTATATGAATGTCTCGCTAGTTGTTGTGCTAGTTCATGTGTCACAAGATGATGTTGTTCATCACGAGTTTGATGGTTTCCTCCGCAAAATTTTGTGATGCCAAGCCATTTGTTTATAAAGTTTGTTATTATTGGATACAAAACTTATTAATTATGTATTTTGTTTGTTTTTCTATTAGTGAACATTTATCATGTTTAATTTTTATTTAAATGGATTATATTGAATTCTGATTCTGGTTGGCTAAAAAAGGTTTATAGACTATTTAGATTTTTATATGAATAAAGATAACTTTATTTTTTAAAACTAGGTGAAATTCAATATATCTACCATTGCTCAAATATTGACCAACAAAATTTATAAGTTTTAAAGTTTTTAATTATAATTTTAAGCATAAAAACGGTTTGAGTAAGTCATATAAGCAATGTTTATAAAAACCATGATAATTGATTATAACTGAGAAAAACAAAATTCTTTATATATTTTTATAAACAAAAAACAAGTTACCCTTATTGTATTAGATTTTGTGCAACTTCTATTATAAAACATTAAAATTTTACCAGGATGTTTTCATATTGAATATAATAAATATTATAATAAAATCATATAAAGGTAAAATATTTTCATGCATTAGTATAATGCAATCTTGCGAATATACAGAAAATTAAGATTATAAAAAAAATCAAAGATGTAGTTACCTATAATCGGTGCCTTAATTTATCCTAATAAGAAAAACAGTTTATTGTGTATATATTTTTATATTTGATTAATAGTTTTATAAAATCATAAATACTTTCATAATAATATCTTTCTTATATTAAAATAGTAAAAGTTTGTGAATAATATATCCCGACATAGTTTTAGATACTCACTAGTTTCATATAATGGGACAAGAGAGTATATGGAAATGGTAAAATAGTGAAATGATTATTGCTATGATATAGGTTCTTCTAGGTGAAATAACCATGAATATTTTAAAAGCAGATAAATAATTATGTAATTTTTATATAATGGCCAATCACAATCAGACAAATAACCACGAACAACAATTATTTTCTACGATAGCATGTCACGGTGCCAAGGACCTTAAAGGATTCCCAGCGCTGAGTCATTCCTCATCAAAACCAAGCTTTATCACGATCGAATATGAAAAGTTATAACCTATTAAGCCAAAATCTCCATACTCTCTAGTACAATTCTTAAATATCCCAACATCTCAATTTTTAATTACGTTACTACCCATTTTTCTGCAAATATTACCAGATTTATGTTATATTTGGCCCAAAAAAATCTTCAAACGATTGGAAGTGGAAACGTGGTTTGGTCATCAATCTTTTATATAGACTATAATAAAAGCAAACGCATAGCTAATATATAATTATAAGTCGGACTTTAATAGATATTTCTAATAAGTTTCGTTCAAATAATTAAATACACAACTAACAAGAGATGTGTAGACAAAAGAGAGACATGGGTTGGTGTGTTAAGATTATAAGGAATCATTAAAATTCTGCTGTTGTGGTTAACTATCTGTGTCATTGACTTGCTTCCTAGTTAATCAATAATGAATTTAGTATTGTACATGGATAAATCCAATAAATGCAAGTATTGACTTATTATCACATGCTTTTAAAATAATTTTCTTTCAGAGCTTTAGACGAGACTTAGGTTATATGCACCTATTAGTCAAACACTTATCAAACTGTAAGACTGATTAGAAAGAGTTTGCTTTAGATATTACAAAAAAAATACAGTAATTAGCGAAATCATAACAGAACACTTTTCGCGCCACTGTTCGATCATTTTATATGACCATTGTATCTCTACGCATACGCGTGTCTGAAAAGAGATAATCATTAAATCATTATAAACAGATATATATATATATAAACTTAATTTTTGTGAATTGTAGACAACAAAAAATACATTTAGTTGCGGTGTTAATATATAATAATGATAAAGGAATTTTGAACAACCGAAAGCAAAATATATGTATGTATCAAATTTTAGATGCATGCATGCATATATTAATTATAATATATGGCATATATCTAAGTTTTTCATAACATATATACATAAAGAGAAACATATATCAATTTAATAAATATAAAATTAAATGCATGCATATAGTATATCATAATTATATATAGATTTTCTAAAAAGATATACGTAACAGGGAAAATATGAGCTTGATGATATATATATATATATATATATATATATATATATATATATATATATATATATATATATATATATAACTCATTGTGTTTATGTTTTGAAAACTCCAATTATAATATAAAAAATGACTAAATCCATTGTGTATGCTGTCTTGATCGTCCTGATTCTAGGTTTGTGTTATGTTTACCATATTTGAAGTAATGTATTGTTTCTGCTGCCAAAAAAAAAAAAAAAAAAAAATTGATACTTTATGCTTTAAATAATATTTGATAACAGGGGTGATGGTGAAAGAGATTGAAGGGCAATATCAAACGTGTCAAAAGGTTTTGACACAAACAGATTGTGGTGTTGGTACATGTACCGCTCTGTGCCGTCAACTATTGAAAGGAATTGGTCAATGCTTTCAGTCAACCGACGGAAAACTTTTATGCATCTGTAATTATAAGTGCTTTTCTTGATTTTTTTTTTTTTTTTTTTTCACTTATAGTTTATGGGGATGTAATTTTCCATGATTTAACCATAAAATTATAAAGTAAAATAAAACGAGTTTGGTAATACTTTAGTTTCTTGAAAGTTACAAGACCAGTCCCTAGAGTTACTACAGAATGTGAATTGTATGACAAAAAAAAAAAAGTCTTCCATTGATCAAACATGAGTCTCATCTCTTCTCTCACACATACTTTTTCTCCGTACGCGATTTCTTCTTTTCTTCTTCCATTGTAAAAGATAAGGAAGAGACCGTCACGCTTTTTGTCCCTTTCCCATCTACAAATTTTCTCTGGTTTTTCTCAACAAAGAATTAGCAGAGGGAAGATTTTTTTATATATATATATATATAGGTCTTCTTAATTCTATCTTTAGCTTTTAATGTTGTTGTCTCTCTCCTTGATTTTCCAGGAAAATCTCTTTCTCATGGAGTAGTTAAATAGATCTGTGTCCATACTTTTTATTATCCATTCTGTTCTCAAAACCCAATTTTTGTCTCTCTCTTCAGATTTCATTGTTCATATAATTTATCTTGTCAGTTTTAGTTTTTCTTATTACAAGAACCTTAAAAAAGGGAGCTTTCTAAGTACATTTTTGGGTTTAACTCCTAAGATCAAAAGTAATAAATATATTTTTTTTTCCACCAAAATTTCACTTGTTTTTGTAAGAAAAGTTTCAATCTTTCTACTCTTTTTCTATCTCCTTAAGATATGAATTGTCTGTTCTTGTTCAAATCAAAGAAACCCAAACCCAGAAATCAACAAAAAGACAGAAGAAAAGGAAATGAAATAGTACAGAACTCAGCTCCAAAATTGAGTAACCAGAGTGAAACGTCTTCGTTTAGTCTCCAGACGCCGAGATCTTTGCCTTCTCCACGAAGTATCAAAGATTTTTATACAGAGAGAGAACAGAATCTTAGGTTTTTCACTTACGAAGAACTCAGTGAAGCCACTGGTGGGTTTAGCAGAAAGGTTAAGATCGGTGAAGGTGGATTCGGTAGTGTTTATAAAGGAAAGATTCCGACCACTGGAGATTCTGATTCTCCACTTGTCGTCGCCATTAAGAAACTCAACCGACAAGGATTACAGGTAATTAAAAACATATGTACTCACGGTCTCTTCTCTGTTTATGCTAATCTGATCATGAATATGACCAAGCAAGATACTGAAGCTGCGAGATTGTTTGAAGTATTCAATTGTGAAGCTAATCGGAACTTTGTCTCTTGCTTTTCAAGAAATCGAAACAAAAGCTCAGAATCGCGAAATTTAAGCTTTGACGATCTTCACTAAATGCAGTTATGAAGCAAATTCGAAATTTTCCACTTGTTTTAAAGTAAAATTGAAGAAATTGCAGGATCGTGAGATAAAGGTTGGTTTAGAAACGTGAAATAGAAGCCTATATTATATTATATGGATGCATTTTCAAACTTTGTCACTTATTCTAATGGAAGAGAATTTATTCAAGTGTTGGTTTTGCTTGAGATAGAAGCTTAGATATTTCAACTACAAAGCAAAATCGAATTTGGTATCTTTTTTTTAATGTAAACTTCAAGAATTTTCAGAACTGTGGTATAATAGCTTACAAATCGTGAAATAGAAGCTTAGAATTGTCACTTTGTGTTTAAGTGCGCAGTCTGAAAACTTCCTCGGATTTTTGATTTTTTCTTTTCTCTGTGTTGTAATGGTGTATAGGGTCACAAGCAATGGCTAGCAGAAGTTCAGTTTCTAGGGGTAGTGAATCATCAGAACGTTGTGAAGCTCTTAGGTTATTGCTCAGAAGATGGCGAGACTGGGATCGAGAGGCTTTTGGTTTATGAGTTCATGTCAAATCTAAGCTTAGAGGATCATCTCTTCACGCGTGGAGCACGCACATTACCATGGAAACAAAGGCTTGAGATCATGCTTGGTGCAGCTGAAGGATTGGCTTATTTACATGAAGTTAAGGTAAAATCTTAAAACCGAAACAAAACCCATTAAAGGAAACCTGGATTTAAGACAGATCCTTTTGATGGTTCTTGATAATTTAGGACAGGCACAATCTGAACACATTGATTGTATATATGTGTAGACATAGATCCATGAATAGTAGATTAGACAAATAATCTTGATAATCTTGGGGAGAAAATGTGTGGTGGAATCTGAAACATTCATTGTCTGCTTTCTAAGTTTAATATGTGATTCAGTGGATGATAGTGTGTGGTACATTTGGTTGAGCAGGTAATATACCGTGACTTCAAATCCTCTAATGTACTCTTAAATGATGAATTTTGTTCAAAATTATCGGACTTTGGGCTTGCAAGAGAAGGACCTCAGGGGGACAATACTCACGTCACAACTGCAGTAAGTATTGAATACTTATTTACCTTCTTGGGTTAATTGTGCTGTTAGTTTTAGTGGTGTACATTGGGTAAGGTTTGGTTATGGTTTACATAGTTTAAGTTGATGAATCTTTACAAATTATAATATATCTTCTTTTTAATCTTTTCTTCGTGCTCTTTATAGAGAGTTGGAACACACGGCTACGCAGCTCCTGAATACGTGCAAACAGGCCATCTGCGGTTAAAGAGCGATGTCTATAGCTTCGGTGTTGTGCTCTACGAGATCATAACGGGACGCCGAACCATTGAGAGGAACAAGCCAGCCGCTGAACAAAGACTATTAGATTGGGTCAAAGAGTATCCTGCTGATAGTCAACGTTTCAGCATGATCGTTGACCCCCGGCTACGCAACAATTATCCAGCTGCTGGAACAAGGAGTTTGGCTAAACTGGCTGATCTTTGTCTGAAAAAGAACGATAAAGAGCGGCCCACGATGGAGACTGTGGTGGAAAGATTAAAGAAGATCATCGAAGAATCCGATAGTGGAGATTGTTCGATGGCCGCGAGTATGGAAAGTAGTCAGGTAAGAAGCAAGAGTCGAGCCGCAGGACATGTGCAGGGGAGTTTGAGAGGAGTTAGTGTTAGAGGATGATTTTTTTTAGTTTTAGAAGTTTTTTGCATGTTTAATATATATATATATATATAAATAAGCTTTATGGTACATGCGATTATTTGCTTGATTTTGTGTTAGTAAATTAAATTTTATACGGTGAATGCATAGAATCATTGAGGTCGGGTTTTAAGGGTTTGCGTGTTTTGATGTTGACGGTGTTAGCGATACGCGTGATTATTTTAGATTATGAATTTCGATTTTAGAATTTGTTGCACCTAAATTCGATTTTAAAATTTGTTGCACCTAACAATAACGAACAAACATAATTTACTGCAGAAATATATCGTTATTGCTTACATGTGACAGCAAATATAACTTTAGAAACAAAGAAACAATATTTAACGTTACATATTTATCAAAATTGTGAAAGGAAAATGAATATTTACCGGATAAATGCAAAATATTTGGTACTACAAGTTATATGTCTCATCCAACTTTTGTTTCCATGAACAATTAATATGCTACACTTTCCAATGATGTTGTATTGGAATTTAATATGAATATTTGCGTAGTTACGTTGGTAATAGCCCTCGTGACTACCGAAATAACATGAATTCTCTGGTAGTAACTAATTTTCACCTGCTTGGCCATATTTTACATAACTCGTTTAAACTTTATAATCAGAATACAAATCGTGTCTTTATGAGAAAAAAAATAATAATCAATTTGATACTATAACTCAATCTAATATCAAATCAGAAAGCTTGGTTTGCCAAAAACATAGAATAATAAAGGGTAATAAGCTTATATAAATTCTGATACCTCCTATATATTCTCATGGTTGAACATGTAATTTTATATTACATAATGTATTTTTATCTTGCCCAAAAGAAACACGAAAAATTTACTCAAAGCATGCCATGTACTTTAATTCACACAGGCATTTACAACTTCTCTCTTCTTATACTCCCAAAACTTTTTAAGTTAAAAAAAAAAAAAAATAACGAAGAAGTTGTAAATGATCACACAGGTTCTTTAGCTTTCTCCTTTCCCTGAAACTTCAAGCTAAAGTAAATGATCTTTCGATTTTTTAAAAAAGATCAAAAGGAGAATCCCAAAACTAGCTTCGAAGCTTTAAGAGACAATCTCACTTCCTCTGTTTTCTTTTCCTTTTTAACCTAATTTTGTTATTATAATTTCCAAACTCATTATCAGATTCGGAATTTCAAGCAGCAGCAACAGTCCCGTTGTGAAAAGCATAATCACGAGATCTAGTTGGAGAAGAAGAAGAGCTTCGTTGTTCTTTTCTCCTCATTGCTGATTTCACAGAGTAAGATAGATTCTGTTTCTTCTCTTTTACTTCATCTCTCTCTATCTGTTCTTGTCTACACTCTTCACTGCAAAACGGTGTGTCTCCTCTGCAATTACACAAAAATCAAAACTTTTAATCAGACCCATGAATCTTCTAAATTGTTTAATCAACAAATTGAAGTAATGGGTATCTTTAATTCAAAACAGAATCTAAAATTTTCATAATTTCGACTGAAGAGGAAACTGAAATCAGACCCATGAATCGTTTAATTGGCGGATGAGAATTGAAAAATGGAAGAGATGGGGATCAGAAAAATCAGTTCTTTTTTTCTGGGATTTTCACAATTTCGATTAAAAGAGAAAAACTGAAATGAAATCTGATGTATAGATCTAAGATTTTACCTGTACATATAGATGTCTCTGTTATCACCAAGTGGCTTCTTACAGAGGAAACACGAATCCAAGAAATGAGGCTGTTGATTATCGAATCTGAAATCATGGAATCTACCGGAAACATAAGATCTCAGAGAGGAAACAGAGTATTGATGGTAATAATAACTCGGAGGGTAGTTGTTGTAATAATAGTTCGTGTTCCTGCTGAGACTTTTCATCCTCGCGTAAGAGAAAGGACTTTGAACGACATCGTTTTGTGACATTCCACTGTTACCGGAAAACCCAGCTTCCATCTCCGATAAAGAAGAAGCCAACTCATCATCTTCTTCAACGAAATAAGGCTTCCTCGCTGAAACCTCCATGTTTCTGGTTTAGAAAGAGAAATAGAAAGAGGTTTTATGAGGAAAGTGTGAGTGCGAGAAGTTTTATAGCAAAAAAAAAAAAAAAGATCTTTGTTTTTTTAGGGGGGTTTAAGAGAGAGGAAGTAAGAAACAAGGGGCGAAATTTTGAGAAAGAGAGAATCTATTGGCTAAACAAACCATTCCTTACTTTTTTTTTTTTTTGGAAGTACAAGAAATCGAAAACCACTTTTGTTATTTTCTAGAAATAACCTTTTTTGACACATAAGGAATAATTTGAGGCGTTAGAAAATAATTTTTTCGTGACTTATTCGTCCCGCAGTTTGATGGGAACTTTCCAGAGAGTCCAGTAAAAAAAAGTAGTAACACATTTTGCTTTTAACTTCATTATTACTTTTAGTTTTGATTTTCCGCTGGAACAATTACAGTATTAAATTATAACTCGCTTTAACTTTCGGAGAAACTATACATTTGAAGGGCAATTTAATATAGCTAAATTATCGAACATATTTAGGTGAATAAACTCGTAAAATAAAGCCAAGTTCAAAAAAGAAAAACTCGTAAATAATTAAAAAGTGATTGCTTGCATAGTTTGATTAAAATTTAAAATATTCATTGGATAAAATAGCATATTGCTAGATAAATGACGTTTATGTGCATTGATTTTTATGATACATTTATAATTTTACCCAATTATCACTTAAATATTATTTTCAGTTGTAAGCATATTTATCTAACTGTAATTAGTGAAACAGTTAAGATTATGCACTATAAATATATAAATTTCCATATTTCCAAACCAAAACCTTTGAACAAGGAATTTTCATATTTCCAAACTAAAAGACTTTGAATAACTAGTTGACTAGAAAAAGAAAAAAACAACTGATCACATCCGTCCAAGTGGTTAAGGTATTGGAAAAAGGTTTTAAGGTAACAAAACAAGAGGAAGAAACAAAATAGCGGCAATATTGTAATAAAAAAAAATATAAAGGGGCGTACTGATAAAATAACCAAGTTTCATCACGGTTCTATAAAACATGGGTCCCACCAGCACTAGGGAGACGTTAAAGAAAATCATGGGGATCCGGAGGAGGTGGACCCCACGCACAATGGGGTTTATTTTATTGTGTTTTTAAAAAGGCGTTACGGTAATGACGACACCACTTTACTACTTGTGTGTGTGTGTGTTTCTGCTTCTTTCTCGACAAAAATGGTTAAATTTATTTTTATTTTTGTCCTTTATTTTTTTTTTATTAAAAAATCGATATCAAGAGAAATGAATAAAATTGTCGTTTTGTCTCCTTTATGAACTTCCGTGGTGGGTGACGTTTTCTGCGAAGACTTTGAGGAGCTTGGGTGAGCTAGAAATAGTAGTGGTGCGGTAAGGTCGGTCTTTTCTTTTTTTTTTTTTAAAAAAATGTGGTATAAGTGTGAGTGTGACTGGTTGTGATTTGATATATTACTACTATATACTAAAGTAAAATTAAAGGATCCTAAAATCAAACAATACTTTAGACCTCTTATACTGTGGAGGAATATTGTGTGAACATTATAGGCATAGTGGAATCGGTCGAGTATGACGATGAATAAATATCAGTGGAAATGTTCTCTAAAATTTGGTAATTAATGGTGTGTTAGATTTAAAAGAATGCGTGGTTGTATACGGAGTACATTTTATTATTGAGTTTCAAGTTTCAACAATATAAATTTAAAAGTTCTTAAAGACAAATACACATGTGTTGTCTGCTGAAAAAAAAATCTTCTGTAGATAAACAATTTGTCATTTTATTTGCAAAATGGCGAAATGCATAGTTTATAAATTAAAATTCTACAAATCATGTGATTAAAAATGAAAACAGACATCATCAGATACCAAAAGGGAAAAGTCATTTTATAATTAAATTTTTTTGTGCAAATTTCTATAAATACACTTTTCTTAAGATGGTGATATAAGGATGTTTGATACGTTACAACTACTTCAAACGAACTTTAAAATCCAACCATCATTAAAAGCCTTAGTCACCAACACCGTCCCAATTGTTGTTACACCCCAAAATATCATTTATTTCAATTATAAAAAAAAAAAAAAGAAGCTCTTTTAGACTATACTGCAATATATGAAAATATATAGTATTAAATTTTTATTGGTTGGAGAAAATAAGACGGCTTTGGAGTGTGATACACTTTACAGGCGCTAGGGAATACGTGCAAGCAAATATTTTGGCAAAGTAACGTCTCGCAACAGTACCTACTTGTTTGTGTTTCAAATGCAGTTTCTTTGTTCCAAATTTTTATAATATTTTTGCATGTAATTTCGTTAAGTTGTTTAATTTTTCTCTTTTAACAAATTCGTTTTGAGGTTATTCTCTACTCTCTTGTCTTTTTCCATTCTTCTACGTCACGTGGACCCGACGCCCAGCCCATTAGGGTATGGGCCCACTAATTCTTGAAGTACGAGTTTACCCTTAGAATTGTTTGTTTGATTCCATAAAACAAAAGTCATGTGTGTAAGCTTATACTACATTTTATTTACCTATATTACCTTTTTTTATTGTATTTATAAAAAGAGCTCCTTTCACGAGGTTTGTTTATTTCATCAACCACTCTTGCATTTCCCGGGAATCCATCACTCCTACTTGCTTTATAAAATAATGCTTTCATTTTTTGAAATTTTCTTCTCTTTCTACATTTAAATCGAGTATTTGAACCTACTTTTTCGGCTGTTCGAGCATGTTTAGATTTCATTCAATGCCATTATATATACTGTATTTTTTTGGAGTAGTACTTACCAATAATAATAATAATAATCATCTTTAGTTATCAGACATTATGTCAAGAGTTTATTGATATATATTTGTCTTTACCCTCTAGAAACTATATAATATTAGGAGGGGAATAATAAATAGTTAGACGACCGACGTAATAAGAAAGAAATCTATTGTGGTATTTCACCTACGTTTTCCTCTGATATTCAAAGAGTACACGTGTTAATCAGGGCTTGACAAATCCTGACACGTAAGAGCTTCACAATGAATCTAGTATCTTTCACAATCGGACGGTCAAAGATATTACATTAATTTTGGCCGTCTGATTTTATAAACTGATTCTCCTGTCCCCACATTCACCGAATCCCGGGCCCGTTCAGAATACGATTCGAATATCGCCAAATTTTTTTTTTTTTTGGTTCTCTTTTTTAAAAAATTATAATCTCCCAGAAAAAATATGAAATTAACCATCGAAAGTTTTGAGCCACAAAAATCAAAATCAAAAACGTTTATCGTAGGTTACAATTTCACATAATCACTTATTATAACTAACGAATAGAATGAGACAATCCCTGCAAAAATCTAGGCACGTGTTTTCTTATGATAGTTTCTAGGTTTTTTTATTAATCATAATAACAAAACATAATTAAAACTGATAATTGCTTTGCTGAGTTCGTTACATGTGATATGTTTCATAAAAGAAGTTGCAACCATTGTGGCGCACCATGAGCCATTATTGGTGTATATATCTGGAGTGCATGTAGAAAAAAAGAAGAATCTAATACAGAGATCTTTATAACTAGTGAATTGAATAAACATTTTATTTTGGTTAAAAAATGAGTAGATATTATTTGATAAAATTAATAAATCCAATAACACACTTGTTCTATTGAGGATTTTCAAAACATTAGGTTGGCTAAAGCAGTACCTAGTTAACAACTATTGGATCCACCATGACGTTTTATATCTCTTAAACAAGAGTTTGGAGTTTAGCTAAATGCCACACATATTTGGTATTTTTTACCTTTTTGTATTGTTTTGAATTAAGTAGTTTCCTTATAGTTGTTTATTATATTTGTGACATGTTATGATAAATTTATATATATATATATATCGTGCTATCAACTTTTACAGTTGTAACTTTTTTTAAAAAAATAGTATGATATTTCTCCTTCTAACGACCGATTCAAAAACTCGTATTTCTTTCGCGAAATATTATTTGTCTCACGTCTTTTATCAATATCTTTCTATTGTAATTTTGTCAGTTATTACGTATTTGATATTTGTATCGTATAAAACTCGTATTAATTACCTCCCACATTGCAACTTTGAAAATGTAACACATGCTCGTGAACTATTTGAGAACATATATTACCATATTTAAACGAATCTATTAAAAGATTCTTAGTAGTTAGTTACGGAAAAAAAAAACAGTTAGAATTATAAATAGTTAGAAGGGAGAAAATAATGGTAAAAAAGAAAAGACGATTAAGTTAAAAAATTATTTAAAAATTGACTAATGTCTAAACTCTAGACAACCAAAATCAAATAATTAGTTTTCTCAGTGAATTGAATAGTATTAATATTGTATTAAACAGTCTACACTAAGGTAGATAATCAATGCGGTTCTCCTTAAACCAGATAACACTGTTTGCTATTTCAAAAGCTTATGTGTTACACTTTGGCTTTGCAGAACAAATACCCCCATCTGACTTGATCTAGAGTGAGGTTCAACAGAAGTGCAACATGACATATAAAAACAGGTCATTCAATAGGTTTTTTCGAAGCCTTGATCACTTCATAAAAGACCTTGCAGAGGTTATATTCTATCTATGTAAAACTTGTCATGTTTTTTAAGGCTCATTTCCAACTCTTGATCTTTAACTCTGATTTATTACAGTATTTCTGCTGTCTCTTAAAACCTAGGAACCTCCATATATAGTTTTCGTCTTTGACCAAAAGAAAAAAAAAAGAAGCCAATGTTGCATTTCAAACGACCTTCTTTTGGAGCTGATCATTGTCTCTCTGTTTCAACCGATCTTGATCCTATTTCACTTTCCTTTCGATTAGCAGAACTTCTTTTGGTGTGTGGTCATATCATATAAATGTACTTGTTCTTTTACAGCGTGTATGTATATACATATAAACGAATAATGCACTCAGTTGCCATGTCATATTGGATATTGTTTGTTTTCACATAAATAGTTCGATTGCATTATTGTCATGTGAAAATTAAAAGTCCATTGATGCAACTCACAAAGAAAGTTGTTTCACCAAACTTGGAATATATCAAAGCGTTGGATCTGTTCTCTTCTTTTATTTTCTTCTTCTATATTAATTAATTTATATATTTAATTACGAATTTTAGATCGAACCGTTCCTTCATGTCTTTGTATCATTATCTATGCGATGCATCACCACATCCTCATGGACCCTCTAATTTATACTGTTCCATATCACAACATTCTTTTTAAGTTTATATTTAATAACTTTTGTCCATTTATGTGATATGATAATCGGAAAAAAAAATGTCTTCCAAATTTTACTAGAAATCCGAATGTATTTGATACATCTAGCAAGCATTTTAAGCATTTATAGTCTTTTTTTTCCCTCTAATCCTTTTTTTTAATAATCTTAATGTGTACAAACAATCAATCTAGATGATTTGAGTCTTGAAATGGATAAGTTATTTCAATAAATTTACGTATAAGGCTTCACTCCATTTAAACGCTGTTAACTCAATTATTTGAATCAAGAAGGTGCTGCTTTCGTATTGTTAGATCTAGTTTCATGTGCATATTACTTCAAAAACAAAAATCGGTCCCAAACTTATATATATAGAGATGATGAACCTGAAACTTTATAACGTAAAAATACAAAGAAAGAAGATGTTACCAAAGTCATATCATCAACAAAACTACATATATATGGTACCGAGAAAAAGGATGTTTTAAACACCTAAAATAGATGTATAAGGCATAATTGTATATGTGGTACAACTTTATTATAAAAACATATTAATATTTAAGTTATACGCATAGCAAGTTTAAGTTATTAGCACACTTTGTGTATAGAGACATGGAATGGAATATATAATTATCGTTTTATTTGATTTCTGCAGGTATGAGTTGGTCTTCCACTTTCCTTGATTTAAGACAAAAGCAGTCTCATGTTTACTGACTTAATGACCCCTTTGTTTTACCATTTTCAAATGTGAACTAACTCTACTTTTGTTCGTCAAAGTCTTTGTTTTATAATTTTTTTTTTCTTTTGATTTTGCTCTCGCAAGTTTATTCTCATTTTGTTCTTTGTAGAAGTTTGTTTCCATCTCTTCTACACTTAGTAATTAGTTTTCCAATTGCAACTTCATTACTAGAAATTTATACGAGCAGCTTAAACTATATTTTAAAATAAAAGGTGAATAATATTGAGTTAGATTGTATTACATATAAATCTGCTACAGTATTATTATACTTTTCAAACTATTAAAGTTTGAAAAATGCATAAGATGAGTTTATACAGTTACATGTATATGGCTGGCTATTACAATAGGTGAAAATCATGAGTTTCTTACAGTTATATTCTTTTTTTTTTTACTTATTGAATCAAAGGACATCTCATGAAAAAAATACTAAAATACTGTATTTTAAAGAATTTCTGGTCCTTTTAGCATTTATTCGCAGACAAAATTAGAAGCATCTATTCAGCTTCATTTATTTTTTGATATTTTATTTTCAAAAAATTGATATAACAAAAAATTATGGTGATACGGTAGTGAGATATTTTATATTTCAAAATATCAACTATATTTAATCTTAACTTACAAACGAAAAATATGTTTTAAATAATAAAAAATCTAAAAAGTCAAAAGCCATAAAAATATAGCACCTAATCCTAATTAAAATGGAAACACTACTAAACTACACGAAAAATAAAATAACACAAATTTATTACTCTATTAGAAGTTATATCATTAAATTGAAACTTGGTAAATGTATAATAAAATGTCGTAATAATCTTCTCACGGTTTATTAGTTATTACGTTGTTCCACGAGAACAAAAGAATTTATAAAAAACGAAAACTAGGTCACTGCATGTGACTATGTAGTATGCACATGTACTGTACATTCAAGGATGAAGAAACTCAACTCAACTCAACTATATAATATATAAAAACGATGAATTTAATTATATATAGATTTTGTTTTACTTTATAAATTGCCAACGATAGGCCTGGTAGGCCCATTACAGAAAAGCCCATCAAGAAAATAAAACTTCCACGCTTGAATTCTTCGAGCTAAGACAAAGTGGACAAACTCGCACAGAGCTGTCGCATCCTGTACAGAGGATCAAATGGCGACACGGCAAAGCCAGCACTGTCGCTGATCGCCGTCGGCAAATCCTACAACTCGGTCCGATCGATTCGAATCGGTCGGGATCAACGTAAGCCGATTCGGCGTCTTCGGCTTCATCCACACCGTCTTCGCTTCCCGATTTTAGTCCCGTCGCCGTGACTCCGCCACCGTGGGCGAAGGCTTGCTGCAATCGAGCTTGTAACGACGTCGCTTCAGCTTCCCTGGCTGCCGCTCTCACCTGCCAAGCACGTGACTCCGTCTCGATCTGCGCCGCACGTGCTTCAAGCTCTGCGTGACGACGCGTGGCTTTCTCGATTTCCGCCTCTTTCTCTCTTAATCTCCGCCTAACTGATTCTTCCGTCGTTCTCAGAAGCTCACGATAGTGCCTCTCGCCGTTTTCCGCTAACATGCGCCTCAGCTGCTCTCCCTTTACAATTTTTTTTTTTTAAAAAAACATTTCATATCGAGAAAGAAATAAACATATTTCAAAAAACACATTTTTATGTTTTGATTTCCAAAACTATAATCAAAATTCAAAAATTCCTAACAAATTAAAACTTCCTTATGCAGTATTTAAGAATATTTTTCAATAAAAATAGTCACCTGGGTCTGAAGAAATCTATCTAATTCATCCGTTTGCCGTTTGATTTCTCCGGCGATATCTCCAGTTATCATCGGAAAAGATAATAACCGTTGTTCACGACTCTGCGATTGCCCCTGAGACAAACGAAGACCGGTGGATACTACGTTAGGATTTTGTCGACGGCTGATAAATTGCGGCGGAGTAGACGGCGGAGGATTCAACGGAGACGCCATGACTTCTAAATCAATCACCGACGAAACTTCTCTGGCTCGCTTTCTTGTATCAACCCCTGTTTTTTTTTCCGACCAAACGTTAGACCGATTCATTTCTTTGAGATAACCGACTAATTTCTTAAGATAACCAAATCGATTTGGGATTAGAAATCAAACCGGCGATGGTGGAAGGAAACTGAGACTTTTGTAACTCCGGCGAAAAATCATTCCCTTCTTGTCCGTTTCTGAGAAATCGAAACATCAAACATATGAATACATACACATATATCTATAGAGAGAGAGAGAGAGAGAGATAGTACCTGTTGAGGAAGAACACAGTGGAAGGATGTTGATGAGTTTGAACCGCCATGAACAAGTGAAGATGAAAAAAGAAGAAGGAAGCTTCTTAATGAGAGAATCTTTAATCACACAAAAGATATGTATGTATATACGGTTGTATCGGACATGGTGATGAAGGTGGTGAAGATTGGAACTTTGCTTCGGGATTCTAATTCTTTTTTTTTTTTTTTTTAGGTAAAGAAATATCACCAAACAAAAAAATGGTGAAGAGGAGGAATGGAATGTAATGGAATAAGGGGAAGGCTTTAAAGTCTCTCCATATGCACATAGTAAGCATGATTCTCATTTATTATAAACCTAATGTTGAATTCTTGAATCGCATCTACATTTATTTTCTTCTTTTAATGGAAATCGGATATAAGTGACCAAAAAAACAACGGATATTTCGTTCTTTTAGATCTGTTACTATTAGCAGTTCCAAATAAAAAAGTTACTATTGATAATAAGAGTAGTTTTAATTTTTATTTATCTATGTTTCTAGTCGGAAAAGAGAAATTTACAATTAATCACATGTCACATTTTAAGTTTGTTTTCTAGTTTTTTTTTCAGTAAAATAAAATATTTAAAATTAATAGTTATTCCTATATTTTTAGGAAACAAAACAATAAATGTAAATAGAAAAAAAATATTAGAAATTTCTACTAGGTGTTTCTCTATAAATTATAAATCTTTATCTAACATATTTATGTTTTATTCGATATAAATATGTTTAGCTAAAATTTCGTTTCTTTTGTATAATTATTGGCATATTCGGTGACTTGCATAATATGGAAATTTAATTTCGGAATATTTTATTCGTTTGTGTTTTGGGTAAAGTCTTCTTAAAATAAAATCATAATTGTCCTTAATCATAAGTCATCACATATGCAAGCATAGAACAATTTTAAAAACATTTTATCGTAAACTAAATAAGTGTACTTATTATCAGGATTATAATATTTCTATCTATCTTAATCTTAAATTTTTTTATGTAAAATATCTTGAAATTCTCTTCTCCAGCTTTCTTCCTTTTGATGTTTTCTTGCTTTTTTCTCTTAAGAAGACTATCTGTCGTGTTTGCTCATCGTTGCTGTCAAACGTTACCTTCTTCTTGTGACACTTTTTTTCCTTCAGTTATTTATTTCAAAATTGACCATGTTAAGATTTGTTTAATACCAGTATAACGAAAAATTATGAAATTATTCTAAAAAATAAAAGTGTCGTAAATGTATGCATGATTGATGATTAATTGTTCGCATTATTCATTATTTTTTTTTGTCATTATATCATTTTTTGTTTGTTTTACTACTAAATACAGTTCATACTCCATACTATTGACGATTGTAAAACAAGTAGATTTAAATTAAATTTACTGTTACATGTGATTAAAATTTAGAAAGTATGGTATTGCAGGTAACTGACTTTGTCCATGATATATATATATATATATATATATATATGCGAACGCACACACATATATATATATATATATATATATATGTATAGGGTTTAGTAAATTATCATGAATACATAATGGAACAGAAATCTAACAACTAAAAAGATAATCAACAAGTATTATCAAAATAAACTGCAAGTAATGGACATGCATGTAATATTATATAGACATTAGGTTGGTTGTTGCTCTTGGCTTAACCTAATAAATTTCCAAAATTTGAACTAATTGTGAACATTAGGGGAGGAAGAAACATATATAAGATCATAGGAGGAATCTTGGTTCAAGTTTAAACTAATCTTCAGAGTATATATATATAAAAAAATGTTATTGTAATAAAAAAATATGATTAATTAAAATCAGTTTATGTTATAACCTAATTGAACGATGACAATTGGATTGTTATTGTCTTGAATTGACCAACACCGAGTAATAGTATTGATTGTTATAAAACTAAAAATTTGATAATAATAATAATAGTGAAAATAGTAATGGAGACATAACACACTTTTGTTCTTTGACCTTTAGAGGAGCCCACCACACCAAATAGTGAATTCTTGGGCAAAACTTCTTGAACATTCAATTCTTTTCTTTCTAAAACATGTTATCCCCACTTTTCAATCTCTCTTATTCCATCTTTCCTTCATATTCTTTTAAATATTCATATGCATATATATCAAAATTATTTTTATATGTATCACAAAGTATACAAAGACAACACATTAACCAATTACTTGGTTTTTGGTGTGAGTGCTTTATATGTGGTGGGTTTGCGAGACATTCCTTACGAAAACTTGCTCACATCCGAGATTAGCTGGAAGCTTAAGCGAAACTCAGACACCTGACGCTAAAGAAACATATATATATATATATATAGTTTCATTGGTTGGTGCGTGTGACAAGGCATCTTCAAGAATATTGAGTGTATATCTAGAATGAGCGTAATTTGGTGAAGGTAAAAACAACAAATTATATATATATTTATATTTATATATATATGTATTTTAAGATATGGTTTTAGTTACTTAGAATACTTTGTATTTAATGTTTAATTATATCTTATACATGCATATCTATGTAGGTGTAACTTTAGCCTGTTTTGTGTGTTGGCCATGATGAAAAATGGGGAGTGAATTGAGAATAAAAGATGGAAATTATTTTCTTGCAAAAAAAATAGTGGGAAGAGAAGAGTCCAAATTCAAAGGTGTAGATTTGATTAGATGCAAAATACACAATTGGGCATCATTATTTTTCTTTAATTAGGGTTTTTTAAAAGAATTATCCCTTTTGTCCACCTTCACGTTTCCTCATGAGTAACAATAATAATGCTGCACACTATGCAATATCACATTCTCAACCAAAAAAGTCGCTTCCGTCTTCTTCAAAACGAAGGATATATATAAACATATACATACGCGTATATCATATGGTCATTAATTGAACCGTGAATTGTAATAATAAAATCATACATTAAATTTCGTTTTATTTTCTTTAAATATCATATATATATATTCATATATTTAAAACATATATATATAATATAACTAATAAAAAATAATTGCAAAGTTCTCAAAAATTTGATACTTATATTTTCATTATTTACGGTTCATTTCCATGATTTTATGCTGCTTTTGGACCATATATATATATATATTAATGAATGTCAAATTTTTTCATCAAAAACCTTTATTACATCAGGTGCATCTTTTATTTTAGATGTTCATAGGATAATCTTTCAGACCATTTAGTGTAGTTAGATGTATGATTTTGCATACATATATGATCACTTTAGAGCTTAAGTATAGTTTTTAGCGTTTTAAGATATTTTGGAATTAGAATTGAAATTTGCACAAAAACTATACTTCGGAATTAAATTGAAGCAAAAAATGGTTTGGAAAGGACCTGAAAGGAGGATGATAGCCAAGAAGTAATGAGTAGCCATGAAAAATATATAGCATAGTTATTTTACATCCCAAAGGTGTTCGTGAAAATGTATAAAAAAAAACTTCATTTCAGCTTGTCATTGTGTGCCGATAAATCTCATTGATAGAAATGACTGGTAGGTTAGCTAAACATGCTTGTAATGTTTATCAATCTTGTTATTGCAAATGAAAAATTCCTAATGGGTTGATTAACAAAAAAATCAATTTCACGGAGATAAGTTAGTTTATTTTTAATATATAGTATTTATCCTTCAAAATAAGTTGCTTTGAGTTCTAGCATTGGCTACCAACTGAAAGACCACACATTTTCATTATTTAACCCATCACCTATCTTTATCATCATTGTTCTTTGTTTTCATTTTCATTCTAGTTGTCTCGTACTTCGCATTTTTACATCTTCGTTTGTGTAACTAGTTTCTTTATTTATGTATTCATATCAAGGATTGATTTTTTGAATAACATAAAATATCATCTTTGAATTACTCACTTTAAGATGTTTTTTTGTACATTTGGTCTCTTTTGCAAATTAGGTTCCGTTATATTTGATCTCTATTTACCCCTTTAGTTCTTTATATTTGAGGGTATTGAAGTTGTGTTGAATTTATAAATTTAAAATTTGGTACACGTCAATTTTATATTTAATGTATTACACAATTAATTTTTATTGGGAAAACACACTTATATCTTAAATTGTTGCATTTTATTTTTGAACGAAGACGATACTTAGTTTGTTTTTTCCGTATATTTGTAAAACTTATAGTGAGAACGAATGGTAGATGTATGAATATTAGACTCTAATTAATAAAATTCACAAATAGATAATAAGATGAGAATGGACCATACACACATACATACATATATATATATAATATTTTGGGTATATAGACAAAAGGTGTGGGAGTAGACAATGTGGTGGCAAGAGCTAGACAGGTAGGAAAAAACATTGATGTAAGGGAATGGCATCTCTTGAGCCAATACATGATTTGGTCTAAGTCAAATTTCCTTGTGGATTAATTAATCTAATTACGATTTGTTTATTTTGTTGTCTATTAAAGCACCATGCCATGAGTTTAACTTATAGGACGCTGAGCTTATCTATTTATTACTTTCATTTTCTGATTAAGTCTCATGAGCCCATCTTTGTTTGTTGAAAATATGAAAAGTAGACAAAAGAAGAGTCAATTTTGTATTCTTGTTTACTTATAAAAAAAAAATAGTCTATATTATTGAGAAATATGGCTGTTTGTTCCTTATTTCTCCAATAGGTGTGGCTTGCGCCATGGGTCATGGCCTCACGTAAGAACCTAACGAAATACGAAACACATTGCAATACTTAAAGATAAATTAACGGTCCAAGTTCCCCAATTTAACGCATAATGGTGACATATGACTGAGAGATAACATGTAAATGATAAGGTAAGTCTCTTTAATTTTTTGGCATGTACACGAAAATAAAATCAACAAAACTATGTTTAGTTTGTCCACTTAGCTAGCCAAAAGTATATACACTATTGCTGTTAAGATAGAATTTAGTTTCTTTTTTGTTACAAAACAGAGATTAGCGATTTGTACACACTTTATCTAGTTTATTCCTTCTATCTCTTTATATTAACATATTTTGTTTTATCAAAAGGGTTTCGGAAGTTAGCCAAATTGTAGCTTTCAAGAAAAACCAAACTCATTAATCAACACTCTCTCTAAATTTGTGTATCATTTATATATATATATGGATTGTTATGGATTCTTATATGCATCATCATTACGATCATGTCAATTGCATGTATACTACTTTTACTCATGATCATCATCAAGTAAATCTTGATCATCTTTATATGCGTACGTATCTAGTTTCTCTATTGTATGGATTAACGAAAATGAACTTCGTCAATGTAAAAGTAATGAGGCCAATTGATTTTATATTATTATCTTTTGGACTCACTTTTTTGAATTTCGAAGACTAATGATTCATTGTATGACGGTCAGAAATGAAAAAAAAACAAGGCACATCCTTCATTTGGTGGATGACAATACCAATTTTTTCGTTCTTTTTTGCATTTATGAACCAACTTTTCATATTACTTTGGTACTAATCCAAAATCAAATCCAACACCTCCAAATCATAATTTTTTAGCAACGTATATGGCACCGGAACCTAAACTACGACAGAACTAAATTCTAAGATATAGATAAGATTCGATCTAATCTAAGGTCCATTTAGATCCATTTTGAAATTCTTAGTATATGAGTCGAATATAAATGTTAATGTACAATTTTCTATAAGCAGTACAAGTGAATGAGTAATTACTTTAGAGTTTGATGCTCGGATGCGAAACAAAAATATACTATATGCATTGCATTTTTATTTACTTATATGACTATATAATATAAATATTATACCCTATCATTTTTGTATTACCATATTTGAAATTAAAAATCATAAATAAACATATTTAAATAATAAGTCCAGTGAAAATTGATCATCTATCTCTAGCTCAATAGTGATAGACCCAATAAACCAGTAGAATACATATATACTTTGTTATGTACCATATAAAAAGTATCACGCAAGATTTGAAAGATCTATACCAAATCTTCAAGAAAACAGAAAAGTGAGATTGGTGGAAGTTTGAAGATGGGGTTTGATAAGGCAAAGAAGGAAAACCATTAAATAAGAATACTATCTGTTGTTGTTATTGTTAGATTTTCTCAACCATCAATCCATCCTCTACTTCTCTTTAAATTCTTGTAACCCTTTATGAGGGGGACCAAGGACCAACCATATTTTTAGGGTATGGCCAAATTTATTTAAATCCCACAAGCTTTAACTAAAAGTTATGGATGAATCAAACAAGAAAGATCAAAGTAATATATATAGCCCTAATTGGTGTATTAGGAATTCAAAATCCTGAATTCGTATCATGTAACATGTTCTAATCATTTCGAAGAACTTATCAACCACCGATATATGATTTCTTGATACTTAAAAAAACCTCAAAACAAAATAACTTATTTGTCATTTTTATACGAAATAAAAGAAACACAAAAACATAAACTAGTAGTTCCTATGAACAAATAAAGAAAATATCATTCAATTAAATTGGAAAAATCTACTACATTTGTTTCATTATAAGTATAGCTGTAAGATTTCTTACACGTATTTAAATTAGAAACAGATATAAATACGCTGCAAATTAAAGTTTCAGGCGCTTGGCTGTCCTTCTGTACATCAAAAATCCATATATATATGAAGATATTTATAATCTCACCTTAAATATATCATATTTTTTTGGATGTTTTATTTAGAATTTAATGAAAGTGCATAAGTTGTTGGAACAAGAAATCACGTCCAACATAATATTAAGCTAAATATAAAGACAATGTCTAGATTTGAATCAGCAAAACATGGAATTGAAGATAAAATTTCTTCAAACAATATCTTCAATTCCATGTTTTTGGTGACAAATTATATATATATTATTTCTTATTGGTGACAGATATCTTATATATATATATATGTATCCTCTAAACATTATTTGCAAAATAAATTTATCAAATTGGTTTGTCTCATCACTATATTGATTTGAAGATAAAAATTATGACATAATTTATCAAAATATGACATTATTTTAAATTTATTATGATGTGTATAATTTAATGATAAAAATTCTGATTTTTGATAGAATTCTTAAAATAAGAGAATAGCTAAGTTTAGATACATATTATAAGCTTAAATTATGTACATTATTATTAATAAGTCTGTAAAAAATATATAATTAAAATTATAACCAATTTTCTACATTAAATTATGATGAAAATTATAAAATTTTGTATAAATATCTATATTTTTATCAAAAGTAATTCTAAATATATATTAAAAATAAAAAATCAAGATAGTATTGATCAAAAAATAAATTTTATTGAATGCTAAATATTTAAAATTTTATTTATGTTTTATTAATTGATGTAAAAAATGACTAATCAAATTTTTGAATTAGTTGATTTAGGATTAAATACAATAGAATACATTGGTTGTGCGATTGGTTGTTGGTACTTTGGCTTTAACTAAATAAAATAATTTGATCTGTTCAATATATTTTACCTAAAATATATGTATATATTATTAAAAATTTATAATTTTAAATATATATATTTAAAACAAATAGAATATAAAAAGTTATTTTTATATTAATTTTTCACTAAGTTTTAAAAAAGTTTAGACAAAATAAAAAATTAATTAAAAATGATTATTTTTATGGTTTTAGTTTTTATTTTCTAAATTCAGTAAAAAAAATTAAAATATTAATAAATTTTAGATATCTATTTTAAATAAAATATAATACTTTTAAATTTTTATTTCTGTGTATGGCGACAAAAATCATCTAATTATTATATATACAAGAGAAATGTGATGTTAAAATCAGCTGAAATTACATAGAATATGTGTGTTAGAACATAGTTGATTTTAATTGTTGAAACAAATATATGTGTGTTGGAACATAGTTTGTTTCTAATGTCTTGTGTAAAGATATAGGTGTTCTTGGTTTCGATCCATTTTGATTGAGTAGAATTTGTAAAAATCACTTGATAACTCTCTAATAAAAAAATGTTTTACAGTTTGCTATTGTCAAGACATACAAGGTCTACATTGAGCGGGCCGATAATGTAATTGGATTTTTTTTAAGTGGAGTATTGATGTAAGATTTTGTCAAGCAGTTCAATGCTACAAAGAGGCCCAAAACAATCGCATAATAATTTTTTTGTTATCCATTTTGTTATTATTTCCCATAATTTCGCTTGACGTACTTTTGTCATCGTGTATAAACATTCTTCCGTATGTATAAAAAATATTCTTTTTAATAAACAAAAAATCAATAAATAAATAGTAACTGTATATACAGAAAGCTAAGATACAAGTAATCTACGATTTTGTAATAAGTATACGTTTTTTTATTATACTTGGAGACGGACGCGTATGTATACCGTAGCGACTAGCGAGTGCCTGTGGATATAACACGTAGACTTTTTAATCCCCAGCATCTACATTATCTATATCTGACACGTGGCGCTAAACAAGCATGGGCCCCCAAACTACTCCCTCTTCTATTTGTCTAACTGATGCCACTCGCTACGTCCCTCCCATCTTATCCGCAAAATCCAACGGTTCTAAATTCATCAAGAGAATTTTTATCCAGTATCCGTTTTTCCACAAAATACCAAAATCATCCATCTTTTTTTCAATTAACATTTATGTAATTAAAAAATTGGCAAAATCTATCATATAGACAAGTAAATTAATCAATAGAACTACATAAATTTACAATTTCATATAATGATAAAATCATTGCCCACACGAGGAATTAATTTGATTTATTACATAATTAGACATTGACATGTAATGTATTAGTATTGTCGCTATATCATCATTCAAGTTTAAAAAATAGAATTATTTCACCATTTTTCACACTAGTAACAAAAAAAAACCATTGACTGTTAAGAGTGATCTCATTATTGTATGAATATAATATACGGTTTATTTAGAAAATAAAATTCGTAACGGGGTATAATGTTCAATTGAGATACATTATAAGAACTAAATATAGATCTCATCATACTACTGTATTTAATTTTTTTTTAAAAGGCAGACAAAGATAGAAGCGTCGGTATTATTAGATAGGGCGATCAAATCGATCTCATTAGAATAATTTATTTTTGTCTTCCCTCTTTGTCCGGTGTCTCGGAGAAGACGTTAATGGCGGAAACCGTCGAGCTACCGAGTAGGTTAGCGATTCTTCCATTCAGGAACAAGGTTCTCTTACCTGGCGCCATAATTCGAATCCGTTGTACTTCTCATAGCAGGTAGATTAGCTTTCCTTACGACTCTTACGCTTTGATCATTGTCTTCGTCTTCCTCTAGGCTGTGGTTTAAGTTTAATTAAATGTTTGTATTGCTTCAAGTCAGTTTTAACGATCGAATATTGCCAAAATGTTTGAGTTAGGGTTAATTTCGTGTGGTATTGATCATCATAGATTACACGTTTTGTATACCCAACATATCGATAACCCTAATTGACTTGGATTAGAGTTACTGTACAATTATAATCTTCATATTACAATTGACCTTATTGGTTTCGTAACTTGTTTCCCAAATTTAGTGTCACACTAGTGGAGCAAGAGCTATGGCAGAAAGAAGAGAAGGGTTTAATTGGCATTCTGCCAGTTCGTGATGATGCCGAGGGTTCTTCAATCGGGACGATGATTAATCCAGGTACTGCAAGAGTTGATTTGATACTAGATGAAACTGATTTGATGAGTGTCTCTGTTGATTTTAATCTCTTGTGCCCTTAGGTGCTGGAAGTGATTCTGGAGAAAGAAGCTTAAAATTTCTAGTTGGCACAACAGATGCTCAAAAGTCTGATGCTAAAGATCAGCAGGAAGTTCACTGGCATAGCAGGTTCGGTTTTCCGTTGCACCCATTAGATTTGTGATTCTAGTAAAACTTATATGAATGCTGTGATTCCAGAGAGTTGATGAAGTGCCTCAAGATTTACGTATGATCTGATTTCTATTTTGGTTTGATTCTCAGCACATGCTGAGTGATGATGTTGTTTTCTAAATATTCAGGGGAGTAGCAGCTCGTGCTCTGCATCTTTCAAGAGGGGTGGAGAAACCAAGTGGAAGAGTTACATATGTAGTTGTCCTCGAAGGTCTGAGTAGGTTTAACGTTCAGGAGCTTGGAAAAAGAGGACCATATTCAGTTGCGCGGATTACATCTCTCGAGATGACAAAGGCAGGTGAGATCTATTATTTCTGTTGTAGCTTTTGGTTACTACTGGTGTCAAATTGCCTGCTCTGTCCAAGCTATTCATTTGTTTTATATATTACGGTAATGACCTATATATTCAGCTGCTTAATTATGCAATTGAGATATTTTTTGATTAATTGAGTTTCCAGCTTCTTCCGAAAGATTTTGATCTCTATTAATGTAAGTTCTACTTGTGCCTCATGTACAGAAAAGTTTTTGCTTTTGAGGAGGTTGAGGTTTTAGATTCTTAAAGATAACAGTTTTGAGTCCCCTCTTGTTTGGTAATGATAAAATTTTCCAGGTTATTTCAGGTTGGGTCATGAGCTTTTAACTTTATATTGCATTTGGCTTCAAACTAGTCCATTGACGTCTTTAGCTGGTTCTCTTTCTGGCCATCTGCAGAGTTGGAGCAAGTGGAACAAGACTCAGATTTTGTAGCACTGTCACGCCAGTTTAAGACCACTGCTATGGAGCTGGTTTCTGTGCTTGAGCAGGTAACTTTAGAGAAACTGAAATGACTTTCTAATTTTGGTTCTCCCTTTCCCAAGTCTCGTTGTTGCTTCAGCATTAAGAATTTTAAAGTTTATTTAGCAACTTGACATCTGGATTTCATGCATTGATTCTTTTTTTCAGAAACAAAAAACTGGTGGAAGGACAAAAGTTCTTTTGGAGACGGTTCCCATTCATAAACTAGCAGACATATTTGTTGCTAGTTTTGAAATGAGTTTTGAAGAGCAACTATCTATGCTGGATTCAGTTGACCTTAAAGTTAGACTTTCAAAGGCTACTGAACTAGTTGATCGGCATTTGCAGGTTAGCTGTTAGTATTCATACAGTAATGATATCTGCCCTGTATTTTCTTCTGGCCATTATGAATTCATGCGGATGTTTACTTGTGGCAGTCAATTCGTGTGGCAGAGAAGATTACTCAAAAAGTGGAGGGCCAGTTGTCAAAGTCACAGAAGGAGTATCTCTTGCGCCAGCAGGTTTGTTTCTCTTGGCACTCGGTGTCAAGCTGAGAGGTTATTGTCCTAAGTGGTATGACGTGTCAAAATTAAACTTTTTTTTTTTTGTAGATGAGGGCTATTAAGGAAGAGCTTGGTGACAACGATGATGATGAAGATGATGTAGCTGCACTTGAAAGAAAGATGCAAGCTGCGGGAATGCCGTCGAACATATGGAAGCATGCCCAAAGGGAACTGAGGTATGTTGTGCTAGAGGAAAATTGCTGATGGTTGTGACTGTGAACCAACTTGAAGACATAATTTTCTTAGTTGTAATTTTCCTTTTCTATTTCCTAATGCAGGAGGCTTAAAAAGATGCAACCTCAGCAACCTGGTTATAACAGTTCACGAGTTTACCTGGAGTTGTTGGCTGATCTTCCCTGGGAGAAGGCAAGCGAAGAACATGAGTTGGATTTAAAAGCAGCAAAAGAACGTCTTGACAGTGATCACTATGGTTTAGCGAAGATCAAGCAACGGATCATTGAATATCTGGCTGTTCGAAAGGTTGATTGTTTGTCTTTCTTTCTTTCTTTTCGAGTGATCCAGCTTCAGTGTCCTGGTTTTATCTTGATTGAAACTTATCTACCGCAGCTTAAGCCAGATGCGAGAGGCCCAGTTTTGTGCTTTGTTGGTCCACCAGGTGTGGGCAAGACATCTTTGGCATCATCTATTGCGGCTGCGTTGGGCAGAAAATTTGTTCGCCTATCTTTGGGTGGTGTGAAAGATGAAGCTGATATTAGAGGACACAGAAGGACTTACATAGGAAGCATGCCAGGGCGCCTCATTGATGGGTTAAAGGTGAGCTTTTGTTTTCTAAAGACACATACCTAAGTTATGCTGAAGACATCTGAAAGAAACTTGGGGGTATATTTTGAAAGGATCTAAGCTATAGCAGATAAGTTTCGCTCTGTCTGTCTAACCATAAAAACTTTTAAGTGAAATGAAGTATTATCGATGATGAAAATGATTGCCACTCAGCCTTTCTAAACGAGCTGTTGCAAAACTGCGTTGTAGATGCTTCTAATATGTGAATGTCTAGTTTGACTATTATCATTCATGCCGGATGATTTTTTATATCTTTGTATCACTAAGGGTTTCGCTTTATGTTTTTGGTTAGAGGGTTGGTGTTTGCAACCCAGTTATGCTGTTGGATGAGATCGACAAAACGGGTTCAGATGTTCGGGGTGATCCAGCTTCAGCACTGCTGGAAGTTTTGGATCCAGAGCAGAACAAATCTTTTAATGATCAGTATCCTATCATATTTTTTATCTCAACAATTATACTAGATTCAGTGCACAAACTTTGTTAGCCTTAAAGTTTCTTGAGTTTTAAATCTTAAAATTGGAAATCTCACCGTCTCGTAGGCAACAACCATATTCTTCATAGTTGCGCAGATGATGAATCGACAGTTACCCTTAACTGAAAAAACAGCTATCTGAATGTTCCATATGACTTATCGAAAGTGGTTTTTGTTGCCACTGCGAATAGGGTTCAGCCTATTCCACCTCCTCTTCTAGACAGGATGGAGCTTATTGAGTTGCCAGGTTATACGCAAGAGGAAAAGCTTAAGATCGCAATGCGTCATCTGATTCCTCGGGTTCTAGATCAGCATGGGCTGAGTTCTGAGGTCCTCAAGATCCCGGAGGTGCGATATTATTTTGAAAAGTCTGATGCACTGCTGATTGTGGGTGGGCTTATGCAGGTTCTGATCTTTTTTATTTTCTAATATTGGCCGTAGGCTATGGTAAAGAATATAATTCAGAGGTACACAAGGGAAGCTGGTGTTCGTAGTCTGGAAAGAAACTTGGCTGCTTTGGCTCGTGCAGCTGCTGTGATGGTCGCAGAGCATGAACAAACTCTTCCATTGAGCAAAGATGTGCAGAAACTTGCCTCTCCTCTGCTTAATGGTAGAATGGCTGAGGGAGGCGAAGTGGAAATGGAAGTTATTCCGATGGGTGTAAATGATCATGAGATTGGAAGTACCTTCCAGAGTCCCTCAGTTTTGGTTGTGGATGAGACAATGCTTGAAAAAATCCTTGGGGTAAAGCTCTCATCTGATCTGTACACCTCTAAATATTTGTATAGCAGAATATTACATTGTTTTACCAACGTGATATTAGTGGAACTTAACCACGTGCTGTTTTGTTGGGCGCAATGCAGCCTCCAAGGTTTGATGACAGTGAAGCCGCTGATCGAGTGGCATCAGCTGGCGTTTCTGTGGGTCTTGTCTGGACTACTTTTGGTGGAGAGGTCCAGTTCGTGGAGGCTACATCAATGGTTGGCAAGGGCGAAATGCATTTGACGGGCCAACTCGGTGATGTTATCAAAGAATCTGCTCAATTAGCTCTTACATGGGTAAACACATTCACTTGACTGCACCAATTATTCAGAACATAGAAAATACTTCAGAAAATTTAGTTGATTATCTATTGATGTTTTATAGGTAAGAGCCCGTGCATCGGATTTCAAGCTAGCACTTGCAGGGGACATGAATGTTCTTGATGGACGAGACATCCATATTCACTTTCCTGCTGGTGCTGTGCCGAAAGACGGACCTTCAGCGGGAGTGACTTTGGTGACAGCGCTGGTTTCGCTGTTCAGTCAGAAACGAGTAAGAGCAGACACAGCCATGACCGGAGAAATAACACTCAGAGGTCTCGTCCTACCCGTTGGTGGCATCAAAGATAAGGTAATCTGCCTCTAGTTCTAGCAGCCCGGAGCTTCACATGTGGTAGAAAAACCGAAACTGGGTAACATTTTTTGGGTCAATTTCTTAAGTAACTGAAGTTTAAAATTAATAATTTAAGACGGCCGGATTAATGTATGAACAGATATTAGCTGCACACCGGTATGGTATCAAGAGAGTGATTCTACCGCAGAGGAACTCAAAGGACTTGGTTGAAGTACCCGCCGCTGTACTTTCCAGCCTGGAGGTAAGATCTTAAATTTCAATCTTAAGTCTTCTGCTTGGTATTATATTTGGAGTAAGAATGTTTGCGCTGGTCTAGTCCAACCCAGGCCGGTCAATATTAAGCGCGGCTCTGGGTTGGCCTTCATTTTCCAAAATCTAAGCTTGGTGGTTCTGCGGATTAGGCCGCGGTCAACCACCAAAACAAGAAAAAACTTATGGGTTATGCTTTTCTATAAAGATACCTAGAAACTAGACTCTAGATCGGGTTGGTCCGCGATGATCTGAATTGGTATGAATGAATGGTTCAAACAGGTGATATTGGCAAAGAGAATGGAAGACGTTCTGGAGAATGCATTTGAAGGAGGTTGTCCATGGCGGAACCACTCTAAATTATGACAACATGACAAAAGTCCCGAAGCTCTCGTCTCCAAGACCCTCACATACCGTCTTTGGCTCATTTGGTAAGGTATCATCAGAATGTCTGCATCTCCTCTTTCTCTCTCACACTCACATCTCATCTATATTGTAAGTTTGTGTATGTAATGGGCTTTAAATTTATCATCTAATTAAATTTACTCATCTCTCACAAAATCACTACACTCTTAAAATTTGATTTATTAATTATGATATAAGTTGTTCGATATTTGGAAAACCGTTAAAAAGAAATTATAGTATAATTTTAGGTCACTCTCTGCAACACAATATTTCACTACGATCGGAATAGTCCAGGAAAAGTGAGCGCATGTTGGTAACGCTCTCTATTCCCTGCACGTGATGATCGATCTTCTGTCACGACTCTCAGCTTTAACTTGGGCTTCGTTACGCTAAGTTCTCTTGGGCCTCTTGAAAAACCTCCTAAAATATGCGTCCACATATAATTTTTCTTAGTTATATTATAGTTTCGTGCAGAATCTAGGCTAAGGTCATCATCTAACTAAGGGAAAATCAAAAGAAGAATGGGAAATCTTTCTCCAATGATACATCATTTTAAAATTAAAAATGAGATTATAAACTTTACTACATCACGGAAAACTATTCATTTGGCGTTTGGATTTTTTTTTTATTTACAATATAATTTTAAAAATTTGGTAACTCTTTATTATAAACATAACAAATTAAAATCTTAATTTAAAATTTATATTTAAAATAAAATTTTAAAAATATTTATAATAAAATTAGATAAACAGTTAACATATTATTTGACTGATGGACTACTATATATTGCAAACCATTCAAGAATCTAAAAAAATTTGGAAATTTATTTTTAAGGAAAAAAGAGAGACTGAGTTGGAAAAAGCTCAAACTTAAAAGTGTAATTTCGTTTTGATGAAAAAAATGATGAAAACCATTGGAGATTAATGTAAAGCTTGTTCAGAACCCGCAAGTTGAATTAGGCAGACAAATAGTGACATAACAAAAAATAAAATGAAATTTTATTAATGGAATGTAAAAGAAGAAAAAAAAGTTTTCTTGTTTACAAGCAATAGCGATAAAAGATTACAAAATACATTTTTATGTTTTACGTCTTCGTAATCAATTAGCCAGTTAGATTAGCGAACTACAAGACGCTAAAGATATAATACAATAACTTAAGTAATTCTATGATTTTATATAACAGTTCAAGAGATTTGGTACAGTCGAGCACCAGAAAAAAAAAGAAAGAAGCATTGCGTCTAAACATACTTCTTTTTTTTAAGTATTAAACTCACAATCTTATTGATTATTTTTATAATTATATAAATGTAAACTACAAATATTGAAGGACACGACGTTTTTTTTTTATGGCATGTCAACACCAAACACTCTAGAAACTTATGTTTGATTATTAGTAAACGAGATGTTGATTTATGGAGAAACATAAAAAGTTAGCAAGGTCACTTATGTTGATCACCATCAGGTATGTTAATGTCATGACATTGACAGATAGCATAGTTGCTCCATGTTCCTTATTGGTTTTGCCTTTGCACAACCCATCTATTGTTTTTATCAACAACAAAGAATTGTTGAAAGTTGAAACACACTTCTCATGAGAATCAGATTTTGCATTTTGCGACAAACAGCTGTTTCGGCGGAGTCTGAGAGAGGGGGCTTTTCAGTGGACTTAATCGATTGTTTTTATTTTCTTTTAACCCATTTTCTGATCTAAAATATTATTTTAAGGAAAACGCACATGAAAAAGAAAAACCTACAACTCTTGTTAAATAGGTCACCGGCGGCGGAGCAAAAGCAACCACGATACAGTCGACAGTTAGTTTAGTGATTTACACGTGTACATCTGATGTGTTATGCTTATTATAATCACGTGTTGGGCCTTATGTAAAATCTTTGAACTTCTGTTTCTGCCCATTGGAGTTTTTAATGACGATTTAAAAAAAAAACAAAAACCTTCACTCTCTTGTTTTTTCGTTCTGAAAAGAAATTGCAAAAATAACGCAAAGTGAGAAAAAAGGAATATTAGGAAATGAAAACCATAGATAAATTCGGGAATTAGTTTCTCATCACAAACAAGTAGAGATAATTTGAACACAAGATTGTGCCTTCAACATTATCATTTATTCAAACAAAGTCGGTCCAACACAATTAAAAACAAATGAAAAATCTATTTATAATAGTAAAAGAGGGACTTTCACTAGTCATTTGAAAAGCCAAATGATTTTGTTTTTTTTTTTTGTTTTTCCAAGAAATGAGAGAGAGAACTTCTTTTAGCCTGAGAGAGCTGCGTTCATAGCACTGTGAACTTCGATACCAATCTGTGCTTCTGCTTTCTCAAGATCAGTTGAGGCAGAAGCAAGTTTCTGTGTGAACTCAGCTAATCCCTTTTGGACTTGGCTAGGGTCAATGTTCTCAAGCGGCACGGCCTCAACCGCGATTACGTCAGCGACGGAATTTGCGTGGAGAAATGCGAAACCACTGCTCACGAAGTATTTCTTCACGTCAGTGCCTTCATGAACGGACATGATACCGGGTTTCAGCTCAGCGATTGTTGGAACGTGTCCAGGCAAAACACCCATTTGTCCTGTTGTCGCGGGAATGATGACCATGTCAACCTTGAAGTGGACAAAGAGAAACCAATAAGCTTTGAGTTATGATTAAATATATACACGAAAAAAAACCCAATCAAGAACTACATTTACTTTTGATTTTGTTTGAAAAGAAAAAAGATGATGATATAAGCAATCGATGAATCAGGAAGTAAGTCTGGAACGATAAGATCCTTCAGTGCATATTCTACATGAAGAGATACCACAGTGAATGCACTACCAACAGCATACTGATATTCATCTGTCAACGAATAAGCCTATGAGAATCTGAATACTATACGATATAACAATTAACAGATAACTACTCGCCATGGAGATGAACACATGATAATTAAAGGTATAACCGACATTTGGTCTACCACATCATATATCAATAGAAGAGAAAAGATATACATTTACAAACCAATTCACATTTATTAACAATCAGTTAAAATTTTGTCAATATCACGGTTTCAAGATATATAATAGATCAAATATGAAACATACATTAGTTGCCAATCCCATTGTATTAGAAACAATAAAAACCAGAAGAACACAGGATCATTTGCTATGAACAGAAATAAAAAAAAAACTCTTTCAAGAGTTTGCAATGCAAATATCCAATTTTAATGATTGATCAACAAAGAGAGGCAGTGGATTAAATAACTATTCTTAACTTTTCAAAGACGGATCTAACAAGAAACTCACTCCAGAAAAGAAAAAAGAATCTAACAAGCAACATTTTTCAGAGACAAAACACATGGTTAACCTGAGTAATCACTAACAAGTGAAGCTTTTTTTTTGTTTTTTTTTCCGAAAAAAATTTCATTGCTACAGTTCTTGAAAGACATCCAGAAACTAAAAAATCATTATCATTCTACCGCAAAAATCAGCACTTCTGTTAGTTTCAGCTTTGGCCATAACCCTAAAATTTAGCGCCGTCAGATCTAACCAAAATCAAAAGTCTGAAGACCTAATTAAGCACATTTTCATACCTTATCATGAATCAAATACCAGCGTAATTTATTTCTGGGAACAAATCCAGAATGCTGTTCTAAACTTTCCACAAATTCGCAAATCACTAGCGAGAAGCCACACACAATCCAATATGTAACCACACGACACATACCATAAACAAAATCATAGATCAAACCTATAAACCAAAATCCGAACAGCGATCGAGGAAAATGAAAACCGACCTCTTTCCCGGAAAGCTCCGATGCGTAAGGGAGGACAAAATTGACAGTGAGTTTGGCCGGAATTGACGCAGTCGATGGACGAGGTTTCATGAAGGCAGAAGGAGTCTGGGGCGGGTCCATGTTTGGTGCGACTTTCTTCCATGACTCGAGGAAAGTCGAATCGATCGTCGACGGAACTTCCGTGGAAAAGGCACGAGTCGTCGCCGATTTCGAGGACGCGGCGGTGACAGAACGGGAGAGGAGGCGAGAAGCTTGTCTGAACATGGCGGCGATTTGGTGTTGATGACCCTCGGGGAAATTTGGGAAATACGTCGCTGATGAGAGGAGAGAGAGTCGATAGGGAACTTTTATAAATGCTGTAACTCAAAGTGTTCTCGGCCTCTGAAGTCACGCGTTCTGGTGGCGCGTGTAGCGAGTTATTCATTTTCAGTTTCGGCCTACAAAAATTGGGTTACAGCCCACTGAATGCCCATTTAACTAATCAATAGGATATCTGTATAACGTCAAGCCTGTAATAGAAATAGCAAATGGGTTACAGAGTTTTTTATTTTAATTAACCATCTTTAATCAGGTGAGTAGAATTCAGATTTAGGTTCAGGTTTAGTCTAATGTTTTAAATCGTTCGAATTTTTAAGCGCAAAATTTGTTACCAAATTAGATTTGTATGTATAATATACCGATTAAGAAAGTTTCCAGTTCTTGAATTAAATTATATTATTTGTTTTTTTGTCAACAGTATATTATTTGTTTTCAAAAAAATGAAAGCTTGCTCATATTTTCAGACTTAGGCTCCGTTTTGTTAAATGTGTTTTAATTGTTCTGTTCAGAAAGATAGTTGCCAAAAGAAAACTGGATGTAACACAGGTAGATCGATTAAGTTCCAAACTGTAGTTAAAATACTACAAAATAAGAAAAATTAAAATTTTGTTCGATTTATTCGAATCTAGGTTGGAATTGAACTGCTCTTATTACGTTACAAAAAAAAAAAAAAAGAAGTTGGAATTGAACTTTTCAGATATCAAACAAATAAAATAAATTTAACTTTCGGTTAAGGTTTTAGAATTGAGCTCCATCTAAACATTTACGTTGTTGCAAAACTTTAAGCAATCACATAACTCACATTCTCTTGGTCTCTCTAGTTTCTAAAACTACCATTTCTTCTGGCAAAACACGAAGTTTACTCCAGAAATAAAACCGGATAACACCTAATAACATTGACAAGAAGTTGTACTTTTTACCAGATTTACATGAAAAAAATAAGATATACCCAATTTGTTTGTCTTTAGATCGTCAAGCTCCAGATTCATATGCCCAGAAAGTATCTGGATCGGGACAAAGAAGAGAAAAATCTGGTACTTCGAGATTTGCGACGTGCCAATCAAGGAACCGAGCTTGTATCGACTTGAGTATCAAGAGGATTGTTGGTAATACCCACCACTTATCATCATCTCTGCCAAAAACATAAACCAAATTACAAATTTGGTACTGAATATACAGTAACAAGTAAAGAAGTTTGATGTTCCATAAACAAAATCTTAAGATTATAGACTGATTATGATCAAAATGTTCTTCGTGTGGATGATAAAAGAAGACGCAAGAACAAAACCAAAACACTATTTATTACCGTATGGCGTTCCAGATGTTTGTCTTATCATTTAGTTGGTCAGAGAAAAATCCAGAATGAATGACACCGCAAATGAAAGCCACAATCTGCGAAACAATTGGGAATAAGAGACAAAAGAGGTCAATTTGTTTTGAAACATGTGTATCAACTTACGACGTTTGTTAGAGATGTAGCGTTCCAAAGGGCGTAGATACGAGTAAGTGAGGCTCTTCTCATTTCTTTACTTAATAAAGCGTTAAGGCCAGCCGGGAATGGGCAAAGCAGAGAGAGAGGGAGAATCAGGAGGATAGCGAGAAAGGCTGCAAGGGCAAGCCAATAGAACTGAAGCAATGCAAGGAGCGTAACTGAAAGATCCGCAAGAAGAAGGATGGAGATCAAACGTAGAAGAGTGTCCTGCATACACCAAGATTTTGCTTTTGTCAATACAAAAGGAAAAAACAATCCGGAGAATAGTTATTCAGGAGTAAAGAATATGTAACCTGACGACCAACGGGTCGAGTATTGTTTAATAAGAGAGAAAACGGAAAAAGTAAGTCCCTCCTGCACTCCAGAGATTCTATTGAAATCTCATTGATGAGGCCGCCATTTATTCCACCATTGATTCTCTTCCGAGATAATCCATGCCCTGGTTGGATCAAGTTTTGTTGCAACTCGATGAGAGATTTGCTGGGACATGCAGATCTGCTCCTAGAAAATGGAGTTACGATAAAGCAGGTTGAGTTTCTTAACTCTCAGAGACGAGACAATAACTAGATTAGGTCAAAGAGAGGCAAAATCTATCATGGCTCACCGAGGGGACTCGTCGTCACTTCTGCTGAATGAAATTGATTGGTTCACAGTGTTTAGAGGAAAATCGCCAACAAACACCAAGATACCAAGTTGGTAATATCCAGAAGCTGTAGCTTGAAACCATCCAAGCTCAATTCTTACACCGTGGAATTCGAGTTGAGGATTTCCATGGCTATTTATCCACCTAATGACAGGAAGTAATGCTGAACGAATTGATCCATGCCTCACAGTCCTAAGCTGTGCGTTTAAACCGGCAACAAAGCGATGCCAAACACTTGGTGGGATGTGCTGGAATAATGATTACGAGCCTTTAGAAGATTTTCAGAGTAGAGTTGGAAGGGAAAAAAATAGAGAGAGCTAACCTGGCCAAGAAGATTTGTTAACAGTGCGTCACTATGAAGACTATAAGGTGACATATAACTACCATCTCCACCAAAAAGTATGCACATTGGGAATCGTTTCTGTATAATAGAGACCATATCTACACGCTTCTCGTCACCTCCAAGAAAAAAATCTACGTATGCAACCATCAAATCCGGAGTGGCTCCAACCTGTTTTGACGGTGGAAACAGACAGTCAAAATGCGAAGTAAAAGCTAGCTCGTTGTGAAGCAACACGTATAACATTAGATGGTAAGAATCCGAACCTTCATGCCTTTGTAGAGAGCCCTGGATCTGCATGAGCGGAGGCAAGAGTGGTCATACTGAGATTTTACATATTCCTGAAGGCGATGAATTTTTCTCCTTCGACGCCATTGTTTCCAAGACCACGCGCAAGGATTTGCGAGAACTGATAGAATGCTGTGCACAGACCCTTCCCACCAATCATATGCCGCGGTAGAGTTGATCTCATCAATAAATCTGTTAAAAGCATCCTCATAACTGCGAATCAGAAATGTAGAGAACAATGAGTGGACATGTCTTCGAATAAAATGAGCCAAAGTCAATGTCACATTGGTCAGCAAAGAGTAGGATTGAAGAAAACTGAATCTGGATTAATGACATACATAGTCACTACTTCAGAAAAATGGTAAAAGAGAAAACAAAGAGTTGTTACAAATAATTAGCACAAAAGAGATTGTAACTTAGCCAAGAGTTTTTAGTCGAAACACTTTATTCAAACATTCAGTGGCATCCAATCGCAATAGAATTTGACCCACTTAAGTTATATTCTTACACTATCTCGATGATTGCATCCGGAGGAGAGTAGGGCAGATGCCAAGGTTCCCTGAAAGTATTCGGACCCATGAAGTACATACGGTAAGCGTGGGTTTGCGTATCATCAGATTTTGCGCCTCGGACCTAGAATGGTAGGAAACAGGCCACAGAGTTTGGTTACAAATATGTATGTCTTACAACAGAAACAGAAGATTTGGGACAAAGACAATTATCGCAACACCATACCTCAGAAAGTGACAGAAGATGGGGTAAACAATGAGTGCTCTGGTGTTCGATGGAATTGGCACCATAGAAACTTAATCTGAGCAATCTGATACTTAGTGTGCTTAGCAACAGACCCAAAACTACCACCACACAAGATAGAAGAAGAGCAAAGGGCAATGGCCCTCCAAATGTATAGACAAGCTCTTCCAGAGGTGTATAGCAGTTTGGCAATCTGTACTTGTCAGATACACATTTATAGGGACAGAAAGGTTCGCTAACTCCTCCTGCAGATTCAAAGCTCCTTCTATCAGAAGACATCACAATTAAGAAGAAACACGGGGTTGGGGGATGGACGAGCAAGAGAACTATACGGTAATATACCTCGTACGTATACAAATTTTGCACGACTTGGTAGATGCTCAGGTGGGCAGGGCGTACAAAGACGTTTGTCAGAGCCTTCAACATTCTTGAAAGTCCCAACGGGGCATTCCTGAAACAACACATGAAGCCAGAAAATCGAGAAGTATCAAGCACAAGCAAACAAGACAAAGATTTGCAATGGGGGCAAGAACAGTATTAAGTCTGTCTAATTTCGTAGTTTGTCAAGCCCATTTTGTTGCTGAAATCAAGGACAAGCAGAATTGGCGAAAAGCTAAGACATACAGCCAGTGCAGAAGTAACTCAGCATAATAACCACATGACTTACCAAGCAAAATGTACCATAGAGTCCCTTGGGACACTTTTTTCCAGTCATCGTTCCCTCTTCCCCGAAACGGCCTCCATTGTCCCCTGCACCTCCTCTGAAGACATCACAAAGCAAGCAATTCAAAGTCTGTGTTCAAATTTCATGAAGATACGTTTTGCATATTAAAATTTTTCTGTCACATTCCAGAGTTCCAAGATACGTTCCAAATTTTGCATAAAGAAAATAGAACAGGCAGAGTCTCGAGCATCAAATACTATGCAACGTGTATAAGCAAGGGAGATTGCTTGACTTATCATGATAATGGTGCATACCTATTACTAATAGACCCCTTGACGGTTGCAACAGGAAAATACTCGTCACCAGTGTGTAACATGTCCCAGTGAAAATGAAGTCTCCCACCTCCACCCCCACCACCCCCAAGAGGGCCACCTCGCCCCCCTCGAACTGATAGAGATGAATTCTTTGAGAGTTCAAGCATCTGAAGGAAAAGAAGAATCGTCCCACCAGATCCTCCACCAACTCCACCGACCAAAGATCTGTTACCATTCGCTATTGGCTTTCCAGGGCTTTGGCCATCAGAGCTTAGAGATCCACGTAGATTAAGCGTCACAAGAGGAAACTGGATGGAGCCAATTACTGAAAAGGAGGAAACAAATTTGTTGTATATGTGACTTGACATTGTTAGATGAGTAAACATATAGCTACAGTATACTAATGGCTGCCAGCTTTAATAGAAAAATAGTACTGACCAATCATCCCTCCACCAATCACATTCCCATACGATTTATCTGGACTCTCAGCTCCGCTCCCTAACTCACAGGGAAAATCCGGATCGCCGTAGGTATGACCTCCATTGCACACTCTCCCATTGAAAATGCCTGATCCCCCTCGCCCTCCATGCCCAGCACCACTACCAGCCCCATTTGAATAAATTCCTTTCCCCAGGCCCCCACTGCAACCTGTTATAGGAATTTAATGCATAGAATCAGAAGCCACATTAATCTTCTTGAATACGTAGAAAGGTATTTAAAAATTTTACGACATGGTGAGAATCCCGGTGCAGCGAAAGGGTAAACAGCTATACGAATTTGCTAAAAAAAGGGATAGAAGATTGATTTATGTACCAAATTCAGATGCACTGATCAAGCCTTCATCAGTAACTACTACCGTTCTTGCCCTATGGATTTGAATTATGCTTCCTTTAACAAATCCACTCACAAGAATGTCCTCAACTCGACATATCTAAAAAATTAAAAGGTTGAAGAATTATCAAGAGTTTGAGGCTACAAAATAAAAAAAAATATTAAGAAGCACTCAAGTCTGACTTTACTCCAGGAGAGTAACACAAAAAGGACTAAATATGCACAACTAGAGTTGTTACAGGATAATGGAACTCACATTTGTTTGGCTTATATTAGTAAAAATTACGATCAGCCTAATTATTAATAGTAGACTCTGTACTCCTGCAACTGCCTAGTCAGTAGTACAAAGTCTATACATCACAAAGTTTAATTCGTGCCAGAGATAATTTTGAACCATCAAGATACTTTTTTTATCAAACTTACCTGAAGGGAAAACGATAGAGTATAATTGACATGGCAATCATCCGGCGGACTTATCAAGTCTATTGGGCATGTCTTGCTCTCACAAAGGGCATGAGTAACCCTGTAAAAAAGAGAGATTTTCTAGCACAAGTGTTTCAGTTATTAAGTCCAGCACTAATCACCCTCAAAACAATAATGTAAACGTATAGGAAGTCATACTCACGCGTTTTTGCTTTCTTCGTCGTCAAGTGGTGCTTGTAGTATAGAACCTGGTCCAACCTGCCAAATTAAGGAAGTGTTAAAAAATAGTTTTGCATACTCCACCGATGACTATGTTTAAGTAAATGTTTGTAATTGACGACAGAAACATGGTCTCATAATAACATAGATGATCATGATAGATATAAACAAATCAACAGAACTTTGATGATTAAGCATGTTAAAACAATAATTTCTTACAGTTATGTTGTAAAACTGAGATAAGGAAAGTCTCTGGCCTTTAATTGCATCCCCAGGACCAGTGAGCGTCAACATTCCTTGGCCATATACACCCAAGTTCGCATTAGAAGTAATGACGGAATTTTCCTAGAACAATAAGAAGTCAAAACCTGTCTTCCAATCCAACCAACGGAAGAAATAGAGATGACATGATAAGATTTGCAAGTATACCGTTAGAACTGCAAGGTTGCGAACTTCAAGGACAGAGGAAGGCACTGCAGGGTTTCCTTCACCATCAATTTTAATCACAGAATTTAACATGAGCAGCATCTTGGTAACAAGTCGTAATGCACCAAAAACCTTCATTTACGAATAAAATAGCTAAACATTACGAATAAGAAAGTAAAGAGAAACAAGATTGTTACTGAATCGTTAGGAACAGTAACCTGCCTTTATAACGGAGTTACTCATTAAAAGCTCTTCTGCTACCAGCTCAAATTCTGAAATTGGATACTTCGATAACCCAAAGACAATGCTGCTTCCCCGATAAAGACTGATTTGACCTCTGACCTTCATAATCATAAAAATAAAATAAAAAACATTTAGAGGGTAGTGACAACACGAAACGTATTTTAAAGAAAGAGAGACCAAGGAACTTCTATTTAAGCAACCTGTAATAAGAAAAAGAACTAAAAAATTGCAAGGTCAACTGTTTAAAAAAAGCATATAGAAAGCCATTCATATTTTAATAAATAACCTAGATAGAAAGGTGTACGCGAATCACAAAGATCAGGGTAGAGAAGATGATTCAGGACTTTATGGGACGAAGAAAGACATCAGAAAATTAACTGACCTGCATTCTGGTCCACAGAAGCGGAACCAAAACTTTTGCATGATTATCTACATAGATGTTTGACCACAGAGGCCTTGTAGGAAAATCGAGCAAAGGAGTTTCCGTCTCTGTAGTCATGTTATCATTTTCAACCCTTAAACTCACTAATTCTGCATTAAAGTACGTTCCAGCTGCTCCAGCATTTTTGGGGCACCCGATACTTGCACCACCTACAGTTGGAAAAACAGTAGGACCAAATAATTTAGTATGTATGAACTGCGAAAGTATACAACAGCACAGCCCAAAATGGAGAACTATATCTAGAGGAATTAGAAAGAACATCAAGTTTTCCCATAGTAGGGGAGCCGGAAAACAATTTCAGAAGGGTTTAAAACTACTCGAAAGCACAACTAACGAGATTTGCATGAGCGGTGAAAGATAGCAAAAGAAATACAAACCATGCACAAGAACTCTGACATCTTCTTGTATGCTGTAACAGTCAAGGGAGATCCTTCCTCCACCACCTCCACCCCATCCCCTCCCACCTGATGCGGATATTTTTCCGTAACCCTTCCTACATATTCAAAAGACATACAAGAATGATTCAACGGAAAAGTAACAAATTACCATCCAATAGTAAGATCAATTTCAACGTATAACCAAAAATTTGGTTGCAGTCAGCTTGCAGCTCTAAATATGTAAGAAAAAATTCCTTCTTCCAATTTTTTTTTAAATGATTGAGATAGGCTCCAATGGAAGCATGGACTTACAGCTTTACAGCACGAATACAGATACTTCCTCCAGATCCTCCACCCCCTTCCTCTCCACTATCACCCCCGTCTGCGGATACAGATCCATTCAACAGTATTGTATCCTTGAATATAAGTTTGACACGACCTCCACCTTTGCCTCTGATATTCTTCGCGGATAACTTAACGCCTCCCTCACTCCCATAGCTCCATGGCTCATGCAAAGACGACCAGGAATAAACATCACCACCCCAATAAGTCGATGTATTGCTCTTCACACACGAAGCACCTCTCCCACCATGGCCTCCACCCGCACCATCGGTACCAACCGGTGTTCCACTAGTCTGAGAAGGTGGTGGTCCAGCCAATGCCGTCGTGTAGATAGAAGAATTGCTGTCCAAGGTTAAATTGATAGCGGAAAAAACAACAGAACCGGCGACGATTCTCGCAGATTGACCCAGATGGATGTTTCCAGATACATTGAAAGTGATCATACATCCTTCGATGGGGCAATCAACTAAGACATGTGCAAGTATGTTGAGGTTTCCCGTCCCGTATACATAAATATCAGAATCAAAACGCAGATTTGAGTTTAGTGTGCAAGTGGTGTTCAAGGATCCAACACCATCCAGGTCCTGACAAGTCACATAACTAAAAATCCCAGAATCTTCTAATCTCGCGGGGCTATCTAATTCAATGCCCCGATACTGTGATAAGCTAAGACATGGCGTTGAAACCAAAAGGACACACAAGAACACGAGTTGGAGCATCACCAAAAAGGGAAGCAAAATCAGTCACACACTACCCCAGAGAAACCGAAATAACACTAGACGACATTGTTCAATTCCGTAATGCTTCCCACTAATCTGAAGTTACAAGTATCTCCATAAACAGTCTCAATTTCAGATGGTTATCGCATACGATATCTGAGCAGGTTAAATTTTTTTCAGAAATCTAATGAGAGGAAAACAATTTTGAGTTCCGCGATACGTTATATCGCAGAAAAAGAGAAGAGAGAGTGGATGAAATGGTTAGAAACCTGATTAGAAAAGATCGAGAAAAGGAAGTAAAATCTGGAAATTAGCTTTGATGAAGGCTTTGGATCTTCAGGAGTGAGTCAGGAGATGGTCTCTTTCTGTTTTACTTCACTTTCCTTTTGATTTCTTTCAGCGTATGAGAGAGAGAGAGAGAGAGAGAGAGAGAGAGAGAGAGAGACTGTTATGGAGTTGAAGCTACGCTTAAATCAAATGGACAGCTGTCATCGGCATCCAAAATAAATACGTAAATTTTGCTTTTTTCATTTTTTTTTATTCAAAAATAATATATATCACACATTTTCAGCTTATCATATAGTATTAGAATTAAAATAGTCAAAGTCACATTATTACACGAGGATTTAGAGGATAGTAAATATTAGTATATGACATACGTTGGAGGCGAGTACGTCCTGCTGGTTTGTTTAATTATTTGATGTCCATCTGATTGATGCTTTCTCCAACTTACTAATCCAAATACTATTTAATTAATGTTTTAATAATTTGATGACGGAGTTTGCGACAGTGATCAATATTAATTTGCCATAAATTACGCGACTGCCATTCTTAATTTGCTCGTATGATGCAACCGTTACGCCTTTTTCCTTTTGTCCAGACGGTCAAGGTATTATCAGAGAAAACAAATTAAAGATTCATTAGAAAAATATTTCTTGTACTTTAAACTATTAGAAATCGATCGGCTCGTGTCCAAATTATATATATGTAGAAAATATTGAAAGCTTTTTTTTATTTCATATTTGCCATGTTACAATAGAAAAAAGAAAAAAAAAATGTGAGGCGTATCAAAAGCCAAGATCAACGGATATGAGAGATAATTGGGGAAAATTTGAAAGATTGATTTAGAAGGCCTAATCAAATTCTGAATATAGAGAGCAGGTATAAAGTTCACGGCATTTCGCAATTCCATTTATCTTTTTTTTTTGTTAAATTGCAGTCCGTGAGAGAGTCGCTTTTCATTTTATTATTTAATTTCAAGCTAAAGGTAAAAGCTAAAACCTCGAGAGCCAATACATGAGAGAGAGTTTGAGAACAAAACAAAAACAGATGGAGCCGTTTCGTTTCGTTTTCGTGTCGTTTCAAATAAGATATTTGGCCCCAATTAGGGTCCCGACAAAGTATCCGTTGAATACCGCTTCATGTCGAGTTGACGCGTGTTAAAGGTCACAAGGAACCCACCAGATACACGAATGTGAACCACTATTTGCACAATCCATCTCGTATCCAAAGAAATACCAAATCGGCTTTTATTTTTTCTATCCAAATAAGTACCTTTACCAAAGCCTAAAAACAAACAAAAAAAACAGGCGGAATATGGAAATTATAAACCTTTTTTGCTGACTTATAGATATTTATTTTGATAATCCTTCTCTAAAAACATTTTTGAAAAAAAAAAGAAACTGAAGTCCAATCAAACCTAAACCGTATCAAACCGAAAATATCGGTGTTTATGATTATCCCAAACCCAAAACCGGATTGGACAATCCCCATGGGCCACAAAGAACCGATCTGGAACCAAAACTTGCACATATCTCACAGATAATCAAATCATTCACCGAAACCGTATCAATGGTTCAGACACTCACTAACTGAAAATATCCAAAATACCAAATAAAACGAGAGCTTGTTGTAATCATATCAATATCACCAGACACCACCACCAATTTTTAACTATGGGTAGCGTCAGATAACTGACTACAATAAGAGGATGATATTATAAAATTACACGGCACAAACAAACATTTATAAAAGCCCAGAGGATTTTACGGACCAAGACACTCCTCAGGTTACTTAGGTACCTGTATCTCTGTATTATCATTACCTGTTGCTGCGTTAAGCGAGCCAGAAAGGCACGTACCTTGCAAGCACCCGGAAGCCACCAGATGTTTGTTTGGAGCCGTGATAGCACGATACCAAGCTGCTGAATTTGCAAAAAGTGTTTACAAACCCGTTGCATTTAACTGTTTCCTTTGTCATCTTTAGCCATTGTAAGGAAGTTTTTGGTTTTGTGAGCCTTGGTTAGGTTGAGATTGCTGTGGGCCTGAAACGTTTAGTGGCTGTGTGTAGTGTGAGAAAGGCTGCGAGTAGAGTGAATTCGGGAGACCCTGAGCGACAAGAGTCGTTAGTATCTTTTGACAAGAAACATGTGTACTAGATAAAGATGGCGAACACTACTTAGTAAGGCCTCAATTGTTTGTCTGAGTTTGCGTTAATATTTAGTGTGTATTTTCTCAAGATGAACTCACAACCTTCACCATCTTAGGAGAACCGTTTCTTTTGTTAATTGTAAACAATAATGCAAACAAACGATCAAGGATTAGGATTGTTCACACCAAAAGGACAAACCTGAGACTGAAGATTAGGATTGTTCACACCAAAAGGATTCTGTTGTCCATCATCCTGGGATGAGTCGATAAAGCCAGCTTGGGTGAAAAGACCTTGTGCTCCATGTGCCATATACTCCTATATAAGCAATGAAAGGCTCAGATAAGGTGTAAGAATATAAAAGGAAAATGCATTAGAAGGAAAGGCAATGAGAAACACCTGAGACATGAAATCATTACTCCCACTGAAACGAGGATAACTGCCTTGAGAATTGTGGTTCATGAAGTTTCCAGGAAACGCTCCATGGGCTCCTTGTGTGGCATAGTCAACAGCATATCCTCCCTGTCATACCAAGAAATTATACACATATATGGCCCATAACTCAACAACAATAGATAATAAAAAACGAGCTAGTGATTCCTATGCGAAGCTCAAAGCACATACTTATAGATCTGGTCCAACCTCCGAATGTAGGAGAGGTTTCGAGTATCGAAAATACGCTTATCCTACTATCCTATATCCAAAGTATGACATGTCTAAGCACTAAAGCAGAAAAGAAACTACACCTGTGTAGAAAAGTCGCCCATGTTGTACGGAACATGAGATCCCTGGCTCTTGAAATCATCACCCAAGAAATCCTGGTGGTATCAGCAAAAAAAAGGTTAAACAACAGGAAAAAAAAACACTACGACCGAATCACCAAGTAACATTGAACGAGAAGACAACCTGAGATATGCCGCCCATAAATCCATCCCTGAAAGCTTGGCTACCCTGAAAAGGCAACTTTCGTGTCATGATTTAAAGTAAACCAAAACAATCAAGCTCTAATGCTTCAAAAAGTTAAATGAAAAGAAACAAATTTGAAAGAGACGCAGACAATACTTACATATCCAGGTTGGGATAGCGGACCACCAGGTGAAGGCTGGCTATTTGGACTATCAAGGGGAAAGTTTACATTAGGGCCAATAGTTCCAACATTATGCTGGGTGGCTTGTTGGTGCGGAAGATGTCCCCCAACTGAACTTCCCCGACCAGTACCAAAACCATGGTTTCCAGGTTGGGGAGCAGTACCAACTGGTCCACGAGTTGGAATAGCATATGGCTGAGAAGGAGGACCACCAGGAAAGGGTGAAAGTGGTACCCTAGGTATTGGGTAGCCAGCTGGGTGGAGTCTAGCACCATTAGGTGGGCCAGAAGGCATATAAGAACCACCAGCTGAATCAATAGAAGAAAAGGTTTAAACATGGCGATCCAAATTAGGTGGGCCAAAAGGCATATAAGAACCACCAGCTGAATCAATGGAATGACAAAAGCATAAATATAATAACAGAAGAAACAAAAAAGGTACTGGACGTTTACCCCTTCCACGGCTGCCTCTTCTGTCAGCATTCGGATTACCCGAACCAAAATTATCATTTCCAATAATGCCAGCCCCACCACCATAAAATAGTCTCCGATCATTGTAAATCTAAAAAGAATTATGAAAGAGGATTAATGTTCAAATTGCTACCGTTATAATCTACGTTGATAGACATCAAGGTTCATTTGGTACCTTTCTTGGTTTCTGAAATTGTACCATGCTCTGCTTTAAATTATTAAGAGGTCCCTCAACCAAGCACTCATGTTCCTGTCGATATAAGGAAAACAAACACAATGTTCAAGCTAGTATCATACAATCATTCATAGTACTCAATAAAAAAAAGATGAAATCCCCAAGCCTCAGAAAGAATGATTGTAACTACTGAGTGGCAACAGAAGGTGAAAATACGATTTCCTAAAAGACGTCGTTTCTGCTTTAAAAAAAATTAGGTGTACCTTGTAATGTGTCAGCAAGCCATTCCACAGAGGCTGTTTACTAAGAACCTTTGGGTTTCCAAGAATAACAATTCCATAACGAGCACGTGTAAGTGCAACATTGAGCCTCCGTGGATCATTAAGGAATCCAATGCCCTGAAAACCATAAAACCAGCAGTTACGAGTCAAAGCCTACAATGTTTCTCAGAAGCAATGTAACACAGAACCCACAAACCTGATGCTCGTTACTTCTCACGCAGGACAATATGATGTAATCTTTTTCTCTTCCTTGGAAAGAATCAACACTGGCAACCTGTAAATTCGAGAGCTTGTTAGATAAATGACAGGATCAGATAAACTTTTTAAAATCCGACTTTCACAATACTACCTCAATTTCCTTGTAAAGTTGTTGTCGGAGAGAACCATTTCTTGCCATGTAATTAACAATGTATGCCCTCTGCCCCTCGTATGGAGTGATCACTCCAATCTGGTAACAACGAGCATAATTCATAACGTTCACAGATACCAAAAATTTCCTAGAAATAGTAAACAATCCTAGTACACTCACCTGACTGGGGACAACTCCACTCTTTAAGAAAGCGGTCACAAGTTTCTCCACATTAGCAGCCTCGGTTCTATTTAGATATGATGTTCCACTAGCACTGATCTCCTCTTGCCCCAGCTGCAAATTGAAAGAGCAGATAAATCGGTCAAGTTTGCTTTTAATGGGTTTGTAACGGTGGGGGCCGAGTCTAGGGCTCTGGTAGACATGTTTTTAAAACGTTCTAAACTAATCCCAATGCGAAGTTTGGTACCTGGACATAGAAAAACATGGGCCGGTTAGGCACAGGCCAGGGGAAATCAATCCCTGTTGTTTGCCTTTCAATAATTGTGACTCCATTCTGTAGTGTTCCTTCATAGAAGCTATTGGATGGAAACTCGGACAAAGCTGGATGCATACGATATTGAACCTGAAATAAAGGATATGACAACATTTAGTGGAGTCGCAAGAATATGACAATATAGATTCCAAGGTCCTAACGGTAACAAACCAGACGTAGTGAAAGGGAAATAGAAGATATTATCTTCCTTAATCTCATAACTTTCTTCAAGAAAAAAGAACACATTACAAAATTCTATTTCAATTGGTAAAATCTGCTACGCGACTAAAATTGTACCTGCAATCTGATTGGTTTAATGCCAAGAAGCACAAGGCGTTCAAAGAGAGACTGTGCCAAGCCAGCACGAGCTGCTTTCTTGCACATGATGACAGGGCCAAGCTGACAATGATCACCAACAAGAACAACCTAGCGCAAAAAACTTGTGTAAGCAATCGATAATAATTAACGGCAACAAGTCAGCTCGTTGAGAACCCCAATACCTGTTTTACCCCGAGGACCAAAGGAATAAGGCACTCAGGTTCTGTTGCTTGAGTAGACTCATCAATAAGTACCTATCAGAGGAAGGGCATGTCAGGTTCTATAGAACTAGAGAAGCTCAAATTTAAGTAATTAATCTTAACCTGTCTAAATCTAAAATTTGACAACCGAAGATCCGCAGCACCAACACAAGTGCAGCAAATGACATCAGCACTCTGAGTAATCTCGCGTTCAGTTGCTCTTTTCAAATTTTTGTATTTCTTTTCATCACTGCTTGACAGTTCACCTAGAGACAATAATAACGAAAGAGCAAAGATAACGTAAATTTTATGTTCACTTCAAAAACTTCAAAAAATCAATTGCAAGAAACTGGCAATAGAAAGGTACATGAAGATTAAAAATGTCAACTACAGATAACGAACTGAAAATGTAGGACCTTGTTCATCTTTCAACTGCTGTAGCTTATGCAGCTCGCTCTTCTCAGATGTGTCAAGATGACGTACCTTCAAGCAACCATTCGTTTACAATGAGAGAAAGAAGAAAGGGACTAAACGAATCAGAGAGTTAAAGTATGCCACCATGTGAACTAACCTGGTAGTGAAGGGTCAAATGCTCTACGGGAGAGCTTACAGCTTCCCTTGACTTTGCACAAAGGCGAACAACCTAACATCAGAGTACGAGAAAGTTAAAAAGGAAGCAAAATAATTTGACAAGATTATTTTCAGCCTCTTCAAATAACATGGCAACTTTCCAAAATGAATAATAAACAAGAGTATCCAGCGTCTTATGGAAACTTAAATAATAAAAACTAGGCAATGGGGGTCCAAATTCACCTTTAAACCAGTAGCACTAATTTTTTCGGCTAGTTGGTCGACAGCAACATTACTTGGGGCACAAACGAGAACCTGTCAGGCAATAAAATCTCTGGTAGTCAACTCACAAAAAGTATCCTGAAAGATCAATAATCAGCTTTACCTGTCCCTGGCCCTGCTTTGCCATGTGATAAACGATTGCAGCAGAAGTCACAGTTTTGCCTGTGCCAGGTGGACCTTGGATCAAGCTGATGGGTTTCTGCAGCACACTCTTCACCGCATTAACCTGATCAAGGATACGATATAACCTGTTAGATATCCGTTGTACAGATTCAGAAAATAATTGTCATTGTGTTAACAAGGCACATGGGATCAAAACGACGCTGAATGTTCAAAGAAGCAGTTACGACAAACATTCTTCGTGAACTTGATAAGCTGAAAGCCATTAATTACCTGAGATGCATTCAGTTCTGGAAGACCAGGTACCCCAAAACGTCGAGGTAGTGTGTTCCGGACCATCTGGGCCTCAACTTCATGTCCCAATAATTGATGGTAAATATAACTTCAAAGAAAAGGGACGTAGCAATTCAGTGGTTAATCAGCGTGCAGTAACAAAGGGAAAGGTACCAGGAAGGAACTAAGCTTTCAGTTGACTGACTTACCCACTCACACTTGTTTCATCTACAGCAAAATTTTTCATTGCTCCCTGCATTCGATCAAAGCTTGTACTTTTCCAAACAAAATCAACACAGAATCCATGATTCACGTCAATTGGAACTCCCTACACACGAGTAATCAAAGTTAAGCATATCTCCACATGTCAATGTCAAAAGCAAGGCTAGCAATTGAATTTAACTCGCCTGATTAGCTCGGAGTTCAAGAGCAACCTCCTCTTGTGCAGTTAGCTTGATCTGAAGAAATTTAAAAGAAATATTGGTAAGGACCTAAACGCTCTCGCTTACAGTATCCACCCTACTAACAGAATAGATCGTATGTAATCATATTAAAACCAGGAAAGATGCATACCACATGTCCAACTGATTGCCACGCTGGATGAGCAGCATCTCCTGAGTAGCGCAGACGTAGTTCATCACCCGGCACCAATCGCAATTCATTTTCCTCCTGCGTCAAAATTTTAAATCAGACAATGACCTAGTAAGTCTTAAATCTTAATAGCGACCACTAAGTTTCAACAACCTTTGGGAAAACGAAGTATGCAACACGCTTCTTGTTAAGACCAATATCCCACCGAACTGTGAGGTTTTCCTTGCTCTGAGACTCTTTCATCATCTACAGCAGTATCAAGATGATAAGCCCCAACAGAACAAGAATATTAAGGACATCGAAAATAATCCTCCAAATACTAAATACACACCTTGTCATAATCTGCTTCGAGCTTAATAAGAGGTGCAAACACGTTTTGATACTGCAGAATGAAAACAACCAAAAAGGTAAGTATAAAGCATAATACTAACTGTGACCTCGTCCGATAAACTGGCATGGCAAATCAACTGTTGTTCTTAAGCATAGGGTTCCTCATTTCTATTTCATAAAAGGCTGAGAAAACGTATACCTGATATGCGTCTTCATACTTCGGTTGAACAGGCTGAGGTTCATCGTCTACACCAGGTTTTTCAAGGTCTTCAAGGGTAGCATCTGGACTTGTCTTCCATAATTCCTCTATCTTGTTTATTTGCTGTGCACTAATTTGGCGTGCCCTCAGCTGTTCCTGCTCCGATGGGACCTGCAATAAAAAGAATTAGTAATAGCTCTAAGTGACAAATTCTTTATAAGAAAGAAAAAAAAAGTGCGAGGATAGAAACTAACCTTAACAAGCCAGGGAAGAAAACACCTATCGTCAATCAAGGGACACCACTGACTAAGGTCCCAGTTCATATCCTTCAGGGCATTTACATTTAAGCAAGGATCTCTACAGAGAAGGACGACAACACTGTCTGTCTTTGCCGAGATGAAACCGAGAAGAAAGACATTTCGACACCCACAGTTGTAGCATTCGAGAATTGTTTCCCCTAGCGGACTGTCTCTATGAAGACAAACTTCCTTGTGTTTTGCTCGAACCTTAAAACAACCAACAGAAGGAATCCATTTAGAATCTCAAAGGTTGTAATTCCTTGCAACCCCAAGAGTTGAAAAAGAAATCCTATAGCATGGCAATGGTGCAGCAAACAAACCCAAACCAGATACCAATTAATAACATCCTAAACCACAACTAGAAACCAGACAAACCAGACAAAGGATTCTAAAGAGAAAGATCGACAAAACAGACTACAGGAATGTTTACTAACCAGGTGATTCACGATATGCGAGCCCGAGGTGTTTCCCCTTGAATTGCAGAACCACTTCCTACAGGACGCCACATTACACCTAACCACGCAAGCTGGGTTCGAGATACCACAATACTTACATGCGTGCTCCGTGAAATCATTCTTACCATAGTCGAAACCGTCATCGTCTCCAGTCTCCTCGAAGTTCAAATTTCCCATACCGGCGGCCAATGCATCAACTTGGCTGCTACTACTAACACCACCACTTCCCCCAACTCCACCACGTCCCGATTTGACGCCATTCCCCGCACCGGCAGACAGGGAAGAAGGTGACGAAGCCTCGGAATGATGATCCGCGGCAGGACCTCCACCGCGATCAGAAGGGTCGACGATGGAGATAGAATCAGACGGTGTCGGCCATGCCGTCGGTGATCGAAACTCTGGGTAATCGAACTCCGAATCACCTTGAGAATTAAATTCCAAAAAGGTATACGCGTCGACAACCGTATCAGGCTGAGATGCCGTCTCAAAGAGATCGCTCTGTTGAGAATCCATAGAAATCGCGGGGAGAAATCAAGCTCCCTGGTCGTGTCGCTCTTAGACTCGTTTCTTCTTCAAATGTTTTTGTTTCTGAAGTAGGAGAGAGTTAGGGTTAGGGTTATGCGCTAGTGATAAACGGAGCCCTGATAAGTTAGAGAATTGGAAACTAATGTGCGTGTCAAAGTAGAAGAAAGGGGGCGCGTGAGAAGAAAAAAAACAAATATATCGTGCGCCTATTTTTTACACGCCCCATGCTCTTCAGTTATGGGCTTCCCGCACGTGATGTTTGGGCCCTTCCAACATCGTCAGCACGTGAGGTGAAAAATTATCCTTTTAATTTCAATGTTAGAAAATTAATATTGACCGGGTTAGATGACTGTTTAATTTATCGATTTGATTAAAGAGATAGATAATAGATGGATCGTGTAAATATATCATATGTATGGAAGGAGATATGTCGAGTGAATAAACATCTAACTCATTTTAAGAAAAGAGAAATATAAGTATTGTTGTTTTCTGATATATGGTAAGAATTCTCTTACTTTATATTATGTGAAATTTTAAAAAAATTCACATAATATAAAGATTTTGAAGCCAGATTTTTGGATGGTTAAGTTGAGTGAAATAGTATATAGTTGTGAGGACTGATGGCTAGATGTAAAGTGATTTGACGCTACAAAATTTTACCAAGTCGGGTGTTATCTATGACATGCCTTATTTATCGGAGGAAGTATGATGGTTGAACACATTTATATCAAACATTCAAGTTTTTAAAGTTAACAACTCTTACCAAAATTATATATGCAAAATATTTCTATGAATACAAATATTCAAAATTCTAATATCTAATAAGATTTATGAGTCTTATTAAATATAATATATTTTGATTTTGACTTTTAATACATATAATTTCTATTATATATTTATATGTTTTGTCAAAATTTTATTTTATTAAAGGCATATAATTTTTTATATTTTAAAGTTTTTCATAACTATATCAGTAAATGGTAACATATAAAATTTTGCGTGAGGCACCGATTACTCACTATTTATAAATAAATAAAATAGGTAACGTGATTAGTATTAATAATAAATAATTAGGATTCCGACAAATAATGAGTTGATTAATTAATATCATTATTTGGTCATAAAAATCATCATATTATACCCATTTTATCAATATCACATGTATACATCATATGTATCAGTTATTATAATACCACATTCGTCGAACGTAAGCAATTTTCTAGAACAAGTTCAGAGTTCACGATTTGTATATAACGAATAACCAAAACTTTCCTGTATTCCCTTTTTTACGCCATTATATTATATATCCAAAAACAAATCAAGAACCAAATTCAAAGCAACTGAAACCATACAAAAAAATAGGTAAATTACAAAATTAGAAAATTCAAAACTAAAAACAACCACACGTACGTATAAGGAAATAAAAACCATCCATTTACATTCGATAAACATGAAATAGTCGCAAAGCCTTTTCTTCTTCTTATTCGTTTCTAATTGCTTTCGACGAAGATCGATCGTAGAGAAGTCTACCTCGTAGATCTCTCTTTCTCTCTCTCTCTCTCTCTCTCAAATTCGATTCCCTAATCGTTAACGACGTCAAATATGCGTCTCTCGCGTAGTCCTACCCCCATCGTTCTCCTCTTTTTTATCGTTGTTGTTGCACCATCCGTATCGGCTGATGTAGCTATCTTGAGAACGGATTATTACCAAAAAACCTGCCCCGATTTCAACAAAATCGTGCGTGAAGCCGTTATAGCCAAGCAAGCTCAACAACCGACAACTGCAGCCGGGACACTCCGTCTCTTCTTTCACGATTGTTTCCTTGAAGGTTGTGATGCGTCTGTTTTGGTAGCGACCAACTCGTTTAACAAAGCGGAACGTGACGATGATCTCAATGAATCCCTCCCAGGAGATGCTTTTGACATTGTCAATCGAATCAAGACAGCTCTCGAGCTGTCTTGTCCCGGTGTGGTGTCTTGCGCTGATATTTTAGCTCAGGCGACGCGTGACCTTGTCACGATGGTAGGAGGACCTTATTTCACCGTAAAGCTTGGCCGTAAAGACGGACTCGAATCCAAAGCCCATAAAGTACGAGGAAACGTCCCGATGTCTAACGAGACGTTCCATGACATGCACGGGATGTTCACGAAAAACGGGTTTAGTCTACGTGAGATGGTAGCATTAAGTGGAGCTCACACAATCGGATTTTCTCACTGTAAAGAGTTCAGTGACCGCCTGTTCGGATCAAAAGCGGATCCAGAAATCAACCCGCGATTCGCAACCGCTCTTAAAGACCTATGCAAAAACCACACCGTGGACGACACAATCGCGGCGTTTAACGACGTGATGACCCCAGGAAAATTCGACAACATGTACTTCAAGAACCTAAAACGAGGACTTGGGCTATTAGCTTCCGACCACATCCTTATTAAAGACAATAGCACGAAACCGTTCGTTGAGCTTTACGCAACTAACGAGACAGTATTCTTTGAAGATTTCGCACGTGCGATGGAGAAACTCGGCACGGTCGGCGTTAAGGGCGATGGAGAAGGAGAAGTGAGACGTAGGTGCGACCACTTCAACAATCTCAACGTATAAGAAAAAAAAAAACACACAATTACAGAATAATTATAGTTCTGTTTTAAGAAGAAATTGCGGAAAAAAAGGAGAAATTGATAAGAAAGGTTCCGTTGGTATATATGTTTTAAATTTATGTATTATAAGCACGATCGTGTAACAATTCAAGATGGAATGTTTATCTTTTTCATGAAAATGCAAATTGTACCCTTATATTAAAAAAGTATGTATACAGATATAAAATATGTATTATACATCGAAGAATCGAACAGGTGTAGGTTAACATACAGTTTATTGTTAATAATGTTGCCAAGAAAATTAACTTACCTAGGAAACCATGCACAACAATGACTTTATAAAAAAATATGTGACTGATAAAAACTATTAAGGCTCCAAACATAAACGTAAGAGAGATTAAATAAAGGGACAATTATTATAATAACCAGAATTATCTCTTTCTTGCTGTAGTATAATATATTCTTATCACATATATCTTTTTATAAATGGTTTACCTTTTGTTTATAATTTAAAATTTTAGTATCAATATTTTATGGATGAGATAATATGCGTATAGCCAAGCGAAACAAAATATTGTATGTTAACCAGTATGGAATGTATGATTTACAAATAATCTTGCGTTTCTCTAACCTAATGGTGACTTATAAGTCACTATGTTAAGGTATGTATGATATGGGAACACTTGACTAAATCTAAACGTGCATTTATGGGAAATACAAGATTAAAATATTAAAAGGTATATCTTTGTTTTTTTATAATTAAAATGTTGATTAAAACGGCATAATGGTAGAAAAGTTCTCATTTTTAATATTTTATGTATAATTTGGAAACACATTAAAACGAGCTGACTAAATATCACGTGTATATATGGAAAGCATCTATTGCATGTTGACGAATTTCAAATAAATTGACAATTTGAGAAATAATAACTGAAAGTGAATATGTTATAATTTATTTTTTTAAAATGTATATCGAGTTATTAAGATGGCATAATATCTTCTTCATTAACTTTTAAATATTTTATGTTTTAATTACAAAAAAACCTCAAGAAACAATGACATATAAGGAAGGAGATGATAGCCGTTACGTTAGATATATATATATATATAGAGACAGCTTCATGAATCACAAACTCAACATCTTTTCATTGATTCTCATCATTTCTCTTCTTCCCACGAAGGAAAAAACAAAACAAAAAAACATGAAGTTCTTCGTTTCATTTGTAATGTTCTTTCTCCTCTTGAACTGTTTCGCAACCGCGCAAACTTTGATTCGAGATTCTTGCAAAACAGCTGCAGGAAAAGACCCCAATCTCAAATATGATTTCTGCGTCCAATCGCTTGAAGGTGATCCACAGAGCAAAACCGCAACAAGTCTAGAAGGCTTGGTCTTGGCATCAACGAATAGCGCTGCGTCCAAAACGACTAACGTGAAAGGGATAATTGAGACGATTCTGAAGGGAAAGAAACCTTCACCGGGTACTGCGAACGCGTTACGCACTTGCGTCCAGCTTTATGACGATGCAAATGATTCCTTAAACGAAGCTTTGACGTACGTTAAATCTCGCGATTACAGAAGCGCTAATGTTTATCTGAGTGCTGCTTTGGATGCACCGAGCACTTGTGAAGATGGATTCAAAGACTTGAAGGAGAGATCTCCGATTACAAATGAGAACAATGTTTTGTTTCAGAAGATTTTGATTCCTTTAGCTTTTACAAATATGTTATGATGAGTACGTGTATTATGCAACATACGTTTACCAAATAAACTTAAAGAGCAAAGAAACATTATCTTAGTGGAAATTCACTATCCTGGAATTATGTATTTGAGGTTAAGAAACACTAAAACTTTATTTTGATAAAATGTTTCAAATACGCTACTTTATGATTAATTGATCAATATTAAGTAAGATAATATATTGTATTTGATATTTTATTAAAATGTTGAGGAGGTTGCATAACTAACAACATGAACAACTGTGAAACTTAGGGCATCATCATCCTTGAACTGCAAAAAGTATCAATTTTATAATTAATTTTATAATTATTATATTATAAAAGAAATGATATGAGATGAAGTAATATAGACAAAAAAAAAAAGTGAAGAGACGCACGAGGAGGTGTTTGTTGACAATCAAATTGGTTACTTTTTTTATTTTATTTTTATTTTTTTATTTTCTTTTTTCTGATATGAAACTATTAAAGTTTCATGCAAATGTTCTTAACTGAATATCATAAATAATGTTATATTATTAATTTATTATTATTTTATCTAAAAATAAAAAGAGGAGAGAAAAAAAACAAGTAAAGGAAAATGAGTAAAAATAGGATGAGACTTCTCTTAAGTCTCTTAGACGAAGTATCCTTAATTTTCTATTTTTTTTATTTATTTTTATTTTTTATGAAATGATACTCTAATAGTATCACTGATGAAGATATTCTAAGAGTTTGTATATTTTCAGGGATATCCTATCTGTTATCCGATTAGAACAATTCCTACTAAAATTTGATATTCAAAATGAACAGATCCCAAATATTTTAAAATTATGAATCTTTCAGATCCATATATTATTCTATACTAAAATGGATATCAAATTTGTTAAAATATTCAAAAACTTATTCTAAAAACAGTTTGACTAGGCAACTAATCAGTCCCAACCAAATAAATTGCATTAATTAAACACAGAAAACAAGGCAACCGGTTCAGGCGGTCCAAATAGAAAACAAGGTAACCGGTTCAGGCGGTTCAGGAGGTGAAATAAGCACTTTGAGAACACCAAACTCTGCGTCTGGCTCCCATGAAAATACGGCCACTCTCATCGTGCTCATACACGTTCTTGTTCTCAGCATAGAACTTGACTTCATTCTCATTAGGAAGCACGAATATATAATCACAAGAAACAACACCTGGCAGATCCAATGAAAGGCAATAATCTCCTTCAGCTGTTCGTTCTGAAACGAATGTGTCCTTACGACCTTTCACCATAACGGATGATCCTCCACATCCTCCAGGCTTGTTCTTTTCATATATATACTCATCTATATCGTATTTTCCAGATTTACCTTTAATCGAAAACTAACGAAGCACTTACAATAATGGATATGCAAAAGGTAACTTTTTGAGGGAGGAATGGATTCGAACCTGTGTTAGGAGGCAGAGTGAGAATACACTTCTTCTCATGGTTCTTCACCTTGACCCTCGAGAGAATCATCCTCAAGACTCCATCTTTCATTTTGGGATCCACGCCGGTGATCTTGCAGCAGTCACAGCCTAGACCGGCGGTTCCAGAGTACTCACGAACGCCGAGAGTCTCGCCGGAGAAAAAACAAACTTTTACCTCACGGCGTCGACTCTGTGGCTGACTGCGCCGTCTGGAACACCGGGCAAGTCGACGCGCACATAGAGATTGTCGTTCTCAAGGACCTTGATTTCCATGAAACCCTTTGGACCGAATCTCTGGAACTGATTATTTGTCGCGTGTAGCCTCCCTGTTTCATTACAATGAAGAGAGAACAAAAGGAAACCGTAAAATACTTAGTTGCCAGAAAAAGTAAACAGAGCCAAAGAAGAGACTACTACCAAATTAAGATAAATAAAGAAGCTAACTCAGCTTAATTTCGTAAAGAAGGAAACTTTATATTCATGGAGATTAATGGAAAACAAAAGAGAAGGAAAGAGACCAGGCCGGGATGTAAATGACGATACTCAATGCAGGCTTCTCTCTTCATTCTTTGTATTTTCTCTCTTTTCTCTCTCGGTCGCGTAAAAATGGACTTTGATTTTGTTGTTGATATACAAATATAAACGAAGCAGCTCGACGAGTTCGGAGGCAAATAACATCTTCTGAAACGTGGCACTGCAGCTGTCAACTCTTGTTGCCTCAGAGAGAGGCTCTTTTAGGCGTGAAGAGAAAAAAGTTGAAAATCCAAAATTTGACTGGTCATGGCTTTGCTTATGTCACTTTTTACCTTCATCTTTTTAAAAATATTTTAACCTCTCTTGAATTGTTACCGTGATAAGAACCGGAGATTACGATGACGTCGTCGGTACTACAACAATCAAAATATGATAGAGCATCTCCATCTCTTCTCTCCTTCATTAATCCTTTTACATGCGACAAATTAGGCTATGACGTCAATGATTCTCTAGGTTAAAACTGTGAGCTGTCAATCTTTTTTTTACTCCCTCCTGTTTAGTTTTCACATACGACAAACAAAAATTTACAATGCAATGCAACGTCTCCTTTTTAATTTTTAAATATTTATCCAAGTTTTTTCAACTTTATTTTTCATGGTTTTTAGGTATTATTATTTGAAGTCTTTTTTTTTGCGACATTTTAAAGTTCGTTACGTTTTTGAACACCCCTTAATAAAAATATCTTGTTATAGACTCAAAGAAACGTTTTTGATGACATTCATCAGAAGATATACTTAGAAAAAATGAAAAGCACATATTCAAGATAAAGATAAACACAAACCAGCTGCAACAAAAGTCCACGTCATAGAGACACTTTTATTAAAAACCAGAAAATAAAAGAAAAAATTCATAGAGAGAAGACCATAAACCCTAGACACCTTTACGAGGCAAGAGAGACGATAAACGGATAAAGAGACAAGACGAACGTATGGCCTCTCATCAAACCACGTCGTCTCTTTTTATCTTGAGATTCAGCATCTTCTCAGTGACATCAATCTTGGCGTCTTTGCCCGGGATCTTGGGAACGGTGAGCCACATCACTCCATTGACAAGCTTAGCATTAGCTTTCTTCACCTCGTAACCCACTGGATCGAAAACAATTGTCCCTCCGTATTTGCGTCCGTCGTGGCAGTATTCGGACATAGCGGGTTCGTCAGCGAAGAAGCGGACGTTGTTTCCCTCGACCCTGTAGACGAGGCTTGACACGGGACACCCAGGCATGTCTACCCTCGTCACGCACGCGTTCTTCGTCTCCTTCACCTCGTACCCATCCTGGTTACCACTTTTCTGGAATCGGTTCCTCGCTACTCACACATAAAAAACTCACCCACATGACAGATCAGTCACTGAATAAAGAGTTTTGTTAACAGAAAAAAAAATCAATTTTTGAAAGAAAATATGTGCTGGAATACGTACGGATGTAGAGAGATTTGTTAAAAAAAAAAATGCAACTTTTGTAAGAAAATAATGTCAACGAAGAAGGAATACGTACTGATATAGAGAGATTTGTGAACAGAAAGATAAAAAAAAAATCAATTTTTGTAAGAAAAAAATGTATGACAAAGGAGGAGACGTACGGATGGGTGGAAAATTCTTCGGCCACTCTTTGTCGGAATATGAAAATCCATCGCCGGAGCTGCCTGCTTTGCTCATGCTTAAAAACGACGCTGTTTTTGCTGGTTTGTAAAGTGGATTGTGTAAAAACGTGAGCGAGTGAGTGGCATTTAGGATACTGTTAACTTACTATATTTATAGTACATGGGAGGAGAATGAAATTGTAGGTAGGTTTTGGAAAAGGTTTCCAGTAACGTGTTATGGGCCTTATAATCGGCTCATTTATGTTATTTTGAATGGGCCTTAAAAATTATAATTGAAAACTCATTTATTGCATTTGGAAATGTTGCAAAACCTTTGACGCTTGTGTTCTCTGAAGTATTAGTTGCTTTTTTTTCTTTCGCGACTCGTTACAGCTTATTTCATATTGTGGCGATGCGAATCATGCGATGTATATTATATGATTTATAGAAGTGATAAATTAATGCTTTGGTATTCTGTGTGTTTAATAAAAGTTTCTAATACAGGGAACCAACATAATACTCTCAAGCAAAACATGATACAACTTATAGCTTTGAAAAGAAGATGCAAAAGTGGGAGAAGAATTGAGGAAGGCTTAATAAGCATTGCTCTGGCTTGAAGAAGACGATAACTTTGATTGAGTCTTTCAGCTTAAGGATAACTATTACAATGCTTTAGTTTAATATGGAGAGTAGCGATTAATGAATTGACAACACACGTCTTTAATTGCACGCTCTCTCAAAACATTAAATATGTTATCAACTGAGCTGTATTTCCCGTACAAAGACCAGCTTTAAATCCTAATCCACAGCTTTTGTTACCGTTGAAAAACAGATGAAGAAGAGCTGAACTGGGCCTGAGGTTTTGCTGTAAGCCCGTGATCTTTCTGGGCTTGTCTTAAGCTTCTGGAACGGAGGAAGACTTTGACTCCATTCTTGTTGATATAGTTCAGCTGAGTCAGGAGAGCTCATCTTGTAGAATGTAGCTTTTCTATTTATTTCATAGAGAATGATTAGTTCAATACATATACATTTGTCTATGATAATTTAGTTTAACATTTACTATTTCTTATAAGTTATTTAAACATAAAGTCAAGAAACGACGGAGTACAAAAGTAAAAGAGTGTTAAAACGAACAATTAGGCCATACGATTACGACGTAAGCGGAGTGGTAAAGCGTGACATGAGCCCTCTAAAAGAAAGTCCGTTATGTTAGTTAACCAATCTTATGTCATCAAAACAACAACCGTACGATTCTTTTTCACTAAAACTATATAAACTGGATCACAAAGTTTAAAACTTTCTTCAACAATCGATTCTCATTAATCATCTACTTCTCTCCTAAAGAAAAAAAAAAGATGAAATTTTTGCTTTACCTAGTAATGTTCTTTCTCCTCTTAAACGGTTTAGCAACCGCACAATCTCTGATTCGAGATTCATGCAAGAAAGCTGCAGCTAAAAGTCCGAAATTAAAACTCGATTTCTGCGTCAAGTCACTCGAAGGGAATCCGCAGAGCAAAACCGCAAAAAGTCTTGTTGAATTGGTCATGGCCTCCATCAAGAACGCTGCGACCAAAACAACCAGCTTGAAAGCAATGGTTGACAAGATTCTCAAGGAGAAGAAATATACAAAGGACAGTGAGATGCCTTTACGCGATTGCCTCGAGCTTTATACAGACGCTACTGATTCCTTAAACGAAGCTTTGACGAGCATTAAATCGCGTGATTACAAAACCGCCACCGTGCTTATGAGTGCTGCAATGGATGCACCGAGCACTTGCGAAACTGGATTCGAAGAAAGAAAAACGCCTCAGAAATCTCCCATTACGAAAGACAACAATGTTTTATCTCAGACAATTTTGATTCCTTTAGCTTTTACAAACATGATGAAGTGAAAATACTGTCAAGTGTAATGAACACATGGATTAAAGATAAATGCTATTTGATAATATACCTTAAGAGTTATCGGGCTTGCTCACTGTAGAAGCAATGTTCATAGCCTTTAGCCTTTTAAAAGACTTGAATAGAGAGTTATCTGCATATTTTACAGATCAAAGAAGCTTTAGATAAACCAAAATCTTTCTGAAATTGAATACCAATGTTAATAAATTTGATGCTTTTTACAATACAATTTCCGGTTATGATATATTATCCAGTATTTAAGTATGTTCAATCCGGTTAAACAAATCCAAACCAAACCGAAAGAAAACATAAACAACTTAATACCTCGATTTCTTTCAAAATGTTTTTAACAATTTATATTTTTGTTAGCAGAATGAATCCAAACCTGATACTGAAACCATATCTAACCAAAGCGACCGGTACTATTTCATAAACCGCAAACAAACCGGATTAGAGACTGACCTATCAATCAAGTCGTACAAGCTTCATAAAAGAGTAAAAAAGGCAATAGTTTATGTTTTCTTACATGCGCGCAATGTGAAGCCCATCGTCCTTATCTTCATCTTCTTCTTGATTCTTATGATCATCATCTTCATCATCGTCACGGTTGAAGTTACTTGATGATCCCAACAAGAAAGGTTGATCCTTTAGAATCGAAACCTGATCCATCGGAATAGCATTTCTTTTATAGTTCCAAACCAACATCGATGTGTAATCCTGAGGCGAAACTAGTCCATTCTCTCTGATAAATCTCTTTTGCTCTTCTAAGGTTTTTGGCTCATCGAGCGTTAAGTACTCCATCAAAAACTTCTCGTGCTCGGGCCTCCAGTTAGCCGGAAAAGGCGAGTAATCGGTTTCCGGAACAAGAGACATTCTTGTGTAAACAAGCCCATCAATAGATTCGGCAAGACCCATTCTCAAGAGATTGTTATATTCCGGTGACAGACCTTTCTTTTCCTTCAACGGACGGCTCAGATTTCTAGAAGCTCCCTTATACACTTTGGCTCGTGATCTAAGCTTATATTTTGCAGCATAAAGCTTAGCAAGCGAACCACGGACAATATAAGAGCAGAAATTCACAATCTTTTTCCGGTTATCCGCAAACCTATACCACTCAGCAACCGTAGTCAAAAATTTATTCATCTGAGCGTTCGTATGAGCTTGAGTGGCATGGAACATTCTAAAACAAGGCTGCGGATCCGGATCCCTATCTCCTTTAATGAAATTCAGCTTTCGAAACTGTTTGATACATTGTTTCAAACTCGCTGTAACGGATAAAAGCGTCCCCACGCCTTTCTCGCTTATAATCTTCCCGCCGGTCGCGGTATACCTCAAAGTCGGATAAACAACTCGGCGACACAAAACATGGTCAAGAAACATTATACCTTTGGTTATATGTTCGATGGGGAGATTCTCGTTGTCGAGCCTAAGCATATACTTCTGATCAACAAACTCAATCAGCTCTTTCCTTAACGTTGCAGCATCAGCACGAGGTCCACGGACTCCGATCAGTATATGACCCCCGTATCTAACATAATCCATTTTCCTCGTTTTGTCAGGACCGCTCGTGGGAACAAACTCAGGCCACGAGGTGTTTCCTTGATCCGCTTCTCCTTCAGGGTTATTCCATATAACATCGGATTTAGAAGGACGGTAAAAATCTTTCACTTTCGCTTCCATCCAACGATCGAGCTCGTCGAGACATACATTAACCAAAAGAGGACTAAGAATCCCACAATGTCCCCATTGTGGAGACTTGCTAGCTTCTTCAGGAGCAAAACCGAAGAACGTCTCTAACCAGTAAGGATCAGGCTTGGGCTCATCGTCAGCCAAGACACGTTTTTTCTGATACTTTCTTTTCTTCGTCTTCTTCTTCTCTCCGTCCTCGACTTTACTAGTTACAACTGGTGTAACCAATGCCGATTTAATCAAGTCAATCACTTTCTTATCTCTAACATCTCTCATCAAAGAACTAATCACAAACCCAACTTTCATTCCATCCAAAACAACACTCAAATCACCTTTCACATACCACAGATAGCCCGCGAAGTTCCTCCGAATCACTCTCAAAACCGTATGCGCGGTCCTCCCTGGCCTAAACGCAAAAGACTTGTGCGAGAAACGAGATTCGTAAATCGGTTCCAATATCATCAACAAGACTTCTTGCACTATCCTATCCTGAAACGGAGTTGGTTGTGTAGTAGTCAGAATCGCTTTGATCTTCCTCTTAGACAAAGACTCGTAATCTGTTTTGTCCCTAGGGGATTTTATGTAGAAATCAAGACGAGCTCCCCATTTGAACCGATCATCAAGAACAGAATTCCTCAGAGCTAAGAGATTCTCTAAAGCTGATCTCTGAATCGAGCTACGAGGCACATAGGCACCCAATTCATCACAGGAGACTTTCTGATAAGCTAATACCCATAACTCGAATCTTCGAAGATACGAGGCCAAGTTGGTCGCGGTTTTGTCTGGTTCTTTGAAATTATCGAGCCACATCTGAGAACAGAGCGAGACTCCATCTTCTTTCAAAAGATTCGATGGATCGTCGGGATCTGGGGACTGTTGTTGTCGTCGTTGAGGAGCGAAGTAGGAGAGATATCGGAAAATCGGAGAGTTGTTAGGTCTAGAAGTGAGTCGGTTGGTGAAGAAGCAGTAAACGTTGCTACAAGCAGAAGAATGTTTGAGCCATTTGCAAGGACCCAAAATAGGGAAGCTTCGACGCATTTCGAGTGCTAGAGAAATTCATATAACCATCGTGTTAGAATCATCGAGATATCAAAATAAACAAAAACCGAATCAATAAAGGAAAATCGAGAAGAACATTAGCAATAAGTTCTTACAGAGACGAACTAATCGACAGATTGATGGAAGCTTCGTCTTCTTCAGAGGAAATGGTGGAGACTGGGTAACCCTCGTTAAACCCCAAACCTTTTGGTTGCAGAGAGATCGATGAACAAAGACCAAGCTTAGATGTGAGCAAACGAATTGGGCCTTTAGTTAAAGGCCCAACAAGACCAGTTTTCCATATTATTTCTAACTCAAACCCAATCAATTATTTTTTTTGTTTTTTATTAACTTCTAGTTATTTATTTATTATTCTCATTTTTTATATCTTTGATATTTCTCTGAAATATGATCTGGTCAACGATATTAGTGAAAACAACTTGCCATAATGGTTAGCTCTTATGTTAGTTAACGATTATCATTATGTATGTAAGTATGTGTATCAGACGAATAATAGATATTCGAATATGAAAGAGTTAATATTTCGTTAAAAAACGTGAATATTTTACAGAAATTGTAGAGACCTTTAGAAGATTTCATTATCACATTGTAAGAAGCTTGGAATCTCAGAAAAGAAAAATGAATCTTTGATTTCCTAAGAGATCATGTGGCTCTACGCATCATCATTAACAATAACAAAAGCCATCGTCGGGAAAAAAATAAAATCTTTTTGTTGACAGGAATAACCTAAAAAAGAAGAAGAGATTTACATCATAAGACGAAAAGAAGAAGGAACAAGACGAGTTTAAAGGTGTACAGATGTACACAAAGAATCAAAGATTTGGTAAATCCTAAAAAAGAAACCAAAAGTGTTTGGTTGTTGGTTGGCTTTGTTAATGCTTTTTCCCCTTCTTTTGACTGTTGCTTCTTTCTTCTTCTTCTTCCCATAATAGAAAAAGAAAATAAATGATAAAATCAGATACTGAATATTTTGCTTTTAATTTCCTCTTTTTCCTGTATTGTTAGAGATCAGCTTTTTTTTTGAAAAAAAAAAATTGTAGTTAGGAGGAAGCTGAAGCTGTCACGTTACGGCTTTATCAACCCTTTCACTTTCAGACGTTTAAACCCACCAAAATGATTCCCATTCTTCATCTTCTTCACGTCACTTTGCTGCTGATGAGTTTCTTTTCTGTTTGAAATTACTAACACTTCTTCTTCTTCTTCCTTACTAATACTACTGCTAGTACTATACCTTCCTTCGTGGTAGTTCTGCGATCTCTTAAGTTCCTATTCTCATATAACAAACAACAACAAAATCAGTGTTTGTATAAATTTATTATGACTGTAAAAAATTAGCAAATATTATGTGAGTTTCAGTACCTGATGATGTTCAGAGTCTCTTGTGTCCAGAACAACTGTTCGGTTTGCCAGTTTAATTGAAGAACGGCGTTTGACTCTGAAACTCTCGGATTCAGAACCGTCACTTTCCTGATCTGCAATTAGTGGTTCATTTTGAACCGCAGAAAAGAACCGAGTTTTCTTGTTACTGCTGCTTGTTACTTCTTCTGAGAGCTTAGAATCACTACTGCTACTACAGTTAGCTCGTCTATTTACCTGCTTTTGTAACAAAAACAGAAATCGAATATCAAAAAGAGACGGTTGAAGAGAGTTTGTTTTGTTGGGAGTTATTTGGTCAGAAACTTACGTAATCAGCAGTTGTTGAGTACTCATTATCATCAGCAACTGAGGAGTTACATGAAGCATTTGCTTCGTAGCTCATGACAGGATTTCCAGGTTGCAACTGACAATTAGATGTCATCTCTAACTCGGTATTGAAGTCAAAGTATATAGTGGAATACGGTGAATATCCATCATCTTTTACAGCTGGAAGTGTGATTGACGATGGACATGTGTATAACTCTTCATCAGTTGTAATCATATCTGAAACTCCATCTTCTTTCTCAAATTTCTTTGCAGCAGCTTCCAGGACTTCAATGTTATCCCTCAAGAAAAGAGTACGTGTTGTCCCGCACGGAAGGTCAAGCTTTTTAACATCTAGACAATGATACAATAACACCGTCAATAAAAAACGAAAGTGAAGGATGCATGTTGCTGGAGACAACAGAGAAAAAGCTTTACCATGACGGAGACAGACGGGGTGTGAGTAGCAATCGCAGTTTATAAACGCCAAATAGCAATCCCGTTTACACAAACTGCAGACGATGGTTCCATATGTATTCGACACAAGGCCTGTGCATGATCTTGACTTCATTAGAGACCATCGAGCGAGATGAAGAAAACGAATCAGGTGCACTAACGCAGTCTTGATGCTTCGTTGTCCTGACAATTCCGTAGGTGTAAAATCCAAATTCTCGGATTTGGAACTTGAATTTAAAAGCATTGCTTCTTTACAAATCAATTCTTCATGAGGAAGCAATGGCAATCTGTTAAGATGAGCATACCGGCAACTAGCAATAGCTCCAAAAGGAAACCAGTCACCCATCGCAAAGTTCACTGCCTCACCACAATTAAAACCTACGATATTTTTTCAAACACAACCGCAAAATCAGATGAATATGATATCAACTCTCTGAGCAATAAAAATGTATATTCAGAAAAATAAATTTTACCGTGGCTGAAACCAGCATGATAAGCCCTAGGGAATGTAACGACGAACTCTCCAGGTTTCTGTACAGCCTTGTACACCGGCACATCATGATCCAACAGAATCTTTGGTGGGAATATAGTAGTCTTCCCTAGAAGCACATCGAAGGCTCCATCCTCTCCATTAGTTGACAGAATATCATCATTGTACACACACTCTCTAACCACTTTTTCAAATTTTAGAGCTGCAGAACCTGGAATCCCGTACCAAGTTTTTGATGCTCCACAATGTTGATAATTGATGCTGTTTTAGAAAAAGGGGAGGGGGGGGGGGCAGATTAAGACACTTAAGATGGCCATCCGTAGTAACCCATATACGTGAGCCAAGATTTATTTAACTTACCTGTACAAATAATGGTCCTCAACATGCCAGGCAAACATACTAAACAGCATTCCGATGTAAAGCATCGGTTCAGTAACTCCCTAAAACAAGTAACTCCAAAGTTAGAAGAGAATAAACATAAACTTCTTATGTTACAAGTAACTCCAAAGTTAGAGAATAAACATAAACTTCTTGCCACATACCGGAATGGATGTTTCAAGAAGGCGCAGTGTAGACTTCGGCAGCCTTGAAACTTTCTGAAATTAGAGACAGAGAAGAAACATAACTACCGAATTTAAATAACCAAGCATATGTTTTCCCTAAACCAAAAAAATAGAGAAGCTCAAGTTGAAGTAAATCAATACATTCAAGTTCCATTTGCTGCTTCCTAGCGGGTCACCTGGTGCAGATGAAAATGCACTACCATCTACATCACACGCATACTCAACTGATTCAGTCTTGCCACACGCAATTTCCTTCCAGAATTCTTTCTCCAAGAATGAGTCGGGCAGAGAGCCACCACTGCAATATCTACGTGCAAATACCTTGTTCGCCATTTTCTCATAATCGCGAAATGTATAGGTCCTGAGTAGTTTACAAATAATCAAATACAAACTATAAGGTGAAGATGAAGAGCTAATAATTTGGATTGAATACAAACCTCCCACTCATAAAGAATGTAACTTTATCATCAGAATCCCACACAGCAAGTCGAAGGGGTTGTACTCTAGTAGTAAACTTAAAATTTGACTTCTCTTTCATCAACACGGCGCCTGCAGGAACTGTTGCTGTCAAAGGAGATACGATCTTGCAAATACCTGCAAAAAACAATGACAGAGTAAGAGAATAGACAAATAAACATAATGAGTTTGATTCCAGTTAAACGACGATGAAGGGATATACAAGCCCACTATATTGCCTACAGCACTTGTTCTTTCCATTGAGCACAACACCAATTAATGGCTTTAACTAACATAGGCAGCAAATAAATTTTATGAGCACGGGTCTACGGCTATAGCACTAGTTTTTGCATATCGGGATTTTAGCTTTCGATGTCAACTTTTACCATATTTTGAAGCTTCTGGAAAAATCTTCTGCAAATAAGTCAAAGGATCCTCAAACTCATCCTTTGTTGGTCTGTAGACAGGACATTCGGGAAGCCTCTCGGTCCATTTTAGATCATCTGCCTCAGAATTCTCCACTTTGTGCTTCAAAAAGGCACCCTTACCAGTAGATGCACCATTCACTTTAGTTACTGTGTCACTAACAGTTACCCGTAATCTCATTCCACATGACGCTGAAGATGGTCTCAAAGCATCACCCCCACTTCTAGCCATTGTGCTGAAGCCAACTGTTTCATTGACAGAGCCTGATCTCATTTTTTGAAGCCTTTTACGTTTCAGATATTCTAACCCATCTTTAGCATCTTTCGACAAGCAGATCCTCCTTTCAGCCTGAAAAAAGTAGTGTCAGCTAACAGTTCTCAAGATACACATCAAAAGTTCCATATAACATATACTGCGAGTCATGGATGTACAATAGGTCCATCATTCACACTTAACCCATAATAGATACAAAATATTTAACTCTACGAAAGCTACGAAACATAAAAGTGAACACAGAAAATAGAAACAGTCAACACGAAGAAGTTTAAAAAGGCACAAGCATTTTCACTACCACATACCGCCTTATCTCTTTGACCAATACCCTACAAAGTCAAAGAATATGACCATTTCTAATATCATCACCATCGACAACTTTCTCTACAACACACAATGGTTTGACCTAAAGAGGGATTCGTTGCAATTTCTACAGAAGACAGAGCTCATCAAATCTGAATTTCACACGTGGGATATAAAAAGAAAGAAACTTGTGGGAGATTATCCATTGATGATGAAATCACGAAGCAAAGCAAGAAAAAAAACTAGCGGAATCACGATGAAATTGGTGCAATGTAAGAGATCTGATATAGCAAAATCGTTAACAACGAAATTCACGAGAAGTTCAAGCAAACCAGATGGATAGAACAAATTTACGACGGAGAAAATTGATTTAGAAACTAGAAAAGGAGAGAGGGGAAATCATTTCACCATAGCATTCCGTGATCTGTCTCCGTAAGCTCCGTTTTCCCTCGACGGATTATAAAAACCAACCGCAACAAGCAAAGAACAAATAACAGAGATGAAACCCTAGATCACGATCCCGAACAGCGAATTTAATACAAAGCCTGGCATGCAAACACGGTAAGCCACATTCTACGAAAACGCCGCGAACCGAGCCAGGACCGAGTCAAACGCGGAGATCCAAATCGCCGCGTAGCCGAGTCAAACAAACATCAAAATCACCCCATACACTATCCACGAGAGGAAGCTATGCATCAAGGTGTTGTCGAAGAGAAACGGAATCTATTCGCCGAAAGGGAAAATGGTTAACGGCCGGAGAAATTGGTTTTTCCGGCGTAGAGGAGAGAGAAACTATAGATGCTAAAAGAAGACCGAGAGAGGAAGAAACTTGGAAAACCGGAAAAAATTGCTAGGAAAGCATAATTTATAGTTTTATACTCCAAAACGTGTATACTTTAGTGGCCACCGTAATTTAAAAAACAAAAAAAAAAAACAAAAGCCGCTCCTAATTAAAATTCAATAAAAGATGATATAACAGGTGGATCGGGAAGGTTCCGAAATTCTTCTCAACCCATATTACATATTAGGTGTTTAGTAAACGCTCGTAACGTTTGCGACCAATTTTTTTTTTGGTCGCCAACTCAAGAAATATATTATTATTCAAGAGAGAGATATGTGATTAATTTATAGAGTGCAAATTGTTCTTTAGTTAATAAGATAAAATATGTTGGAATAAAGCATTTATTTATTATTTATTAAAATTTAACTATAATGAGATAATTATTTTACTCAATCCATCAAAAACAGATAAAAATTAAAACAAAAATCTCCTTCTACTAGTGAGTGGGATAAATTTAGTTCTATATTTATTTTATATTTATATACTTTCATATTCAATTATAATATGATTAATTTCTTTTTTTTATGTTATCTATTTGGAGCCATATTTTAAATTTGATTACTATTTGAGTTGTTATGTATTTGTTTTGTTTGTTTCATCCGTTTTAGTTATTTTGTATTTATTCTGTCGCTTTTATTTTACTTTCACTGTACTAATCGCAGTAATAATCTCATCGACATGTAACAGTACCAATCAGCTTTACATTTATATTATTAAAAAAATAAAATGGCTGATGATAAAAGAAATAAGATTCCCAACAAAAAATTAAAGGGAACTTGAAGTGTGAAGGAAAGTGGTAGTTGTTAGGTGGTTCAACCAAACGCTGCCAACCCCCTTAAAACGGCGTTTCATTCAGAACGCTTTCCCGTGAACAGTAAGTTAGTGTAATTACGGAGGGTATTAACGTCATTTAAAGAACAGAAAGTCGAAACGTGGTGATACTTCTGTACTGTCTATACACGTGGCAGGTGCATCGGGAAGACAATTGTTTTTCTTGGTTACTGTGGGGATGGTGAAGGCACCGGATTTTCCGGTTCCCGGTTAAAGCTAATATCCCAACCGAAACCCAATGGTCCATTGTTAATTTCGCTTTTTTGTTTTGTTTTGTTTTGTTTTAAATAACTGGGATGAGTTAGGTTGGGTCTAATGATTAGTTTTGTGAAGTCAGCGAAAACGAAAGCTGTACCAATGTGGCTCCGTTTCAATAATTCGGTTATACCGTTCTTAACCTGTTAAGCTTAATTTCGGTTTAGCTACTCTATAACCGACTTTGACCGGCTCTGCTCGGTCTTTAGCTTTCCAAATCTCTGTAGTAGTAGTATATTCGAGTGGACCCACCAGAAAAAGAAAAGAGAAAACATTTGTTGTGAGTTTCTTTTCTTTTTTTCTTTTTAATTATATTGTTAGTTTAGAGAAACCCATTTGAGTTGTAATCTTTTGCTTATTTCTTCGTATTCCAAATTGTGGAAATTATTTACATCCAAGATTTTAGTTTTTTCTTTTATCGTTATTCTGTTTCATGTTATTTTTATCCATTAGTTTTCTAATAATATAAATCTTATATAATTTGATTAACCAAATCAAATATACATAATCTACATAAATATTATATAACAGCTGTATATCCGTTTTTGTTTTATTTGCGAATAATTTTTATTCATTGGTTCATCACATCAATTTTAAATTATATATAATATTATGTAATATATTAATTAATTTTATTAGATATTTTCATATTAATATTTTTAAATTATTTTCTAATTTTTCTTATGATTTTCTTTCTATATTTTAAAAGTTTCACATTCCTTAAACAGAAAATAAATTTATAGATTTGAAAGTTGAAATAAACAATGTATGTCATTCTCTTCCAAGTCTTTGTTAACTATCCCACTTTGATTTAAAAACCACAGGTGTGCATTTGATAATATTTCATAAAATAATTTAATATGTACATACTTCATAATATTGTATTTAAATCTGACACATTATCCAGTTAGGATGTGGTATTTCAGATAAAATTATTTATAATAATAACATATTTTTGTTCCTGGAATCTTTGTGATATGGGTTGTGACATGTATTTCGTATATGTGTTATATATATATATATGTGTGTAAATAAGTCGTGAATTAGTCAATCAACCATTAGGTGGACCGCAAACTATATCATATAGTTTTGTTTGATTTATAGATGTATAGATGTGTCATGTAGTCATGTTTATATGCTATTAACGAATGTGATCATGAAACTAATAATGATTTCAAGCAAGAGATATTCAATTAACAGCTGCTCAATAACTAATAATGAGGATGATGCCGAGACATGCATATTCTGACCTCAAATCAACCTTCTGAGCAATCGCAGCCTTGCCAATGTTTCAGATGATTTTTAAAACACTGGTCATTGCTACCACTATGTATATGCGTTTAAACAACTAATCATGCCTAACAATTACATGCCTAACAACTAAACAACGACCAATTTCTTTTTTTATGGATATATATATATGAAAACCAAGTCATCAGAAGTTCAAAACAGTATTTTTATTTTTATTTTTATTTTTTATATATTTAGAAGATACGATGATACATCTATAAGTACAAAAGTATATTTCCGATCGTTGGTACTTTTAGTCTAATGACTTTTATTAGTGTTAGTCTTATACCATCATCCACATTATAATAATCTGGTATAATGTGTATAGTAAAAATTATAATTTCGATAAAAATAATATAATTAAAAAAAATTAACGTCTTCATGTTATTGTTTTGGGTGTGGAACAGGTATACTGCACGTAATTCCCTATTCCAATATCAGTTTTGAACAAAATCAGGATGATATATGAATCGAGGCTCTTAACCGTTTTATTAGTTCTTGCAACATAAAATATATAATACTCCTACTGATGATATAAGATTAGTATATTAAAATTTGTTCTTAAATTCTAAATGATTTGAAATGGTCATATGGTTGTCTTCACCTAGTGGTGACTTAAAAATAGTATATTAAAATGACACGTTTTGTTGGCAAAATAAAATATATAGTATTAAAAATATTATAGCAATTATTATTCGACAAAAAAATTTCGAAATTATGAACTGTTTATACACAGTAATTTTTATAAATCTGTTTACGTAGAACCGTAATTATCAAAAATATTTTGTTCATAATTACATTAATTTATTTGTGGGTGTTATAAATTTATTTAGCCAATGCTAATTTTTCTGTAAAGACTAGTCGAAACTAGTAGTAAAAGAGAAACACAAATGTATCTGAAGAAATGCAATATTGGTATTTGGCAATAGTTAGAAGTTAGCTGATTTAACGCAATTCAATCTGTTTTGAACTATAATTCAAAACTTAAAATACCGGAATAATTGCGATAAACGAAATGGTATATTTGTTCGTATATACTAATCAATTAAAAAAATTGTTTATGAACAAATGAAATAATGACGGCTTAAAATTTAATGTGTTTCAAATTCTGACCTAGACAAATTATGAGTCAAATCTCTTACTAAAAAAAATAAAAACGTGGTAATTACAAGTGTTTGTATCTTTCCGCGTTTTTGTCTGTTGCTTTCAAAATTTACAGAGACAATGACCAAAGTATCTTTTCACAATTTTAGTTGACCGACTTTTCTCCTAAAAACATTTGTTTGACTAAATTTAATTTCTTTTTAATCATTAGAAGATGATTTACGTTTTTAATAATTGATTAACCTTTGTAAACTGAATATAATAGTTAAATAGTTCACTCACCAAATTTTCCGATAGATAAAAACGTAACACTAGTGAAACTGAATAAATAAAAATGGTTATATAATTTCACTTTAGAAATAAATAAATATTTGATTTGAATATATTTATTTATACAAATATTTATTTCATTATGCTTTCTGATAGAAGATCCTTACCTCAAAAGTTTTAACGGAGTAATCGTTGAAAAATCAACCAAAACTCATCGTTTTAAATTTTGACTTTCATCGTTTCATATTTTTACTTCAAAATTAACCAAAAGCAGACTGGACCTCTACACGACTACACCCCCACAAAAGATTCAAATCCATATGGCAACTTTTTCTCAAATGAAAATCACTGATCACCACAACTTGATTAAATAAATTTTATTGATATACCCAAAATATATTCTATTAGCTTTTTAATCACCATAATTTTTTTTCAATTTAAATGTATAACATCTAAAGTAACAATATGGTTTTAGTCAAATATTTAACTGATAGAAAACAATTTTTAAAAAGTTAAAATAAGTGATGGTTTTAGTATTTAAATTTTATTTTCGGTCTAGCTATAATTTTTTTGTAAAATTTGCATCTTTCGAAGAATAGTGTGGATTTAACTATTGATTTCTTTTTCTATAAAAATCCGTATTATTATCAATATTTGAAATCTGTATGGATTTTTTTACGTAGAACAAGCATGCATTTTAGAAAACTGAATTCAATTTATATTTAAAAATTCGTATATTAGTTAGATAGAAATTATCAGATCAAGTAGATTCTATTCTTTTGCTTTACGTTTTCATGTTAAAGAAGAACCGCCGACATCGAATAATGTAATAATGTTCAACTGCCGTCACTTAACCCGCGTTTTCACATTATTTTTAACCAACAAAAGAATGTGAATAAAAATGGATCTAAATATTAATTTAATAATAATATGACAAATAAATGGTGAATATTGGACAATTACACAAATTGAGAGGTCACTTTCTCACACAAGAATGAAAGTAGTACTGTGTTGATGACGGCCGCACTAGGCTTCGGCATTGAGGTTTCAGTTTAGATTTGGTTTGGGTATTTCGGGTTTCAGGTATTTTGGGTTTAGAGGTTTCAGTTTCAGTTTCGGTTTGGTTTAGGACTGATTCTAGTAATTCTCTATTTTGTTTGGGTTCAGTTCAGTACATATCATATTTGGTTTGGTTCTAGTATTATATCTTAAGTCTCATTTTGTACTCATATACTTATCGAGTTCGGTTCGGGTTTGGTTCCTAATTGAATTACTGAAACTGAAAAGTCTCGATTAAAGAAAATCACAAGAAAAAAAAAGAAAAACCCTAATAAAATATAATGTTTTATTTATTTCGGTTTAGTTCGGGTTACCCAAAACGAATTTGAAACTCAAACTACTTAGATTTAGGAACCGATCGAGTTTTATGTGCATCACAACAGAACCGAACTCAAACCCAAAATCCGAACTACCAAAATTCAAGAACCGATCGGGTTTTTGAGAATAACCAAAACTAAACCAAACTGGTTAATTCAGTTTGGGTTTAGATTCGAATTTCGGGTTTGGTTTATTTGCCAGCCCTAAGCGCAGACCTTATTCTCATCATATATTTATTAACTTATTATTAAAATTTATAATTTCTGACCAAACTATATGAAGAAATTTGATGTTATTTTGGGATCAAACTATGAACATTTGTTTTATCCCAACAAAAGCCATGCGATAGGATATCCTAGGATGTGTTTTAAGGTAATTTTTTAGTTATCAGAATAGTAACCATTTTAATGACATGAAACACAAACGGACAAATTTATTCAATAAATGTTGGTTATTAAATAATAGTTTCATACTTTTATTTAATGTACCAATTTGTATAACACAATTACATGAAATTTTGTTGTTATAATCATGTTTGGTAAGTTCTCTTTGTTATAACATGTGTGATTATTATTAATCCAACAAAAAATTAACTTTTCAATCTACCTTAATTCTTTTATAAACCGGAACTAAATTTATAATATATACACGTAAGTTTTTTTCCATCCATGGAAAGAAATAGACACAAATTCTTATTAGGTTGATAATGATCAGAAACACTGAACTCACACCAAATTCTATCAAAAGCAAATTCATTATTACCGATTTCGACTCTATGGTCTTTTCAATCAACAGACAAAATGTTACTTTCGTGTCTTCATATCATATAGGAAAACTGTTATAAGAAAAACTATGATTTTTTTTTCCATCAAAGGCCAGAAATTGAGTGACACTTTGAAGGGCCACATATCTCTACTTGTTAGGCTAAAGACAAACCAAACCTTTTCGTTCGCCACATAGCATAAAGAGAAAGAGAAAATGAAAAAAAAAATTTAATCTTTGTTTGTTTACAATCTTGATTGTTCAGTATGTTTGTATCATAACTTTTCTATCATCGTTTGGGAGAGAGGCCAAATTTAAAACAAGTAAATGTGATTGCAGATATGCCAAAAATAGAAGTGATTGCATATGTTGGGCCTAGCCGGCCCAGTCTCTCTACTAAATTTAGCAAGCTACACTGGATACATAACATGATGTTTCTCATATTTTGACATAAAAGAAGAGAAAAAAAGAACTTATGATATTTTTTTTTGTAAAAAATTATCCCTAACAAATTTTCATATATAAGGAGAAAAGTATTTATGGATTAGCTTGTAGTCTATCGGTTTTAAATAGATCTTCATTCAATAAAATATAGTTAAAAAGCATATATATTATTACTAATTAAAAGTAGTCCAATCTTCGATGAAAACTCTACAAATGCTTAAAACTTTTATCCCTAAGAAATAATCCAACTATTTGCCTCATCTGCTCCACACATCAGCTGAAAGCAGAGACAATATGGAATGCCACAATCACTTGCATAATCCCTTCATCTATGAGTTGACCAGTTCCATTCTTAATGGAGCTGTTCCAGTTATGGTTCAAAAACTTGTTTTCTCCAAACATATATGTGTGTCACCGTATTATTATAATTGGAGATTTGACCAAGATTATTCTAAATTTGGATATCCAAATTATCCATTTAAAAAATTTAAACTTCACAAAATAATAAAATATCTAAATATTTATTCAAAATTTATTGAAATTATCTAAAATACATGTGAAAATTGACTCTTATCTATAATACTGAGAATTTGAAAAGTGATTTTACCTATATAAAATTTCTGTATTTTATCCAAATTTTCCATGTTTTTAATCAAAAATTAAAAGTAATATCTTTCGATATCCAAATTATCATTTCCATAATTTTCTGCGATTTTCTATTGGATTTTTAAAATAAAAAATTTAGTTAAAATTATTTTTATGTTTAGTCTCTCTTTTAATCTCTAATGACCCATAGTTTTTATTGTATCATAAAAAAAATTTTTAGTGTTTGTGATACAAAAAGAACACAAACATTATTATACTTATTTTTTTCCTAGATAAAGTATAACTAATATAATCAAATTAATAAATTATAATAATCCAATAGTATGGGTCAATAAAATTATAGATAAAGCATACCTGATCAATTTATCCTGAGTCTATATAGATTCAGATTATAAAGTGCTTTTATCCTTTAAAATATATTTTCCTAAGCATGTATCTTAAATAATATTTTAAAACTAGGCATAATAATTATGAACAAATCTACAGATCCTTATAAACAAATTAAATAAGATATTCAGTGTAAAGATGAATTTTTTTCCAAAAAATTTATTCATCATGTTTTTTATAAAACTGTTGGCAAACAAAAAAATTGACCATACTCAGATATATATACCTCAAAATATAAATTATCATTGAGTATTCACAGTAAACTAGTAAAATAGATAATTGTAGTCAATATATAGTATAATGTTATTGGTCAAAACTTTACATATCAATTTAGACCGAACAAATACATATTTAGCTACCCTGATCATTTGTAAACTCTAATATATTATATATTAACGATAGTTCCATGCTTTGCATGAACTTACAATTTATATAAGTAAATAAAATATTTTTATTTAAATATATACATGTAGTTTCTTTAATAATTTTTTTTTGGTTTAAGAAATTAAATTTGCCATTAATTTTATATATACATATGCATTTTTCAATAAAAGAAGTAATTTTAAAAAATAAAATAATATATGATACTCTTAATTTTAGTATTTCAAAAATATTCAGTAATATGTTTCATGGATTTAATTTTTTTATTTTAAAATGAATTTCTTTTTGTGTACATTTAATATTAATTTTTTAATTGAATAAGTTAATTATTTTTCATGAAGTGGAAATATATTTTCATTCATTGAAATTTAATTAAAAATTTAGATCACTTTTTTCAATAATAAAGATTACTTGTATTTTAGTGTACTTTACAATCAGTTAAAAATTTATAATCCATGATTTATCAATTAAGATTGCTAAACTTTTTTGGTTTTTAATTTAATATTTTTAAAATAGGAAATTTTTTTTAAGAATATATTAAGTGACTTGTAAGAAACGCTTAAATATAATTTAAATATTTTGTTACAAGAGAGACAAATGTTTCAGCAATTCCACCAAAATTTTAAAAAATCACTTCATAACTTTAACAGATTTTGATCAAGTAATTTGTAAGATATTTAATGAAGTTTTTCAAAGATGTGTAGAAATTTAACACAAAAATTTATTTGACTTACATATCCACATTGAAAAGTTCAAAACAAATGCATAAATAGTATATGTATGAAATAATGTATATATATACTAATGTGGTTTTTATCTTCTAGATCATATTTCTTGTTTAACTACATGTCCCAAACTAATAATAATAAACAAATTTTATTTGCTATTTTTATTAAAATTTAAGATAGAAAAAATTAAAAATTATGTGGATACATGGAAAAAATAAAGACGTGAGTTAAAATTATAAGGACACATGAAAACCTCTTATAGTTTGTCTTTAGGAGAAATTTTAAAATAATTAAACATATAGATCTCTGATGAAGTTTCTCAAAAAAATATGTATAAAAAAGACAGTTGTTCGACTTATAAATTCACATCAGAAAAATTGAAAGAAAATACAAAAATGGAGTTGATCTATAAAGTATTCATATATTTAAATGATATAGTTATTATTTTGTAAATCATATATACGATTTATAATTTATGGGACACATGACATCTTCTCCAATTTGTGTTTAGAAAAACCTTAGTTTAGCAAAATCTTATTTTATTATATAAAATTAGGAGCGTAGATGTTTATTTTTTTTTTTACTTTATTAAATAAAAAATAACTTTAAAATATTTTCAGTAACATCTCATCTTAATTAAGATAAAAGTAAAATATTTATTAAAAAAAAATAAAATATTTGTGATTGTATGATTAATCAATAGGTAAGAAATAAATGAGTAAATTAATTATCAGAGATTAAAAATAAAAATAGAAATTTAAGTAATTCATCACAGTCTCTCAAAACCTGTGTTTAAATATCCTTTACTTTATTATATAAATTAATTATGTATGGGAGGATTAAATTTTAGAAAAAACTTAGTATATTTCATAAAAATTGTCTTCATTGCAATTATATTCTAATTATGATAAAAATAAAAATATTTGTGACTGTAAAATCAATAAGTAAGTATATTAATTGTTAATAATTAGAATAAAAAGATAGATATTAAAAATTTAGGTGATACATGATAACCTTTTAAAAATTATGTTTAGGAAACAAAATACCATGGAGCCAGCACAAGAAGCCCTCTCCGTCGTCTCCTTACCGCAAACCCACCTGTAAAGATGCTCTTAAACTCAAGGTATGTGCCAATGTGTTGGATTTGGTTAAGGTTTCTCTACCACAAAAGTCCCAATGTTGCGCCCTTATCAACGGTCTAGTTGATCTCGATGCCGCGGTCTGTCTCTGCACCGCCTTGAAGGCTAATCTCCTTGGCATTAAGCTTAATGTTCCCGTTTCGTTGAGTCTTGTCCTAAACCAGTGTGGTAAGAAGGTTCCATCTGGTTTCCAATGTGCCTAGGGATATCGAATTTAAATGAGATTTTAATTATTGATATAAATTTGATTCTTGTTTTCAAATTTCTGTTTTACTCTACCATTATCTATTGTTGTAATTTGTTTCATGTTTTATCAATGAAGTACGGTGTTTTCGCGCGTTCAAAAAATAACAATCGCATATTATTTCTTATTCTTGATTAATAAATGCTTATAATTTACAATTTTTATAAGCATTATAACAAAATACCATGGAGCTTTGTCTAATGAAATTCTTATTAGCACATAATAATCATGGTATACTCTGTCACTGTCGCTGGATATTAATAATTTAAAACATGTTAATTCTAATGAGCATTATTTTAATCATTTAATGGGACCCAACCATTTATAAAATTAAGTGTTTTTGTTTTATAAAATAACCATTGCATATTATACATTATTCTTTGATTAATGGATGCTTATAATTAATTTCTAAAATTGTATGGGTACTATAACACCATACCATTGAATTTTAAGTTTGACCAAGGAATTAAATAAAACCGAACTTAGTGATGTTTGTCTAATTAAATTCTTATTAGCACGGAGTTAAATATGGTATATGCTGTCGCTGTCGCTATCGCCAGATATTAACAATATAAACATATTAATTATAACGAGCATGATCGTAATCATTGAATGAGACCCAACCAGCAAATATTTAAATCGCCATCGACAAGTATTATGTTTAACTAAATGTGGTATGTATGTAAGTTGTCCCATTTTGCGATATTTATATATAATCGTTAAATAGAACAAAACATTAAATACGAAAAGCGAAAATATAAAAAGAAGGTAGCATATTAAATTGCAGATAAGCCAAAATATTTCAAAGGAGTAACCAAGTAGAAAGTCAATACCCGAACCAGCTACGCTTTTCTGTTTAACCGGAAACAGGTTCGACCAATAATCCGGTTCATAGAAAAAAGTAAACAGACCTACCTGGTCCTGGTGCGCTCTTGACTTCCTCTGTCTTCTTCTAGTCTTACCATAGACCGAATATTACTCACATTAGATGCTACGTTATTTATCAAAATACCCTCAAAGTCATAACCGAATTACTCCTGAACCTCCCTCTTTTAACACCGACATTTTGCACCTGCTCGAGACGACTCTGAGATTCAACAAGCAAGGAGGTTTAGGGGTAATTCGGTCACTAGATGACCTCTTGTTTGGCCACGGCGGCGTCTCCGACGGTGGAAGATGAAATGGTGCTGCTAAGGACGGAAGTGATCTGATTGACGATGGAGCAAAGGTGGTTGTTGATGGTTGTGACGGTGGAGAGATTTGGTTTCGCGGTTAGGACGTTGCTCGCCAAGACCTGAATCCCGACGGTGAGAAGGCACGAAAGCGGAGGATGCGAATTGACGAAAATACCCTCGACTTGATCCGGATGATTCACTGGGACGACGGAGAACCCGAGGGGCAAAAGCGGAATACTGGAAGGATCTTCGCCGTTCATAGCGTGCTGGATTGAGTCGACGTCGACGGAGGAGTAGACGATTAAGCTGCCGGAGTTATCTATGCAGCTCTCTTGAAGCATCAGCTCCACATTATGCCATGAATTGCTATTCACCTGAAAGTAAAAACATAATCCAAATTTTCAATTTGTGTAAGAAGATTTCGAAAATTCGATTCTTCTGGGATCTTTAAATTAGAGTTTGTATTTTTGAACATACGTTGATTCGAATAAGAGAGATGCAATTTCCAGGATGCGAGCCATTGGCGATATGAGCAACTTCATGAGGTGAATTTCCATTGAACAAAACCTCCAACTGCAGAGATTAATTTACAGTTTGGCCCAAGTTTAGAATACATCAAAAAACAGAGAGAAGAGTCTTATGGTTTGGTTTACCAGAGAGTGGTGATGTTGATTACGGAGAAGATCGAAGACTTTCAAGTGACAAAATGGAAGCCAAGTGGTCGAGACAGCAGCAAGAACAACTCCAGTAGGCTGACCAGGCTCACACACTTTCCTCGTCGTAATTCTCACAGTGTCTTTCGTCGTCTCAGACAGAGCGGTCCAAGATTGTCCGTACGATGTGCTTATATTCACACAAAATGTTTTCATCATTCTTTGTGATAACCTCATCATGTTCCTCCTCGCTTCTACAGATCGAATCACTATAAAAAAAAAAAAAAAACAGAGCTTTAGTGATTTTCGTATTAGGGCTTTTAGAATCGAGGGATATGGTTTAGATTACTAACCTCCAAGATCGTTTATGTTTCTAGCCATTAGACTAGCCATCCTCTCGCATTGTCTCTCCAACACGTCGAGCCAACGGCTAGCTCCAAAAGCCATTCCGCTTCTCACATACTCAGCGAATGTTTCGTGCACGTGCCTCTCGTCTACCTCCACATGCTCGACCCACTTGACCTGTGAGTATCCATTAGGCATGTCTTGAATGATGCAGCCTGAAGGTTTTCTTTTAAACTCATGAGGAGTATTTGCACTCAATGGCTGGATTTGGTCGTGGAAGCTATCGATCGGGAAATCTACGATCGCCCAATTCCGGTTTTCCGCGTTTTGTTCAACATACCGTAGAAAATAAGCTCCCCGAGTTGGAACCAATGGAGATAGTACCTGTAACTCTGCATACATCTAGTACAACATAATAAACATATCATTAGTAAGATCTGTTCCGTTCCGTTTGTTCTGCTACTTCTAAATCGATTTACTAAATTACCAGTAGAAGAGAACCACTAGCTCCACAAACTCCAGATGAAATTATCTGAACCGTTTTCGCCCTAGCCACAATTGAGCAGAACATCTCCGACCACTTATCCTACGATTCAGAAATGCAAAATTTACAGGTTAATCGAAAATTATTAAAATCAAAGGCGTTTCTGAATAATTTACTACTTACAGCGTTTAGAAACGCGTCAACAAGCGTTATGCTGTTCATGATGACAACTGCGTTTGCCTTTGAAGCTTCTCTACGAAATTCTCCTTCGTTTTTATGATTCTCCATTGGCCATGGGAACAACCTCATGTACTCTTCCTCGTTCAGACACAAAATCTCGCTGCCCATCTTGTCGGATTTCTTCTTAATCCACAAAGGCTCTTCCATGTCACACATTTTAGTAAGTTCTTGGACGCAAGAGACCGCCAAATCCATAGCAATAACCTTTTCTTCATCCGCAAGCAACATGTTGTTGTTGCTGCTGTTGTTATTAGTTTGATCTGGGAAGAAACAAGCAGTGTCTTGTGGAGGAAGTAACATCAAGTCTGAACAAGGATGTTCTGGAAAGTTTCCATTGTATACGCTCATATCTAGCTCCAACGAAGGCTGATGATGTGGAAGCTCCGGAGGAGGAGGATTGATCAACGGTTGAGATGATGGCATGGAATGCATCGGATGGCTAGTGTATTTTGAAGCAATGCAACATAGACGATCAAGCTGTTGAATTCATGTCCAGTCAATATGTATTATTTCTTTTTCAAGAATATTTAATCGAACCAAAGCAAACCAAATAGCGGGCTTTTATTTTTCCAAGCTATTCCCCAATCAAAATTGAATTAAATTGAACAGAAGCAGACCAAAGAACCGGCTTTATTTTTCCAAAACTGATAAAGCAAACCAATCTGGTTTATTTTCCAATGAGTTCACAAGATTATAGTATAGGCAATGCTATCGATTTTATTTATTTTTTCAATTGAAAGTCAAATGAAGAATATTTTTTGAATAAATAAAAAAGAATATATCAGATGGTTATATATTAATAATAGAGTTACCTCTTCACGGAGACGACAGTTCTCAATGTGGAGTTCGTTGAAGGGAATTTCCCCGAGTACGGTGGGGCCTCCGCAAGAAGGACACGAGAGGCACCGTAGCTCTGCCTGAAGATGAGAATTCTCCGCCTTAAGATTATCGTTCTCTGCCCTTAACATTACATTCTCTGCTCTGTCTTGTTGTGCCTATATGTTTGATTCATCACATTAAATAGTCATTTTTTCATTTTAGTTAATCTTGTTTCATGATGATATAACAAATTTTTAATTGTAAGTATTATGAATGTACTTCTACACATATACTTTAACCCTTAGAATTAAAGACTTCATCATTTTCTTTATTATTATAGTTAGAATTTTGAAACTTGTAGGCTTTAATTTAAGTTGAGCTCTACTTAGATATTAGTTAGAATTATTAGATGATATGAAATAAATATTACAAAAGTATATACACATTGTGCAAGTGGTTATATTAAAGAGAAAAATTAATGTTAGTAGTTACCTTCATTTGGGTACGCCTATTTTGGAACCAAAACTTTACTTGTCGAGGCTTGAGACCAAGTTCATGACTTAATCTCTGTCTTTGTTTGTCGTCTGGATGAGGGTTTTCTTTAAACAGTCTACAAAGATTAGATAGAAATCACTATTAATATCAAAATTCAATCTCCAATTATGAGATTGACATTTACCAAACGTACAAGGTGTATAAAATTGAACCAATTAATCAAAATCAATCTTATTTTGGTTCAGATGGTTTTCGTAGAACCAAAAAAACACTTACCTAGAACCAAAAAGAAGTGAACCAAACATTGGCCATCTGAAATATAGTACTTTTAAAACCAATAAATTCACATCCCAAACTTAAACCCATGTACAATCAAGAAAACCTTTCAAAAGATATGGTATATCCGGGTTACAAAAAATAAATAAACCATCGGAATTGTTTTTGGTTAAACCAACTTCCGATGTTTAATCGAGCCTAAAATCAAAACTATTCCAAACCTACCGTAACAAGTTTCAAATTAGGTGCGGTTCAGAAAATATCAAATCCGAAAAATCCATATAGAAACGGAAAACCTAATAATCAAGAAAAAATAAAAATAAAACAAAAATCGACTTTAAACCGAAACTAAAACCAAAACTATTCTAAACCTAGCAGTCCGGTTTCAACTTCGATTTGGTTAATAAATTTTTGTAGCCCAAAACTAGATTATAGTATTATACACACCGAGTGGATAAAATGAAAAAAAAAAAAAAAACTTACGCTTCCATTTCTTGGATCTGACGATTAGTATGTCTGTGGTAACGTTTCTTCTTAGCAGGAGGAGGTTGTTGTTGATCGTCTTCATTAACATCAAACTCGTTTCCGGACTTAGGATCTTCTGCTTGTTCACTACCCGACCCGAATGACCCACCGGCCGACCCGTTTTCCATCATTTCCTCTACTGTTCCATCTCCCATCATCATCATCATACTCATCATCCCATGCTCTTCCTTCTAATAAAAACCCATTATTAAATAAAATGCGTTGAAAAGTTATCTAACAAAAAAGAGACAAAGATTTGAGATAAATGTAGAAACTTTTAATCAGGAACAAACCGGAATAAGGGAGGAAAATGAGTTGAAAGGGATGAAACTTAAATTAGGGTTTTGTATTGTTGTCGGAGAAGAAGAAGGCAGCGGCGAAGAAGCAAATCTGCTATCTGAAGTCATCACATTTTCTTCTCCTATCGTCAACATCACTTGCAACAACAACAAACAAAAAAAAAACTAATGATTACAAAGATCTTAGTTAGGGTTTTTCTTTGAAATCTGGAAGAAGTAAAGATTCCATGCAGAATATATTATCTAAAAATGCAAAACAAAGAGAAAGAAGAAAAGCATGGAAGAGGAGATTAATTACCAGAGACGACAGCTAGATCGTTTCATAATTCAGAAAATATATCAAAATTAAATACACAAAAACGTAACTGATGAAAAAAAACATTTATTGCTGGTGAAATCTTTTGAAAAAAAATAAATTAGAGAGGTCCAACTTGAAAAAATAAATAATTAAGACATTATCTGAGCATTCATGAAAAAATAAGGATTGTGTTGTTTCTGTTTGTAATATTTCTGGATCGAACTAGAAAAAATATTTAAAAAGAGAAGAAAAAAAGCATGCATCCAAAGAACACAATACAAACTAGATAATACACCTTTTCTTCCTATCTTCTACAAAAAAAATAGAGATTTTCTTTCACTTTCTCTTGTTTTCTCTCACTTTCTTACCTTTTTTTAGCTTCCGGGAAAATGAAAGAAAAGAAAAAAAAACAAGAATGATATTGCTCTCTTTAATCCTTAGAGATTTTGGTGTTTCTCATTTTTCTCTCTCTTTCTCTCTAAGGTTTTTTTTTCTTCTGATGAGTTTCTTTCCCTTTGCAATAAATGGAGGAGTAAATTTCTCATTAAATACTTACCGGACCAGAAGGGTAAACGGCAGACTTTTTTTTTTTAACGGTGATAATTGACGGAAGGTGACTGATGAAAAAATAACGCTCGCTCTAACTCACTCCGTTAACTGCTTCGTCTTCCACGTGGACTTTTATCATTGGGACACCATACGTTTCCCCTCGAAGCAAGCGACCCCTCCACAAGTCAAAACTTTTTTAACTTTTTAAGTCAAAACATTATTCAGGACGAGTTAACCGCGAGCGTGCTGCACACCTCGTTTTTTTAATATTGTCCATATGTGTTGCATTATTTTTTTTGCCAAAACTTTTTTATATTTTACGTTTCATTAAAATGGATTTCAATTATTTTTATTATTTAATATACTTTATTTGATGATTGGTAAATGAGATGACAAGTTCTATAAATTTTATGTGAAACAGAATTATAATCCTTAATAGATATCTACCATATTTTAGATAAAGTTTTATTTAAAAATAAAATATGTTTTTTTTTTTGCTAACAAAATAAAATATGTTAAATGATGCGAAAGTAAATATAATATACAATCTCATTGATAAAAGAAAATCATATGCTGTTAAGACTTTATAACATTTAACATTTTTTTCATTTTTTTGTTTGTTTTTAGTTTTATTCCTATATTTTTTTTTCAAGACTTTCGTTCTAATTTTCTCTTAATAATAATTTTTTTTTATTTTTTCTCGTTATTGATATATTTTTTCTTAATAAGTAAACTTTTAGGATTTAGATTTTATAATCTAGAGACTTTACAACAATTATGTAACCATAAAAAAAGGAGACTTGAATTTAGAAAAATAGAGGATTTTAACACAACGATATTGATAAAACAGTTATGGAGGCTGATGGACTCACCAAAATTATTATTTTCAAAGGTATTTAAGAGCCGGTATTTTTGCAATTCAGATCTGTTGGAATCCACAAGATCGTACTCTTCATCCTATGGATGGAATAATATTTCTCAGCTTGGTCTCTGGTAAAAAAAGACTAATTAAAGGGTTGGAGTTCAATAAACTTGTAATATAAACACGATTTTTATGCGTTTAAAATTATGATCGTTATTTTTTTATTTAGCAGTTTAAGTGTTTGTTTTAACATTTAAAAATGAATCGCAAACTCGCTTTAGAGCTCGCGAAAACATTTATAAATTGTTTAAAATTTTTAAAAACAAATTGCAAATTTGCTTTAAAACGTTCACGAATAGCGTATAGAATTGTTTGGATTTTGTTCTGCAAACTCGCTTTTAATGTTCGCAGAAACTATTGTTATATTATTTGCAAACTCTTTTTTTTAAGATGTTCGCATAAACATATCGTTCGCGGTCCAAAAATCGTTTGAATAACGTTTTGCAATCTCGCTTTTAGAGCGTTTGCATAAACGTTAAGAAATCGTTAAAAACGTTTTGCAAACTCGAATCTAAGCATTCACATAAAGGTTTACAAATTGAAAACTAAAATTGTTTTTTTTTAAATCCGATTGTAGCTATTTGCTAGAAGCAGATTTATTGAGTTAAGATTGTAAAACCTGAAAATTGGGATAAGAAAACATGATTTGATAAAACTAATACGATTGTGAAAATCAGATATGTGAAATCAATTTATAAAATATGATTTGAAAAACACAACTGAAGCGAGATTTGATATTTTGTATAAATTTAATAAACGCTCGTAGTGCGATGATTTTTGCATGTTTTTTATGTCCCAAGTTGGAGATACAACCGCTATAATACTGATTTGTTATACTAAAATTTGAAATCTGCAAACGAGGTAACTATGATATACTCAAGAATCGGATTCGTTTCTAGAAGAGAGAAATAGAACGAGAGAGAGAGTTGGATTACATTTATCACATTTTTTTGTGAGTATATGAGAGCAATATTACGATATATCAAGATATTTTGAAACTGTTTTGCTCGAGTTTTATTTATGGGAGTTGTGATCGAGATATGATCGACTATCCAGGTTTTAAAATCCGCATGCAATCAAAAAAGTTGATTTAATTTAAATTTAATAAAATTATATGATATCTATGATTTTATATAATTCGATTTTAATTTAAAATTATAATAGTAAAAAAAAAATATAGAAACTACTGGAATACAATATATTCTCAAGAACGCAAGCAACGGTCGTATGGACGTTGTGAAAATCCTGAATACAGTATCATGTAGTCTTTTAAAATCAAAATCCGAGTCAATTTAAACTTAGTACTTTATTCCATTTTATATAGTAATGAACAAAATCTATATTAAACCATGTGCAATTTTTTAATTCCCACAATTTTTTATATGGGTCTAATTTACATATCCATAATTCATTTATATTTATAACATATTATATAATAAGCCCATTATCCAAATGAACTTGGTCGAACTTTAGCTTTTTAAAAATATGGTCCAACACTGATTTCGATCAGTTCTCCGCGTAATAGAGAAGGATTTAGGGGTTATTTGTTCATCTTTGGTGGATTTTTCCAAGAGGGTTTCACGAGTGAGATTCCAGGAAAAAGATGAGTTTTCAAGATTTAGAAACTGGAAAAGGAAGATCGTGGAAGATCAATGGTGGTCGGCAAGATTCGACTCAAGCCGTCGTTTCCGGAATGTTCCAGATCAATACCGGAGTTTCGACATTTCAGCGGCTTGTTAACACACTCGGTACTCCCAAAGATACGCCGGAACTCCGGCAGAAGCTGTAAGTTTGAAATTGAAATCTTTAATCTCCTTGAAAATCATTTTTGATCTGGTCAAAATCGACTCTAATCGCAAAATCGATATATGTTTTTTTTTGTGTGGAACGTTAACTGCGTATAGGCACAAGACACAATTGAATATTGAGCAACTTGTAAGGGACACTTCAGCTAAACTTAAAGAAGTTAGTGAAAGTGATCATCGAAGTGGTGTGAATGTAAAGTGAAATCTTTCTTCTCTGTTTTGGTTTTATGTAAATCTTTTGCATTTTTTTTTGTTAAAAGGAGTCTGATGATGATGATGATGATGATGATGATAGTTCTTGATTATTGTTTGGTGTAGCCAATTAAGAAGATCGCAGATACTAAGCTTGTAAAGGACTTTCAAGCTGTGTTAAAGGAGTTTCAGAAAGCTAAACAAACAGCAGCTGAAAGAGAAACCGCTTATACTCCTTTCGTGCCTCAATCTGCTCATCCGTCTAGGTAACGACTCTTTATGTGAGTTTTTTGTATGTTAAGCTCAAATTCTGAATCAACAATTAGAACTTGGAGATCAAAAGCAAAAGCATCAACTTTGTTAACTGTTTCTCTCCTTCAATTCGCTCTTCCGTATAGTTAAATTTTTTTATCAGAGACGATGATGAAGAAGGTTTGTGTTGTTCTTGGTGGCTTCGTGTATGTTAAGCTTAAATTCTAATCGATACTTGGAATCAGAAGTTTGATGAGCTGAAAAGCAAAAAAATTCACTTTTTATTAGTCTGATTTTAATGAATCATGTTTCTTATGTGTCTTTGCTCGACATATAGCTATACAGCGAGTGAAGTCGATAAGATCCCGGAACAGCGGCCACAAGTTATGGAGCCAGATAGGTTGGTGATACCGTAATGAAAAATCTTCTACACATCTCCATTCGTTTGATGAAGCAACTAATCTTCTTCTTATTTGATTGTTTGCAGGCAGAAACCTGTATTGTTAGACAACGTGGCTCTTATCGAAGAAAGAGGCCAAGAGATGCAAAAACTTTATAATCAATTTATTTTGGTTAAAAGAATTAGTCAAACATTGTAAGGTTCTGGTTAACAATCAAGGAGTCATGATAGGTAAAGAAATCTATATAAACTCAATAAGAACATGCCCTCAATTCTACAGTTATAGAGCTCACTTTCTCTTTCTTTCGCAGATGATATCGATACTCACATTTTCAACTCTCGAGCTGCAACTTCACAAGGAAAATCTCAGCTCGCAGAGGCTGCAAAAACACAAAGATCAAACTCATCTCTGGTAAAAAAACACTCAAAACTTTTCGGACAACAGTGAATGAATGAATGGGTTTTAGAAACCTTAGGGATGGGTTTAGGCCACACTCTAAATGTCTAGATCTTGTTTACACGCAGACATGCTTGCTCTTGGTGATATTTGGCATTGTACTCCTGATCGTGATAATCGTACTCGCAGCTTGATTTTGGAAAGCAAGAACAAGTCTTTTCGAATGTTGTTCATCGATCTTAAAGCTTCATCAATGACTGGAACTGCTTGGTGTATAACGTAAATTACAGACAAAACTTGGTTTGGTTTGGTTAATTTATAAAGTGTGTGTTGGGTTTTTTGTTGTGCAAACTATATTCATTAGATATTTTATTTACACCACACACTTAATATACAAATACATACTATCCATGTCTCTTTTATCTAACTCATTTACAGTGTCACCTATTTTACAGGGTCACCTAATTACTAAGTAACTTTATTTTGTTGAAGATGAGTGAAAGTCTGTTGCTTGTGCTTCTCCTATCATGCAAGACAGCAAGAGATTGGTTTTGAACCGGTTTAAAACTACCCAAATGGTATTGAGATTTGAGAGGAAACAAAAAGGGTTTGTCCAAGTTTATTGCTACGGTTAAGGATTATAGAGAGGATAGAACAGAATGTAAAAATATTGAATTCAAAAAATCAGATTTGCCTTTGATATGTCAAAATTACAATCACGTACTCTCTCGAGTCCCGTGACTATCACATAGAAGTCCAAAAGCTAATTCATGGCTGCTTTGTGTTCTTTGCAAGGTTCAAGCTTTGAGCCTAAGACAGACGCCACAAGGATCGAAAACGCGGATAAAACCGCAGCCACAAATGTAACAACAGATAAATACTCTGTATGATTCCTGATTCCGGCAGGGATTTCCCAAACAACGGATCTGGTTTCGGTCTTCGATCTGCCAATCGATAAAACCAAATATCTTCTCTGTTCTTGTCCGTGGTTTGGTACATGTCTCGAGCACAGGAACAAATCTGGCTCTCCATACGCCACTCCAGAGTATCCACTCTCTTCAAGAGGCTGGAGATAAACAGAGAAACAATCTTATGATATTGAACAAAACAAGACATACAAAGTGTCCTTATTCAATCTGAGATCGAGTGATAATTTACCTGATACCGAGCATGTAAGGGAAGCTTTACGCTGATTTCACCGTTTTCATTTTATATTCTGTAGAACTGATTTCGACAGTGATCTCAACTACAGACCTGTTTGATCTGAACGAAGGCTGCTCGAGATCCGTGTCTGTGAAAGCTGCGAGAGATTGAAAAGCTCCATCAGATATTCAGATCAAAAGATTGAAAGTTAAAAACTTTTTTCTTCTTGATATTAACCTCTGTGGTGCTGAAGATTCTGAAGCTCAAAGGATCAGCAAAAATACCCTAAGGGAACCATTAAATAATCTATGAGTGAAGAAGACGAAGCTTTATGGATGTAAGTAGATGACGATGCGAACCTTCACCGGTTATGCTTCTGTCTTGTAGCAAAGATACGGCAGGAACAACGTTTTGATCTTTAGAAGGAATCTTATCAGAACATTGCTGAAGAAGTAGGACGTTTCGAAACTCTGAGTCGTTTAAGGAAGTGTGTGTAGTGAAATAAGACTGCGTAATGTATCGATCGAAGATACAAAATTGTGATCGGAATTGAAGATTTCATCAGAATCTCCATGATTTGTACCAACCTGTAAGAAGATTGCAATCAAAAGGTCATAGAAACAGTTTCATGGAGTAAATCACAAGGTTTGGTAAATCGAAAACCCCTTAAATGGTATCCGAGAGATACCAACACGAATGGATTTGAATTCGATCTAATCCGAACCAGTTTATCGAAACAAATAGAGATGGTGATGACATACCTGATCAGCTGCAATAGAATTCAAGCAGAAGCTGACGATGACGGCTATTACCGATCTCCAGCGTTTGCTACCCATCGATTTATTTTCAAATTGTGAAACGTAAATTGCGAAAGAGAAGGGGAGCTATTGTATTATATTATATACCATAGAAACTATCATTCCCATTACCATTACTGTTTCAGACACAAGTTGAAACAAGTAATCCACTAACTTTACTCATAAACCCACATTAGAACGTTGAAGTCTTTATTATAGATCTATACTTGAGAAGTCATGTGTGACCACATAAACTCTTCAAATATCTGTTTTTATGTAAATAAATATGTTAAGAAAATCATCGAAATAACATTCCTTTAAACTCGCAAGTAATCATAATTGTTGCAACATTACACCGAGTTATGTCAACAACAATACAAAAACGACAAGTATCAAAAGCTAAGACAAAAAGAGGTTCACATTATGGTTGAAAGAAAACCAATCGCCTAAAACCGCTTTGGTTTCTTCTTCTTAGAGAAGCTTTCAGGAGTTCGGCTTTCCTGTTTACGCTTAGTCCCTGCAAATCGCTTGCCACCGCTCTCTTTTGAGCCTTTTGCGTTTGCTTTCGCTTTTCTTGCAGCAACCGCTGGCCGCTTCTGACTTCGCTGCTTCAGAGCACTATTATTATTACTACTACCAGCTTTGTTCCCTTCATTTCTGCTGCTGCTACTTCTAGGTCTCATCTTTGATTGCGCAGGGCTTTTCTGATAAGGTTTCTTCTTATCATCACCGGATTTTGAAGCTCGTACACCTTGATACGAAAGATTAGCCTTCCCCGTCGCAGTTGGTGTGACTACTTTGTCCTTTTGTTGTCTTTTCTGAGCTGGCGAGTAAGCTTCAGAAGGATCGGTCTTTCTCTTTGATGGTGTTGCATCAGGTTTGGCTCGAGAGATACGCAATTCTCTGTCTCTAAGCTTCAAATATCCTTTCTTTATTACGAGATTTGCAGCTTCCTATAAGTTAGCGAATAAAAAGGATTCATTAGATCCAATTTGTTGTTCCTCAAACTTAAAAAGTCCAAAGCTTTTTCGACATACCCGTGTTTTAAACAAAACGTAAGCTATTCCTTTTCCAATGTTCAAGTGAGGATCTCTAATAACACGAACAGCTTCGACATTGTTCTCAAGATTACTCTTACCAGTAAACAATTGATACACCTCCTCATCCTGCGTTAGAGATAAAAAAAAACAAACTGAGAATTTGAAATTATGTTCGATAATCACAATGGAACAAGAGAGCCCTGAGATTAGTAACACTAACCTTCACGTCGAAAGGGAGATTGCCCATAAACACCGTCCTCTTAGAATCATACAAATGATCATCCTGACCTTTCAGCTTTTTACGAGGTGGACATGCTCGATCAACACGGATATGATTCCCATCAATCTAAGTATAATCCCAAATAATGAAACCATTAATCAGCCTACACATTACTCCTTGAGACTCGACCACAGAGAAAAAGGAAAAAACTGTTCTATTACCAGCGACATGTTATGTGCCAAAGAACCTTCAGCAGATTGCTCTGTTTCAAACACAACATAAGCATGAACACTGCATTTTCAAAAAGATTTACAGTAAGACTTTCCCTTCACAGAAACTTCAAAATCAAAAACCACATAGAGTTAGAATAAAGGGTTTTCAAACAAAGACCTTGAAGCTTTCTCATTGATTTGCTTCAACATTATAGCTCCTTTCCTCGTCCTCTTCGACTAATCAAATCAAAAAGCTACTCAGAAACACAAAATCTAGGCTTAATCCAAATTTATATAGCTTAAGAAAAGCTGAAACTCACATCGACAATCGGCACCGAGCGTATCCTCACGGATTCAACCTCACCGAATTTACTAAATTCCTTCAAGATCAGCTTCTTCTTAATCTTCAACGGTAGATTCCCAACGAAAACAGTTCTAAGAAGCTTACTCTCGTCATCAAACCCTTCCTTTGAAACCATCGTATCCGCTACTTCATCAGCTTTCTTCCTCTTCTCACCAACCTTCTTCTTCTCCTTCTTCTCTACGCTTCCGTACATCTTCGTCTCGTATTCGTTCTCAATCTCATCTCTCTTCCTCTTCTTCCTCTTTGATTCCAACCCACTTGCTACAACATCCAAATTCGTCTCCTTTTCAACACCCTCCGCGTCGGAATCTGAAACCAGATTTTTCCCCTTTTTAGATTTCTTCGCCTTCACGAGAGCAACTCTTTCTTCTTCATCGTTATCGACATTCCGTTTATTGCCTTTGCCTTCGGGACTGGTCAAATCCGGATTCTCATTCGTCTGCGCAGGTTTTGGCTCCGGTTTCTTTCGCCGGAAAGGGTTATTATCGGAGAAGAGTCTCGAAAAGCCAGAGGTCTCGCTGCCCTCAGCCACATCACCGGAGAAGAGAGTAGAGAAGATCCCTGATTGGGCCTGAGATTCTTCACCCTTCGTCTCCTCCGTTATCTTCTTCCCCATCCTCGTTCGATTTCAAAAGGGAAAGAGGAAGAGAGATAAAAGAGAGGAGAGAGATTGAGGAAACCCTAAAAAGTTTGAAACTTTGGTCAACGAGGGTTGTTATATGTTTACCAGAGAGCTGCAGAGCGCCATAGATTGTCTTCCGGGTCGGGTTAAAAATGCCCCGTTAATCATTGGGCCATGGAAACGCAAAACTACTGGGCTTTTAGTTTCATAACTGCCTTGGATAAACTAATAAAACACACTTTTGACCCCAAAAAATAAAGACACAACGAGTCTTCTGTTGACTGGTACGTATCTGATTCGAAATAAAGAAAACTTTCGTGAAATCTGAAAATCCATTACTTGAAGAAATTGGTACAAAAATACAGTCCGAATTTGAGAGATTTATATTACCCTGTTAAAATGTGATCATTGACTAAAGCTTTGTCAAAGCTGTTGGAATGGCCAAAGGTACAGTAAAAATAGATGAAACAAGTGTGAATAAGTAAAAATTGCATCATTCTCTCTGAAACAAAATATTATTATTTAATTTATAGATTTTACCTATATTGCTTTAGACTATCAGATCAAAGCACGAGTCGGTTGAATTGGGTGGATTAGTCGACTCATATTTCGTACAAAACATTCGAATGTATGTTACCTTTTTTTTAGTCTTCACATGAAAGATGATGGTCGACACATGAATATGGCCTCATATATGCATCGTTTGTCATCCTTCAAAATCCACATACCTCCTTCAACTTTATGCTTTTTTATCTTCCTCCTAATGAAACATGGTGCAGTTTTGTGAAGTCTTCTTATCTATTCTTGCTACATGTGAAAGTGGCGGGATAAGTTTTATTTTTCAAAGATTACAGTATGGAAAAAAAAATACAATGAAAGAATGCAACTCATCATTTTTTTTTAGTTTGTAAACAAAAGGTCACCGCCCAATAAATGCTTTCATAAAAAAAAATTATAGGTCTTTATAATAAATTATTTTCATTTATAATAATTTTCAGTCTTAAATAAACGTATTTATGAATATTTGGATATGTATATATTCAGAAAATAATATTCATTAATGAAAAAAAACTTTGTAGTTATCAAAACAAGAAGGGATAAATTTAATTGAAACAAGATGATTGTTAAAATGAGATCTTTTATGAAATAATACAATGACAAGATGTGATATGAAATGTAATGGGAAACAGACACAATTCAAAATGTTACCACAAACTAATCAAATACATGTTTTGATATCACTCAATTAATTTCTTAAAATTGCATATTTTACATATTCACCCTTATATTTAAGTCAAACTTTTATCATCTGAAGTGTAATAGTTAGATTGATTACAATTATGCAACTATTGCCGATATTTGTTTTGGCGACAACTATATTAAGTCAAAACTAGGTTATTTAAGTAACAAAAGCTAAAAATAAAAATTTTAGCTATTATTATGTGGGTTATCTTACATAATGTTATCCTATATTAATGTCAAATTATTGTCCCTATGATGGATCAATCTTTTACAATTTAAAATGCAGTGGAAATTATTATCACAGTAGTACAAGTCTTCAAAATTTTAAAATACAAACTTCAAAATATAGATTCAAAATCTAAATAATATCATAAATTTTGGAAACATTAAATTTATAGGTTATTAATCAAATGATAATGAGCTTATGGAATGAATCCCCACAAAACTTAAAATTATTTCACTTGTTCACTTGGCTATTTATAAACGTTTGAAGTGACAAAAACATCCAAAGTTATATGAGAATCAAATGTATGATTTTGTAATTATTTTCCTATTGTCTAAAATCTTTCAATGGAAAATGTTATTCATTTTCCTATTAGCTTAAACTATATAAACTATTTATTTTTAGTTACTTGTATTTTAAAGATTTTATGAAGATCGATCGCTCCAACTAATAAAAAAAAATGGTCCCGATTTGTGTAGCCAGTGGTGATAGACTGATAGCCACAAAATTTGTAGGCGAAATAGTAACAACGTAGGTACGTGTAGTTATGTTTTCCCCAGATGACAAACTCAGATATTGATTATATCGCAACTCTTGTATGTTGTTATCATGAATCTTCCTTCTTCGATCCACAAAAGGATGTGTCAGATACATAAATCTTTTTTTTTTTTGTTGGGTCGATTTGCTATTTATAACTTTGGCACCCACTCCGTCGGCTTTATTAGATCTCACATTCCCACCTGTCTTTGTATGGCTATTGCAAGTTAATATGACTTTATATCCGACAACGCACGATATAAATGACCAACGTCAATTAAGAGACAGCTGTTTACAGTTAATATGACATTGTGCCACAAAAGAAAACAATAACAAAAATGACGTTACGTGTAATTTTTTGTTGACGGCAAATTATATATATTCAATTTTTTTTTTATAGTGATATAAATGACCAACGTCAAATAAGAGACAGTTTTTATAGAAACATCGAATGTTCCAGTAACTGGTGAGACACAAATCGGCCATTTGGACTTGATCCTGAATAGTCTTAAAGGTTAAACTGGCTCTTTAACCCAAATTTTGAAACATATTATAATAAATAAGTTTATTAGTTAAAAAGTTAATAAGATAAAACCAAATCTTTAAGAAATTTACGACGACCAAATGTTTATATATATATATATATATGTGTGTATGTGCCGTTAAAAAATCTTTATATAAACTTGTGTGTTTAATTATATCAAAGAACAAACATCCCTAATTTTGTCGAGAAGTGGATCACAATGAATCAATGTCAAACTGAGGTTTTAGTTGAACCCAAAAACGTAATTGTTAAACCTGATTGATTGATAGGAAGGTGTTATAATGTTGGCCTCCCACCTTAGAGATGTTCGAAAAATGGGAACCAAGAAAGAGTCTTGAGTCGATTTGAACAAAACCCTTACATAATATATTGTAGCATCCATTGTCATCATTATCTCACTGCAAAATTTATTCGGAGTTAGAGAAGTGAAAATTATGTAGATACTAAAAAAACAAACTTTTTGTAATAGTCTAAGAGATATAGGTGAGAAATGGTGAATAAAAAGGATTAGGTTTTAAAATTGAATTGTGTAAGTCTATAATAGAATTAATCCTTTTTAAATGTTTTTTTTTAAAAAAAAACTGTCACTATAAACAAGCATATTAATTTCTTCAAGATTTAAGAGTTTAATTGTTTAAAATTAATTATATATTTTTTTACAATTTATTTAATATTTTTTATAAATATATAAATTACTTATTTAATTTAAATGCAAATAATAATTTTTCTGTTCAAGTTCTACTATTCTTACAGTATAAAAATGTGAAATTAGAAGAAAAAATGTGTTGTTGTTGAAAAATATAATAGCTATTGCATTTATAACTATTTTATATGTCTTATAAAATCTCATAGATTAATCTTAAACATAAAATAATTTCTATATTTTATAAATACATAATAAAAACTTACACAAAAATGGTCTTTTTGGAAAACTTATATTTTTTTCATTCGCTTTCAATAGCATGGCTAAGACTTCGTCACTTGGTCTCATCTATGCCATCGCATGCACACAAAAAAACAAGAAATTTGGGATATATATGTATATCATCTGATATTAGCGAGCGTGTCACATATTTGATAAATCTCAAATAACGAAGAGTGCTTTAATTAGATCCTACTTCTTTCTCCAACTTCTTATTCTTCATTCCCATCCGTGGGCTAACCGCTCCGTTTAATTAATACTTTAATGGCACAACCATATTACACCGTACCTTACGTTTGTCGCTCAGTTTTATTTTGTAAAATGCAAAGTTGGATCAATATAGAGTTTTACATTAATTCAATATAGAAACGTAGGAGACAATCTATCTAGGGGTTAATTCATCTTGTTAGTTTTATCTTTACAAATAGTAGTTTAACGCTAATTCATATCCCAACTTACAAGAATAATTAGGATTTTAAATTTGTTCAGGCCCAAAAGAAGTAAACTTTCCTCAATATGTATGTTTTAGCAATATAATAGAACTTGTCATCATTATATGCAAGACATTCAATTCCAAACCTAATTAAACCCAAATTGAAACAAACTACAAATGAATAAAATGTAACCGAAAATCAAAATCCGGTTTCTCGTTGGACCCATTCGGCTGATCTTAATTAGGCTGATCGAACTTCGGTCCAGCTCATTAAACATGTTTGTTCGAGAAAAAAAAAAAAAAAAAAAAACTCATCTTCACTTTTCACCAACCATTTAAAAAGAAAAGAATAAACAAATTTAAATCGTTATATAAAAAAACACTTGTGTCTCTGCAAAGCTTCATCCTTTGTGGCGTAGAAAGCAGTTTGAGTGATTAGAACTTTTATGTCCACTTGAAAGTTTTTTTTTTTTGCTTTTTGGATTTTATCTGATCACTTGTTTGTGTCTCTGAACCTATCCCGTGAATTCGCATATCGATTTGTTTTTTTTATTTTATTGGAGAAGCTTTCTGAGATCCATTCGGTATCGATTGGCTTCTCTCTAATCAATTCCTGGTAAGCGAAATATCTAATCACTTTTTGATTGAATATTTTCCTCATTTGATATCGTAATTTCATCTTTGATTGAATATCTTCGATCTGATTTTACTCATTGTCTTCTGAATCTTCCATATTGACGTTATTTGGATTGCATTTGAGTTAAATAAGGATTGAAAAGATTCGAACTTTCTCACAGAAAGGAAAAATTAGATCTTTTAAGAATTTGAGTTTGCTCATTGTCTTCCGATCCTCCAATTTGGGAATGATTGGATTGCATCAGAGTTCTGAGGACCACAAGATTCCAACTTTCTCGGGAAACAAAAATCCAATTTTCTAGGGTAACTGTTAGAAATAAGCTGGATTACCTCATATGTTCTGTTTACACCAAACTTAGTCCAGTGGTTTAGGTCAAAATTGAATCTGAAAATATTCTTCATTAACAGAAAGTTTTGATTTTGGTTGATTCTGAGAAATTTGGTTTAAGTAAGTGGTAAGCTCAAAAGTTGATCTTGAAAGATTCTTCCTTATCACAAGCTTTAATTTTTGGTTGATTAAAGTGGGTTAGCTCAAAAGTAAAGCTTGAAGGATTCTTCCTTTTGATTTTGGTTGATTCTAAGAACTTGGTTGATCTTTTGTTTATTGGAGATGGCGGATGCGGCAAAAGATTTAGCTTCAGGGACCGTTGGAGGAGCGGCTCAGCTAATTGTAGGTCATCCATTTGACACGATCAAGGTGAAACTTCAGAGCCAACCGGCTCCAACACCGGGGCAACCACCTAGGTACACCGGTGCAATCGATGCGGTTAAACAGACAGTTGCTGCTGAAGGACCTAAAGGTTTGTACAAAGGTATGGGAGCTCCTCTTGCAACCGTTGCTGCCTTCAATGCGGTTTTGTTTACCGTGAGAGGTCAAATGGAAGGGGTGCTTAGGTCTGAACCTGGAGTTCCCTTGACCATTAGTCAACAGTTTGTGTGCGGCGCAGGAGCTGGTTTCGCTGTCTCGTTCCTTGCTTGTCCTACCGAGTTGATCAAATGCAGGTCAGATTCTTTTGAAAATTTTGCTATTTTTTTCTGACTTTAAAAACCGAAACAGAACTAGAGATATCTCTTTGTGTGTGTTCATCTTTGTCTCACCATCAGGTTGCAAGCACAAGGTGCACTAGCCGGCGCCTCTACCACAAGCTCAGTGGTTGCAGCCGTGAAATACGGTGGACCAATGGACGTAGCCCGTCATGTGCTACGATCAGAAGGTGGAGCACGAGGTCTATTCAAAGGTTTGTTTCCGACATTGGCCCGTGAAGTCCCGGGAAACGCAACAATGTTTGCAGTCTACGAAGCTTTCAAGCGGTTCTTAGCCGGTGGTTCAGATACTTCAAGCTTAGGACAAGGATCATTGATCATGGCTGGTGGAATCGCTGGTGCATCCTTTTGGGGATTTGTTTACCCGACCGATGTCGTGAAGAGTGTTCTTCAAGTCGACGATTATAAAAACCCTAAATACACAGGTTCGATGGATGCTTTTAGGAAGATTCTGAAAGCTGAAGGAGTTAAAGGTTTGTATAAAGGGTTTGGTCCAGCCATGGGTAGGAGTGTTCCGGCTAATGCTGCTTGCTTCTTGGCTTATGAGATGACAAGGTCAAGCTTGGGATAGACCGGTTCGGTTTGGTTTTAACTGTTGGTCCGTCCGATTTGTGGATGTTCCACTGATTAATCTTTCGGTTCTTAGATGATTCTTTTAAATTTTCAGCAAAGATTCTGGCTCTTTACAGTTTACACAATTTATTTCTGAAACTCGAAAGTGGTTATTACGAATGACTTTTTACAGATTTAACATAACATTTGAGTGACCATTTTAGCCAAACCGAGCAAGAAAATATATTTTTAGATCAAACCAAACCGAATTAACCGTATCGAAACTAAACCTAAACTAAGATTGAACTAAAGTGAGCCAAACCGAAATAATTCCGACTAAAATTCTATTACCGAAACTGAACTAAATAAAACCAAACTATATCCCAAATAAAAAGATAGTTTACTGTCCACTGCTAAAACTTTTATTTATTCAAAAGTGTTTAATACACTATGCCCACCCCAATTTAGGAAAAAAAAAGAATTATGAAAATAGTCTAAAGTTTACATAAAAAATAATAAAATAATTTAATTATTTATTAAAAAATTACTCTAATCTAAATTAGAAACTCTAAATGCTAAATCATATAATCCTGAAAATAAAATGAGAAAATGAAATCCAGCTTCTAAAAGTTATACGTTTGACCTACAATTTATTTTAAAATTTATATATATATTTTATCAGAGCCTTTTTTCAAAATTTTATAAAAGGAATTTTGTTTTCGGTTCGGTATGATATTCGTTCCGTAAGAACTTCAAATAATACAAAGCAGTCAACTTAATAATGTTTAATTTGAACATGGGCTGGGCCAGAAAAGACATAGGCCCATTGTAAATATGTCACGTCACGTGGTGGTGATAACTAACCAGCGTATGACTAGTGCTTGCTCAGTAGAGTAACAGCAAAAAAAGGAGGGAACTTATAACCGCTCGATCCTTTTTCTTCACACATTTTTTATTATCAATATAACTTCTTTTCACTATAAATACCACACAAAAAAGAATTATTATAGTTCGAGAAAAAAAAAATAACAAGTCTAATGGAGACGATGGAGCAACAAAGACATTCACTCTCTTCTTTGCCTATGCTCTCTAGGCTTGAGCATTTAGATTTCGTTGTAAATCGTTCTCTTACCTTTTGAACTTTAGTTTTTTTTTTTACATTGTGATGAATTCACTTTTCGTTGTAATTTGTATTGTTTCTCATGTTGATGAATGTAGATAAAGAATTTAGAAAGACAACAAAATGTTCCGAAATGGAAAGACGAAAGCTCATCTACCACACGCGGATTAATCGATAGAGGCACTGCGGTTAGAGAAGCTTATTTCAAAGGATCGTTACTAGATAGAATCGCAGCTTTGGAGACCAGACTTTTTCAGGTTTGGTTTCACTATAGCTTTTGGACAATGTTCTTTTCAAGTGAGTCTATAATGTCTTTACGGTTTTCTTTGTATAATGTTAAAAAAAAAAAGATATGTTTGGAGCTGGAATCGAGCAGTGCATCTTCTACTTCAACTGGAGGGTCTGGTGAAACATCAAGCCAAAAGATTAAGAGAGATTTGACAAAGACATTACCCATTTTCAGTAGCAACATTAATCCTTTTCATATCGCTTTACAACATCCACAAGACCCTCGGGTATATATTTTTGTTTACGTTTTGTATTTCCACTAGACCCTCGGATTCTTAACTTTTCCAAATAACATATTACAAAAACACAATCATATAGTAACGTATCGTCAATGAAAACAAATTATGCCATCTGTCACTTTTCCTTTTAAGAAGACTAGCAAATGAACTTTTAATTTTGCTTTTATCTGTCATATTTGTAATGGATATTGTGTGAATTGATATCTTTGCTAATTGTGATTACACAAAGTTAACTATAATTTATGTAGGAAATAGAAGAGAAGATTGAAGAAGAGAAAGCGGAAGAGATAAATATCGAGAAGCCATTACTGGAGAAGAAGAAGATGAAGAATAAGAATGATACTAATGAAACTTGCAAACCAAAGGCAAATTCTCCCAAGAAATGGTCTCGATTTAACTTATTGGGTTGCTAAAAATATTTTTTTTTTAATTGTTTGGACTATGCAGTATTTTCATATTTCGTTAAAACTTAAGTTTTCCTTCTTAACAAATCTGTGATAGTTTATCCATCAAACATAGGACTAATCAATTTTTGCTTAACATATTTAGCAAACATTCGAGTGTGTCCTCCTACAATGCAGTTTTTAACGACTAATTTTAGCTGTAGGAATAACAAATCTATAGTCATTTATATAAAATGATTACGTCTAAGTATAAAAAAATCTTTATTTATCATAACTCCAACAATGTAAGCCAAAAATGTACTACACAATGATTAAAAAACTGTTTATCATATTATTTTTAGGATGTACTATAAAGCAACTTCCCCCAAAATATACAAATGTGTGGCTGTAGGTATATGTAATAACTGTATATTCCACTACTTTTATTTTTATATTTTTACATGTATATTCCATTATAACTTAGTCAGTGGATTCTTTAAAAAATAAATATATTTGGGATTTCTTCAAGCCAAATTTTATAATAAAAAAATTTGCAATGATTAAAATCGATATTATTCCACAAAATGGACTTTTTGATGTTACTTTATTATCTCAAAAATGCTAAAAGAATATATAACAATCTATTCATATATATATATATGAATTATTTTCTAACTTTAACTTTAGGAAAAGGTAAATGTTATCAAATAAATTAATCATGACAGTTTGAGTCAGCTCCATTTCATTGTTTACCAAAATATATTATACTTTTCATGAAAATTGAGAAATACAATTTACGGAGAAAATGAATTTGAAATGTATAGAGGAATCGTTTTTCGTATAATGATTGGTCATAACGTTGTTCTGCATTCGAAGTTTCGAACTTGAACTTTTTAAAAATTGTAGAATATCACGTATGATTTCATATAATAATGCTGAAAATAGAAAAGAAAAAAACAAAAAAAAAAACGATATCCCATAAGTATTGTAGAATATGGTGTTAGATGATATATATATATAAGTCAACTGGCAATAAACAAAGAGAAATCAATGTCCTAATATTCTAAGCTACTTTGATTTATACACTATTTCCGAAAGGAATAAAAACTAAAAGAAGGAAAAATAAGAAATACATATGATCTGCTGCAAAAGTAAACGATGTGGAATCATAGAATAAAAAAAAAACTATATTATAATGGATAAACTATGTAGAATGGATCATAGTAACTTCAACAATGTTATGGTATTATCAACAACTAAATTTCACATTCATGGAAATACAGGATCTCGAAAACTATAACAAAATAACAAATTTATGAATAATATTCTCCTTTTCAAACAAAAAATATATTCAAAACAATATAAGTGATAAAGTGTATGTGTACGTGTATATCTGCAAGATGCCAAGAAAACAGCTGGCCATGGCCATGGGCTTATGGTTATAACTTGTACCAACCGTATCGATTCTAATTTTTTTCAACTAATTCTAATAGTTTTAATATTTTATTTAACATCAAATATTTAAATCTTATATTAAAAATATATAATGAATTTCAAAAATTGTATTATATAATAATAAATTAAATTAATAATATTGAGATTATAATATATAATAAAGCATTTATTAAAAAAACTAATTATATAACATTAATTTAAATTAAATTCTTTGTATTAATTTATTGATGTATTAAATTATCAAATATTAATTCATAAAAAGTACACTATATAAAATTTTATTCATAAAGATTCTTTCTTACTAATCCAAAATAATAAAAAAACTCACTGTTATGAGTCTCATACGTCCCTTCTCATATAAGAAGAAATAAACTCAATACGACAAAATAAAGGTAATAAAAAGGGTGCACGTCTCGGTTGTAGAATATTCCATATATTTCATTTTATATGATGCTAGAAATATGATTTTGTCTTTTTCTATTCTATTTGATATTTTTTCAAAATTTGTATGTAAAATCATAAATTTATTTAACTTCTATGACCATATTTATTTTATGTATTAAGCTATATCATTCATAAATATAAATATATATATATGTATAATTTGTTAAGTTACTATTTACGATATAAATCGTATGAAATTCAATTGCATGAGACACATGCGTTATGTTAAGTTTGAGGCATAACACAACATTTAATACAAGTGTATTAACCTTCTCGGCTAGTTGACATAAGGGAGACAAACGTGTTAATTCCACCGAAAATACATATTACACATAAGCATAAAATGAGAAGGAATCGTGTCTCGATCCGAAAACTAGATAGTTCAACATGAACTCTTTTGAGTGTTTATTTGGAGGAGGAGACCTTATAAAGATAACATTCTATCTATAGACTTAACTTTCTTATACCACATAGATATTCCCAGTAGTTTTGCTCTCCGTCCAGTCATATGTTCAAACTGATTTAAGCATCAAAAATCAAACGAAAGGATCATCTTCATCCATTTCACTTTGACTTTTGTGTTATAGATCCTATCATTTCCTAATGTTTAATCCAGTTTTCATACATATATACGATGATCGGAGAGTGACTGGTTTTAGCAACACAGGCTGAGGAATTACAAATCGGTAACGACGGTTCATAGATTCGAGAGCGATGGACGGATCTGGACCGTTGTTCTTGAATCGTACGTCGTCGATGTGCCGGAAGGAAACACGGAGGAGGATACGCGTTTGTTCGCCGATACCGTGATTAAACTGAATCTTCAGAAACTTGCGTCGATCACTGAAGGTATGAATCGTAACTCCGGCGACGGGATAAACTCTCCTCAGGTGAACTGAGATTTGGGGAAAACAAATTGAACACGACAAAACAAAATTTGGGGAACTTTCTTCTTTTTTTTTGTGTTTTAGTTTAAATTTTTTAATACCAAGTGTGTGTGTGTGTGTGTGTGACAATTTTCATCACCGAATAGAAAGCTGAAACAATTAGTAATATTTATAATCTGTGATCTGGCAAAATTATTGGCAATTCGTCAAAATATTTTTTCAGTTTTTTAGTTTTTTGACAACCAATATTCCTTTAATTAAATATAGGGTAAGGCGTCGTGATTCATATTAGTCGCAGCTACATTAAAGTTGTGGTTAATCATCCACAGCTACACTAACTTCCAAATTTAACAATTCTATTTTAAATGTTTTGTCAATTTTTGGAGAGGAAGGCGAAAGGCTTTGAAAAGGCAACTAAGCCCACTAACCGATAAGTGATAGTATTACAAAATCGGAGTCGGATTATGAGATTAACTTTCTCATTTTAAGCTTTTAAGAACGTTATAATATATACACATATATGTAGTAATTCGAAGCAAAAGTGAGAATCTAAGAGCCGTAAAATAAATAAATAATAAGAGTGAGAATCTGAGGATGCTTCTCGTATTATTCTATTAGGGCAGATAGGGACAAATCTAGTGGCTTCTGCAAGTTGCCAACTTGTGTTTAATGATTAACATCAAAATTATTTGTGTTTAATTATGAGTAGGAATGGGGTACCTTTAGTTTGAACATCTATCTATCTAGCTTTCATTGTCTTAAATTTTGTTTTTCTCGATTTACAAACTTTTTTGTGATAATTTTTTTTTACTAGTTTGGGCAATCTTTTTAACTTATAAGTATTTGGTAAATGGAAACGATGCGGAACGAACTTGATGTAAAGCCGTATCAAAATAACAAAAGAATTTATTAAAAAAAACTTGATGTTTATTTGTTTCCAACACCCCATTTCTATTCGGAGCTTTAGAATTCATATGAAACAAAACATTGTAGGACAGAATTGGTTTGAGAAAGACGATAGTGTAACTTTTCATGAAAAAAATACGATACTTACTCCATACTTTCTTTAGTCGAAATTTTAATATATACTTTAAGCTATTATAAAAAAATAACACAAAATTATCAATACTTTATTAACTATTATAACATAAGGTTGTTGTCTAGTTAAGTACTCCAGTTTCATTAGTTTAGTACTCCAATTTCATTAGTTTGTGCGGCATAGCAGATGGAAGATTCTCGAGCTCGGCTAAAGACCTATTAGCTGAGCGTTTTTACAAAAAGGGTCAAGAAACAGCCCATGGAAGAAACAGACCAAAAACCAACCCGTGTGGAACATATAATTTTTTTATAAATAAATAGAGTCGTGCTGGAATCATGTGATATAATAATGTTATTTCTCAAAAGAAAGAAGTTTCGATCCATAGACATTCCTAACTAAAACCACCACACATCATTTTTCAAATCACCATTTTTAAAATTGATCAATTTGTGAGTTTAGCATCAAAGAGTTTTCATGAAAGAAAACCTTCATCTCTCTAGGAAGTCTAACGGTCTTGCCGCTTTATACATATATAGAAAAACGATTGCTTTTCTCCAAGGATTCTCGCTACACAAACTCACTAAAAATGTCACTCCTTATTTTTCTAGTGGACAGATTTCTATTATTCATTCACTAACTATTTAATTGAAGAATGTTCTCCCACTAATATGTAAGAGACGACCTGACAAAATCGTCCCAAAAATTATATTACTAGTACGTCTGGTTTTGTCCACATTATTATTTGAATTTAAATTTAGTATAATATGTTTTGTTAATTTTCTTCCAAAGCATTTTGTTGATAATAATATGTGTATAGATAAATAAAAAAAACTTTACAGCCTAGTCGCTTGTCGTTAAGTTTCGTATATACAATATATGATATGTACTAATTTCTTACAGTTTTTCAATAACCAACAAGTGGATCAATTATATACAAGTTAAGGACTAATGTCAATGATATTACCAAAGTTGTTTGTCAAATTTTTTAAAAGATTTTACTTTACACTTTATATTCAGAACAACGTGTTAATATTTAAAATTTTTTTAAAACGTATATAGTTATTAATGATTGTAAAACACGGTCCAAAATATGGACGGTACACTTTATACTAATTGTTGTGAAATAAATATTATAGAATCAATCAATAACTCATATTAGATGAAATATATGAAAATAATGAATTATCTTGTATTGTTTCATGTGTTTGTGTTATTATTTACAAGAGAGAATGATCTTTTTAATAAAGAAACTACAATTTAAGTAATATATATATATATATATATATATATATAAATTCACTATTAGTTTATGTTATTTGTAGGAGATGTTACTTACGATATATAGACATTTATATATTGTTTGGTAACAATAACGATTTTTATGTCTGTTCTCAAGAATTCATATACGTCAATTATCAAAATTAATTCTTAATTATGACACGACGCCATTATCATCGAGAGACAAACAAACACAATCTGCTATGTCAAATCTGCGAGAGTTAGGCCCAATTCTAATGATGATTTTCTTGACTTTGGGTTTCATTTTGTTGTGTTGCTGATTGATAATTTTGTGGACAATAATAAATATATAGTATATCACCAATATGTGTGTACGAAAGAAACTCTACCAAATATGATTTTTTTTTGCCAATAACGTGGAATATGCAGATTTATATTTGGATAATGACATATCGAAAGCGCTAACACAAATCAGTAACCTACATTACATATCGTGATCATATGAAATAAATATAAACACACACATGCACATTAAAATGAAAATCAAGATTTTCATTCATATATATATATATATTCAAGAAACATAATAATATAATATTGAAAGATAAGAAATGTGATAAATAATAAACAAACACATAATTTTTCATCAAAATAATACTATAATATATCTCACATATTCTACCATGATTTATATAATTACGAATCTGGATTCAAAAACTATATATAACCTGTTTAATTTTTCTTCCATCAAATCTCAGAATCATAATAAATCATTGATGATCATATGTTAATCTTTCTCTTCTCTTCTATCAATCCTTGATCTCTCAAATTCTCAAAACTCCAGTTCCTTCTCATTCCACTACTTCTCACAAGCTTCGGTTGTTCAGGTCGAAGCGGTCCATTGGCAGAGTTAGAACCAACCGGACCACTTAGCCTAATGTGATGAATCTTTTTCACCTTCTTCATTTTCTGTGCTAAAGATGATCCTGATCGTCCAATCTTCTCAGAGATCCTAGGATTCAAATTCCCTGACCAATTTCTCCCACCAACATGATCAACACAATATGTTTTACCTAAGACATGGTTAATTTCAACCGTTGGTGGTCCGGGACCAGAGAGATCAAATTCTTTGTTGGAATCTGTTCGGGGAAGAGCTTGACATGATAAACAATTTAGACTCATAGTTTTTCGTGATCTCCTTATGACAATGGAGATCGAAAATGAGAGAAAGAGAGATAAGGAAGATGAAAGAGAGAGTTGGTTTTATTTGGTTAGTAATTTTTATTTTAGTAAAGACTAACAAAAAACTAATCTAATTTTGGCCAAAAAAGTATATTTGTAAATTTGAGTTTTCGGTAACGTAATTTTAATATACGTATATTATCTCACACGTTAATTAACAACTAAATTTATAGTTTCGAAAAAAGTTTCTGCCTTCAGTTGTGGTTTTTTTTTTTCAGTTGTGGGTTAATTAAAGACAAAATTTGTAAGAATTAACAATAGTTGTAGCCATATTTCATAACAAGTTGTAGTGTGAACGAATGAGCGAATTATATAATATACATTGCCAAAGGTAGATTTTCTTTTTAAATACAAACAACTATTTTTATTAATAATAAGTGATGTTATTTAACGTTAAAAAAAACATTGGGATTCAAGTAGTTTCCTCTAAAATACTAAGGCTATCCAACTAATCACAAACGAGATAGAAAATTCTGCCATAATGCATCTATAATTTTAAAACTTTACTGATGAATAGTTTTAAATTGATTCAAATAATTTACTATACGGATAATACAAAAATAAAATAAAATGATTATCCAAAAAGTGATAATAAAAAAATAGTTAATCTTTAGATTACGAACCAACAAACGTAAAATTCAAATCAGTTAAATGTCAACTGAAAAGAAATTCGCAGTCGATCCACCATAACTAAGGGCTAAAAAAGAAAGAATCAGCCAATATCAACTAACAACCTCAATAATGGAGATAGATTAAAAGATGACTATTCATTAGTATCCTTTAGAAAATAGTCAACTTGATAGTACTAAATAATTTTTAATTTTTTTTTTACTTGATAACCCATCAATAATGGAGAAAATTAGTTTTCTAGCCATCTTAGTTTATTACTAAGAATAAACGGTATTGGTGTTTGTGGAAAATTCAATAAAATGCCTTCAAAATTGCGTATAAAGTATAGAACTAATTTGAGATTCTATTTGGACACGCACGAAATTCCGGTTTTGATATGATGTCTAGGCTACGAAAAGAGAAACTTGATCAGACGGTGGGGATCAAGGGGATCAATCGTATTATGCGGAACTATTGTACATCAAACTCTTGAAGATAAGAGCTTCACATAGGCAGAAGTAATGCTCAAGGCCACCCGAGATGCTCGTGCTTGGCAAGCTGCGCAAGTATTGTCCACTCCACCGAAGGTAATGTCCAAGCATGGCCCACTTCTGTTGTCAAACCTCTCTGCTTTTAAATGCTTTGCAGACGCAGCATGGAATAGTACAACAGGATAGGGTGGTTTGGGATGGGTAATTCAAGACCAATCTGGTGCTTCTCTAAAACAAAATTCTTCTCACCATCGTTATGTAGCTTCGGCCTTAGTTGCAGAAGCTCTTGCGGTAAAAGCTGCTGTGTCTGATGCAGTCTCAGCTGGAATTCGTAATATGAGTTGTTATGCGGAATCGAAGTCCCTCATCTCTCTTCTCACAGCAAACATTTATGCTGTTGACATTCAAAGAATCCTCTATGACATATGCAGTCCCACGTTTGCAAAATGTTATCTGCTGACGCTTTAGCGAATTTGGCTTTGTTTGTGTTGTCAAATTATCCCTTGTTGGATGGGTACTCTTTAAGATTATAGATGAAATGTTTTCCCCAAAAAAACACTTTCCTCATATCCCCTCGAAAAAGATAAGAGTACAATCCCTTTCCAAAACCCATTTAAGACCACTTATTTTCCTTTGGCTTTTGTTACATTACAACTCATAAATTTGGACCTTTATGGTATACAAACTAACCTTAAAAGTTTTCATAACATAATGAAAAATGATTCTTGTGACAAAAAAGGTGCTTTCTAATTGCAGTGTACGCAAGATTTTATTCATAGAACCAAAAAACTTCAATAGAATTTATCTCACTTAATCTCACTCCATACAGATATACATACAAGTACAACCAAAGATTTCTTATTTTACTACCTCTCTGTGGTCTCCAACTTCGATCTCATTTACGGCTTATGATAACACTAAACTAAGAACTAAACAGGTTTCTCCTAATGAACAACAACGTTAACAACATGTAGCTGGTGATGCAAAATGAGTACTTACTAATTTACAAAGAGAAAAGATCAGACATTACCCGCTAAATTCGTTCCCTTTTCATCAATGAAAACAAAAGTTTCATAAAGATGTCGACTTTGTTCAATTGTCTTCTCCAACTTTCGACATTAAAGCAATCTTGAGCTGATCATGATTGAAAAACTGGCTTCCCATCTTCACAGTAGCTTGTTGAATCATCAAATCATTCACCACGGATAAACTAGCGTGATTCACTTCCAAATCCAATTCCTTAAGCGCATCCATGAATCTTGCACCGGGATGATTCTTCTTGCTGCATTGTACACGTATCATCACATCCCAACCTATGACCTTCACATCAATCTCCATTTCTATAGAGCTCGCCGCATCTTGGTTCGAACAATTTCGTTCTTTTGCCCTCGATCCGCCACCTTTCCCGTTTTCTTCCTTGCTCATCCCATCTAGCTGCTTCTGAATCTCTTCTTTATCGGATTCCGCTTGTTGCAGCTTCGATTTCAGCTCATTGATATACGAAATGGCGTCTCCAAGTAGAGAAGCTTTGTCCATTTTCGAAACGTTAGGAACCACAGCTCTCAAAGAGTAGAATCTCTGGTTTAGCTTCTCTCTTCTCTGTCTCTCTGCTTCTACATGATTTAATGGCTCTTCTCTTCCGTTGGCCGGTTTTCTTCCCCGTTTCCTCGGTTTCTTCTCCGGTTCGACAATAATTGCTTCCTTAACCACCGATGCTTCGAGATCGGAATGATCTGAGTCGACGGACTTCGTGGCGGATCGAACCACGGTGCTGAAAGAAAGCATTCCTTCGTCGTTGTTACACCCTTTCGAAATCGCAGATCTCTTCTTGCTGCTCTTCTCAGCCATAAAATTCAGGGTTTCATCTGATTTCATCATCCTCGACGACCCATCTTGAAAGTTCCCGTTTTGATTCAACCCAGAGCTCGAGAAATTCAAATCTTGCTCCACAAGAGACGGGTTTTGGGGCTTTTGTTGTTGTCTAGGGTTTTCAATCGAGCTCTCGTTCTTCTTGGAAATTTGATGAGAATCGGATTTGGAATTGGAATTGGAGTTACGGTTGTTTATCGCCGGAACCGGTTCGATTCCGGTCGTCGTTGGTTCACTGATCCACAAAGTTGGATCGTTCTCTCCTTGATCCGGATTCAGATTAAACCCCCAAGAACAGGCTTCTCCACCATCACCGTTGTTGAAATTGAAGAGACTGTTGACTTTATTTATCAGATCTGAGCTTTGGTTTATCACTTCCGACGAACCAAGCTCAACGACGCCGTTTTCCGCCGCGATACACACCATCGTCTGTAACCCGTAACTCTGACCTTGACCCGCTCGTTCACAACCCGACCCGGTTAAAGCACCCGACCCGGATAACCAAATCACACGAGAGTTTAAGAAAGATTCTCCGGGAAGTCCAACGCCGTTCACGATGCTCTGAGTCATCGAAACCAAGAAGAACCACTCGGTATCGGTGACTTCCTCGTCGTTCGATTCATCGGAAATTCCGATACCGCCGGAGATTAACGAGTTAAGCTCACGGATTACTCTTTTCCGATGTTCTTGCTCCGCCGAATTTGAATTCGAGCTCTTCTTCTTCTCTTTATCTTCTTCTCCTTTGTAATACCCATCTCCCCAACCGAGAATCACTGTGTTCTCTCCGGTGAGAGAATCGAAATCTTGAGAGATCTGCCAGAAAATCGCGTAAGTCCAGCTTTCACCTGCGGATTCAATTAAAGCTTGAAGACGTTGTTGAAGAGTGTCTTCGTTGAATTGAGACAGTGGAGGAGGAGGAAGAGATGGTTGTGGCCAGATAGTTGAGTGATTTGTTCCAATGAAAGCTTCCATCGCCGCCGACGCGTTATCGTCGGTGGCTGTTGACTGGTTGAGGAAGTAGTCGTTCATGTGAGCATCCAGTGAAGAGAGAAAAAGAGGAATTTTGCCGGTGAAAGTTGAAGACTTTTCCGGTCTGGAGAGAGAGAGAGAGAGAGAGAGAGAGAGAGGTGACGTGTTGGAGGAAAATCATAAGAGAAAACGCTAAGCAAATGGCGTTTACTGATTGTAGAGGATTCTGTACTATATTTTATTAATTGTTTTTTTGATAAAACCAAATAAGCTCAAAAGTTTGAGGGTTGCAAAATGTGAAGTTATATAACAAAAACTAAATTAAAATAATCAAGTGTTTAGCTAATAATAACGAAATCGTAAAGTATATACGAATTATATATTTATTGTCCATGCCAAATTTTTTTATTTATTTTTATGATAATTTTCGCTTGGACCACTGTTTTGTCCTCAAAAAATTTAAATTGTATTTCAAAACATATCTCAGTTATTATTTTCTTTTTATCATAAAAATGTTTGATCCCAAATAATTTTCGACAATACTATTTATTTTGTTAGAATTTAAACTGAATATAATATATCATTTGAATATTAGAACTGTTTGTATTCCAAAATACCTCAAAAGATAATTTTCAACAAAACTAAAAAGTAAACATAATAAAATAAATAATTTACCAACCGATCTATATTTAGTTTCAAAAGTTATAATTTATACTGGTATGTTAATAATATTTAAATTTTATAAAGGTGATAAAATAATCTATTTTTTAAGATTGTGTGGTCCAAAATCTTAAAATATAAGAAAACAATTGATTTTTTTTGTTAATTTATTCTAGCGGTTTTAATATCCATTTTGATTGATGAAAATGATAATTCCGATAATTCCAACACATAATTTTTAGGTACTAGTATACTACATAATTCCAAAAAACAATTACTAATTGATGAAAATGATATTAATCGGTTATCAAAAAAATGAAAACTATTTTTTTCTGAACTAAAGTCATATTCGGATAATTTTTAAAAAAAAATCATATGTTGTGTAGATATATTTTCATGATTTTCTCACCAATACTGACATATTTGTTTATAAAAAAATTGATTATTTTTTTCGTATAGTAGATATATTTTACTTTTTACCCCCATTTTTTATCAACAGTTTGCAAACTTTACAGATTTGCTAAAATCTCCATGACAACCAAACTATAATTGTTAACAAGTTACACATAATAACGACAAAAAGTTACACATGATACATAAACATGATATCCCGAAAAAAGAAGAAGAGTATTCAGTGAAAAGGACAACATAAATTATTTATTACAGAATATCAAATGGTTAGTCACGATGGCTAAAATGCTCCACTTCACATGTTTCTCGTGAATGATGTAATCCGACTGGTTTAAACGAACGGATCAATGTGGATGCGGCAGTAAAATAATGTAGTTGCGATTTCACATATTTTAAGCCATTGTATAAAAGTTAAGTGATTCATATAATTGGTATAAGGGTTGACAACAGATGCGTATGTCAAATAATTATAATTCAATGACTAATATATATAATACACAATAACTTAATAATATAAATATATGATATAACTATAAAACAAAAAATTATATTACTACAATAAAATAAAAATTTACTAATTTAATACAGTTAATAATAAAAATTACGTGTATAATACTTATTTTATTTCTAGTTTTTTAAAATTTGAATGAAAATTATAATTTCAATGCAAATATTTTTTTTGTGAAGATTAATATTAGATTTATAGAATTTTAGTTTGTTAGATTTATATATATTGATGATTGAAAAAATATCAAGAGAATTTTAGTTTAAATATCTTATAAATATAAATTTATAATAGATGATTAGTAAATATTAATTAGATAAATGTCAAATTTATTAATCAAGTTTTTCATAATAATATCAAAATCTTAATATAACTTACTTATATATTATGATTATTAATAAACTTTTTTTAGTTATCCATCCACAACTGCAAATGCTAGAGAGAAGATCTTTTATTTAAAAAAAATTAATGCAGTAAAAAGTGATAACTTTTTTTTAATTATTATCAGACACCAAAAACTGCTATCACTCTCGTAAATATTATGTTTGCATATATATATTGTAAGAACTAATCAACTTCTTACAATAAAGTTTAGAATGACTAGTCATAAACTAATACCATATGATTATAGTAAAAATTTAATAAATTGTTTGTATTCCTTCGGTTTTTGTCTAGTTTTACAAGACATAAATATGTTATTAAACACAATGTATCAAATAAATTATTAAATTAATCTGATTAATTTTAAGTTTTAATAAATTTGTTAAATTTGCATGTCAAATTTTTACACAAATTTTGTTAAATGTGCAAAGAGTTTTGTGTATAAAAAAGGAAAATTATAATATAGAACTCTTTTTCATCATTATTTGTAAAACTAACTTTCTTCAAAAATGCTAGAAAGAAATAGCTTTTTTGGTATATACATTTACATTTTAGTTCCATTTTAAGATATTTATATTATTTTCATTTTCTTATTATTTGATCAATCTATTTTTATTTATTTTTCTCTCACATATCTTTTGGATTTTTTCATTCACATGTTTCTTCTCACAAACCTCTTATAAGATAATTAGATGCACAAAATATTAATAACTTAAATTAGGACGATTAACAATATTTATTAAAAGGTGAATATATAAATAGTTTACATTATCATATAAATATTTTAAGAACATTGTGAATGTTTCAAAAAAGTTAATTTGAGAATAATGTACACTAATCAGTTTAGTTTCACTATCTCCAAATATGATTTATTTTTAGGGCATAATGTTTAGATTTTAAATTTTAAAATTTAATGTTATAATTCAATAAATTATACTATTACACATATTGTTAATGTATCCGAACATTTTATTTTGTTAACATCAATTAAAGTAACATTATAGAAGATTATTTTTTTTTATGAAAATACAAAATCATTTAAAAAAACGAATTTTTTTATATTTTTTGTTGGACATTAGTCAACAAAATGTTTTGACTAATTGCCCTGTCAAAAAGTCATCAAATTTGTATCTATAAAATATGTGTGACTATTAATATTTTTCAGTATTTTTTATTATTGGTTTGAATGTTTTTAATTAACTTTTTTAGAATAATTGTATTGTAAAAATTATATTTATAATTAAAAATTTTATTAGTATTTATTTAGAAGTATAAATTATTATTATTATGTAATGAAATATTTATAAAACTTTGATTATGCAAAAAATCTATTTCATAATCACTTTTCTGCTTGATAAAATTTTATTTGTATTTTTTAAACGAAAACGTAGACTTGCGTTTTGTGTTTTTTTTCTATTTCGCAAGTTTTTTTGATTGGCAAAATAGTTGCGGAATCACGTTTTTAAACGAGATTCCGTCATTTTGCAGATTACCAATCAGGGCCTATAATTGACAAAACCAATTTTATAAATTGATTTTTAATCACACTTATCATTTATATTCTGTAAAATGATGAACAAGGAAATAAAATAGTTTACTTTATTATTATGTTATTTATATATGAACTTTTTTTTATTTTATTCGTTTCTTTCTAAAATCTAGATAACTTTTTTCTCAAAAGCAAAACTTATTCAATTATTAATATATGTCATGTTATTTATTTATTTAGCAAACTTTCATCTAAAATCTGGGTGAATTAATGGATTTCTAAAATCTATTTATTTAGCAAACTTTCATCTAAAATCTGGGTGAATTAATGGATTTCTAAAATCTAGATAACTTTTTTCTCAAAAGCAAAACTTATTCAATTATTTATATATGTCATGTCATTTATTTATTTAGCAAACTTTTATCTAAAATCTGGGTGGATTAATGGAATTCTAAAATTGAGGGAAATATAATTTTCAAGTATTTCTATATCGTTCCTTGTAAATTAGTTGTCCAAATCTAACATTATGAATTAATTTTATTTACCAATACATATAAATACTTAACAGGAAAATCCCCATAGCTTTTTCAAATATTTTGGAAGACAAAAAAATACATTTTTCGGTCAGAAAATGATGGAAATACAAGTTCTTGATATGGTAAAAGAAAATCATTTGCTGTTTTACTACAAAAATTTTGATTGGCAATACGTTTTATTCTCGTTAAATTCATTTTCGATTCACCTTTATATCGATGGTTTAAATTTACAAATTGCAGCGTCGCTCTATTAGATATAGTTCTTCAATTGAGAAACCATGTAGAGATTTATTCCAGTTTTGCATTAATAATGTTCCTTATCCTCTCATTGATTTTATAGATGATGTCTAGTGACTTTATGCACTAATAAATGGTGATTATCCATGAAATGTGATCATCTCTAAGGTAATAAATGGAATTTTTTTTTTTAAATGATTTAAAACATGGCTTTTTCTATTGATTTAGATAGGGAAAACAAATTCTTTGTCGATGGTTCGCTTTCCTCCACCACATGATTTTGTATACTTTACCTAATAAACTTAATTATCATCAAGAACAAAATTAATGGAACATAGTTAATACACAAATGAGTCATATTCTGATATTTTTGATCCATCAAAATTCACATAATGTTTTGTGAGAATGTCATGAGAGTTAATAGGTATTACATAATGTTGGAGATGATGAGAAAATAAACATGCAACTCTCTCATTGCAAGGTAACTACACCCATCTGTAATGGTCTAAGTCCGTTGGTCCAATAAGTTCATTGAATGGAAATTCTAGTGACTAACTCTATAAATTAATTTTTTTTGTCCATTTTTGTCTTTAAAACTTTGATAGCAATCAAACTATGCAGAAATTTCGCAAAAGTTTGTTATTGACAAACCGTTGTAGATACACCCCTAAAATCAGTTTACCTAGTCAAAAGTAAGTCAGAATCTATATTTTAGATTGTTTTTTTTAACCATTTTATAAAATTTAGATTTTTCCGTAACAACTTTGAATTTCAAAAAGCTAAAATCATCATTTTTATCGTCGAGATAAATCTGCAGCTCCGAGATCCACCACATCAGACTGCCTATGCACCGTCGAAAGTTCAGCACGTGAAGTTGATGCATAGCAGCTAGCCTCCACGCGTCGTCGTCAATTGCCGAAGCCGCTTTAATCACCGTTGTTGTCTTACCATTGTTGTTGCCATCGCCACCGGTGATTCTTCCGATAAGCCCCACTCGTTTGGACAAACAGGATATTGGTTTAGGTTAATTTAGTTTGTTTAAGCATTTGGATCCAGTTTAGTCAATTAGGTCCGATTTGGGTAATTGGATCTAATTTGACCATTGACTTTTTGTTAGCTTTAACCAATTGACCAGTTATTAGTTGTATATCGTTCGAAAATCATTCTCACTCGATTTTTTGTTCCGATTTCAGATTTAGAGTTTGTTTGAGCAGCTGGAGTCCAGAAACCGCGTTCATCTGTTTGTTAGTGTGAAAACTATTCTGTAAACTTTTGAACTTAGTCTAAGACTTTCCTTACATATATTTTCGTACCTAAATGTGATATGTCTTGTTTAAATTGGACATAATAATATAGATGATTCAACTCATTATTTGTTTGATATATTATTGATGATAAATGTATGCTATATCTATACATATATTATATATTCAAATATGCGATAAGATTGCAGTGGTACAGAGACAGACTTATGTACTAGCCACATCTTGTGTGAGGGTGCATGGAAAACCTAAGTCGATTTGTTGTCCGGTGTCTTAAGATCAATAGTGTCCTAATGGGATGTTTGTTATGCTTGAGCCTTTTAAGTGTTGTGCTTGTTTCATGTTTAGGCTATATTTTTGTATTTAGAATGCTATGACTGAGTCAATGGCATTTGGGTCTCACCATCTCATACCTTATTGAGTCACTCTCTTTTTACTCATCTATTTCTCTTCTTTTTAGGTGAGCCTAATGAATATATCAATGCTTTGATGTATTTGATATTTTTTGGGAATATTACGGTTTTTTATTTTTATCATTTTATGGTTTTATATGGTTTATTTTGGTTTGTTGGATTTATTAGATTTATGGTTAATAAAAGGAACGTTTAATGAAAAAAGTCTTGAGATAGAAGTTAGGTTTAAGCCGTTGGATGAGACGGGTGTTACATGATCATAAAGTACATGTTTATTCAAAGATCCAAACAACTCATAGTGAAGGCTATCTGCAGCTCGTTTTCCCGTCTCATTTTCAAAACTGAAGTCTCTCAAATGCTTGGTAATGGAATTGCAGAACGAGTGGAGTTCGTAACTGAACAAAGAAACTAGTACCAAGACAAACGACGCGACAACATCATTGCACCAATTCCCTTTTTATGGAAGATTAATAAAAAAGAAACATACTAAAATATATTGGATGTAATCTCCATGAACGTATGTGATGTACGATCCAAATTATCATCTCCATAGTTATATCTCCTCAACACACTCAGTTTTTCATCGGCGATGGAGTCTAAATACCTACTTCTCCTCGAAAAGGATTACATCAAACCTATCGAAGAGTGAATTTTATCCCATGTATTAGTTTAATGTTCGTTGTCATGCATATATGTTCATGTTGCATTTCATTTATAACAAAGATAGATGCACACATCAGATTACTTTTAAGTGCAACGAAACTAATCGAGATCCATGAGTGTTATTCAACGGACCAGACCATATGGACATCAGGCTTATTGAACCTCATGGTTTTCAAGTTGAACTCCATGGTTTTCAACGTAAGTTAATTGTAAAACCTAATTTGTATGGATTAAACCGAAACATGTTCATTTACCAATCCTTTGAGTTAGTCCCTCGGTGATTAAAAAGTTGAGCTTAGAGAAAACCTAATCAACTAACTCTTCACGCTCTATTAGAACTAGAGACATACTCGAGAAGATGGTGACAACATATGACTCTCAAATACCTTCCTATGTTGTTTAAATATCAATGTAGTTTTCGGAAACGAGAAGAAGAAACAAACATACGAAGAAGAGAGTAAAATGTTTAGGGAAAGAGGATCCTTGGTTTATGAAGAGCCAGCATGAACAAGTTAAGGTTTATATATATATATATGACTGGTTCCATTCCAAATACTAATTTTTCAAATTTCTAACAATCTGTATCCATTTCTCAATAGGATTTGGATTATTTTTCAAGATTCAAGGCCTCTCGGATTTGGGATACTTAATTTAAAATCTCGCTGACTTGGTTGCATCGGGACAAAACATTTTTTGTTGTGCACATGACGAATAACGTTAAGTGTTCTATATCTTTAAATTGTAACTATCTTTCCTTAAACACGATATTGTATTTACGGTTTATTTTGTGGGATTTTGTTTTTTTTGGCAACATTTTATTTCCTGTTTGGTTATTTAAGGGATTGTAATGACCTTTATATACAATTTCTTTTTTTTCGATAATTTTGTTAGCTTTTTAATTATTATTTTTTTCAATCATTAAACATCATTGGTTGAATTTGAAATTGCCAAATATATTTAAGTTTTGAGGGGAATTATTATGTGTTGTTAGATTGGTACAGAACAAACAGAATTTTTTTTTTAAAAAAAATAAAAAAATAAACAGAAAAATGTGTCCTCTGTAAATCAAAAGGCAAAGATCTTTCTAAGTATGTTTCTTACAGAAATCCATCCTGAAGATCACTGAATATACCAGAGGCCAATGTACCCAGTTTCTTCGTCGTTTCTTCCGCGATGTTCACAAGAGATGACATATCTTGATGTGCCTGGTGGTGGGAAAACAAAAGAAAGTCTAATCAGAAAATAGAGTCAGATACAAAAGCTCAAGAATTTGATTATTACTAAGAAACATTTTTTACCTGGAAAGAAATTCGATTGACGAGATCGCTCGCAGTGATATCAATGTTGGAATCATCGTGTCCGTGGCCAAAAAGATCAGAACTTGAAATAGCTGCTGAGCCCTGCTAGTTTTGCAATCGCTTTAGGTGTATGAACAATGAGACTCGAGAACGAAAACTTATTTATTATATACAGTTTGATTGGTTTGTGACTATACCGAGAACTTCATAAGTGTAGCTTTTGATTCCAGATCGGCATCTCTGTTCTGATTCCCGAAAAACTGTGCAGAGGAAATCGATTTCGCGTTTGAAAACTTCTTTCTTGCTTTATCTGTTTCTTCAACCTAAGTAAGAAAATAGTTAGTAAAATTGAAAATCCATCTCTTTCTTGACTTAATCTGTTTGAAATGCAACATTCTTTACTTGAACTTTGGATGAGCTTGAGCATGATTTCTTGGAGAAAGCACTGTCAATTCCATATTTACCAAAGAAATTTAATGACTTTGGTGGAGCAACATGGCTAAGCACTCGTGTGCCACTTTGCCCACCAGATTGCTGTTCATCAAAGTACTCAAACCGAGAGGCAAATGATGATCCAGCTGATGATCTGTTGTTAGTCGAAGAAGCAGCAGGAATCACAGGTGCAAGCTCTTCAGGCTTCTGGTCATAGAGGTTTTCTTTTGGCTGCATAACAACAAAACAGACTTTTCTAAAGCAAAACCAAGAGAAGAGAGCCAACACTTCAATTCTTAAGAAAATTAAATCTTTTACCTTAGTAGTAAGCTTACGAGCACCAAGACCACCAGTCTTCCCTGTCTTTCTCGGAACAAGAGGCTTCTTAAACGTACTGGCCACTACTGTCTGAGAAGCTTTTGGTGAAGACGAGACACCACTTGCTTCTTGCTTGATAACCGATGAAGTCTCTTTTGTTGGAGGTTCAGAAAGAAACCCGTTGTCAGATGATTCAGCTGGCTGAGAAGTAGCAACAGAGGATGATGACGGTAAACTAAGTTCTTCTGCCATGGCTTTAGCAACTTCCTTAGCGAGAGTTTGTCTATACAAATCAGCAGCTCTTGAAGTGTACTTAGCATCGATTTTGCCACCGTCATTCCATCCATGTTGTTTGAAAAACACCTGAGCTCGGTTGTTTCCACCAAACATCATTGCTCTTAGCTGCTCAGGACTCCACGAATCCAAGATCGTGGACCTGCACAGAAGGAAAAAAAAAGAGTTTCAGAGATACTAACCTTAAAATATACGTTAATCTGATTCTCAATAAAACAATGATTATAGTGAATCTAATCCCTTAATCAATCAGAAGATCTACAACAAAGTGAAAATGCTATAAATAGAATGGTCAAAGGAAGAAAAAAGTTTGACGTCGTCCTGCATAAGGTGGATAATCACCTTAAACCCTAGCCAAAAGATTCAAATTTGCTACAGATTTTGAAGCTATAATTAAGCCCAGAAAGTTCAATTTAACGCTTGATCTAACAGAATCTAAAGTTTACCTCACGAAGCTGATATGAACACCGAGACTTCGATGAACAGCTGAACAATCGATGCATAGAAAGACACCGTAAGTAACCGAAGCCCATGTTGGATTCTTCGCACTACAATCAAAGCACACCTGAAAACGAAATCAGAAAAATCAACCGGAGATTAGGTCGTATTAGCTCCAGATCTAATCGAAAATTCTTACAATTCAAATTTAAAATCTTCGAATAAACGAAAAAACTCAGGAAAAATCCTGCGAAGAAGATGGAGAAACCTAACCTTGTTCTCGGATTTTGCTTTTAGTTTTCTGAAAACAACATTCTTGTCGGTGTGATTCTCACTCGCCATCGTTGATCACACAAATCTAGATAAACTAATAGAGATTTACAGACACAAAATCTTGAAATCTAAAGAAGTAGTGACGATGGATTAAACTCCTCAAATTATTTTTAGAGTTTAGTTTGTTTGTTTTGTCGTTGGTTTCTTCTAAAACCTGTAAAGCCAATTTAATATACGTTTATGATTTGTTGTGTAACATTTAACCTTCAAGGCCTAACATTAAATTAGCGGATAAATAGTAATCGTTAGATATTAAACTAAACGGACTTGTTGGGCCCATGTAAATAAGCCCATTCTCGTATTATTTTAACTTCGTAAAGAAAATGCCCCAGCAAACACTGTGAAAAGCTTTTTTTTTTTTAAACGTGAAAAATTAAAAGTTTTTGTTTGTACGTTATATATATACTCCTTTCAGACATCTTTACAAGTATAACTGAAATTATTTATGTTATGCAAATATGTTTTCAATAATATAACATTAATTTCTAAACAAAATTTAGGATGTCTTCTAGTTTTCCATTTCACAGATATTTAGGATTTATATGTTTATGCAATAAAAACAATGTTCATGTTTTTCTTTCTAATTGTATTTTATCATATGTAAATCTTAAGTGGCATAGTTATATCTTAACCCAAAAATTAAACCTTAAAGACATCATCTTCATTTTCATCAAAATTCATAAAGTTTTAATTACCAACTGTAAATCATAATTACAAAATTATAATTTAATCATCACTTACCAAATTTTATTTTAATTTTCTCTATCATATCTAAAAATTATTTTTAAATGGAGTTAATAGGAGTTAAATTTTTAATACCTTCTAACAGATTAAATTATATAGTTATTAGTTTATAGGTATGGTTCAAAATCTATTGTTATATAAAATTTTGGTTTTTGTTTAGTTTCGGTTATCTATAATTCTATTAAAATAAATTATAATTAAAATATAATATCTTAAAAAATATAACTCATCAAACACAACTATCATAATATTATCTATATCAATTGGATTCTGAAAATTTGTTATAATAAAAATTTTTGATGATTTTTTTTGACAGGGCAATTAGTCAAAACATTTTGTTGACTAACGCCCAACAAAAAATATAAACAAATTAGTTTTTTTTTCAAATAATTTTGTATTTTCATAAAAAACTAATCTTCTATAATGTTACTGTAATTGATGTTAACAAAATAAAATGTTCAGATACATTATCAATATGTTTAATAGTATAATTTATTGAATTATAATATTAAATTTTAAATGTTAAAATCTAAACCTTAAGTCCTAAAAATAAATCCTATTTAGAGATTAGTGAACCTAAACTGATTAGTGTACATTATTTTCAAATTAACTTTTATGAAACATTCACAATATTCTTAAAATATTTATATGATAATGTAAACTATTTATATCTTCACCGGTGATAATGGTAAAACAACAACGGTGATTAAGGCGATTAAGGCGGCTTCGGCAATTGACGACGTGTGGAGGCTAGCGGCGATGCATGGACTTCAAGTGCTGAACTTTTGGTGATGCATACGCGGTCTGATGTGGATTTCGGAGCTATGGATTTTTCTCGACGATAAGAATGATGATTTTAGTTTTTCGAAATTCAAAGTGGTTAGGGAAAAATCTAGATTTTATAAAACGGCTAAAAAAACAACCTAAAATATAGATTCTGACTTACCTTTGACTCGGTAAACTGATCTTAGGAGTGTGGCTACAACGTTTTGTCAATAACAAACTCTTGCGAAAATTTTGTAGAACCTTATAAAACCGGATTTTAGAAAAATCAATTTGCAATACAATTTATTTCTTAAAATTGAAATAAAGTATTAAACTCATATATATATATATATTAATATAGACATGTATATATAAACATTAACATTGCCATTATGTGGGTGTAACTTATTTTCAACAAATAATAATGGCATATACATAAATTAATAATATTAAATTCTATAATTAAATCTAACATTTGACCATCATAAAAGCTAACAATAATTAATTAATTATATGGCCAAAAATTATCTCATGAACATGTTTATAGATTTAATATTTTCAAGACATGATTTCAAGACAATCTTTTTGATAACTTAATAAGAATATGAACAAAATTCGGTTTTGAATCATAAAAACAAAAGCAAAAAAAATATTTGGAGGCGGGATGATCCCTTTCCTTAACTCAATAAAATGCCCGCAATGAGACGGTTTACATGCATTCTTTGAATCCCAGGATACAACCAAATATTAAGACAAACATGCTTCATTCATGTTTGAATCTACGAGCTAATTATCTACTATATACTCAAGAACACAAATTTACTTCCGAAAGAGAGAAGTAAAAGAGGGAGAAAGTTAGAACCTGTTAAACCTTGTGAATTCCTTAGCTACTACCACTTAACACCAACAACCAAGAAGATATTTCAAGAGAGCTTCAACACTTAAGAAACTTCTCAAAGAATATCTAAAATGTGTCTAAGGTGTTTTCTTACTTTTTTTTAGAATGAATGGATGATTTTTCCTTTCTATGTAGCTTGCTATTTATAGGAAAAGAATAGCTTGGTGGTCAAGTAGATTTAATGGCCAAATTTATTTGGTTTTTAATACCAAAATTTGTAAGTTACAAAAAATCTTTGACCTCCCCTAAGCAAATTCTCATTCACATTTAACTATATATTATAAGTCCACATGCTTATTAATATATTGTTCCAACAATCCCCCACATGAATAGAATTGACTCTAAAACACTGAGGATGTTTTTGAAAAACTTTTTAGGATAGATTTAAGGCTGAAAGAAGACTTTCTTGAGTATATGCGAAAAATAACTGTATATGAAAATGTTGCATTTTTCAGCGTTGAACCAATCACTGTTATAGTCTATCGAGTTTACAAGCCCAGTTGGTGAACACGATGTCTTGAACCATCCGGATTTCTAGTGTAAACTGAAACAATAGATATAACACAGTTATATTTTCTAGTAGAACTTTCGCTCTCTCGTTGTGTTCATTTTGGCCTTGAACATGCCTGGTATTTCTTGAGTGAACTTGGAGAATACAGCCTTCCCTTATTCTCCTAGAAACGGCCCCATTTCACACTCAACAGGTGATTCTCGTATTCTATTTCGAAGTATTCTGCTTTACTTCCTTGAAATAAATATGATGAAATCATTAAAAGCTTACGCTTACCCTCAATTTTGCAGACAACACTGTTTATCATTATTAGGAACTGGGTAGAAACATAAGTTTCACAGTGTTTTCTTAGACTTAATTTGACTTAGTTGTCCCTTTGAACCTAGAAAGTATAGGTGGGGTTACCGCCAAATTTCATCGTTTAATCATAGGCTTTAAACCCATTCCTATTGATGATTTCAATACTTGATCTCGGATCAGACCTTTCGTAAAAGGATCTGCTAAGTTATCAGCTGATTTGATGTAATCTAGCGAAATTACACCACTTGAGATCAATTGTCTAATGGTCTTATGTCGTCTACGTATATGACGTGACTTGCCATTGTACATGCTATTGTTAGCACGAGCTATAGCCGATTGATTATCACAGTGTATCCGAATTGATGACACTGGTTTTTCCCACATCGGAATATCTTCCAAAAAAAAAAAAAATTTCGAAGATGCTCTGCTTCTTCTGCGACTTTGTCCAAAGCAATGAATTTAGATTCTATTGTTGACCTAGCCAGCATTGTTTGTGTTGAAGATTTCCAGGATATTGCAGCACCCCCAAGTGTAAACACATAACCACTTGTGGACTTCGAGTTTTTGGAATCTGATATCCAATTAGCATCGGTATATCCTTCCAACACGGCAGGTTCTGAACCGTAATGCAGTCCATAATTTTTGGTAAAGCGTAAGTAATTTAATACTCTCGTTATCGCTTTCCAATGGATGTGCCCTGGATTGCTCGTGTACCTACTTAGTACATTTACCGAGTGAGCTAAATCTGGTCTAGTACAATTAGTCAAGTACATTAGACTTCCGATTACTCGAGCATACTCATTCTGTGATACCGGTGCACCTGAATTTTTCGTCAGGTGAAGTGTGGTATCCACAAGTGTTGTGGAGGTTCCAGTTGAATAGTTCTTGAATCTATCAAGTACTTTCTCAGCGTAATGGTGCTGGGATAATATATATCCTCCAGGATGTCTAGTGATTTTAATTCCAAGAATTGCATCAGCTAGTCCCATATCCTTCATTTCAAACTGTCCATGTAACATGGTTTTAGTCTGATTTATAATATCGTTGTCACTTCCAATGATAAGCATATCATCTACGTATAAGCATAACATAACGTATACATATTTCGTAGTTTTGAAGTACAAACATTTATCGCATTCATTTATGCGAAACCCATTTGACATCATTACTTTGTCAAATTTCTCATGCCACTGCTTTGGAGCTTGTTTAAGTCCATACAGCGATTTTAAAAGTCTACAGACCTTGTCTTCTTGTCCAGGAATAACAAACCCTTCAGGTTGTTTCATGTATATTTCTTCTTCAAGATCTCCATTAAGAAAAGCAGTTTTTACATCCATCTGGTGAATTTCCAGATTTCTTAATGCTGCGATGCATATGATAGTTCTTATAGAAGTTATTCTCGTCACAGGAGAATATGTGTCAAAGAAGTCTAAACCTTCTTTCTGACGAAATCCTTGGACCACAAGTCTGGCTTTATACTTGTCAATAGTCCCATCGGTTTTTAGTTTGGTCTTAAAGATCCATTTACAACTGAGAGCTTTGAACCCTTCTGGTAAATCCGTTATGTAAAACGTATGGTTTTGCATAATTGAATCGAATTCACTGTTGACTGCTTCCTTCAAATAAGGAGCATCAGGTCTAGACATTGCTTCCGAAAAGGTATTTGGTTCATTTTCTGTGAGTAAAATCATTAGAAAATCATCACCAAAATTTTTCTCCTTTCGAGCTCTTTTGCTACGTCTGAGTTCAATTTCAGCGTTTTCTCCATTGTCTAGACCAATGGCAGAGTTGCTTGTTTCACCTACATCTCTTTCTTCCCTAGTCCGTTTAGGGTGTATTTTATCCTTACACGGAAAAATATTTTCAAAGAATGATGCATTTCCCGATTCTATAATTGTATTTACATGGATATCTGGGATATCTGATTTGTGAACCAGAAATCGATAAGCACTACTATGGTGCGCATATCCGATAAAAATACAATCAACTGTTTTCGGTCCAATTGTGACCTTTTTCGGGATATGTACTGCCACTTTTGCTAGGCACCCCCACACTTTCATCTATTTGTATGAAAGGACTATACCTTTCCACAGTTCATATGGCGTTTTTCCCGTCACTTTGTGTGGGATTTTATTTAGAATATAATTTGAAGTCATTAAAGCTTCCCCCCACATGTTCTGGGTTACGCCAGATTCTTGCATCATTGCATTCATCATTTCTTTCAGAGTTCGTTTTTTGCGTTATGCAATTCCATTTGATTCTGGTGAGTAAGGAGCAGTTGTTTGATGAATGATGTCATTTTCTCTACAAAATGCATCGAACTGTTCTTCATATTCTCCACCTCTATCACTCCGAACTATTTTCATAATTTTATCTAGTTGATTTTCAACTTCCAGCTTATATTCCTTGAATTTATCCAAAGCCCCATTTTTGCTTTGTAACAAGTAAATATAGCAATATTTTGTACTATCATCAATGAAAGTCACAAAATACTTTTTACCTCCTCTAGTGGGTAAATATTTTAAATCGCACAAATCAGTGTGGATTAAACCCAAAGGTTTATTATTTAATATTCTCAAGAGAAAGCATATGCTATCCTCCTTGAGTTACGTCTCTAATTTCAGCATGGTCAATGAGATATAAATATTCTCATGCCATATAATGAATTGAGCTCCATCAATTTTGTCAATCATTAGTCGTATGCTTATAGCACTAGGCACTCACATGACACTGATATACATCAGAATTTGGCACAGTCGTATGTGACAGACCACTATCAAACTGAATTTGATGTGTCGACTCACTAGACTTATCACCAATAGCACATCCATAATAATTAAATATTAATTTCTAGAATTATTAAATTCAGAAAGTAACAATTTAATTTAATACAAGGACAAAATAAAAAAATTTAAATTATTCATATAACTTGCATAATCATCCAATTAATTTCCAGAATATTATTTCTCTGAAATATTAAATTCCAGCACATAAGTCAAAACATGACTTTTGCTAAGTTTTAAACATATTTTTTATATGCTTAGAATGAAACAGAAATCATATTAATGAATGCAACAATAAATCGTCAAAAAATAAATTAATTACTTCTGAAATTTTGTTGAAAAATTCAACAAGTATCAGACCAAATAAAAAATATTTTCTAGATTAACAATGTACAATAACAAAATAATATCAACAATTACTCTTGAATTACTGTTGAATTGAGCATATCATATTAATATGATTAAATCTTATAAAATCAAAAAAAAGATCATTACCATGATTTTCTTATTTCTGTTTTTATAACAAAAACACTAACATAAATTTATTAACGTATATGTTACTATATGCGCTTTAAATCACGATCACTAATCATTTTTTTAGCGATTTAACCGTTTGTTTTAAAAAATTAAAACCAAATCACAAACTCGTTTTTATTAAGAGTTTGTTTTATTAATAATTAATAACGCTATACCACAATTTAATTGGTTCTTAAAAAACATTTTTACAATTAATTGTAAAAATTAATTGGTTTAAATAACGTTTTACCAACATTGATTGGTATTAAATAACGTCTTACCAAGATTTATTAGTTTTTAATGACGTTTTACCAAAAATATTTCAATATTTTATGTATTGAAATAAATAACGTTTGACCAATAAATTAAATGGTATTAGACCACTAATATTTGGTTTTGAAAAAACGTTTGCCAAAAAAAAAAAAATTAATTGGTCTTTAATTGGGTTTTTTTTTTTTTTTTTTTTTTTATAAAAAAAAATATTGTTCGGTTAACAGCATCGATCTTACGAGATCGATCGATCGGCTGGCGATCAATCGGTCGCTTGACCCGCGGTACCAGTTTCGGTGTTCAATTTGTTTGATTTCTCTCAATCAACCGATAAGAATCGATCGATCTGAGACCCGGATCGATTGATCTGGTCACGAAATCTTGAAACCGATTTTTTTTTTTTTTTTTCCAATAATCAAAAATAAAACTTTGATTTTTGCAAATTCGATTTTTCACACAAGAAATCCGTTTAAAAAGCGAATTTTATTGAGTTAAGATTGTATAACCTTATAAAACCGGATTTTAGAAAAATCAATTTGCAATACAATTTATTTCTTAAAATTGAAATAAAGTATTAAACTCATATATATATATATATTAATATAGACATGTATATATAAACATTAACATTGCCATTATGTGGGTGTAACTTAATTTCAACAAATAATAATGGCATATACATAAATTAATAATATTAAATTCTATAATTAAATCTAACATTTGACCATCATAAAAGCTAACAATAATTAATTAATTATATGGCCAAAAATTATCTCATGAACATGTTTATAGATTTAATATTTTCAAGACATGATTTCAAGACAATCATTTTGATAACTTAATAAGAATATGAACAAAATTCGGTTTTGAATCATAAAAACAAAAGCAAAAAAAATATTTGGAGGCGGGATGATCCCTTTCCTTAACTCAATAAAATGCCCGCAATGAGACGGTTTACATGCATTCTTTGAATCCCAGGATACAACCAAATATTAAGACAAACATGCTTCATTCATGTTTGAATCTACGAGCTAATTATCTACTATATACTCAAGAACACAAATTTACTTCCGAAAGAGAGAAGTAAAAGAGGGAGAAAGTTAGAACCTGTTAAACCTTGTGAATTCCTTAGCTACTACCACTTAACACCAACAACCAAGAAGATATTTCAAGAGAGCTTCAACACTTAAGAAACTTCTCAAAGAATATCTAAAATGTGTCTAAGGTGTTTTCTTACTTTTTTTTAGAATGAATGGATGATTTTTCCTTTCTATGTAGCTTGCTATTTATAGGAAAAGAATAGCTTGGTGGTCAAGTAGATTTAATGGTCAAATTTATTTGGTTTTTAATACCAAAATTTGTAAGTTACAAAAAATCTTTGACCTCCCCTAAGCAAATTCTCATTCACATTTAACTATATATTATAAGTCCACATGCTTATTAATATATTGTTCCTACAAATTTTTCATAGTTTGAAATTTCTGCTATCAAAGTTTTAAAAACAAAAATGGGGGAAAAAATTAATTTATAGAGTTAGTCACTAGAACATGAATGAACTGGGTCTTATTGGACCAACGGACTTGAACCATTACATATCGGTGTACTTAGTTTGCAATAAGAGAGTTGCATGTTTAGTTTCTCGTCATCTCCAACATTATATAATATCTATTAACTCTAATGATATTCTCTCAAAACATTATGTGAATTTTGATGGATTAAAAATATTATAACTCATTTGTGTATTAAATATGTTCTATTAATTTTGTTCTTAATAATAATTAAGCTTATCAGGTAAAATATACAAATCATGTGATCGAGGAAATCAAACCATCGATGAATAATTTGTTTTCCGTATCTATAGCAATATACAAAGCCATGTTTTAAAAAATTTAAAGAAAAATAATAATTTTTCATTTGTTACCTTAGAGAGGTTCACATTTCATGGATTATCACCATTTGTTAGTGTATAAAGTGATTACACATCATCTATAAAATCGATTAGAGGGTACAAAACATTATTAGTGCAAAATCGAAATAAATTTTTAAATAGTTTCTCAATTGAAGAACTATATCTTTTAGAGCGATGCTGCAATTTGTAAACTTAAATCATTGATATAAAGGTGAATCGAACATGAATTTAATGAGAATAAAGCCTATTGTCAATCAAAAAATTTGTAGTAAAACATCAAATGGTTTTCTTTTACCATATCCAGAATTTGTATTTCCATCATTTTCTGACCAAAAAAGTTATTTTTTGTCATCTGAAATATTTAAAAAACTATGGAGATTTTCCTGTTAAGTATTTATATATATTGGTAAATAAAATTAATTAGATTTGGACAACAAAATTTACAAGGAACGATATAGAAATAATTGAAAATTATATTTCCCTCAATTTAAGAAATCCATTAATCCACCCAGATTTTAGATGTAAGTTTTCTAAATAAATAAATGACATGGCATATATTAATAATTCAATAAGTTGTGCTTTTAAGAAAAAAGTTATGTAGATTTTAGAAAGAAATAATAAAAATAATTTATGTGGTATAAATGAATGGGATAACAATAAAAAAAGTTTATATATAAATAACGTAATAATAAAAAAGTAAACTATTTTATATCCTTCTTCATCATTTTGCAGAAAATAAATGATAATCGTAATTAGAAATCAATTTATAAATCTGGTTTTGTCAATTATAAGTCCTGATTGGTAACCTGCAGAATGGCAAAATCGCGTTTAAAAACGCGATTTCGTAACTATTTTGCCAATCAGAAAAAATTACTGAATAGAAAAAAACGCAAAAAACGCAAGTTTGCGTTTTCGCTGAAAAAATACAAAGAAATTTTGATTAAGCATAAAAGTGAGTACAAAGTAAATTTTTCGCAGAATTAAAAATTTATAATTATTATATAACAATAACATTTTATAATTCTAAATAAATACTAATAAAATTTTTAATTTTTTTTGTCAACATAGCCTAGTGGCTTTAATATCCTCTTAAACATTGTGGGGTGCTGGGTTCGAACCCCAAACATGTGTCATGGATTTCAGAGGTGACTACCACTGTGCCACATGATCCCAACAATAATTTTTTTAATTATAAATATAATTTTTTTACAATACAATTATTTAAAACAGTTAATTAAAAATATTCAAACCAATAACAAAAAATACTTAAAATATTAATAGTCATATTAAATAGATATAAATTTGCATAAAAATTGAGAATATAAAATAAAGTAGAACAAAAAAAACTTTTAAACATCTATATAATAAAATAAAAAACCAATAAATAAAACTATGATATTTGATTTTTCAACATCATAACATATTAATATATTTATTATAAATATACTAAACATAAGTTAAGTAATTAGAATAAAAAAATTATTTTTAATAATATTTAATAAAATTATTTTTATAATAATTAGCTCAATTATAATTTCTAATAATATTTAATAGATTCCATCATTCTACAAACTCTGTCTAATCACACAAAAAAATTATTTTGCAATTCTTATCCCGCAAATTTAAATTATTCTATAGTTTTTTAATTTTCTGTAATTACACAATTAGACAAATGTTATCAATCAAAACAATAATATAATTTAAGAAATAACCCCAAAAATAAAGGTCAAAAGAGTCTCTCCAATGCGAACCATGGTTAAGTTAACTATACGTAATCAAAAAAGTGGCGGTATGATTTTCCCTCCTAATTCAAAACATTAAAAAAAAAAATTGGACTCAGTCGTCCAAACTTCCCTCCAAATCGAAGATTCACACTTTTCCCAAATCAATATTCAAACTTTTTGGAGCCATAATCAAATTTTTGGAGCCATATTCGAATTTTAGAAGCCATATTCAAATTTTAGGAGCCATATTCAAAATTTTCACCTTCAATTACTGACGAATCGATCTACGAGAGGTCGACGATCTCCCCCTAAACTAAAACCTAGTTTCTTCTTTAATCACCTACGAATCGATCTACGAGAGGTCGACGATTATCCACTAAACTAAACCCTAGCTGCTGCTTCTTTTTATTCTTCTTATTCTTCTTCTCCATCTCATCTATCCTCGCTTTCTTCTATGTATTCGATCTTGGTTTGTTGTTAATGGCGGAATTTCTCCCTTCGGGTGATCCACCACCGTCGCCTCAAATCGAAAACCCTGTCAAAACCATAGGCGACGAGTCTTCACCCACCACGTTGATTCAAGCCCTTGTTTCTGACTCGCTCTTGCTTTCGTCAGTAATTCCCCAGATTCATAATCAGTCTTCTCCTCCGGCTAAATCCTTAACCCAGATCCAAAACCCAGATGAATCTTCCTATTCTCCGATCGAAAAAGAGGAAAATGAGTGCAGAGATTCTCAAATCATGCCATCTGCTCAGATTTCGCCTGACAACACCAACAACAAAATCCTCCAAATCGCGAGCACTGCATACTCTCCCGACGCTTACGGAGACTCATTTAATAGCCCACCAAGCAGATACATGCAGAATTTTGACTATCAAAGCGACGATGATCCCAACATGGAGCCCACAAAATCTGTAGAATTATTCTCATGGTTGAAGAATCCCACTGGTGTTGTATGTTCCCTTTATCCTTCCTTAATCCAATTTTTGTTTTTTGATAGTTATAATCTCATATGTTCAAGAATATATGAGACTATAACTCATCAATTTTAGTTTCCATCCAAATATTAAATCGTTTGATTGATTTAAACAATTTCTTCAGGGTGCTGGATTAGATAACTCAGGCAACACTTGTTTCATAGCTTCAGTGTTACAGTGCTTCACTCATACTGTGCCTCTTCTCGACAGCCTTCTCTCTTACAAATATCAAGACCCTTGCAACTGTAAGACGATTGTTTTATGATCTGATTTCACTTGGTGTCTTGATTGTTCATAGTTTTTACATCTTACAGCTCATTTGGATTTTGTTTTTTTCAGGTGGCAATGAGAATTTCTGTGTTCTGCAGGCTCTCCGAGATCATATCGCGCTCGCTCTATGGTCTTCAGGATATGATATAAGTATTGATGAGTTTCGTGATAATCTGAATTGTATTCTTCTCAACTCAAGATTTTGGTTTTTTTTATTTTTATTTTTCTTTTTGTTTTGTCTGCGTAACTTTGTGTTTGAGATATCTTCATATGAATGGTTTTATCCTTAAACCACTATAGATTTCTCACCTGACTTCCAGATAAACAACCAAGAAGACGCTCATGAGTTTCTACAGTCGTTTTTGGAAAAGTTACAGAGATGTTGCTTGGAGGATGGTAGTAGAAATATGCTTGGCTCCGTCTCTTCTGAAGATGTTAACATTGTTGACCATATCTTTGGTGGGCGTCTCGTTAGTAAGGTAAACAAATTTTAATTCATTACCATACTAATTATCTATTATTGAAACCACTCTTTAGAAAATATGTTTTTAACTTTTCCTTTCCAGCTTCGTTGCTGCAACTGCAATTCTTTTTCAGAAACGTTTGAACCGTCCCTTGGATGGAGTCTTGAAATTGAAGATGTCGAAGATCTCTCGAATGCACTCGAGTCTTTTACATGTGTTGAAAAACTCGAGGACCAGCTTACGTGTGATGACTGTAAAGAGAAAGTCTCAAAAGAGAAGCAACTTAAGTTCGATAAGTTGCCTACTATTGCTACGTTCCATTTGAAGAGGTTTAAAAATAATGGAGTTTATATTAAGAAAATCTTCAAGGATGTCAAGTTCCCTTTGGTGTTGGATTTGCTCCCTTACATGAGCAGTAATGAAAATCCTGAAGTAAGTGAAATAATTACAGACCTTTTTTTGTTTCGTAAAGCTGAGATTTTTCATATCTTAACTTAACATCCAATCATGTTCGTGTTTTGTTTACTCAGGTTTCCACAAAATACCATCTCTATGCCATGGTGGAGCATCTCGGAAATGGAGTATATTGTGGTCATTACACATCGTATGTGAGATCAGCACCTGAGACATGGCATCATTTTAATGACGCAATGGTAATATAAGATAACCAATGATTTCATTTTGATTTATGTGGTTTAGTTCTTTGTAGACTTTTCTGAACTGGTTTCAATAAATGCAAATTTTCCTTTGGCAGGTCACTAGAATCAGCCAAGAGAATGTTCTATCAAAGAATGCGTATATGTTATTTTATGCAAGAGAAGGAACTCCTTGCTTTTCTAGTGTTTTCGAAGAGATGAAGACATTATTTGAAGCTAATTCGATAAATTTCTCGCCCACGTCGGTGCTTGAGACTACCAACAGAGAGGAGTGTGTATCCGATCACAGTTGCCAGAATCTCTGTAATTCCAACAAAGCCTGTAATGGCTCGGTGGGAGTATCGATCCCGGGTGGAGCCTGCAGTGATGACGAATCTTGGAACCCATTTGCTGAGACCTCTTACCAAGAAGAACCTACTTTGTATCCAGCTGGCAACAGAGCTACCATTGACCCTTCTGTCACTCAAGTCTCGTCTCCAAAACGAAAAGGTACCATCTTTTACTATGTGTTTTTAATAGTAAGAAAGATAGAATCCGAATAAGTATGATCAAAGCTCCTTTATATATGATCAGAACTGAAATAAAACTAGACAAGAGAGTAATCCACTACATTCCACCTAGGGTAAATTAGAATTCTCCTGCACGAGACTAACATGAGGGTTATCAGATTATCAGTTAAGACTTAGCTCTTATGCTGTGTTTTGTGTGATTCTATGTACAGCTTCCGAGAGAGCTATCATTGGTGAAGAAGCTTATCTGCCTAGGCCAAACATTCAAAAACCAACTTCGTTTCCCAAACCCCAAGGTACTACACTCTACTATGTGTTTATGATAGCTTAGTCTCAATTAAATGGTAAAACTTGTGGAAGAGATACTAAGTAAGATAGGAGAAACATTGAAAGATCCTGAGTCTGAGTGTGTGTGTGTGTGCGATTCTGTAAACAGAAACTTTTCAGATTCAACGTGAGCATTTGCAAAATAAGAAGAAAAAAGAAGAAACTCGTTGAACGAAGCATTGTTGAGAAGATAATCTCTTACATCAAAAATTAGGATCATCACAGGAATCTTTCTCAACGGCCATTAAATGAAAATATGGGATAACAAATTAAACTCTGTTCAAATTTCTTTATTCGTATGACAAGTTGTTAGCTTTAAATTAATATGAAAAGTTCTAATTTTTTTTATATATTTTTGTGTTTGAGGTATTCTTTTGTATATCAGTCTCATCAAATTTTGTAAAGCTCCAACCAAAAATCTATAAATATATATATATAGATTAATGTTTTTTTAAAAGTAAAACAACAAAAATATTCAATTATTATTAGGAAATACAACGTTCAATAATGGAAACGAAATGTTTACAAATATGCATTTTAATTTGTATGCCCCTGCCTCCACAAACCATCTTTTATTTCCAGCCTTTTCCTTTTTTGGTTATATCTTGAGTTGGCTTCTTCATGGGGCATAGCCTCCACCGCCGTATCCACCGCCTGAATCACCACCACTGTAACCGCCTCCATGTTTGCCACCGCCTCCGCCTCCACTTGAACCTCCTCCACCACCACTGCTATATCCCCCTGCTGCACCACCATAACCACCTACATCACCACCACCACTTCCATAACCACCTCCATGTGATCCACCTCCGCCATAAGCTCCTCCTCCGCCACTTCCTTCACCGCCACCACATCCAGCGCCTCCTCCTTCACCGCCTCCGTAAGCGCCACCACCATGAAGCCCTCCACCTGCTGATCCTCCACCACCTCCATGACCGCCTCCCCCTCCATACTCACCACCACCCGCGCCGCCACCTTCACCAGCTCCACTTCCGTAACCACCAGCATGCTCACCTCCACCACCGTAAGCCGATCCTCCACCACCTCCGCTACCACCACCTCCCCCACCAGCATGACCACCAATTACACCACCAGCTCCTTCACCACCACCACTTCCATAACCACTAGCATGATCTCCTCCTCCACCGCCAACACCGTGAGCAGCCGACACTTGGCTGTATGTTAAGAGATTCCGGCTAGTGGCATAGGAAATGGCAACGCCGAGGATAAGAAAAAATACAGTTGAGAGAGCTTTGAGAGAAACCATAGTTTTGGTAGTAGTGAGACTTGAATTTGATGAACTAAAATGGAAGGGTTTAATGAGGTATATATATAGCGATTGAGGTTTGGTATCTTAAACCACATCCACTCTAAAGAGAGTGGTTGATGAAGCACATGCCTATGACTTGAAATATGTAGATTTACTGTCCCTACCATGCATTACTTCTAATTTTGGTTATCTACATTCTTATACGTTTGTAATTTACCAAATTTCAAATGACTAATTAAGACGTCAATTTAAATCGTTAAAAAAAGACCCTAAAGATTAAGATGTGATTACGGATCGGCGTTGTTTAGCTAACACGCGTGTAAAATTACTTAGTGGTCTCGAGTTCTAACATCGATGGAGGAGAGGAGAATAATTTCTTACAAGAGTTTATTAACATTAAAATAATTTAAAAAATTTAAAACTTAAATAAGAATTTTAAAAATCAATTCTTAAAAAATTTCTTAAAAATTATTAATAAAATATTGATAAGAAACTCTGTTAGGGTTTGTATGAAATATGTTCAGTTTTGGCATGAACCATACTTCTAGAGTACTTTTGATAACCATTAAATCTTCAACTAACAAAAACTTTAGTTTGGTTTTTAGGCACTATGAATATATTAAAATAGTGTGTCATTGTTAAAATGTATAGAAAAGTATATTTAACAAACATTAAATTGATAAAAGGTAGTTAGAATATCATTAAGAAGATACAATATCGTGAAGTATAGTGTTGAGTATCCCATTTTTACTTCTATCCTCCATTCTTCAACTAAAAATTCACCAACCCCTTTATTTCCAGACCACACCCTCTTTGAGTCTTTACTAGTATAATCTTTTACTTTCACCTACATTTTCACATTTAACATAGGTATATATATATATGTATATGTGTACAGCGATACTTAATAGTTTTATTTATTTATTGTCACAATATATGGATCAACGTATTCGTTTGATTAACTGTAAAAGGTGAACAATGCTTTAAATAATTCTGACGACAATGTTTTCAATAAACATGTTTTTCTTTAAGTAAACTACTGAACCCAAATCTTTAATCAACCATTTTGTCTTAAACCCATATATATATATATATATATATTTTCTTTAGATTTATAGTTTCTGCAAGACATATATGTTGCATCGAGCTAAGCACTTAGTTTCTGCTACATATACAGTTTAGCATTGAGCTATGCATATGTTCTTAATTTCGGCTAAGACTTGGACTGCACTGTCTGAGCTACGCTCTTACTTCTTTATCATTTAGTAATTTCTGCTAAGTTTAGTAACGTAAATACATTCTTCTCTTTTGACATCACGTAAATACATTCACATATAGAAGAATGCGTAGACTTATCACTCCAAAATATGCATCTATTGAGAACCTATAAATATATTTCCGGTGAGATCTCACTTCAAGAAAGTTCAAATCAAATCATGATTATGTTAATTCACCGAAACTTCGGTACCGAAACATATATGAATAATAATAAATAAAAAAAATTTGGTGAGAGGCTACTAAAAATGAAAACACTTATTAATGTGTCTTAGCATTGCACTTAAAAGACCTATCAAGATTTTGAGACTCTGGTGCTGTCCAGCCAATGACCACTTCTCTACCTATTATGTCGTAGAGATAACAATACAATGATATTAGTTATATATACAAAAATAAATCAATAAGTGTATAGATTACACAGCCTAAATAATATTCATTTGTTGGAAATTTTTTTTTCAACATTTAGAATATGATATTATATGTTTGAAAATTTAGACTCATTGATGATACAATAAGAAAGGCTACAATTTATAACATTGCAGAATATCAAATAAATATTTGAAATGAAATGATAGAATTGCTTCGATGAGTAGAGTGTGCTTGCCGTAGCAATATGGATGTTATATATGTACATTTTCATTTAATGAAATTCAAATTCGACATATATATATATATATATATATATATATATCATTTGATTAATGGTCAACATTAAAGATTTTAGGAAAATATCCTACAGACTCTAAATATGGAAGAAACTCTCGTCTGGATAAAGGATCGTGGGATGGTATGTTGCATTTTCCTCATCTTGCGAAATTCTCAACTGACATTTTTTTGCATGACATCTAATGATTTGTTGCTTTTCAAACAAAAAAATTATTATCTACAATATCTATGTTATATATCACCTAGTAAAATAAATTTGTGCTTATATCAACGTTTATATAAACTTATCTTTAAAAAGTTTAGATGATGATATTTATATTCAATGATTCGCATTGTTAGCAATATAATATTGAAAACTTGCGCAATACGCATGAATATAAATATAGTTGTGTAAATTATGCTTTAAAGATTTTACAGTTAAATGTTATTCTTATTAAAGTTAAATGTTATTCAATAAAGACTAATTACATACTTCATCAAAATATGGTGTTATTCAAAGCTAAAAATACTTGTAAAATCTTATTACATTTTACCATTTCAAAATAAAAACTTCAATGAAATTTTTCATAAGTTGATTACTATAATTACAAGAATACTCAATGGAAAACATAGAAAATTTAGAATCCATACGTAATTTCTTATAAAAATTATAAAGATTTCAAAATATTATAATTAGAAGAATAAAAACAACTTTAAATCATTGATCAAATTTTCTCATATGTTCCATAAAAATATATCGATTTATATAACCACATATGTACGATATCATCACTATAGACGAAACACAAACTTTTGGCTCATTTGACTATGCTCATGGGGGTTAGAGATTAGTGTCTTTGAGTATAACAAATAAGTTTTTGAAAAAAAAAAGTGTGTAAGAGCATTGACAAATGAAAAGCTCAAGCTTTTGGCATTGTCAAAATGATAAGCACCCAATTCACCCATAATTGGTTCCAGCAAAATACAGATCTGTTCCATTGAGAGATGAAGTTAATGATGATATGTAGGTACAAACATATACATATAAATGGTTATATCTACAGTTTCATACGCAACACAAAGTGGGAGATCACATGGAAAAAAAGCACACACCGTCGTTGTTGAAGATTGGCGTGAAGAAGTAGTAGTAGGACCAGTACTAGTATCATAGTGCTCTACTTCTTTCACTTATTATCCACACGTCCTCAAAAATAAAACTTAATTACTTGGTTTTCTCATTTCAATTCATAAATCCCACACAATGTCCTATAGAGTTGATGATCAAGACAGTGTGTTCCTTTGAATTATCAAGTATATATATATGTGCAATTTCAATTCGTAAGATTAAGTTTAACAACAGATGAACCGAGCCTACTCCTAGTTCCTCGAGTCTTATTGGGAACTTTGGAACTTATGGGTTTTGTACTTGAGAGTCTTATTGAAATTGCAATAAAGCAAGGCGTTTGATCCCTCACTGACAATGGAGATTACAGTCTGACAACAACATACAACAACAAAAAGTCCACTACCAGATATTTGGTTTCTCTTACACATGACACACCGTTCAAAAAAGGAAAATTTGAAAAGACAAAGAGAAAATAAAACAGAGTGCTTAAAGGTTAGGCATTATAAAGCCGCAAATGACTCATTGGCTACTTCTACAGTCCTGCCACCACTCATCAAACTGTAATTTATAATCGTTACTTTCTTTCTTTTTAAAACATACTCCTCGGAGCTAACTGGTATATTAAACTGAATAGTAGAAATATCATTATATTTTTGAAAAATCAAATAGCTAAAACATTATTGCAAAAGGCTGAAATATGAAAGCCATCTCTAAAATTCATGGGTTCGAAATATGGTTTTAACCTTTATTAGATTAATGACATTTCGTATTTTTTTTTTGTAATAGTTGGTTACATTCGTCGCAGCACTAATCATAAAACTGTAATTTATAAAAGAAAAAAAAGTACTACAAAATAAATTTTGACTCATCAATATCAATAGACTCTCATCGGAGAATTCTCAATATCTTCCATATTGAACTCCCAAATTCAAAAATCTGCAACTGAATTTTCAAATATGTTACACAGAACAGAACGACTAAATCTAGAAGTTGAGCATGACCCAGAAGATAAGCAAGAAGCACAATACCTGTTACATTCCAAACCTTAATCATCAAACCAATCGATCACTACACCCCTATAGAGGTCTTACTCCAAAATATGCAGCAAAGATCGGATTTTGAGCTACACCCATTAGTATAAAATCTTATAAAAGCTTCAATTTCATCAAGAACAGAGCTACACATAATCATAATCATCGAAGACAATCAATCATTACAATACAGAGATCTTTACTCCAAAAATAGCAGCAAAGATCGAATTTTGAGCTATACCCATTAGTGAGATTGCAAATGACCATTGGATCAATTAGTCTTTCAATCGGTAGTAGAAGACACAAAAGCTTCAATTTCATCAAGAACAGAGCTAAACCTTGGTCTATCCTTAGGCCTAACATACAAAACAACGTCGTTTTCACCAAATTCACGCATCCCACATTTTCCTTTCTTCTCCCACAATCTCTCACCGAATCTACGATGAGCAAAGTAAGCCTCCGCCGAGACGATGCCGTTCGATTCGTCCTCAACCACTTCGATCGGCAATCTCTTCGTAGTGCTCGGCTTTGATCCCTTCCAATTCGTCAAGCCTTACAAGCTCGCCTCGGATCTGCTGACCCGACCCGGATTGGTTGATCAAGTAAGGGATCCCGTACAGCCCCGTAACGAGCGGGTACGGTAACCCGGTCGTGCTTTGATCGACGTAAACTGCGTCGTTCGATGAGATCAGATCTTCTAAGAGGAAATGGTTTGGATGGTTTCTTTTCAGCGTTCCGTACACGAAAATGAGGTTCTTCTGTGCTCCTCCTCCCATGGTTTCGCGACGGCGATTTTCGAAATTCGGGATTCAACTCGGTGTCTGACTCACAAAAATAATCTTCCTCGTTTGTAATGGGCTTTTTGATAATCTCTAATGGGCTTTCAGTCTCATATAATTCATAAAAATGGATTAAAAATAAATGGGCTAGAATCACTAGTGTATACTATAGTCAAGAGATATTTGCGTATGGAATATTATTATTTTCGGCAACAATCAGTCTTCTCAATTAATCTCCCACACTTATATGCTGCGCCAGTGATGCCACGAATGTTTTTGCCTTTTTGTTACTTCTAGATTAATAAAACAAAATACAAATAATTCAACTGATTTCTCGAACAGATCTTTTATTATGCTAACTAAAAGACAAAATAAAAATAAGGATAGTTATTCAGATTAGTAATGATAGGACTTTGAAACGAGTAGCTGTAATTAAAGGATCTTGTGACTGACACATTATTAATCCGGTTCTAATCCATTTTACGTTTAAAACGTACTTGATACTGATTGAAATTGTCAAGAGAGAAAAAGCACTTAATGTTATTAGTTTTGGTTCGAGAACATGTATCAAAATTCAAGTGAAAAGAGAAAAGTGCCTGCTTAATCAATGGTATGAGATCAGCTTGTTAAATGTTACTAACCATCTATCAATATTTGTAAGAATTAGAGAAAACATGTATAACAAAATACCAAAACTTAATTCATTCATTTATTACCAAAAAACTCAACAAAAATTCTTAATTCAATTTGGATTCACCAATAAAATCATCTAGACATAGTAAAAGTAATGTGTTCATAAAAAACTATTTTTGACAAAACTATCACATAGTTACTACATGCAGTTCAAACTAAAACTTCATTTTATATATCTTCGAAAGAAAAATTGTAGACTTTTTTTTACAGTAAAATTAAAGATTTTAAAGTCCCTGAATTAATATTTTGAAACTTATATATTCATCAAAGTCTGAAAGTAATCCGAATGAAAAACCTGATTGAGTTTAAAACTTAACTCATTTATCTTTCTAAGATATTCAATTTGTCTGAAAATCCATAAATCAATATCATTCAAATTCTAAAAACTCTAAATTTTTGAAAAATTGATTGCTCTAATCGTAAATTTCTAAAATCCAATGTAAGATTTTAGTTGAGGTCCAAATTTAGTTGGCTCATTCTTCTATGTAAAACTTTGTAATAATTCTTTACACTTAGAGTGTGATTAATCGAAAAAGGTTGTCTTCCATTGCATGTTGCACTTCTTTTTTTTAAATACAAGGCTTTCACACTCATGCATGAGTTGCTGATGCATAGTCAGCTTTTCACTGTTCCTAGCGGCTGTGCATGTCATTACATTATAGTCTCATAGGAGACTCTACAACAACAAGACTAGACATGCATACAACAACTACCAAACTTAATTATTACATGGAAGGTAACAAGAACTATGGTTTAGTTCGATCTCAACATTCGGTTAAGGCCCATTGCCATTAGTAGGTCCATCTTCTTCACTTGGGTTGTTGGTTGGGCCATCTTCTTCACTTGGGTTGTTGCTCATTTCAACATCCCCCCTCAAGATAGGCTGGTGAGGATTCTTGAGGCCTATCTTGTCGTGCGGTATGAGCAAACATGTGAAGAAGTGGCCTTTGTAAAGATGTCTGCGCATTGATCTTCACTCCTCACATATGCAGTAACTATGCTTCCATCTTCTATCTTCTCTCGCACGTAATGACAATCTACCTCTATGTGTTTCGTTCTTTCATGAAACACTGGATTAGAGGAGATGTGAAGGGCAGCTTGATTGTCACAAAATAGAGTAGTGGCATTGTTTACTTCAATTCCAAGCTCTCTCATCAGTCCTCTTAACCATATTATCTCTTTGGTAGCATCCTTCATGGCTCTATACTCTGCCTCTGCGCTAGATAGTGACACTACCTTCTGTTTCTTGCTCCTCCAAGTAACAATGTTACCTTCAATCATCATGCAATATCCAGTGGTTGATTTCCGATCCTCCCTATCACCAGCCCAATCCGCATCACAATATCCCACTAATTCATTGTTTCCATTCCTTTGAAACCAAACCCCTTTACCTGGACTAGCCTTTAGATAGCGTAGGATCCTTTCCACCATATACCAGTGGTGAACCATGGGTTTTTGCATGTGTTTACTCACTTGATTAACCGCAAAACAAATATCAGGCCTCGTAATGGTTAGATAGATGAGTTTACCAACTAACCTTTGATATTGCTTGACATCTTCCCATGGTTCATCACTGCTTCTCTCCTTGTACCCATCTTCTATAGGTGTCCTTGCTGGTCTACTGCCGAGTTTTCCAGTCTCACTTAGCAGCTCCAGCACATATTTTCTCTGGGATATGAACATCCCTTCTGAAGACCGGATCATTTCTATCCCCAAGAAGTACTTCAATTCGCCCAAGTCCTTGATCTCAAACGTGTCAGTCAAGCATCTCTTAGCTTTTAGAATTCCCTCATCATTATCTCCTGTAATGATGATGTCATCAACGTAGATCAAGATTGCTACTGTCCCTTGTTCTCCATGGTTTGTGAACAAGGAGTGATCGGCATTAGACCTTTTAAAGCCTTGTCTCTCAAGGCATCCACTCAACTTGTGGTACCATGCTCGTGGTGATTGCTTCAGGCCGTAAATAGCCTTGTGTAGTCTACACACTTGGTTGCCACTGGTGTTGGAATTCACTCCTTCAGGAATCTCCATGAAGACTTCTTCCTCAAGATCTCCTTGGAGGAAAGCATTCTTTACATCCATCTGCCACAAGCTCCAATCGTTATTAATAGCAATTGAAAATAAGGTTCTTACTGAGTGGAGCTTAGCAACTGGGGCAAAGGTATCTGTGTAGTCTTCACCATACACTTGAGTGTACCCCTTAGCAACTAGTCTAGCCTTGCGTCTTTCTAGTTCCCCTGTACTGGTGAGCTTATTGGTGAATACCCATCTACATCCCACAGTTTTCTTGTCCATAGGGAGTTCTTCCAAACTCCAAGTGCCATTCTTGATCATTGATGAGAGTTCTTCCTCAATGGCCTTCCTCCATTCTGGATCAGCAAAGGCTTCTTCAAAAGACCGTGACACATCATATCCATCTACATTCGCAATGAAGGCTTGCATCTCTCTTGGAAGGTGCTTAGTAGAGTAGACTTCTTCCAGCGGATACTTAGAATTACTTTCTGCCATTTTCCACAGCTCTGCCCTGTCTTCAAGCGGTTCTTCTTCCTCTGTGATGGTTGCCATGTTATTGGAGAATGGACTTTTCCAAAACCAGTCTGGAGCCACTCTTGTTCTGGTGCTTCTTCTTAGATTAGATGTGTTTCTTGTTTCTCCTTCTTCAATATCCTCACTTTGGTTCCCGGAGTTTACAACCAGTTCTTCCATCACATTACCCTCTTGATCTTCTTCCATGTCTGTAGGGTTTTCTCCTGGGTCTTGCAGTTCAGTAGTTATCATGTCAAGGTCAGAGTCATGGTGCTCATTCCCACTGAACCATTCTTCATCTTCTTCCCATTTATTGTCGTCATAGAGGCTCTTCTCCTCTTTGAACTCCACGTCCCTAGAGACATATACCCTCTTGTCATCTGGACTATAGCATTTGTACCCCTTCTGTGTAGTGGAGTATCCTACCATTACACACTTGATGCTCTTAGGTTCAAGCTTGTTCCTTCTTTCCTCTGGAACAAACACATAGCACACGCTACCAAATACCCTGAGGTGTTCTATCTTGGGCTTACATTGATTTAGGATCTCATATGGTGACTTGTGCTTTAGACCTTTTGTCGGCAGCCTGTTGATCAGATAAGCAGAAGTCATCACAGCATCTCCCCAAAAAGTTCTTGGCATTTTCCTCCCAAAGAGCATTGTCCTTGCCTTTTCTAGTAGATGGCGATTTTTCCTCTCTGCCACACCATTCTGTTGTGGGGTATATGGGCATGTTGTTTGATGTTGAATCCCATTTTCCTCCAAGAACTCTTTGAACTTGTGATTCACATACTCTCCACCATTGTCACTTCTTAGAGTTTTGATCTTGGAGTTGTATTGTATAGATACATAGCTTTGAAAGCGCTTAAAAGCTTCAAATGCTTGACTCTTATTCTTCAAGAGTGTGACCCAAGTATACTTGCTCTTTTCATCGATAAATGAGATAAAGTATTTGTATTGATCTCGTGAAGGAATCGGTGAGGACCATACATCTGAATGGATCAAATCAAAAACATGCTCATAACTACTAGTAGATTCTGGAAACATTTTCCTACAATGCTTCCCCAATATACACACTTCACAATCCTCTTCTTCTCCTATTGCATCCGGAGCTACCAGCTTCAAAGCATTCAAGTGTGGGTGTCCAAAACGTTCATGCCACGGTGGTTTGCTTACTACTGTGGCGCCAAAACCCCATTCATTTCCTCTGGTCACAATGCCATTCCCCACTGAATAGAGCCCCTCACTCATAATTCCTTCACCGATCAATTCATCACTTTCATTGTCCTGAAACACCACATCATTAGCACCAAAAATAGCCTTACAGTTGAGCTTTCTAGTGAGGTTTGAGACAGATAGGAGATTGTGAACAAAGTTAGGTGCATAGTATCCTCTTATCCTTCTACCAAAGACATACAGATCTCCCTTCCCACAAATGTGGGAGTTAGCACCATTTGCGACATTAATACTCCCATAATATGGTCGAATATTTGATAACAGATTATGATCGCAAATCATGTTGTGAGTTGCACCAGAATCAACTATAATCTGCCTATCAGTTCCTCTAGCTTGACTAGAGCTACTTCTTTCCATCATGAGACACTTACCGGATTCTGAAAGTTTGGAGATGCTCTTGATTAGAGCCTCCAAGTCTGACTTCCTTACCAGGTCATCCGTTCCCCTGTTTCCCCATTGTGGTCGAGAGGTGTGTCCTGAGGTCCACTTCTTTGGTTTGAGATGAGGATGTAACACCCAACACTTCTCTTTGATGTGACCCTTTTGTTTACAGTGATCACAGAATAAGGCTCTCCTTTCTTCAAACGAGGATGGTCCCCTAACCATGTGAGCTGTCTCGCTGACTCCATGGAATAAACCTCTTGATCCCTCCTCTTTCTGGATAGCCATGCACACCTCTTCAAAGGTAGGAAGCTTTTCATATCTCAAGATATGTTTGATGAGATCCTTAAAGGAGTCATCTAGAGCCATAAGCAATCCGAACACTTGGTCTTGCTCCTTCCTTTTCTCAAGCTCTTGAACATTTAGAGATGGTGGCCTTAGCATCTCCATTTCAGACCAGAGTGCCATGAAGTCTCCAAACAGGTCTTTGAAGGTTCGTCCTTCTTGTTGGAGTGAGTTCAACGCCTTCTTCACCTCATAGATGCGGCTAATGTTGCTCAAATTTCCATACACATTTTGGAGTGTGTCCCATAGCTCCTTTGCGGTTTCAGAATAGGAATATGCCGCAAAGATTGATGGTTCAAGTGAGCTTTGCAACACGGCTAAGACCAATTGATCTTCTTGTTCCCACCGGGCAAGTCTCTCTTCTTCCTCAGCTTCTTTTGCCGCCTTTTGAGCTTCACTCTCTCCTTCTACCGTCATTCTTCCTTTAGGTCCATCTGCTTCAATGTGATCCCAAAGTCCGCGGCTTCGAAGGGCTGTTTTTGTGGTCCTTGTCCACAGAAGGTAGTTACTTCCTTTCAACATCACAGGGAGTGCGGTAAGCTTTAAGTTCTCCATTATTCCCTTTTTTGTGTTTTGTTTATGAAAGAAGTAAATGAGACACGATGTAGAAAGTTTAAGGAAGAGGGCAAGTCTTTAATGATCTTGCTCTGATACCATGTAAAACTTTGTAATAATTCTTTACACTTAGAGTGTGATTAATCGAAAAAGGTTGTCTTCCATTGCATGTTGCACTTCTTTTTTTAAATACAAGGCTTACACACTCATGCATGAGTTGCTGATGCATAGTCAGCTTTTCACTGTTCCTAGCGGCTGTGCATGTCATTACATTATAGTCTCATAGGAGACTCTACAACAACAAGACTAGACATGCATACAACAACTACCAAACTTAATTATTACATGGAAGGTAACAAGAACTATGGTTTAGTTCGATCTCAACATTCGGTTAAGGCCCATTGCCATTAGTAGGTCCATCTTCTTCACTTGGGTTGTTGGTTGGGCCATCTTCTTCACTTGGGTTGTTGCTCATTTCAACATTCTATTTCATATTTTAGAACATTTATGTGTTGGTGATTCCTTTTTTTTTTTTTGGGTGATGATCAAATGGATATTGTACGTTAAAATTAGTGATGTATCACGCTTTAAGTAATATGTTAGGATTATCGAGCTTACGGACAAAAAGTAGAGAAGTTGTGGGTGCGTTTAAGAAATGTTGGTGTAATGAACAAATCGTAGCTTTGATATCCAGATCCTACAACAATTCTTATCTTTGCTACCATTGTTGTTGGTATACTTTATCAAAGAATATCATTTGAATGATTTCTAATTTATTTTATATGCATAAGATTTTTATTATTGTGGATATTTAAATGGGTTGATGATGTATTATAAACCTTTTGCAAGAAATGAACGAAATTAAAAAATAGTGTATGAAATTTGAAAAGATGTTGTTTGATAAGATTCAAATGAAGTTTGAAAATAAGATATTACTAAAGATGTGTTGGTTAAAGTCAAATATAATATAAAAATAAAAAAAATAGATATATAAATTAAAAAATTTACCACAAAATTTTCAATAAATATTTATCAAACAAAATGTGAATGTTTTAGTTAACTCAACTAGAAATATATTTAGAATGATGACAATACAGGCAGGCTTTAGGTGAATTTCGACCGCTTTAACGCATAGAGCCCTACCATGTTAAACGCTCGTAACATCTTTAAAATACTTTTCTCCACAGAAAATGCCGAGAAAAAGGATGTAATATCCACCTACAGATGTAATGCCTTACACAAAGACTTGAGTAAATGGGAACCGAATAGTCAGTCAACAGTCAACGCATCCAAAACTGCCAATCGCAACAACCGATGCCGGTTTGCATAACCAGTTGGTTTGCCTCTGATAACGAGTTCGGAAACCAGTAATTTCCACATAAGACTACGTCATTAACCATATAGTTTCACTAAATCTGGAAAAAAAAAAACAATCTGATTTGGTTTACTATTTTGTTTCCTGGGTATTTATTAGATACTTTTGCTGGTTGTTTATCATATTAAATTACAAATTTTGCGACTAGTGGATATTATTGGGTCAGATATGGCGTGCCGTGTCTTATTGCTTCACATATATTTCAAATATGTAATATTTATGAATTTTGTATACTATGTACGGTATATATATTTTTTTCTCAAGGGCCAAGTCAAATTTTCTATGATATTCTTTTTGTTTAGATTTATCATAGGATACAAAAATGTTGCTTATAAGAACATGAAATATCTAGGGGAAATTTTGAAATATCTCACAACCGTGTTTTTAAAACTTTAAGTCATTATTCTCCATATGGATATTGTAAAGCAACTTTTTTGAAGTATCTACTACGATTTTATTAATGATTAACTATTACAGACCGCACATGACAATTTTTTTTTTGTATCCGAATTCTGAGGTTTTTCCTAACTTTCAGTCGATAATCACCTGAATATAAAATAAATATAAAAACTTTATAATTGTCTATCAAATGCCATGACAAATGAACATTGGCTGTTAATATCATGACACGTAATAATAATGCACATAAACGATTATGTTTCCTTCAGTATATTAATCGTTTCGCTTTTTTTTCCATTTAGTTATGATGCATATGTCGACATCAATTTATGCATAACTTTATATGTTTATGGCCTTTTAAATCTATAGACATATTACTCTTTCGGTTTTTAATTAATTGTGGGAAATTTTTTGTTTGTTTATAAATTTTATTTTCAGTTTTTAATATAAAATTTATTAATTTTTAATATTTTATAACTATTTATATTCTTCTATATATATTTTTATTGGATAGATTGTATTTAAATATATAATTAATGATGTTTTTGTTTATAAAAAATAATAATTAATGTGCTCTATAAAGATAATTATAAAATAACGGAGGGTGTATTAGTTATAGTGTCATTCCTATAAGTGAGAACGTTTACTTGCCATCGGGCCAATAGATGTTTACAAGTGTGCATGCTTCATGGAGGATGAGTTAACTACCCAATTAACTTGATATTTAATATCATTAAATATTATCAATATAATTTTAGTTCTTGTTCAGTTTTTGTTATGAAGCTAATCACTCATTTAAAATTTTAGAATTATTTCTTTTTATTCTTTTGGCTGGGACTTGGTTTCAGTTTTCTATAGTTTTTTTAAAGATACACAAAGCAGAATACAATTTAATTTCTTAATCAATGTTTTCAGCTTTGTTTGTTTCGGTTCATGTCGGTTTAATATTATCCACCTATAAAATTATTTTATATAAAAGAAAAATATTCCGTCAAGGACGGTATATGTTTAAAATGAACTTCTCTTTCAGGTGATGCATGTTGGGATAGTTAGTATTGACTTTGAAATCTAATTGTCCTCATTAATTAACTAAATTGAACATCAACCAAGCTCAAACACTAAAACACAAAAGGACATTGTGTAATCACTCATCTTTTAACCTAGATTTGTGCATTAATCCCCTCCTTTCACTAAAATATTATATGGATTAGGTTAGTTCTCCAAATTAAGAAGCTTATCTATCTTAGTATCTCTACTATGCATACAACATTGGTCCCTTACATACATCACCCATCTTTTACTTAATTATCGCCGTCTTCGTTGTGTATATATCAAATTATAATAAATTAATTATAAAGTGCAATTTACTCTCTTTCCAACTCATACTTATGAGTAAGCATATAATTAAAATTGAGAATAAGCATTTTCTTATAAAAACATAAATGTATCATGATGTAATAGCAATTTACTTTTTAAAAAGATAGATTTGCATCACTGTCCCATTGTGTGAGCGGGTAGGTTACCGGTTGATTGATTTTTAAAATAATAAGATTGGAATAAAGATTATTTAAGATGAGATGTATATAACCAACTATAAAATAACATATATCATTTTAGATATATATTGAGTTTATCATGTAATTAAACTTATTATTATATATATAATCAACTTTCAATAGAATATGAATATACATTTTTTGGCCGATTTAGTTTAGTGATTTTAATATTCCATTTAACATCGTGTGGTGCTCGGTTCTAATCTTAGACATGTGTGATGAATTTTAAAGATGATAACCATTATGCCACATGAATTATGAAAACACAATTAGATTTTCATTTTCAAAAAAAAATAATTTCAAACAAACGAAATAATAAAAAAAACAAATCAAAATGTGAAGTATGGTAATGCTGATTCATCTAAGTGTCTTTATAATGGTCAAAATTCAATACTATAGTTTGTGTTGTTTATAGTTTTTGTTGGATATATTTGGACTTTGAGCTATATGGATCTAAGATTAGAAATAAGATTGAATTTGAGTTTTACAGGTTTAAGAGTAAATTTTAGGCTATTTAGCCTTAAACTCTTGTTCTCTAGTAATGTAGTTATGCTACTGGAGACAGAAAGATCTAATAATTGAATAGCCAAAAAAAGAAATGCTATAACTAACTAACTTTGAACTCAATTTAGTGATCTAAAATAGGAGTCAATTTCTCAAATACTCCTCAAACTTAAAAGCTTTTCTCAAACACTCTTCCCTCTTTTTTATTTTATTTTTGATTTATTTTATAGTTAAAATATATACAATTACTAAAAACCCAACAAACTTATACTTATTTACGATCTATACCGTGATCCATTGGATAACCCGTATTGATCCAAATCAAACCGGGTCAAACTATTAAATTAAAATTAAAAATCTGTAGTAGGGCCCACTTTATCTCGTTTTTCCAAATCAATCGAAACTCATTTTTTTTAAATGTGGGGTCCACCACTTTTTCCCCTAAAAAATGCACACACCCACACTTGAACCCACATTCTCATAGAAGAAAGAAAATACAATGAACCACTAGACTAAATCAAGATTTTGTGTATGTATCATATATTTAATATATATAATGTCGAATTATTGAAAATTAGCAAATATGAGAATTAAACTTGTTACTCTTGAATTCAAAGAATGGAGAGTTAACCAATTGATCTAATGTGTTTTTTTTGTAAATATTATAAAATTAATAAACTCAATTAGTTAATAATTTATAATTATAATTATTTATAATTACATTTATATATAAATTATAATTGATTTAAATTTATCTATATAAATTATAATAAAATTAAATTATCTAGATTATAATCAAATTATACTTATATTAGATATATATTAGATAATATAGATGGACGCCTCTTCATCCATCTCCTCCAAGTCATACATCTCTTCCAAATCATTCATCTTCAACAATGGCGGGATCTCCAACAATTGCGACATCCTCAATTGTCACATGCTCAATAATCATATAATAGTAGTTGATTAGTAATTGATTTATAGAAAATATGAATGGTTTGTTTGATAAAACTATGTGGTTGTGTATAAATGAATATTAATTAACCAGTAGTATCATTGCAACTAAGTATCAATAAATACAACTATATTGTATAATACAACTGAGTATAAATAGATATAACTACACGTTATTGTACAACTGAATATCAATATATATTACTACACGTTATTGTACAACTGAATATCAATTGATATAACTACTAACAGAAAATATGTTTGGATTACATAGATTGCACAATATTGAGTCACTTGCACCAGAACCTTTATTCTTCAAAACTACTGTTGGCGTTCACTCTTGCACGTTCCCAGTGGTTGGTCGATGGGAAGAATAATATTTTTTGGCAAGACATCTTTGATTTAGACAAAGTTGGTCGAACACTAACAATGATGATGACGGTGGTGGTGAGGATGGTGGTGATGGTGGTGGTGGTGAGGATGGTGGTGGTGGTGGTGGTGGTGGTAGAAGTGAGAGTGATGAAGACAGTCGAAGTCAATCTAAGAGGCTGAAAAGGAAACAATGTCATGACTAGAGCTGAGTTTTAAGAATACAATTGAATACAACTATGTAATTAACGAATACAACTGAGTTTTGAGAATACAACTGAGTAGTACAAATACAACTGAGTACGACTGATGCTAAATCACACGCGCCTTCCTGCGCGTTCACACTACTGTTCAATAAAAGAATATTAAATATTATGCGTTCACACTTGTTCATACTATAGTTGTACATAGTAGTATAAATAACATATAGTTATATAAATGTCACTTTATGGTTTTTTCAGTTATATTCATATTTGTAGTCAATTTTTTTAGTTGTATCGACTACATTAGGTTATTAAATTAGGATTAAAAAACATTCATAATAATAGATTTTCAAAATTACAAATTTTTAGCAATTCGTATACTAATGATCAAACAAGTTAACAACACACATATATGTTTATGGTTTATAAGATTAAAACATGTTGTTTTTTATTTTTTCTAGATTAATAATTAGATATCATATTTAATAGGTTAAATGTTGGTTTTATTATCAAAAATACATGATTATAACCCATAAAACCCAAACCATTAACCCAAACCCTAATCCCTAAACCCTAAACCTTAAACCCTACAACGTAGTTGTACCAGTAATACACAGTTGTATTTTCTACAACATTGTTATACGAGTAATACCCAATTATGAGATTACACATAATTGTATAATTGTTACTTTCAGATTTTTTGAGTTATATTTGTATTTTTATCACTTTTCCTAGTTGTACCGAATACAATAAGTCAATAAATTAAGATCAATAAATTTTCATAATAATTTATTTTCAAAATTACAATTTTTTTAAAATTCACATCATAATGAATATAATAGTTAACAATACACATACATATTTAATATATTATAAGATTATAACAATAATTTTTTTTAATTAACTTGAAAGACATAACAAGTAATAACACTAACAGTGATTTCAATAATGCATATGCATGATTATAATCCATAAACATAAACCCTAAACCCCAAATTTTAAATTCTAAACCCTAAATCTTAAACCATAATCAGATTGTCTTGAATATTGTGAAAAAGAATTAAAAACATGTTAAAGATGAAAAATAATTAAAAATAATTTATTTGTGGTGAAAAATATGGTGAAAAAAATTAAAAATAGGTTGAATGTGAAAAATATGGTTAAAAATAATTAAAAACTCGATTGCAATAGAGGTTGAAGAAGAAAATTAATTTTTGTGGACACCACCACATTTATTTTGTGTCAGAAATCAGTTTCCTAAAGTGTGTGGGAAACACTGTGCAAAAAAATTATAAAAAAAAAATAAAGCGGATAAGGGTAAGTGAGAGGGTATTATGGGAGAGTAAAATTTAAGTTTATGTGGGACCCATCATAGTATGTTTGAGCAATGAAAAGAGTATGTTTGAAATTTTCTCCAACATTTGGAGTATTTTAGAAATAGACTCCTAAAATAGACAAGATTAAGAGAACGATGGTCTGCATAATTTAAAGCACACTAAAGCAGCAATCAACCCAACATTCAAATTATCAGGCATCCAGACAGCCTCGAAAGCTGAATTCCCCATATCGTAGGAATCCGGCTATATACAAAACTCATTTAACATCTATTATTTTCCACTAATTGATAATAAGAACTTATTATTCATGTGATCGACTGATCAAGTCTTAAATATCATATGTTCTCATGTGATATGTGAAATAAACTCTTTGAATCATAGAAGGACAAATTTATGAAAGATGCCCATGTCGTGCCTGATTTGATGTTTCCAGTTCATACACTGGAAATGATCATAAACATAAGAGAGCTTTGTTGAATAGCTGGAAGATGTGACAAAAAACTTTAGACGAACAAAATTGAGTATTCTGAACAAGATCCGTTCAACAAATCTATAAATCAGATTCGTTATTCAAAATCGGGCCAAATAAATCTCTATAGATACAACTCTCTCTTCAACAAAAGAGCATTTTATATATTTTTACTTAATTAACTTGATCATTCTCTACTTTTTTACTACTCTTTAAAAATTGAGTGAATAACTATAATAACTTATATATTAGCTGTATTTATTTATATAACCTATTTTTTATACTAATTACTAAATTATTTTTAGTTTTTTAAAAAACCCAGAGTACCCCAATGGGGTGTTGTAAAAAAAAATTATTACGATATTGCCACCGTATTCATGTTGTTGCAGAATTATTTTCTTAAAATTATTTTTATGTTATCGCAGAATTGCTTTCGCATAATTGTTCTCAAGTTGTCGCATAATTATTTTTACGTTGTCGCATAATTATTTTCTCGCAGTTTTTTGGTAGTTTTCACAAAATTATTTTGTAGAATTATTTTTGTGTTGTCGCAAAATTATTTCTCGCAGTTTTGTTGTAGTTATCGCATAATTGTTTTGCATAATTATTTTATGTTATCATAGAATTATTTTCTCACAGTTTTTTTGTAGTTATCGCATAATTGTTTTGCCGAATTATTTTTATGTTGTCGCATAATTATTTTTATGTTGTTTTGTTATAGTTATCGCAAAATTGTTTTGCAGAATTATATTTATGTTGTCGCATAATATTTCTCTCAGTTTTGTTGTAGTTATCACAGAGTTGTTGTTGATGTTCTGGCAGATTTATTTTCTAGACGGTCTCACGTGACACATGAATTTTTTTTTTTCTGTTTCATTGACATTTGTAAATTGTTTATTGAATATCTAGATTTTGTGTTTTTCTTATCCACCCTTATCTTTAAACTCAATTATTTCTTGGTAAATAAAAATTTATATTTTATTTTAATACCAAAATTCATCATTTTTTAAACTCTATAAAAAAATATTTTTTTTATTTATTCTGGACACACAAAAAATCAGTCTTTTTAAGACATGAATCCTAATAATTAACTTTAAAATATTCAAAACTTTTATAATAATATATTTAACTAATTATGTTGTTTTATAGTTTGTATGTGTAATATTGTACTATATATTTTATAAAAAATTAAATGTATTTTAATAAACCATTAACATGTTTTTGTAGACAGGCGTATTTTTTTTTTCTCTTTCATTTACATTTCTATAATGTTTATTGGATATCTAGATTTTGTGTTTTTCTTATTCATTCTTATCTTTAAACTCAATTATTTCTTGATAAATAAAAATTTTATATTTTATTTTAATACGAAAATTCATCATTTCTAAACTCTATAAATAGAAATTTGTTTTATTTAATTTGGACACATAAAAATCAGTCTTTTTAAGACATGAATCATAATAATTAACTTTAAAATATTCAAAACTCTTCTAATTATATATTTAACTAATTATGTATATTTTATGGTTTGTATGTGTAATATTGTACTATATATTTTTAATAAAATAAATATGTTTTATAAAAATTAAATATGTTTTAACAAACTATTTTATAGTATAAAAATAAAATGGGTGTTAAATTAGAGTTTATGTGTAAGAGAGAGAATATGATGTTGAAGTAAAATTATCATCACTGATTTTTTTGTTAAATGGTAAATTTGTAAATTATAACAACTATACAGGTTTTTAGATATTTTAACCAATAATGTTTTCAACATGATAAAGAAGAAGTCATTTTAGTAATAAGTGATAAAATATGAGTCATTATAGTCAAATTTCAGTTAAAAATTTAATCATTTTTTGCAAGATTTTTTATTTTATCTTTGACCATTTTCAAATTTTTTTTATTAGTTGTTCTTTGACCTCCACATTAATTTTTTAAACTATCAATTTTGATATTTTTCAAACTACTACTAAATTTTTAAAATTTTGAAAATAAGTAAATTATGTGGTTTATGAAAGTTTTGTAAACATAAATTTGTCATATTCTGGGTTTTGTAAATTCTGGTAATTAGCAGGGGGAAAAATAAGGAATTAAATTTTCTAGAATATCCCAACATTAAATTGGTAGACAAACAAAGTTTAGTGATGACTAATGGAATAATATAATGCTGAAATAGTTCAAAAAGTAAAATAACGGAAACATTTTGTCTGTACAAAATTTTGCTGAATGATCACAAGACACTAAAACTCTAGTTTTTATAAATCATAAAAAATCATTTTTTAATATATGCATTAAATTCAACATAACTATTGTAAAATAAAATTTGATAAATATTAGAAATGTTAAAAAAAGAGAAAAATTCCGCTTCAAAACGTAAAACTTGTGAATCATTGATGTACCAATAACCATTTCGTTGATAATTATGTTATGATTTAGAAAACTCAGTTTAAAAAAAGAGAGAAAGCACCTGATGAAGAAACAAAGAAGCATGTAATGGAAATTAAGGATCAGATATGAGATGTCAAATTGCAATAATGGAGCAATGCCTTTATCAACTTTTCACAAAAATATCATAAATTTGAAATAGTTATCAAACTCTAACAAACAATAAATGTGATGAATATATAACAATTTAAATATTTTTGGGAAAATCAGAAAAGGAATAAAATTTGACGAGATTTATTAATATTTTTGGAGGAAAAAACAGTAAATAATTGTGAGAGATAAGACCAAAGAAGGACAGAAAGATATTTTTAAAAAACAAAATGGAACAATCAAATAGAAAATTCCAAGGAAAGGCCAAGGAGGGTTCCTTGAACCCAACGCATCTTAGGCTCGGACTTTAGGTTCTGAGTTAGGTTCGGTTTTGAAACCAACGCAATCTTAGGCTCGAATTTAGGTTCGGTTTTGAAACCAACGCAATCTTAGGCTCGAATTTAGGTTTGTTTAGTCGACATTGGGAGGATAAGGATTGACTCTTTCTCTTTGCTTTTCGCTTCTTCTTCTCTCTAAACCCACTCTGCAAGAAACCCATCTCTCTCTACTATCTCGCTTTCTTAAACCCTTTTCTCTATTTCTCACTTTCTCTCTCTAAAAACCTTTTTACCTATTTCTACAAATTTTTGGGGCTGACTCTGAAAAGCCAGGTCTTTTACTGCATTCCAAATATGGCGATTGAAGATCACGAGAACCCAAATCGAAAAATCAAGCCTAAGAGCAGAAGAATCATGGTTAGTTCAAGATTATTACATTTTTGATTCTGTTTTTCATTGTTCACTCATTGTTATGCAATGCCTACTCGCAATGCTCTTCGAGTTCTATTGATTCATTATCGATTCTAAGATTTTGGGTTTTTTCGATTGAATTAAAATTTCTACTGGAAACAAGAAAAGTTGTGGTCTTTCTCTAATTTTTTCAGATGTTTAAATTCCCGTTTCTACTGAAAGTGCTCTGTTTCTGTGTATAAAGAACAATGCTTTCGATATTTTTGGAAGAATCGGACGAATATTCTTTGAGAATTTCATTCTCTCGTCATTATCGACTCCCAAAACACTCTGTTTCACTAAAAACTCGAAGCTATTGATAATGTAGTTGGTAGCTTAGGGTTTTAAATTAGGATAACGGAGAAGAAGAAGAATCCGGAATATATTTCTGGGTTTGATAATAGGATCTTCTCCGAACTAGATTCACGGCTTAATATTCGATTCCGTACTTATCGCCGTTTAAATTGCTTTTGTTTTTTGTTTTTCAACATGACAGAATCATATTGTGCTAAACGATTTTGGGGATTCCTATTTATATTTGATGATTGCTAGACTAAAAAATTGTTATATGAAATTTGGAAAATATTAACCGTAGTTATGTCAGAACGTGAGAGAACCAGTCAAGAGTCTCCCTAAGTCTATGAAGGAGAAGACTTTTGATATGTGGAAGTCAATGGTGTTTCTGGTAGACTAACTTGTTTTCTGAGTTTCTTTGAGATAATGACTAACGAGTGATTTTGCTAATGGTTTTTTCTCAGGGAGGTGGTGGACCGGAGGAAGAAGAGAACCGGTGGCCTCCATGGCTGAAACCTTTACTGAAAGAACACTTCTTTGTTCAATGCAACGTTCATGGACACTCACCAAAAAGCGAATGCAACATGTATTGTTTAGACTGCACCAATGGCTCGCTTTGCTCTCTCTGTCTTGCGCACCACAAGGATCATCGTACCATTCAGGTTCCTTGCATTTCACGATCCCAAAAGTTATCATATGTAGACTTCATTTGGCGAAATTTGATTTGAATGTTACTGTTCTTGATTTGCACAGATAAGGAGATCATCGTATCATGATGTGATAAGGGTCAACGAGATTCAGAAGTATTTAGATATCTTGAGCATTCAGACGTATGTGATCAACAGCGCAAAGGTTGTGTTTTTGAATGAAAGGCCTCAGCCTAGGCCCGGTAAAGGAGTTACAAATACTTGCGATGTCTGTTATCGTGGCCTTGTCGACGATTGCTTTCGCTTCTGCTCTCTTGGCTGCAAGGTACAGTTCCATAATTTACTTTACCAATTACCAGTCCTTCTTGTTCTGTTTTTGTGATAATAAGGACGAAACTTTAGTGTAAGTTGGGTTATAATAGCAAATCTATGGGTTGAATTCCCCTGGTTTTTTCGTTATTTCTGGTGTATTGACAGAGAAAAGTGTGAAACTTTCGATTTGCGTCTTCTTTTTCTTGCACTTTTCTATAACTCCGAGTATATAGTCTTTCTTCTGATTAACTTTTTCTCTATGTTTTTGGCAATGGAAATTAAAAGGTAGCAGGAACTTCTAGAAACTTTGAGAAGAGGGTGAAGCATACACTAATGGAATCAGAGAATTCAAGCAACAGTTCAGGAGTAGATGATAACATTCCAAATCCCCAGAGTTTAATCCCATCAAAACCTCAACTTCCTACTTCTAGTTCTTTGAGAAAAAGACGAAGAAAGGGAATCCCTTACCGATCTTCACTGCAATGAGGTTAGATCGCAAAGCAGAAGGCAGTGTTACATTCCAGGTTCCTTATTATATACAGACATCCTCAAAAGAGAGGGTATATAGCTCAATACAAGACACAAAATAAAAGGTTTTAACTTTGTCTTACACCAAAGAGAAGGGCCTTGGGTTTGCGCTACTAAGTAGTCAAATAATTAGTAAGTGTATAGATATGATATCTTCTTGTATATTCTCAATGTGATGCAAATGAGGCTAGACAAGGAGTGATACTCTGGGGGGGTTTTGAGAGGTTAAAAGTGGGAATAAGACAAGATCCTGAGGGGTTTTAAGTAGTTGGTTTTTGACTTAAGTCCTTGTGTAAATTTGGTTTTGATTGACTATATAGCAATAACATATAATTTATATATTAGAACTTTTGAAATGTCCATAATTATGCAAACTTAAACCAGAGAGAGAGATACAAATATTTAACGAATTCTTTGTCTTAACAATCAATAAACCATTTTTCTAGACAGTCTAAAGAACAACTAGCCAGCTCATACATAACTCGGGAATGTTGGCCACATCCATCTCAAATAGGCCGAGTGCTACTCTTGTTGCAAGGACCCGAAAATGCAATCGAGATGGATAGTGACAAAGCATTTGTTGCATGTGTAATATCATTTTGTTGAATCTACTTCTTTCTCTCATGTCACACAAATACTTTCCATCCGCGGTTTCAAGACAAATTGAACAACTTATGTCATCATTGTCGTTTAGCAGAGTGGGATTTAGGACAAGCGAGTGATTCAGATTAGTACATGCCTCGTGGAGTAAAAAAATCACATTGTATACAACTGTAGAAGTCAGGCGAGCCGATAGGAAGGACGCATGCCTGACATTGTTTGTCTGCATATCGAACATTTTGTGGACTTTCTCGAGTCTTAGATGATGTTCATGACAAAAATGTTTAATCAAATCATGATTATGGATGGTCGTCGATATGTGCTTGTAAGTTTATGCTCTCACATCCCATTTCATTATGTCGAAAAACACAATCAGAATATATATAATGTAATATTAATTAAAAACGCGAAGTTTTGCAAACCCAAACCAAAGAGATGTACAAAATATTCTTCCAGTTACAGCGAATGTTCTGGTAGTGCATATAAAAAAAAAAGACTACAGGGGCCAAAACGTAAGGAAACTAAAATACAAGACAAAAGAATTTTTAAAAAATTCTCCCCAGTTTTGCCACTTAACTTCCCATCATGATCATGTATAACCCTGCTTATACTTTCTGAAAATATCCTCAGTTTTCGCGTTTCGGAATGCGCAGCAACCGATTATATAAACGATTATCAAGCCGATAAGCGCCAAAAGGAGAAAAATATCTGCTTTTAACCAATCTACCTTGAGATTTGCGAGCAAACCAGCTTTGCAAGAATCACAACTGTAGCACAAAGCGTTTTGATCATTGCTCCATTGTAGACAATCCATATCTGCAGACATATCTATGGCACTTATCCAGTACGTAGGGTTCACGAACGTGAAGCCACATTTTGTTGGTGGCTTGCAGCAACCAGACTGAAACATAAACAAACGGGGTTTGATTTAAATAAACATTTAAGATATGGGGCCTAAAAAGTTCGTTTAAGTGCACATAGTGGAAGAATCTAGAAAAGTTGGGGGTTTTCTTTTATTTTAATCAAAAGTTTTTAACTTTTCCAGTTTTTGTTCAGACGAGCCTATAAGCTAAGAATCATTTCTATTTATTACAATATCCCCCCCACCTGTTCTTTTCGTGGCCATTGGATTTCAGATTACACCCTAATCTCTTTCTTTTATTAAGAAACTTGAAATGAGAGAAATAAATAAAAGTCACTTTTTCTATAATTTCAATTTTATTTCTAACGAAAAGAGAATGTTGATGGTTTCATGAAAATTGCAGCTTTTTAAAATCAAACCTAACAAGCAAAGCAACCAATTCTATACATTTTGCATTTCCGCCCCGTATCTTTTCATTTTCGTTCTAATTACACCCTGCATACTTCTTTCTATTCTATTTGACACCCTAATTTTCATCGATTAACGAGTTGACACACTGACGCAAAAAAACAAAATGAAGTTAAAAAAAATACTAATTACACAACAAGAATGAGGAAAAGTAATTATATATTTTTTTTTAAAAAAGGGGAACAAGATACTTACTTGAATGGGACTAAGATGAGCATTGAAGAAATCTTGAGCCGAAGTGAAAGTCTGGTTTAATTCAGGGCAAATACTAGTAGTACTTAAACAAGTACGAATCCTATCCCATTTATAAGATCTCTGAACTCTTCGACGTAAGAAACCAGAGAAATCTTGAAGACTATACTCAAGATAAGCTCTATTTGGTTCTGGATGACCAGAGCCTCTAATGGTAACCATGTAAATAAATCCGACAAGAACACCTAAAAGTACGATGAGAACAAGCATGGCCATTAAGTAAACAACGAGAAGCCAAGTGATTCTCCAGAACCCTCCTATAAAACCAGCGAGACCCACAAGAAGGATCAAGATTCCGAGGATTATTACTGGCCATTGAAGAAGCTTGACGCAGGAGTTTACTGTTCCGGTGGCGAGCCAGATTCCGGCCCCGATTACCGGAATTGAGAGGAGGACGGCGATGAAGTTTATGCAACCGATTACATTGTTGCTTAAAGGCATCTTCTTCTTTTTTATTAACTCTTTGTGGTTCTTGAAATTTTTGGTTTGAGAAAGGGATTCAGGATAATCGTAATAACTTAGAGAGAGAGAGAGAAAAAAAGGAGAAGAGACACATTTGTGAAAAGTGAATTGTATTGTATATCAAAGGGGTAACTATTTGGAAAGAAGAAAAAGAAGGTGGAATCATTTCTTAAATTAGGTATTCTGACTTTATCTTTTCTTAAAAGAAAAGAAATCAAAACCTATTTATTACATATTTGAATATAATTTTTAGAATTAGTGTGTATTTTCCAAAAAAATTAAACATTATTATTTATGATTTTAGTGAAATCATATTTTTACACAAAAAAAAAGATATGCTAAGTGTCTAGTATATCTAATAATCTTATCCTACTTATATATAAGGTGAGTAAAATGTAATCTTCCTCTCAGTGATTTAAACAAATTTATGAAAGAAATTAGTGTAAATAACAAGAATTTTCTTTAAAAACAAATCGACATTTTTCATTTAATCTTGTTCAGCCTTCTGATTACATTGGTGCTTTTAGAAAATGATAAATCTCTTTTCTTTTTTGCCAGATTTGGCGCAAAATGATGAATATTGCGTGTATTTACAATAATTAACCAACTCTTTCTTTAGAAAATACAGTTTGTATAAGATATTTGATAAAAAAACTGTTAATAATATTAAATTGTCAACACAACATACTGTATAATCACAAACTTAAAAAATATAATGAAAACATAACAAGAAAATATATATATCAATATATATAAGGTCAATTGCTAATTTGCTAATAACCATAAATAAATATCCAAATAAGCAATATCTTTTTGTCTGAACGCACGTATTGAAAAATGACAAACATAGATGACTTAATCTCTTATAAATATATAGTGTAGATATATTCATATACAACTTATGCATGCTATCCACACAAAATACATTAATTTTCATTTGAAATAAACTAATCGATATATGCTAGGTTAGAACGAACCAGGTATGAGGAAAATGTGAACATGTTGACCAGATCCACATAAAATCCAAAAGAAAATAATTATTGTGTCAAATAAAAGTTGGAGATAATTGGACGGAGGAGAATCTTTATTACATGAAGAAAAGTCAAGATTTTCACTTCTTTCTGAGTATAAAGATCATATGAGTTTCGACTTCCGAGTGGAGTGGAGTAGAAAATGTTAAGCGCTGACGGGAACAATAATAAATAAAAAGGAACACACTGAAAAGCATCGGGTACGGGTACGGGTACGGGTACGGGTCCCATTTATGACCCGACCAAAACCAAAAATAAACAAAATGAATTCAGTGGAAATCATCAGATAAAATAGACAAATGGATATCTTGAAATATCGATCTGATGTTCTTTTTTTTAAAGAATATTTTAAAGCTTAAGTTAATATGTTGATCAATAGAGTTAGACTGAAAATCTCCAAATAAGCAAATATGTCCGATGAATATTCTTTTATGAAAATTTAAAATAAGTAAATATCTTTGTGTCTAAAAAAAACTCCAAATAAACCTCTTTAACCAGATGCTAAACTCCAAGTATAGAACCAATTCCATTGGCTATTACCCGCCATCTATCCACAAGTTTCACACTTGTAATTATATTATGTTGTTCTTTTATGGTGAAAAATACTCGCTGAAGAATATAGCCGGACACACTTGAAATTTGTTCTCTCTGATCTGGCTTATCAATGATTCGGAACAAGACGAATTGGCTATTCCTATTGACGCATCTGTTTCTTCATCCTGCAATCTCTGTGGCTACAGGCTTAAAGGGGCTAGTTCTCCTACTGCAGAGTCTCTCCAAATTTACCTAACAACCGTTTCACTGCATTCATTGAATACAACATTAGATTCTTACAGCCTTGAACGGCTAGTGTTTGGTTTAAAGGTACTATTCCAAGGCATGCATTGACATTGTGGGTGGTTCACCAAAACAGACTCCCACACGGGATCGACTGTTACAATAAAGTCTCCACAATATGTTTTGCTGCTTGTGTAATGTGTTTAATGAGAACAGAGATCTCCTCTTCATCTGTTGTGAAATTAACGAGCAGGTGTGGAATATGGTTAGGTTATTGTCCTTTTGCTTTTCTCTTTTGGATCGCTTTCTCATTTTGGCTAAGTATGAGGGACATCACTTCTCCAACAACTTTGAAACGTCTTGTCTCCCACGCAACAATCTATGCAATGGACCGAATGGAACAACAGGCTGCACAACAGCATATTGTCCACTCCAGAAAGTCTATTCAAGACAATTGATCGTCTCATCCGTGATGCAATTCTGGCCAAACGAAATCATAAAGCGTTTAGTGACCTAATGCAGATTTGGCTCACTCACGAGTAGTGCTAATCTATTCAATGTTCTCTTTTAGGTTCACCTTGTTTTCTAATCTTATTTTTTTGCCAAGGTTGTTCCTATATCTCGCTAATTTCTTACAAACATTTTTCATTTTAAATAATATTTAAATTTCTAGAAAAAATAAGTAATAATAACGAGAGGGTATTCAACATAAATGTGTATGGAGTCTTAGGATTGAGTTATTATTTTTTTTTATATATATATTTTTTTATTATGGGAACTAAGTTCTTTCATGTCCTTCATTTTATTGTAAAAAATATAAAATATGCCCATATCCAAAAACAAAAATATGGCCCATCGGAAGGTCCATAAAAACGAGTCCATGTGGACACGTCAATGGAAAATAAGCAACTCTGCACGATTTCACGTACAATGATGGCGCGTACAGCTCGTGTCTCTACATCTTGTTGGAGAAAGATAGTCACATGTTTTCAATAGTTATATTTCATCTAAAATTTCTACTATAATCTATAATTATTCAAGTTTTTGTTTAAGAAACATATTCTGTTGTTCACTAAAGAATGTCCGATTGCAGATTAATTGCTCTTAAAAATTTATATTTGAAACAAATACATATTTTCTAATAGTAAAACTTAAAGAGAAATTCAAAATAATGATATAACATGTATATCGGGAAAGAGCTTGTAGTCCAGTAATAAGTTGAGGCGGAAGTCCCTAAGTCTCCGATAGAACTTTAGGTGATGGGAGCAAGTAGTGCAGTTGGTAAGTTGATATTTCTGAAAATCCCAATATCACTTTTCAATCGAGGTTCGATCTCAGCATCTTATCTAAGATGGATCACTTACCTAGATGTGGTATAACCACTGGACTAAGCGTTAAAAAAAAATGTATATCGACATAATTATCGCCATTATAAACTTGTTTCGGTTTAAATTTTATAAATTTATGCAAACGTTATTTTTAGATTTGATAATTGTTTTATTTTTATATAGATTGATCATTTGCAGAATTCTAAATTTGATTGCTAATTCCATAGAGTATCATTTTTAGTCATTGGAAATGTATGCAAATACTTAAATGTTTTATTACTAAAATCCAAGATCCTGAGCCTAGCTGAAAATTATGATGACCGATAAAATGAGAATCCAACAATATAAAGAAAGGATTAAAATCACGACAACTATGCTATTTTAACTTTATTATAAAATGCAAAAAGGTAAAACAACTAATATATTATGTGCCATTAATACTCCACATAGATTCACATTTAGCCTTTACAAAGATTCAGAGAAGCTCAAAGATTTGCTGTGTCATAAAATTAGAAAACAAAATTAAAAGAAGGAATCAAAAAGGGGAAAGGAGATTTTTTAGAGAGGAGTGGCATTTGTGTGATTTAAAGGGAAATCGAAGGGTGATACTGGCAATGACGAACAAAAAGGCTCCTCTTCAATGATACTTAGCATGTGATGAACTGCTCCTGCAATGTCATCTACTGAACTTAGCTGGCAACTCTCTTCCACCTTTCAAAATCCAATAAAAAACTGATGTAAATTTACAGCTATACCCCTAGAAAATAGCATTATGTGAATTTGAAAGAAAACTTAAATAATTATAATTCACGTTGCAATAATGGAACCTCTTTTCAAGAAATTGGTGAAAATTTAATAAAGTGACTCCGCCAAGTATGGTAATAAATGTTAGACCAAATCTAGTTAAGAGTTCATAGACATTCCTTTTTTGTGCCCTGTCTCTTTGACCCTACATAATCTACCGTCTAGCTCTAATTTCGTAACATATCTTCTCAAAAATCATAATACCCCCTTAAATAGTGTTTGAACCAACGCGGTTTAGTCGGTTTAGTTTCCGGCTTAGATTTTATATGTTGATGATAAGAAGTGTAAACAGCATATATGTCCAATGTTGTAACATATTTACGATATCCCCCAACAACTGTATTGAACTAATCTTGTTTAATCCGAGTGCAAGTCCGGTTTAGGTGATACGGTTTTGTTAAATACCTTAGTGCTGATGGAGTAAATGGCAAAACTGTCCAATGTTGTGACACTAAGGTGAAGCACGGAGAGGGAAAGTGATTGTAAGGCACCCACCAGCTTAGAAAGCTGTGGTGGCCCGGTGTTGGCCACCGTGGTCCATCGGAAACCTCTTCTTCTCGACAAGATTCTGATGTTGGCATGAGTTTCGATTAGAGTCACTTCGAGATCTTCCATAACGGTTTTCGCCGCGCTTGTTGAGCCATTTCTATTCTCCTGGCTCGGATCGTAAGAGTGAAGAAAGAACTGTGATAGAGACAGCGAACATGGTTGACTAGGATTCTCCGGTTCACCGTCAGAGTCTTGACTTGTTGCAGAAGTAACCGTCTGGTTTACTTTAGCCGTTTGAAGCTTTTGAGCTTCGAGAGATAGTAATTGATGTTCAAGTTCTTTGATGAAATCTATGGCTCCACCAACTATTGAAGCTTGATCACCCTTTCATTAAAAAAAGGCGGACAACAAAATAATGAACATATAAGTAATTATATAAATAAAAAAACAAAACGAAATTTAAATTGTGTAAAGAAATTGTCATAAAAATTGAAACCCAATATCAAAATTTCTAACCCTTTTAATTACTTTTCCATAAAGATTGAACTAAAATGAAAATCTGAAACGTTGTAAAACAATTGTCCATATGAACTGAAATAATTTCTTTTTAAAAAAAAAAAATTGAAGGGATTTTTTTTCGTAAAATTTAAACCCTACACAAAATTATAAGCTTTTCTACAAGGATTATCGATAATAATTGAACCTTTTGAGCAAAAGTCGGAGGCATGAGAGATCTTAAGACAGAGAGATGTTGATTCATCTGTCTTCTTCGATTTCTTTCTACGGCGATGTGAGTCATTCGTTGATTCTCAGCTTCTTCTTCGTTTTTGCAAACCCTAAGCTTCCTCCTCCTCCGCTTCTTCCCTCTGTTAGCCTGTGGTGGCTGCCGCGACGACTGTTCTTGTTGAGATATCGCTGAAATTATGTTTTTGGAGATGATGATGTCATTTTCAGGCGATGGCTCGAGATCGACGAGAGACTTGAATGGGGTTGGTGAAAGAGTCTCGGAGAGCAAAAAGTTTAAGAGACCGTTTGATGACAAAGCTTCTAGTGTCATTGCTTTTTACGACGTCTATTCCTTATTGAACAACTAAGTATCATTGATATATATAGCAACATTCCAAATCATTAAAGTTTTTTTTGTTTTAAAAAATAAGAATATAGAGCTAAAATTTTAAGGGCGGAAACGGCATTTTCAGAAAATGGAAATGATTTAAAAACAAATGACAAATGTCGAAGCTCTGAGTTTTCTGAGTGTGTACATGTGAGACATTATTTGATTTTTATATTGATCAGCACTATCAGGGAAGTGCAATTATCAAGAAAGCTTAATTAAATATGAAACTCGCTGAATGACTAAACACACACACACACACAAACTCACATAAATATATGTTATTAAGTTGATTAAAACATGCATATGATCACATAATCAATTTTACGTTTGCACATATTATCTGTTCGTACTCTTTGCTTATTTATCAAAAACCTAAATTTTAATCGAAAGAGATATGAAGAATCATATGAATACTCGACGAATTATAAAAAATGAGTCAGTTTGATATGACTGTAGTGATGAAAATGACACACACAAGCTATCTATTCATCTTCTAAAATCAATCATAGTGTATAAAAATTATATTTACAGAGACTTGTATGTATGTATAAACTTTTTGATGTTTGAGAAGGATTAGAAGGAAGAAGAGAAATGGAGTGGTGGTGGCACGTGAGATGGGTCAGAGAGTCTAAAGGTCTTGTTCTTTTCTTGAATTTTTTTGGACCATCACTTCTTTTTTCACTACTTAATTACCCGTTTCTACTACCCTAAAAGCCTCCAAGCTAATTTTCACATTTTTAGAAGGAAGTGTTCTTAAATCTCAGAGGAAATGTTCTTAAAGGTTCTGGGAGCCACGAAAAAACCTAATTTTTTTTTTTTGGTATTTTCTTTTGGAAATTAGGTTTTTGGTAGTAATGTTTGAAATGTGGTACTTTTGGTTGACTAAAAAATGATGTAATTTTGAGATTTTTTTTCTTTTTGTTGTAGTTTACATTCACAGAAAAATGTTTGATAAAGTAAGAGTGCAGATGCAAAGAAGCAAATATATGGTATATATTCGAAAGAAAAAAAACTCAATGATATAAGAGATAGACTAAAATCCAAATATTGGGTTCACCAAGATGAAAACAAATGGGACCAAACTGGTTCGGTATTTGGCATGTGTGGATCGTGGGGACCGGACAGTAGCATACACATATAGTGACAAATGAGTGCTGGAAGAAAGCAAAATTTCACATTCAAATCTTTATTTATTTATTCTTCGATTGCATCTCTTAGATATTCTTTCTGGGCTAAATATAACATATCTATTAGAAGGACCAAAAGAAGTTATGAAGGTAAAAAACTTGGTTCATTATGAAATGAAATATTGTTTTTGAATGTTAAATAAAAAGAAGGTAAAAAACACACCCCGTGATTACAAAAAAGTTTGTTATATTATTTTTTTCTTTACCTTACTTTTAAATTTAACCGTCTTCAATTTCTTTTTTCTTTTTTCTGCTAGATATTGTCGATTTCATAAAAAACAAAAAACGTTAACTTTCACAAATTAGAAAACTCCACACACAAAATCTATCGAACATTTTTGACTACAGAAACAAACCCACGATGTAAACTCTAAAATTGATAAAGTATACAAGAAAACAAATTAACAACTGCATAAAGTTAACACTAGACTACAACTACTTAATTTATTAACCAACAATGACCTCTAACATCCAAAACCGGTATGTTAACTTTCACGAATTTGACAATAGCAAACGAAAATCCAACAACAATTTTGTTTAGCCCTATGCATTATTTTCTTTCGCTTAGGTTCAATTCGGAATTTTGATTTTATAAAACAGGTCCGAACTAAAACCAATTTTTATTTTGGTTCAGTTTGAAAATTTTATGTTCACCTCACATTCGATTTGGATCCAATTCATTTTTGCATTAATTTTACACTTAAAAAATAGTTTTAATAATATTAGTATAATTTTGGTTTTAATTAATATGTTAATCTTAAATAAATTTTGGTTTATTCGGTTGTTGTATCGATTTAAATCTCAGTTTGGATTCAGTTCAGATTCAATTTTTTTATTTTTAAATAACTCAGCCGTTCACTTTGATTTTAAGGATTTTTTATCCAGTCTTATTTGTTCAGTTAAATTTAGTTTACGTCTATTTTTGAATAATCGGGTTTAGGGCTGGGCAAATAAATCGAACCCGAAACCCGAACCCACACCCAAACTGAAGTAACCAGTTTGGTTCAGTTTTGGTTCTTTTCGAAAACCCGATCAGTTCTTGAATTTTGGTTCGGGTTTCGGGTTCTGGTTCGGTTCGACTATGGTGCATCTAAAAACTCGATCGGTTCCTAAACCTAAGTAGTTCAGGTTTTGGGTTTGGTTCGGGTAACCCAAATTAAACCGAAGTAAATCAAACTTTATATTTTATTAAGTTTTTTCTTCTTTTTTTCTTCCGGTTTTCTTCAATCGGGATTTTTCAGTTAGTGTATTTCAATTAGGAACCGAATCCAAACCAAACCCGATAAAAATATAGGTACAAAATGGGGCTTAAAATATAGTATTAGAACCGAACTGAACCTGATATGTACTGAACTGAACCCAAACCGAAATAGATAATTACCCGAATGAGTCTTATACCTCTAAACCCAAAATACCCAAAATCCAAAATATCTAAACCAAACCTGAACGGAAACCCGAATGCCCATGCTTAATCGGGGTTTCTAAACTTGATGACCACATTTGCTAAGGTGAACATAATAAAAGGATAGCAAAATAGGTAACCCAATCTAAACCAATTTATATACAAATAGTTTAAGATTTATATGAATTATGGATCAACCCAAATCATAACTCATTTAAATTAATCAATTAATGGTTTTAATGATTAATCCATAAATAATATTATTATAATTTATGATTTTAGCAGAAAAACATGGTTTTATGGTTTTGACAAAGAAAATACGGTTTTTCTGCTTTGGCGAAAAAGATGATTTTATGCTTTTCGTGGGAAAATACGATTTTACGGTTTCAACGGAAAACACAATTTTACAGTTTTAGTGGGAAAATGTTATTTTATAATTTTGGCTGAAAAATACAATTTTATAATTTTGGCAAAAAAAACAAGATTTTTTTTTTTGGCTGGAAAACAAAATTTTACGGTGTGGTGGAAAAACACGACAGTTTTAGTAGAAATACAATTTTAGAGTTTTGACGGAAAATACCATTTTAAAGGTTGGTGGAAAAATAGTATTTTATGATTTTGGCGAGAAACAAGATTTTACGATTTTAGCAGAAACTACAATTTTATAATTTTGACATGAAAACAAGATGATAGAAAAACTATTTTTGCTATTTTGGCAGAAAAATAAGATTTTGTAGTTTCGATAAAAAAGTTTAATTTTATGCATTATTGCGAAAAATATAATTTTGTGATTTTAAAAAAATACCTACTGATGAAAAAGGGAAAAATGTGAAATTTAGATAAATGATAAAATTATGTTAGATTTGGTTTAGTAAAATTGGTTTTGATATTTAACCTGATTAGTTTTGGTTTTATATTTAATTTATGGTTATCAATTTTGTTGGTTTGGTTATGGATAACTCATTATCCATTTCAACCCAGACCATTTTGACCCAACTCATTAAATTCATTTATCCATTTTATCCATTTTATCCATTCATTCATTTATACCCAGATTCTTTATCCGAGTCCACGGTTTGGATTGGATTGATCCATCAAATTTTACCCATTTGATGACACCTTTAAATAAAACCACTTTCTATTTGTTAGTTGAAACCCATTAAAACTATAATCTGTTAATTTCATTGACAAGAACAATGTCCGTTTGTTTCCAAGTTCCAACGTATCTATCTATTATCAAGAATTTTAGTTGAAGATTCCTGTGAATGTTTGATACACTCAGAAAACGTTGTCTACAATAATCTGATTCGTCTCATCAACAAACAAACAAACACGTGTTTATGTCTGTAAAATCTCTGAAAGCATATCTCTAATCATGCAACAGATCATTGTACTTATGTATCTATACAGAGAGATCAAGAGTAGTGTGTACCAATTTACAGAGTCCGAGAAAAAGAAAGACAAGAACAACAGAGAGGACGAAGAGCAGAAACTGCTGTTGTCAGATTTGTCCACGTATAGAGGGTAAACTCAGTCTTATTTTTAGTCCTCCGCAATTTTTTTTTCTTTTTTTCTTACTGTTTTCTGTTAAAAAACAGAGGAACCCCATATAGTAAAAAGTTCTACAGAGAAGGTTCAAACTTCAAAACTTAGCTTTTTTACTGTGTTCAGAAGCGGCACATGAGTAACGTAGCTACATTTTGGGACCAGTTGGTTCAAAAATGGCGTCTTTAGTCACCTTGTCTGAAGTTACTTTGGATCCTTTAAAAGAACTCTTACCAAAACTCTAATAAAATGATGACTAAGTTGAACACAAGAAGATACACTTAAACTGAAATCCAGTTCATTTAAACACAAGAATATACACTACTATGTTCAATAACTTCGTGGAGATTCCTGAAAATTTTATCAATTCACGAACCATTTTTCTCGAACAATACTAAATCGAATCGACATAGAAGAATGGTAGAACAGCTAGGATTTTCAATTGATTTTGTAGCATGGAAACGTCAGGATCACAGATTTTGACAGATAATGGAAAGAAAAAAATCGAGATTATAGAATTAACGAAAAAAAAGCAGAATTCAGAAGCAGAGAGCTTGAGGAAGAAGAAAGATTTCAGAAAATTGCTGAGAACGACGTCGATTCATATTAACCATCATTTGAAGGAAAAAAAACCTCAAAAATGTTCCTACCTAACCAAAAAAATAAATTGTAAATCTGCTTTAATTATCTGATTTCGGTACAAGTGATTGACCAGAGACTTCACCAAACCGGCCTCCTCTGTTTCTCATAAGCTCACCAAACGAAATACAACTCTCTGTTTGGTTATTATTATGTCTTCTCGTAACCTTAATTTTAGCATGATCCGGTAATCTCAACGTATACCGATCTTCTTCCTCCGGTTTATTCCTCACAATCGAATGACCCGTCGTCTTTGATCTCGAGAATTTATCCGGTAAAGACTCGACCTTTCTCTCGTTGTTACCACTACCACTGCTCTGTCTCGACAATAAAGCCTCGTTTGATGTTGACGTTTCATCGTGGTTTACGTCTCTGTTTTCGTGTATGACTTCGGTGATCAACTCTTTGATGTTTTCGGGCGCGTTTGGATCTAAATTCCGGCGACAAACAGGACACGTTTTGTTAGATTCGAGCCATTGATCGATGCATTCTTGATGAAAAACATGGTAACAAGTTATTAGAAGTCGAAGGAGGATGTGTTCTTCTTCGAATTCAAGAAGACAAATCGCGCATTCGAGTCCGTGTTTATCTTCTCGGAGATCTTTGACTGAGGAGAATGGGAATAATGGGAAGGACTGGATGATTTGTGGCTCCAAACCGGGGTTAACCGGTAGTTGACCGGCGGTTTCTGGTTGTGAATGGATTTGATTTTCGGTTGATTCGTTGCGGTAATGGAGATCCCAAGCTTGTGTGAGAGTGTGGAAGAAACATTTGCAGAAATAGAGAGCGAAGAAACCGATGAAGAAGACGACGAGGAGGATGACTGTTACGATAACGACCAGTGGTGGTTTACTGTAATGATGCGGCGGCTGAGATTGAAAGGTTGTCTTTGGTCCGATCGGTTTCATTGTCGGCATTGAAGAAAAGAGTGTCGGAGATTATTATCTCCGCCTCAGGTATTTAGAGATTGAATGTTTATTCGTTTTTCAATTTATATTTTGTTTTTGGTTTTTATTTTTGATGAAATATGGTAGGTGTTAAAATGTTGTGTTTATGGTTAGGTGTGAGTATATGTGTGTGTGTTTAGGATTCATTTACTTAATTTAGAAATGAATTTTGTTAATTGTGTGTGTGATTGCTTTAACTTGCATTGAACGAGTCTTTAGTTACGTTGTTTTGATGATTAAACATTTACACCACCTAAGCTACTTAGGCTAAATACTGAAAGGGCACAAGGGTTGCTTAAAGCTCAAGTAATTATATACTTATTTTTTATAGCTTTGGAAGATTAAAATTCATTTTCATAGGTAAAAGTAAGATGTAGGATATGTTTAAGAAATACCAAAAAGAAATATCTAGAAAACATCTGATTGATGACAGTGACACAAACCGAAATATATATATATATATATTTGTTATATGGTAAAAAAAGTTGTACAATATATAAGAGATTAAACAATAAACAAATTAGACGGAATTTGTTTAAGGCTAGGAACTTTTGGATCCACATTAAGAGACGCATAGACAACAACTAATGCAATATATATACGCAAAGAAATAAAAGCTTAAATAAGAGTAAGCTGGTTACATCACTGCAGCTATTTGAGTGGCTCGGTGGTGCAGTGTGAGCTAGCATCAACGGGGGTTCTCGAATAGTTTGCACTTTGTACCGGCACCTCTCGTAATGAGAGAGTTCCTCCCTCCGACCATTAACTTCACCCACTCAAATAAGGTGTACATTTCTCCCCTTTTCGTTTATTACTTATACAACACAGTCAAAGACAATTACAAATTCGTCAAGATCAATATTTAAAATCTTTTTTTTTATCATATCACCTTTTTTTATAAGAAATTATAGTTATGGCTAACTTTTAAAATTATCTGTTACATGAATTTAACCTTTACAGAAATAGTCAGTTCTTAGTTTGGTTTTATCTGGGCAATTACATCAGAATTCTTTTGGGCTCTTAGTTTTTGTTGTTTGTTTATTTGAATAGAAAATGGTTCCGTTTAGAGATTATGAGTTAGTTGAATTTATTATTACTTATAAAGTTATAATCGTTATAGAAAATTGATTATTAGTAATCTATTTGGACAGAAAATGAAAAAGGCTCCTTTCAGAGATTATGAATTACCTGAATTTTAATAATTACTACCAATCGTATACCTTTTCTTTTAAATGTGATGGTAAGTTGTAAAACAAATAAATGAATAAATCAAACAAAATGTTCACCATAACTAGATAACTACGAAATTTGGCAATACTTAAATGGTTTATCACGAGGCCAGGGTTCGAGTTGAAGCCGACAGCTGATGATGATAAAGAGTTTTTTTTTTAACGCAAAGACGAACTTTCATTCAATTTAAACCAAATACATAGAGATATCACCATTTACTAATGGTTTTAACCATCTAGGCAATACATGTTCAATGGAGGCTGTATAAATTTGACAAGAAATTGCATAACGAGCTAAAATACCCTTTTTTTTTTTTACTCGCATAGCGTATTGAGAAACGACGTGGCAACTTAACAACGGTTGATCGATCGGGAGCCGTTTAGCGCCAAATGACGTGTCACCATTTTTTCAATAGACGATCGATCCCGTCTTCTCTTCCAACGGCCACCAACATCGAACGGCTGAGAACCAAAGCTTATTAAGAATGTATTAATTTTATATGGTTAACTAAATCATGTATCATATTCATTCCAACACACCATTTATACCCATACATATGCATATACTTGTATAGTTTTATTCACTTTTCTTTCAATTGAAATCCTAAATAGAAAACAAGAGAGAGAGTTTTTTTATCAATCAGCACGGCAAAAATAAGTAAAGAGAGTCAAGAAATTTAACCGAGAAACTAAACTAAAAAGAGTAGGAAACCAAAAAGATAAACCTTGAAAGATTCCTAATTTTTAAGAACTCTCTATATTTTTTCTAAAACCTCCAAAAGCAAAAAAAAAAAAAAAAAAACCTGCAAAGAAGCCTCAAGCTTGAAGCGTCACCTTCTTAAACGAAACAAAGATCAAATCCAGCCTAATCCAACCAAAACCGAAACGTAATTTTCCTAAGCAACTTCTGTTTATTGACCATTATTAGGCCAAAGATGCTACATTTGCATCTGATGCAGTCGCTGTTGTTGAGCCACAGAGTTTCCATCAATCCCATTATTGTTGTTGTCACGTTGCATCGAAAAACCGTACTCGTTCTCATCTGATGACTCGATTGATGCTCCTTGAGGGTTTGATCCAACATTCATCATGTTAGCCGGCGGTGCTGAAGCCGGTTCAGGATTCTGTCCCTGAGCATTGTTAACGGTTCTCTGTTTACGTTTCTTTGCTTCTGCAACAAAGCTTCCCACGACGACCTATATATGGAACCACATTATGAGTCAACTGAACATAAAAGAGACCTACAAATTCGACTCCAACCCCGACGAACCCAATTAGAAAAAAATTGTTCATAATTCTGTACCTGCACTTGTGTTGCAGCTACTAGCGGACCAACTACACGGCCACATAAAATATGGCCCTCGCGTCCAGCCAAAGCCACGGTCAAGCAACCCCTTTTTTCGGTGGATCCATTAACCTCATGATTCAAAAAGGAGCCTGAGAGGGTAATGATCTCGAAGTGTCCCTGCAAAAGAACACGTATACAAATCTCAACCCTATAGACACACAAATACTTGCTTAACACTACTGAAGTTAAGAATATATTTTTGAAAACCTCATAAGTATTCCTTCCACTAGGATTAGAAGCTTGGTGAAGGGTCATAGTAGAAACTGCGCCATTTGCAGAGAGAATACAAACTCCTCGTGGCCCTTGTTTCGAGATAGCCATCACCTTTAATGCTATATCCTGATTTAGCAAAAAAGAACAACATCGGAAAAAGAAACTCGCAAATCATTCTTTCATCTAATTCACTGAAAAAAACAAGATCTTTAGTACTACCTCCAAACTACTTATAATTTACCAATCTTGAGGCATTGAAACATTCCAAGAATCGATCAGATTTTGAGATTACTAAATCAAACAACATTTTTACCTCTCCTGCGTTCACTTCAATGACATGAGGAGTAAACCCTAATCCTGTTGTTCCTACTCACACACACAAAACAAAACAAACCCAACAAATCTATTGCATGTAATCACAAACAAACGTGTCCAAAAGATTCAACTTTTAAAGGGATGAGATTCGAGTTTATTTCTTATTTTTACCTAAAGCATCAAGCTGTTTCTTGGCAGAACCAGGAGGTCTTCCTTTCTTTCGTTTAGCAGGTGGATCAGCAGAGTTTACATTTTCCCCTCCGCCGCCACTATCTCCAACACCACCGTCACCACCGTATGAACTAGAAGCGGCGGAGAGAAGATGAGACGTCGGAGCTAAACCTAACGGAATGTTACCTTCAGGAACGTAGTTTCTTGGACTTCCTCGCGTGTTCCTCACTTGCTGTTGCTGATTATGGTTTTGATTTTGACTCTGATCGATCTCAAATCGCATAGGTTGAGAAGAAGGCGATACGTCTCCGAATCCAAGCGTTTTCTGATCAATTTGCTGTTGTTGCTGCTGAAGCGTTTGGCGTGGGGCGAGAGAGCCAAAAGGTAGATGAAGACGGCTCGATTGGGATGTTGATGTGGGACCCATCATAGCAGCGGCGTTAGGGTTACGGTAATGATACATTAACATTCCCGGTGGTGGTTGGAGCTGTGGGTCCGGCGGTTGTGGGATATCTCTGGAATCCATTAGAAAGAGAAGAGAAAGAATTCGATTGTTTCTTTCGGTTTGTAGACCCAATTTTTTTAATTGTTTCTGTTTTCTGTTGAATAAATAAAGATCCGAGAATTTAAATATAATCATGATTCTTGATTTAGGATTTTCAGAGATGTTCTTTATGTTTGTCTTTGCTAATTTAATTGAAATAGTAATATAGATACTTTAATTGAAAATAGTAATATAATCCTTCAAGCATGCAAGAATTTTTTTTTTTTTTTGCTAATGTGAAAGAAAATTATTTAGAACCCTTTTTTTATTAGATCTTAGTTTGTTTTTATTATCATCCAGAATATAGTAACGAATGTATCATCATCCTTTCTATTATGAATTTAATATTTATATTAAAATTTTGAAATCAAACAACTTTCATCATATGTTATAAAAGTTTAATCGTATTTAGTATGTATGATAATTTTTGTTCAACAAATTGCTGTATTTATATTATCTTTACAATAAAACTTTGCAAAAAATGACCACAAATTGTGATTTCCGGCACTACTGTGACAGTCTAAAGAAATTAAACCTGCACCCAGTTCTCTTTTATAAAACATAAATATTTGTGTGTTTGCTTCTCCATCTTCTTGTGTGAATGGGAACAAAACTCATTTCTTGAGATGTAGGCACCAAACTTGTTAATTTATATGATTTAAGTTACATAAATATACTCTTAGTATATAAAATATTCAAAAGTATCTAGACTGTATTTTTTACACTGAAGAATGGATCTCGAGATGACTAAAAGAACGTAAAACGGCCATTTACATTTTTTGAAATTTCAATATAATGGCTCAAAAATTAATCAAGAAATTCATTTTTGTTAAAATCTGTTTTTATTCCATCCAAATGTATTTAGTTTAACACCATAGATTTATTTTACATATTAGATACGATTAATAATATATAATAAAATCCGACTGCTTTCACAAAGACTATCACGTCGAATTCAGTACCAAGACATACCAAATCATATTAACACAAGATATCTCTAATGGGCAAAAACAAACATAAACGGGATATAAAAGATATATAATTTGTTTCTTGTTCTGCATAAGGAACAAAAGCTAGAAGCCATGGGCCTTAAGTCTGATGTCGCTGAACCTGAACTGTTGTCTTACGTTCAGCATCTGATCTCATAAGATCCCGCTTTGGTTATGTATCTAACCCACTCGACCGTGTTGTAACCGCTCTTCTCCCACACCTATAAAACATTCCGCTTAAAAGTGTAGTTTTGAGAGCTAACCAAGTAAAGCGATCATTTTTTTAGACCAGACGCAAACGAAGCAAACACAAATAACATAAAGATCTGAACTGGGTTAATGTCACAATGGCTTAAAGATTCATATACTTAGCATCACATTTTTGGTCTTCAAAAGCATAGAAATTAAAGCGTACCTTGAGGAAACGAACTCTCAAACCAGATGCTGTGAACATTGGCACCTGAAAATAAAACGAAGCTGAGACGGTTAACTGAAAATCACTTTATACAATCTAATCTGGTTCTATTTAATAGTGCCAACAAGAGAAGAAGATTGACCTGAAATTCCATCTGGATTGGTGGCCTTGTCCAAGATTTTTTTTCTCCCATTGTTGAGATCAACTCAATTTCTGCACTTAGTGTGGACTCTGTTTGTCCTGGAAATTTTCTTATCCTGAATAGTGAAGAGAGAAGGAAAATTATTGATAAAACACCAACTAGTAGAGTTATAGGGGTGAATCGGTTAGGAAATTTATTAGGAGTGTATTACTTCCAAACCAGGCAATCTATTGATGGATTGTACTTAGCGCGACCAGTTGTCACTTGGAAATTCGTCTTTGCTGTTTGTTTTGGCACTGGAATTTTAACTACGACGCCGAGGGCAAACATTTTAGCACCAAAGACACTTTTTACCTGAAAACACAAAATACGGGAGCAGATTGTAAGAAGCAAAAATCAAGCTGCTTTTGTCTTCTTAATTTTTCGAAGTTAAGCTACTTACCTTGACATTTACTTCCATGCGTGTACGACCAAGTTCTTTGATTGTTGGTAATACGCGGAAAGGCAGATTCACACCCTCTGTTATTCGATACCTGAGACATCATCAAGTCAATACACTTTAATATTATAACAATATGCAATAATGAACATTCCAATACTTACTTCATCAGTTCAAATTCACCATCCGGTGGTACAAAGCTAACAGTCTTCTCGGAGTTGAATCTTGTCAGGTTCACACACTGGTGAAATGTGACATCATCAAGCTCAATGGTTTTACCACTGCACAACAAGAGTGAGCCAGGTGAGAACAAAGAAAAGTCAGTAGCTAGTGTGAATCACTATTTTAACAAAACCTACCTCTTAGCCGGACGAGATTTCATTTCCGATTCCTTCTCAAGACCAATTTTATCATTCAACCCCAACTTCAAATCAGGCATTCCCGAAAGGAAACATTTCATTAAAACTTTCCCAGTCACATCGCACCGAAGAACATTGCCTAACAGTTGCAATAATGTTCAAAAACAGTCATACAAAAAGAATCAGAAAAAAATAAACTTTCAAAAAGGCAATTATTTACCTTTAGAGGACATCAGAAGGTTAACGCTTTCCACAATATCCAGAAACACCTGCATTAGTGAGAATGCATAAATTAGCACTTTGGCAGAACCTAGCAAATTATATAAAGACAGAAAGAAACTCAATTCTTACCTCATTCTTCTTATAAGCAAGGCCCTCTCTTCTCCAACCAACAGCACCCGTAACTTGTAACGTTGCATTTGGAACCGGTTTGTCCTTCGGCTGTACAGAGAAGAGGCTTACTAATTACTTCATATAAAGTAAAGAAGCAACATAATCTCGATCCCATGCAGGAAATACTGCTTCACTTGCAAGTACCATACACCAACCCAATTCAAAATCTGTTGTATGCACTCATGCATAGATGCCTTTACCTTCGATGAAAATGGTGACCGTACACCTTCCTGAGTAATATAAAGCTTCAAAATTTCAGGGGAGAGATTTTGTGGATAGCCAAAGTCCATAATCTCTGCAATTCCATACAGAATGGTTATGATTGTTTTGGTGTTGCTAGAAATAGAACAGTAGTTAAAAGAGTAATACAACCGAACACTACTCAAGAAAGCAATTTGATCATGACACGATCAGGCTTACTTACCGTCCAACAATTCATAAATCAGAACAAAGTTATTTCTAATAGCGTCTTCATCAAAAGCTCCCCCAAAGTATGATTTGAACAAAGCAACAGCCTGGATTCGAATCAAAAGCAGTAGCGACAAAATCAGATTTATATGGAATCGATCTTAATCTCTTGAAATTCGACAAGAATCAAAGCTATGTTGGAAAAACGCAGGTGAAACAAAAACCAAAGTTTACCTCAACAACGAATTTGAATCCACAAGCAACATTAGCATTGCTACTGACAACAATTACGATGTATACATTGCTGATTCGCATATAGACAAAGGAGCAACCACCAATCTGACGAACAGGACAATTCCCTAACTCCTTGGTCTGCATTATATGCGTTCGAAATGCATCCACCATATTTCCCCTAATGATCAATTGAATTAGAAAATAGGCTCGAATAATTCAAAATCTCAAATCCCACAAGCTAAAGTTCTATACAAAGTGGACTACTTAGAAGCGATAGAGCAAAAAACACACAGCTGAAAATGTGGCGAAATTTCGCAAATCCTCAAGCCGGAATCGAGAATTTAAAAAGCATCTAGAAAGATCCACGGTAAGAAAAAGAGAAGCCCTCTCACCCGACATCATCTCGGTATGTGCGATTGATGAGTACATCGCCACGGAGATTCAGAAAGTAGATGGCGGAAGCAGCCACCGGCATCTTCGATCCAAGCAATTCTTAAGCACAGATCGAATAAACTTCGGTTATACCCAACAATCAGACGAGCTGATTTCCGGGGATTTGAGATTAATTACGAGATCTCGGTATCGGAAGGAATGAGGAATGAGGAATGAGGAATGAGGAAGACGACGACGATGAACAAGTGAAAATACGATAAGTATTCGACTATTCGTCATATTGAAATGGGCCGGGAGAATATAAATGGGCCAGTTCTTATTCAATTCTGGTCCGTTACATCTTCATTGTTTTTCCTCCAAATGAGATTTCTGATTGGTAACCATAGATTATATTGTCAATTATGTCGTCAACCATGTTGCGGTAAAAATAAAAAGAATCTGTAAAGTGTGAGTGTTGACCATAGTTTGTAGCTCACTCAATTAGTAGTTAGTATTCGTATGTTATTGTGTTATTATCGGAATATAAATTTGGTAGAGTGTGTGTTCTAAGTTGTTGATAATTCTTTTTTTTATTGTACTGTCGTTGTGTTTTTTTAAAGGGAATTAGAAAGTTTCTATCGTTATACGCAGTGATGATAATTTTAAAATGATAATATTTTATTTTAAAATAATTTAGTTTATATATATTTTGATATTATTATATTAAAATTATAACTTTATCAATTTGTAAAAAACCATAAAAAATATCTGTAATTCAATTTGATATTTTAAAATAGTTAAGTTTCAACAAAAATTAATTTGTATTTTATAAAGTTAACAAATTTGTTTATATAATATTTTTATTTAATAACTATATTTATTTTAATATACCCATATTTAAATAAAATTCTAATAAATTTTGTTTTTTTATTCGTTTTAGTGAAATGCATTTAATTATTTTTTTTTAAAAAATTCTTAATTAATCTAATAAATCGACTGTCTATTACTCAACCAAAACAATTTATTAATATTAAACACGAATAATCTTAACAATTTGGAAACTCAATTAATCATTTTCACACCAATTAATGAATTTATGTATAATTTCAAAGATTTTAACTATCAAAGAAATTTTGACATTTGATTAATGTTGTCTTGGTTTTATATTTATTATGACACACTTATAAATATTTATATAAAATTATAAATAATTATATAAATAATTGCTATCTTTTCTATCGTAAAAAATGGATTGATTTGTAATTCTAGTAATAGTTTAATTTTCATTAATGGTGATATATAAAGCTTATTTTAGTGACAATATATATGGGTTTTTACCATATTTGAAAAATCTTAAAAATGTAAATATATTTATTACTTGACATTGTCCATTTCACAATTAGTTTAATGCCATGTCATATTTTTTAGAAATCATGTCATTTTTTTGTGAGAATGAATGTGTTATTGACACATTAGCAAATTTGAAAAAATCACTTCCCAAATAATATCTAAGAGATTGCATTGTATATCGAAAAAGCAAATTATAACTCACTGCATAGCTTAATTGATGACGTGTCTTTTATATTCTGTGAGAAATGTATAATGTATAATAATAGCATTTATACCCTTTGTCTCCAGTTATCAAACTCGTAACAAAGAGAGAGAGAAGGAGAAAGAATCTTGATCTAGGCGTCCCCGAGCAACCTCATTATCACCAACATTGTCGGTAATAATTACTCATTGGGATTAAACAGCAAAGATCGATAATTATGATGATATGTGAAGTTGTATTTATCAATAGTCACAATCTTGATCATCTCTAAAATTCATAACACAGTTTATTGGAATGAAAGATAAAATGATGGTAATTGACAATTTCTTATATCAATTATTTCTTAAATCTGTAATATTTTTTAATCATTCTAAAAATATTTTATCATTCTTTTTCTTCAATTTTTCTGAAATATTAAGTCTCTGGTGAATATCTACTTGTCAATAGAGTTAATAAGGAGAATGATAATAAGGTTAGGGCCTTAAATATTAACTTTATCATCATTTTTCTTTTTCAGACGTATTCATCATTTATTCGTCTAATATAATTTTGTTTTCTTATATAAATTATTGTCTATGATATAGTAATCTATATAAATATTATGTATCTTTTTAATTAATACGTACAAAATGGAATGCAAATACAAAAACATGATACTTTTGAATTTGAAGTCAGAAGAAAAATGACACAAATGTTATCAACTTAATTATAAATTAGTAATGCTATATTTTTAATTATAAATTGTTTTTGGTTATTTCGAAAATTGACCTTTTTAACTATAATTTTGATTTTTGGTGACCATCCGTAAATGTTTTTAATAGCAAGAAAATTTAAATTTATATAGACTTCATAGATTTAGTCTAGGTTTCTATTTGTGATGTCTACAATTAATAAAAAAAAAGTTTATATGGTCACAATTTTATAAATAAACGGTATTAGTATATATTATTTCTTTTGGTTTTATCTTCAAATGTGTGTGAGTGTGAATGTTGTAGGTGACTAAATAACTAAAATATTCCTAAATTCAATATAATTATTTTATCTATTCATTGATGTACCGTTATCTCTAACTATTAATCAATCAAACTAGACATAGACATATTATTCGGAACTGAATACCTAAACTGAACCGAACTGAAATTTCAGGTTTGGATCTACTTTGGTTCGGATACTATCTGATCAAACTATTACAAAACAGACCTGAACATAACTTTTAGGGTTAGTGACCCTCTTGCAGTTTTGAACCCTGGAAATAGAGTCGACATTGCAAGTGATTTTTGAGAGAGACATGGAGGGGAGAGAAGAAGTGGGAGCTATGGATGCACCCAGGTATCCGAAGACCAAAGAAGAAGGGTGGTAGCTGATTGTGGGGGACACCAAGACGAACCAGTTGGTGGCCATCAAGCGTGTCTCGCTGCCAAAGAAAGCGAAGGTGAAGCTGGATTTCCAAGTACTGAGTGAATCAAGAGAGAAGTCATACACGCTATACCTCATTTGCGACTCTTATTTGGGTTGTGACCAGGAGTACTCTTTCTCTGTTAATGTCAAAGAACCTGGCGCTGAAGATCACATGGAAGAATGAATTTGTGTTTCAAGTTTGTTTTTTATTTTATTTTTTAAAGTGCATGTCCTCGTAAAACTCGGATTTTTTTTGTAATTTGAAATTCAGAAAATGACAACATGATTGTTCTTTTTCAAGGCGTTGCTTATTCTAAAGAATGGTAACAGCTAATTCGGTTATTCTAGTAAATACCAAAAAATCAGATTTGAACCGAATCCAAATTAAATCTGAACCAAAATTTAAAAATATTCGAATAGAAAAAAAAAAAAAAACTCGGTATCCAAATATTCGAACCAGATACTAAGATGACAAAGCCTAAACCAGACCCTATAATGTACCGTTATCTGTAACTGAACCACTGTTTGATAATGTACAGCTAACTTTTACCGTCTCTAAATTGCCATTTTTTACTGGTAATTTATTTTCTAGTGTTTTGTATCATAATACGGAATTTTTTTTATTTGTTATGTGCTAATTTAATGACATTGGTCATCTCACTCGACTGAAATTGTTTTGTGTTTTTTGTTTGATTAATCAATTCAATGTAAAATGAAAAGTTCAATAACTAAGGCCCCAAAAACTAACATAAGCTGGAACTTTTATTTAATTTTTTTTTTTGGAAACATTAATTCAAATCCAATGCTCTGAAGTCTGATAAAGTGATAAGTAATGATCGAAAGTAAACCTCTTTTTTTGTTTTTTTGCTTTTGGAGGAAAACAAAATATTGCTGATATTATTTATTTGATATATAAGGCGCCGTTAAATGATAGAGAATTATAAATGCGCAAAGCAATAAGGAGATCTTGCTCGATCCCTCCTTGATCCAAAAGTTTTCATTTTTTTATATATTTTTGTTGCAGAAGATTAGAAACAGTGAATCACACGAGAGAGATAGAGGAGATTTCTGGGTTTAATTAAGACGCGATCGCAGAAAGTAGAAACAATCGAGGGAGAAACAAAGAAAAAGGGGAAGAAAAGGGATATTCGAAACCCTAATTTGGATTGTATCCCCAACTTCTAGGAAAGCATCGATTGAGACCAAAAACCTGTACTTTCTGATTTAGATAGTTTGTACTCGAGTTTGATTTTTATGGGTTTTGGCCTGATGGGTTTCTTAAAGAAGTTAACGGGGATTTTTGGGTTCGGGCATAACGATGGTGGGCACGGAGTTGCGAGAGATGAAAATGGTGACGGAGATAACACTGCAACAGTGTCCCGCGACGGAGACAAACGCCGGGAGGATAATCAGCCGCGGTTCCGTGAAACCGGACTTCCAAGGAAAGGTTTTGGCGTTCCGGTTCAAGTCGCCGTTGAACGGTCCAATCCTGGTCCTATTCTTCAGCCTTGTGCTGCTTCAGACGGTGGAGTTCAGGTTAGTTTTTATTTTTGATGATGGTTGATTTAACTGTGTAGAAGTCTAGGGATTGAAGAAATTCATGAGAGTTTAAGGATTGCTAGTTTGATTCTGAATCTGAATTATGCTTTTAGGCTTTATGGTGAAGTGTAGTGTGGTTATCTGATACTGCATTTTCATGCTTGTTCTGTAGCAGGATTGTTGTTCATGTGTTTGGTTCGGATCACGGTAAATTGGTTCGTGAGTTTGTAAAATTCAGTTGTTTTTGTGCCTACATTTATTTCTAAGCTCAACATTGGTGAACATCGAATCGTGTTTTACGCAGTCCTTGCTTTTTGTTTCTTTAGTACAATGACTCAAATTTGGCTGCGATATGTTCTTGTTTCACAAACAGTACTTTATATACGTCATTTCTGGACGTTTTCCCGATTCCCTGTACGATCTTATTGAATAGGTGTCTTTATAATAGTTAGTTCATTGTATCCTTTAACTCTGTTCATTCATCTTTGTATGTCAAACTAAAGAACAGTAGCTAAAGATTATTCCAAGCCACGATTTATGTTTTAAGCTTGATTGATTGATTAGTTGCATTACAAGAAATCCTGTAGGAAGCGAGTAGTTTCAGTTTCACTCTACTAAGAAATCTGTAATCTAAAACGCATAATGTATCTCATTCTTATTGGTTTGGTATACATCACGACTCTTGAGTCTAAGATAAGAGTTTAAAAATCTTAATTGGTTGTGTTGTTGGGGAAAGACAATAATTCGAGTCTTTAAGAAGCAAGTGGAGTTGATTCATTCCAAGACTATTCAGTTGTCCTAATGCGATGATATGTATTTTTTCATCAAGTTCTTCTTGATGGCAATAAGCTAACATCTCAGCATAGTTATTTACTCAACTTAGTTTTACCGGCAACTATACGACCGAACCTCTTGTTTGGATCAGGGACTACGATGGTACTCAATGCGGCTAAGGATTGATGAAGATGGAGATGTTGCAGATGAGTTCTTGGAAGATCATAACTGTAAGACTTTGCCAAGAAGATGCAAAACAAAAGCTGCAAAAGTGAGAAGTTTAGTGATATCTTCTGATGGGAAACTTCAGCCATTAATGCATTGAGCAATGAACACCAATGAGAAAGATTTGCTGATTAGTGTGATTGAATCAGAGAAAGGTTAGAATCTGTTTTCATTTAGCCATTCAATCTCGATATAAATCGATTAGATTCTTGTTGTTGATACTTGAGAACTTAATCTCGTTATAAATCGATTAGATTCTGGTTGTTGATACTTGAGATCTTAAAATGTTATTTAACTGTGAATTTGTTTTTGAAAATAGACAAGTGAATTTGTAGCACGACACTGTGTGTATACACGACCTCTGAAACATAGTTTAATGGTTTAAATATCTCTCATAATTTCGAGGGTTGTTGGGTTTAAACTTCATGCATGTATCATGAATTTCAGAGATGATCACCATTATGGTTCATAATTCCGACGGACTTCTGATTTAGCTATAGGTTATGTTTTTTACTTTTTATATTCTCATTATGAGCTATATACTAAAAAATGATTAATATTAGAGGAATATATAAGAAGTTTAAGAAACAAATATTATATGAGATTCTGAGAGTTGATCGTAATTGGTTATGTAAAAATATATAAAGAGAAAATATTTTTTATTTGCATAAAACCTTGCAAAAATAATGAGTTCAACAAATTGTAAAGTATATGTTTTTACAACAAATGTACATATGTTATTAGTTAATTGAAAATGTCATCTATACTTGAATCTAACCAATGAGATAAAATATACTGTAATTCTTATATTGAGCATTCATTACATACTAGTATATCAGCTTTGATATCATTCTTCTAACTCTTATAATTTAACTCCAATTCGAATAATTCAATTTTTAATGCCTTAATAATTCAAAATAACTCCTTACATAAGCCGACAATTCCTCTGACCAAGACAGACCATCTAAACCAATTTTGTTGAATGTGTAGTGAATGTGTAGTGAAGAACGCTTATGCATGAACAAAATTTCAGATCCCAAATTTAAACGTATGTGATTCAATGTCTAACAAAATATTCTTGGAAAATCCAATTATTTTTTTTTCATTATCTCTCCAAATATGGAATTTTCCAAGCAATATAATTTGTTTTTTTCATATATATACAAATTATGTATGGAGAAGTACTTGCTGGTGAAAGAAGTCAACATTGGATGGTCGTAAAACAAAAGAATTCGATTAAATTGTAGTTAATCGCCCCATTTGCCACATCGGAGCAAGACGTCTACGAATTCATATGTCTCTCAACTAAGTATTTAGTATGCTTATATATATATATATATATGTTTCGAATCTATTAGAGAACTCAAATAAATATTAAGCGTGAAAATAATCCGTTTCTTAAACGCTTGAAGAATTGAATAAACTTTTATGTCACAAATCTGTCCGGAGATTCCGCCGTTATGAGAAAACAATTCTGGAAAACTTAGTACAATACTGACTTCTTTTTATATATATGTGACGTATCGATGGTGGTACCGTTATTAAGCAGAAAAGGTCCACTTTTGTTGAGAGAATGATATGATTTATTTTGGACTTACTTAGATGCAAACACACAGCAACTAAGCCCTTCATTTCTGAATTCAAATATTGCATCTAGTTGCAAATATTCAAATGTTATTCGTTTGGATACTTTAAACTATTTATACTATATCTGAATGTAATTACTTATATCTTACAAGTCTAAACATTTGAGATACTAAAAAATAAAATTTGGCTGCAGATTTTGCATCTTAAGAACCAAAACTCTAAAATATAGTTTTATAAAATAGAAAATAATCAAATATACTTTTTATTTTCAGTATATAATATTTATATAAAATAATATTTTCTCACCAAAAATAAAATATTATATCTTACCAAAATAAATTTTTCTTTAAAACTATTTTTTCTGGTAAAAATAACTCTGCTAAAATTACAAAATCAAATATTTTTGCCAAATCCGTAAAAATATATTTTCCATCAATATAGTAAAATTATAAATTTTCATAAAAACCACAAAACCTTATTTTATACTATAATTGTATAACCTGCATTTTTCGTCGAAATAAAAAACCATGCTTTTCCATATAAAAATAAAAATCATGATATTGTATTTTTTTCTTTTAAAACTGCAAAATTGTATATTTTTGTCAAAACTGAAAATTGTATTTTTTCATCAAAATCATAAATTCGTATTTTATTTATAGAAAAAGCAAAATCATGTTTTTCGTCAAAGCCACAGTTTTATGAAAATCACAAATTAATATTATGCCTCCAAAACCTAAACATGTGTAATATCAAATCATGTTTTTTTTTTGTCAAACCATAATTTTTTCCAAAATTGAATTTCTCGCTAAAATTGTGAAAGTGCATTCTTCTTAAAAGAATATTATGAAACCTCCTTAAATTTTTTGAAAGCGATTTTCAATTCAAGTCGTAGTAACCTAATTTCATAGTTGTTATTTTAAATGAATTTTAAAATTAAATATATTCTTTTTAGTTCTTTGAGATATTTGCATCTAAATCTTACAACTTTACTAGTTCGTTTGCATTCAAATAAAATCTATGAATGTAAAAATTAATTTTCTATAATGCTTCCGCATAATTTTTTTTCAGATTGAGCCAACATCTGTTACAGTCATCATTCCCTTTAACAATTCCCTGTTTTAGAATCGTATGTGAGATTTTCATCTCATACGATTCCTCCGATGCATAGTCAAAATAAAAAAAAAAATATATGAAATTTTGTGATATTATTATAAACTAAGCGGGGCTAATGTTTTTAAAACGAACAATATCAAAATGATGTATCTGGAAGTTGCATCTAGATATATCTGAGTTTTGGGTCTATATGCAGTATATAGATGCATAAACGAACATGCCTAAATTGATTTACCGATCGCTAACATCGGTATCTATGTGATCAGAATTAAATAATTTAAGGCCGAGGATTTGGAAAAAAATATTAAAATATCTACTAGGAAACCATATCACTAGTGGTCTTAATTATATATTAGGTTTGTCTTAATCGCCGTCACTAAATATATAATGAATTATTGGATGATTACCTAATTACTAGTAGTTTTATGAATATTACGTCGATGAGTCATAGGTAGATCAATTTAACTATTTATTTCGATAATATTATATTTCTTTTTCGGTCTTTTGCTGTCACCAGGTTGTGGACAAACACTAATATTTCAACTTGACACGACAAATTATAATTCTTAGTCGTGTTGATAACAAATTCTCACCCACGTAATGAAATTTATTTTCACTTATGCATAATATTAATTAAGCTTTTCAATGAGTTAGGTTAAGAACGACAACGAAAATTGAAAACGCAACTCATTTCTCATCTTACTTGAAATCACATTTAATTTTTAGATTATTATGACTAACATTATCACAATGTAAAGTAAGTTCTTACTGTATAAAACAAAACAGTTTAATGAAAGTATTTAGCCTACTTCCAGATAAAGATTTGTTAATTTTCTTTCAGACAAAAGTACTTGTTAATTTAGCAAACTAAGATCTGATATAAATATGCGCACTGAGCCCTAGAAGATGTACACCATTTTTTTCTTATAATGTTGTTATGATTATTTTGAGTGAGTTGGGTGACACATGCATGCGTATAAACGGTGAATCCAAAAATCATTCGGACCTTTTAATTTTAAATACAAGTGCAATGTGGAACGTCCATCAATTATTTATAGTAAAACTGGAGATATCTTGTGATTCACTCAAATGCTTTACGGACCAACTTAATGTATTTTCTCAACGCATATCAATACTTCATATTAAAAAGATTGCAGCATTGAAAGCGAAAATAAAATATCAGAAATCTATAAGCTTTCTGATCCAAAACATCACCGTATCACAACCTCGATTGAACAGTACTGTTTCGCTCTCTAGCTTTATGGGTCACACGTCAGACCGGAGATCGGTAAAAAAACAGGCGCCGATTGGAGAGAAGAGGAGATTGAGAAAATAGTTGAGCAAACATCGCGGTTATGATAAAAGTTTGGAGTTTTCGGAGGCTTTACCATTTGCTGCATTTGTATCGCTTCTTGTGGAGATGGTGGCGCGGCTTAATACTGTTGATCGGGCGGGTGTGAAAGTGCGATTTGAGAAGTCGGTGAATCTAGTGGTTGGAGATTGGACCGACCGGTATAGTTTGGCTTGCTTTAGTATAGTTTTCTATGTGATTCGATACTCTTTTGCAATGAATAATGGGAATTGATTTCGTATTTCTTAGTTTTTTGGAAATTTTTACAAGATGAGTTTGTAATTTGTGAGGATTCACTTATAAATATATATTTTTGCCTTGTCTCTGTTGTTAGTTTTGGCAAGTCATAAATCAGGAATTAACAGAAGAACTGAGAAGAAAACAAAAAAAAAAGAGAATAGGGCCCAACCGGGATCGAACCGGTGACCTATTGATCTGCAGTCAATTGCTCTACCACTGAGCTATGGACCCAACTGATAATACACCCACAGTGTTTATTTTAATACCTATTATTTCTAAAATCGAAATCTTTCAAATGTTAAAATCACATCATGTTACTTAATTATAAATGTCGTATATATGTTCCCCTATCATTCCTTTTTATAAAAAGATTGTTTTACGCGGAATCATTGTTATCAACTTATCACTTCCATAAAAAATTGTTTTAAAGGTTAGTGACGTCAAGAAAAAATGTTCTTTAGATAGTGTGGTCCAGTTAATTATTATAGTAGAAATGAGAGGTCGTTGCATATATAAAGATGACAATAATACATAGTCCTATTGAAAAGAAAGAAAAAAAAAATCCGTAGAGAAAACAAAATACAGTTTCAAATACGTACGATAAACATTTATATAATAAATCCATAATACTCTAGTAATAAAATAGAAGAAAAACATAATCATTAAAGCATCCATATAGACCAATGCTGAAAGTTGGAAGACTAGAACGATAAAAGGCGTTTTTGTCTTAGAAGAGAGACTTCAACGATACTCCGTACGTTTAAGAGAAGTCTGAAAAACCGAATAAGCCGGTTTGATCGTATCCACTATTTGTCCAATAACCGGTTTGCATAGATTCATCCATGTTCTGATCTACGTTGGTATGCAAGGTAATCGCTGGAAAATCTACGTTTTGACTACCGATAACCGGAAAATCAAAGTCTTGAAAGTACTCAGATGCAACATCTTGGATTTGAGGATAGTCCTACAAAAAAAAAATCAAACCGGTATTAGATAAACAAAACCCTGTTTTTGTTTAGTTATTTGTCAATTTAGAGTTGTGTATACATACTTTTGAAGAATCGAGAATGAAATCAGGTGAAATCCAAATGTTGGCAGAGTCGGTTTCAGTAGAAACTGGATTGACAAATGAGTGAAACGGCATCGCTCCATCACGACTAGGTGAAGTCACTTGACTTGAATAACCCGAACTTTCTCCTGAGCCAAGTGTTTGTTCACTTAGATTTCTTCGGATTTTCGAATTAGTCTTGATCTCATTCTTCTTAGCCACACGGCATAACACAAAAGCTCCCTGTAATTAAACATAGTGAATTCTCATTTTTCTCTCACCAAAGTTAGAAACAAATAAAGCATTATAGAATTTGATCAAAATGTAAAGTTCTCACCTTGTAATTTTGTGATCCTTGTGATGAATTCTCATCATCGCATAATCGATATTCATGCATGAGCCAAGTGGTTCTATCGCCCAATGGGGCACGACCTTTATAGAAAACTAGGGTTTTTCTATAGCCGATGGTGGAAGATGAACGACAAGTAATTTTCCGGTCTTTTCCGGTTGCTTTCCAATAACCGGCCTTTGTTCCTCGATTTGTACGAAAACCATTAGGATATTTTTTGTCCCTTGAACAGAAGAAGAACCATTCCATGTCCCGGTTTGGAAGAAAAGACTTATCTAAAAGTAACAAAAGTATCATTTTTTTTGTTAACAAATTCGGAAAAAATCAAGAGATTGAAAATAATAATGAAATTTAAAGTAATTATTACCTGGTAACTCCCAAGGATCGAATTTATAAAGATCAATAACGGGAATGACTTCAAGCTCGATCTCAAGACCTTCGACTTTTCTTTTCAAGTAGTAGTCGATGAGTTCTTCATCAGTAGGGTGAAACCGAAATCCTGGAGGTAAACATGAACTTCCCATTTGCAATATCCCTGACGATAAGTGACTTGGTACACAAGAAATTGCTAAAACTTGACCCACGTGTGTATTTAAAATTCAGAAAGAGAGATTGTAATATAAGTCACGATCACGAAGCTACAACTGTTAAAATTTGGAAAATCCAGAAATAGAAACTTTTCTCGACGCTCGTTTTGTTGTTAAGAAAAGATTGCAACTCAAGTCGATTGCATTCTTTGTGTGACAAGAACATTGTCTGAAAAAAAAAATATTGTTTTCTATGACAAAAAACAATTAACCAAAATTCCCCCAAAGTCTTAAAAATTAAGAGAGGGATTTCGAAAGAAAGTTATAATGGTAATTTGCGAATGATAAAAAGAGAGTGATTGAGAAATTACACAGTTGGTAGAGTGTTGGATGGTTATGGAGTGCTGAATATTTATAGAACGAAGTTGATAGAACATTGATTAATAAATAAATTTTAATTGGGATTATAAATAAGTTTATTAGAATACGGCTTTTGTTTTTCAGAAAATTATTGGAGACCGATAAAGTGACAAAGACATAACTTGTCTGAAGTGTTGAACAGGAAAAAAAATCCAAAGTAAAATGGACCCACCTAGACAAAAAAAAGTTATGGAATTGTTCACACTTAGGCACAAGCAATTAACAACTCATTCATATTGCCTTTTTGTTTTCTGTTCAAAATCATATTGGCTTATATGTCTTTCATTTTGGTTATCTTCTTGATTTATCAAAATTGTTTCTATTAGGCTTATCATTTTAACTTGAAGCAATACAATTATTATATGATCTAGTATGTCAATTTAGTTTTGTTTGTATCAAATGATTGAATTTGTTATATTTTTAAACCGACGAATGAAACCGATATTATAATGTGTACAACTTTTTATCTTTAAATGAGTTAAAAGTTTCTGAGTCATGTAATATTGAGTTTTAAATATTGCTCCACGTCACCATGCGTAGGACAAAACAACTTTTTAGTGTAACTAATCACTTTCATACGAAGAAAAAAAGAAGAAGAAGAAAGTGACAATGAACACTAAATTTGCGTCGGAACAAGCAAGTGGACCCGCGGCTACTCTAATCGGACCAAAAGCCTATTTTCAGTTTCTAATTATTTTTACTTGTTCATGTCTTTAAGGAGTATCAAAGAGTCACTTTGAATATTTGTTGGAAACAAATGAAAATTCAGAAGTTGCCATACAACTATTAAGATATAAAGTTCTTTAACAAAAAAAAAAGTATTGATATATAAAGTCCCATCTCCGGCAATGGTGAAATTTTTTGAAACATGCGCTTTAGGAAAGAGGTTTGAATTGAAGTTGTAGAGAGCTGGAACAGAAATCTGGAATCTTAACTTGGAGCCAAGGTTATATCTGAACATAGGATGAATTAACAAGAAAACTTGATTCGATCTTAATTATGAAAGATGGAGATAAGTAATAATTTAATAAACAAGCTAGTCTCCTAGTCATGAATTGGAGAGTGCCTTAATTATGAAAAAACGACATAAACAATAAAAGGTCATTTCATGCTAGTTTGTGAAAGACACCAAATATTGAAGATAACAAAAGTGAGAACACTCGTCTATTATGTTTTGAATGCTATCGGGGAAGAAGGCCTAAGGTGCTCTTTAGATATTTGTACAAATCTTTGTTCGATATCATTGAATGATTCTAACCGATTTCTAATGTTTTTTTTGGTAACCGATCGATTTTCAATTTTTATAAGCAAACTTGGGTATGGGATAAACTGGTGTCGTTAAAATCGTTAAGTTAGGGTCGTAAAGGTTGCTTATATAATGATGAAGAAGAAGTCTTCAAATATATTTGTCTATGTTACATAATCTTTATAAAAAAATTTGATTGGAATCAAATGACACAATGATAATTACCTCTAAAATTTTATGACACATGTCTAAGATTCATACCTAACTAAATATCTCACAATATTAAAAAAGATATTAAAACTATTAGAATAAATTAAAAAAATATATATTTAGAACATCCTAAATGTCTAAAAAAACGTATATACAAAAAGTTGCACTACCGCAGTGCCTATTTAGTAGGATTAACCAATATAATTATTCATATAATTCGGAAAATGGATGCTTAGATAGATACGATTATCACTAGTCAATTCTGGCAATGTAGTCTGAAGTTAATGTTAACCAGTGATGTAAGCTTTTAAATATTTAATTTCAAAGTTAATGTTTACTAACGAAAATTTCATAGTTAACCCAAAAATATATCTTTAACCAAAAAAAACCTAAAAATATATAACAGAAAAAGATGCTATCCGGGTTTCATTTTCCTTTTTCAGTCTATAAAAAGTATATTATATTTAAATTGAATATAATCCAGCTGTGAGCATTTCTGTAATAACATAAAACTGAAAATATATGCATTGCAGAATCGGAGAGTTATGTCCCGACATCCATATTAGTCAGACAGTAGACGAACTAATACATATTCGGTCTGATCCGGTTTAAGTATATTTAAAAATTAATGTTATAAGCACAAGAATCGAAGTTTTAATAATTAATTCTTTAATTTACTCATCATGAGAATTAAAGTACTATAAAACGCAATGGTTTGTTACCTTGGTTATGATTTATGAACTTATGATTACTATTTATTCGAACATTGCAGATACAAATTGAATCCTTATTTTGTATTGCTGTTTTGGACCGTTTTTGGTTTAGTTTGGTTCTGAATTGAGCAACCTAGTGTTAAAAAAAAAAGCACAAAAGAATGACTTCAGTTGACGGTAACTGAAGTTCTTTTATATTCTATACAAATATAACTTGTCACTTTGGTAGAGTGGCAGTATTCCCCCACAACTTTATTTACATACGTTCACTTTTAATCCATGGTAACGTTCAAGGGAACACTACCGAAAAGATATAAAGAAATTAACAAAAAATCCCAAAAGCACAAATAATGCATCAAATGGTAGGAAAATAATCGAAAAGGTTTGTGTATACGAACAACGGATCTATTAATGATCACCATTTCACGGATACCTAAATTTTTAATCAATAAAAAACATTTTGTTACTAATTAATAGTAAAGTTTTATGTTTAACGCGTGAGAGCGTTTATTGTGTAGTGTAGCCAATGAGTCAATATTTCTACATAGCTCTATAATCTAACTTAAACTCTAGAATACGTGAGTTTTCTTTCGGATTACTGATACAAAAATTTCGGAGATACAAAAAATGTTATATGTTGGATTGTATGTCGTGATCATGTATAATCTGAATATATTTTATCTATATCAACTCATTCAACATTTGTAAGATGATAAATCTTTTTAATATATATGATGATGTAACAGACAAAACTTTCAGTATAGTTCGTCTACATTAGTACCGGACCGTATAATTTAGACACTAAACCGATAGTGTGCGTGTGACAATTGTAGGATATTTATGGCTATGTTTACTAGTCGCAGTGACATGCGACCAACGATAAACGATTGTAACTAGTAATTGTTATGATGTTGGTTTGACAGTCGCTAGTTTTGATCGCAGTCACATGTTTGTTCGTTTGATAGTCATTTGTTTTTAATTGCTGATCGCAGATCGCAGTCACAAAAAAACTATCAACTTAAAATTTATTAATCGTTGATCGCAGGTTCTGCGACTATCAAACAAATAGTCGCTGGTCGCAGTCGCCAACAACTGATAAAACGAACAAAGCCTATATATATATAAATATATCTTTTTTCAATTGTAACTGCCTAGTTTACATGTAGTACAATTGTAGTCATCTATAAAATTTATCACAAGTTTAGAATTTAAACTGTTAAAAAATATAAACCAATAAAAAACTATTTATTTTGGATTTTTAAAAAATGAAAAGTTGTTTATCATCCTGAGACAATTAACAAATTCTAACAAATTGATAAATGAATTTATTTTCTTTTTGTTTTATGATGGTAGAATAAGAAATATCAAGCTATGCATTCAAAATAATATTTAGGAGAATTTGAAATAATTTGATTTTTAATTAATTTTATATGATTTTAGATAAATTAAGAAAGTTACTATGATTTTAATTAAAAACTTTTAGAATTCTATATAAACTTGAGATTATAATTTTATATATGTCAATATATCTAATGCAAATCACTCCAAACCTTAGATTAAATATATGTTAATATATCTCATCAAAGACACCAACCAAACAAGTAGCGAGTCCTGGACTTTTAGTTTAGCTAGTCCTAGACTTTTAGTTCGAGCTTATGAAATATATGAACTTTTGAACGCTAGAAAATTTGTGATGGAGAGGGTGAAATTGGTGACAAAGAAGTTATGCGAATTTTGAATAAGAGACAATCATCTTATCACTTAATCACACTTTGTCTCTTCACCCTTTTCTTCCTTTTGCTTTCGGCTCCCAGCTTTTCTTTCTCTACTTTATTTTCCTTCTTTTCTTTCATTTTTTTTTGTTGTCTCTTTAAGTTTCTTTACCAACTATAAACATTTTAGGTAATACAAATTTATTTTGAAGTATCAAATAGGATACGAAAACTGTAAAAATATATATTATAATAGAGGCTTGCATCATTGTCTTATGTAGATGTGATATAGTTGCTTTCCCATCTGAGTGGAGTTGGATGTAAACATAATTTCTTTTATTCGTGTTTTTAGCTGAAAATTAGTTTTTATAGCTGCAATCTCTATGACAAAGATGATCATTAAATGTGAAAATCAATTAGTGGTTTTTTTGACCAACAGTTCGATTTTCTTTTTATTTGACTATACATTGGCACTTTGGCAGGATTTGTTTTGTAGTTCTTCAAAATGTCAATTTTGGGTAAAATCATTATTATGAAGATTGAACATAGCAAAGAAGACACAACACTAAAGCTAGAACAACATTTGTATACATGAGCTAAGCTAAGAACATTTGTAGACATATTATTCTTATTTGTATCTATACTAGATAAGACACAATTTTCATGGTAGACACAAGCTAAAATGTCAACTATATAACTTCTGTATACTACAATCTTCTAACCCAACTGTCTAGTGTCTACCATGCCATGTTATATAGTGATTTGCTGAGGGAAAAATAAACCAACGCAATTATAATATTACAAAAAATAAATGATTTAGTTATTAAATCAAGAAATTAAGCCATTTGAATATTTTACTAAAATCATTTTTTGTGTGTATTTACTGGATAACTGCTTATACTTTATTATTGGAAGTTTTGTACATATTTTTTTCTGTTAAAAATAAGTGTATTTGTCAAAGTCAAATCAGCTATATAATATATTTATGGTATGAGACTATGTGTACATACTTGTTATATTTGAATATTTGAATGATTTGCATATGCAAATGAAATCAACAACCTCCACTTCATGTGTTGGGATATCTAAGAACAATATCCAAACCGCTTTTTGAATAAGTGTCTTTGAATATATCTTCTTATGTTTGATTAGTAACAAGAATCTGCAGGTTGATCAGTCAAATGTTGACTTTGAAGATCAATCATTTTTCTTAATAATTTTAAACTACAATGCAAAATTTAGGTTTTTCAGATGCCCAAGTTCCAACAAGGTGAAATTTTTTTTTAAAAGAGAAAATAAATCTAGACCTGGATAAAAAAATCAAACTAGAAATTTAAATCCAAATCCGACCTAAAAAGTTTGATTCCGACCTAAAAAACATGATCCTGATCAAATACAGTTTTAGAGAAATATTAGAATAGGGTTAAAGGTCAGATATTTTGAATCTTGGATAATATCTAATCTGAACCAAAATTTGAACTAGTAAATTTTTTGTTTTGAAGTTAACTAAATTTATTAACGCTCTTTCACCTAAATTTATATAATTTTGAGTATTTTACGAGAGTTTGATTTTTCTTTATACCGGCTTTTTGATTAATTCATATATTTTTTTGAGTATATATGTTTACATAATTTAGATAATTTTTTATTAGTTTCTTTTTGTAAATTAGATACTTTTAAGTATTTTTAGATATTTTTGGGTGTTTTTGGGTATTTGGATAATTTTGAATATCCGATAAAATCTGATTCAGATCAAACCAGGAAGAAAATAAACTGAACTCAACTTGAAAATTAAAAATATCCAAATGAAACTTTTGAATCTGTAATGAAAATCCAAAAATCCAAAAAACTTAACTGAAACCAATGTTTACCCTTAGAAACTTTTTCGTACTATTAAAGTAGGATCGAAATATTTTTTGAAGAGTCAAATTTTAAGAAAAGTTATTAAATGGAGCTAATTTATAAACACACATTTACTACTAAAAACTAGTTAAAAAGGTTTCTATTTATGTAATATTTAGGATACAACATTTTCTTGACTCAGGATTATTTGTGTTGTACGCACATGATGATATATATACTACGGTATAATTAAAATTTTAAACCAGGTGGAAAACTCAAAAATTAATGAATAATACACTATGGTAGAAATGGTTGTATTAGTATAAATATTGCTTTTTGACCCTTTACATGCAATTATAAAACAACTAAATGTTCCATTGTGCTTTTACTTAAACATGATTGACTCCTGAGCTTTCGTTTCATTTTATAATTTTTATCAACATAAATAGACGCAAATTAGATAATTTCATATCAAATTAGTTCGTCTTGATTAAGTTAATCAGTTGTAATGGAATAACAAATTAAAAATTAAGATATCTTCTATATGGTGTTTCAGACCATAAGAATATGTAATAAGTCGACACTTGCGGTGAAATGGAAGGAGTATTTTAGTATAGACCTATTTTTTCAAAATCTCCTAAATGGAAGGAGTATTTTCGAGTTGCGATTGGTCCCGACGGAACTGTGGCGAGATGAGAGACGGTGAGATTCGATTCACCGGTGTACCTGTACCAACCCATTTGTTGAGGACGCTTTTGGGTTTAGTAAAGGTCATGGGTGGTTCTTTTGACTCATGGTTTCGAATTTCCATACGGTTTCTTCTTGTGGCGGCGGTTTGGAGGCTGCTGGGCCGGCGGTGGAGAATGACGGTAACTGTCGTCGGCATCTTGTTCTCTTCGAGCCAAAATGGGCTTGCTTCTGGGCTGGTTCTTTGAACAGTGTAGCCCGATCTTTGGGATCTGCTTATGGGCTTTATCCAATTGGGCTTTCATACTCTGGTCCTTTGCTTTGGAGCGTCCTTGGGCAACCCTCCTCTGGGCCAGCTTATGGGCTGCTTTTGAGCCAGTTGTTGGGCTGGCCGGCTCTTGAACTGATTTTAATGGGCCTGTTGGGCTTTTTTTGGATCAGCTTCATTGGGCTGGTTTAGGGCTTAATTGGACTGTCTCTTTTAAACTAGCCTCTTGGGCTGTTTATCTTGGATCGAGTTCCATGGGCGGTTGTTTATGGACGGTCTATTGGCTTGTTTTTGCTTGTGGATTCAAGTTTCATCCAATCACCAGAACTCTTTGGCGGATGCAATTTCGCGAATTCAGGTCCGCGAGGACAGGATCTGGAGAAGCTTTAGGCGCAATCAAATTAGATTTCTCGGTGGATATTACAATTAGCAGTAGATTGGCTTTTTTGTAATTTTGGATGAAACCGACTTTTGCCTTAGGTGGATCGTCTTTTTTCGTTGAACATCTTGTAACGTGATAGAGTCATCTAGGTTAAGTTTAAACTTTTTTGAAAGTTTAGATGGTCTAATTCCTAGGAGAGTTTACTGAATTATACATTCAGTCAACGATTTTATGCTTCGGCAGTGGCTCTGGCGTTTGTTTGAGCCTATTTTGGGTTTGTTTAGCCTAATTATTATGTTGTATTAGCCTTTTAAGGTTGTATTACCCTATTTTTGGGTTACCATAGCCTATTTATAGGTTCCGGTATCATTAATGAAAAATGGTATTTGTGTTTAAAAAAAAAAAAACTTCAAAGTTAACAGTAAAAAAGTTGTTTCACTCTTTTAAAGAAACAAATTTCGCTGTGAGAAAAGAACTACAGAGTACATAATATACAATACACGTAATCAGGTCCATTGTTATAAGCAGATACATGGCCCAGTTTTTTATGGGCTCATATAAGCCCATATCATCAAATTACTGTGAGCCGTCGTTTCAAAATCAAGATAAGATTTTCTGCCAAATTTCTTTCATGTTTCAGAGACACAAAACCATCTTCACGCTAAAACCTCTCGTTCCGCGTTTCTCATGTCGACTGTTCTCTCCACATCCATCGATGTCTGTTTCAGTCCTCAAATTTTAGACACCAAGAAACACGTTCTATTCTTAAAGCCTTCTTCTTTAAGACAATCTTGTACAAGAAAGCTCAACATTTCTTGCAGTTCCTTGAAACAACCTAAAACCCTAGAAGAAGAACCAATCACCAAAACCCCATCTCTCTCTGAGCAACTCAGGCCTCTCTCTGCGACAACACTCAGAAAAGAGCAAACCCATGTCTTGTCAAAGCCGAAATCTGTCTGGGTCAATCCAACAAGGCCCAAAAGGTCAGTCCTTTCACTTCAGAGACAAAAACGCTCCGCTTACTCTTACAATCCTCAAATTAAGGATCTTAGGGCTTTTGCTCAGAAGCTCAATAGTTCTGATTTCACTGAAAAGTCTCATTTTTTAGCTAATCTCGATGAAATCCCTCATCCACCAAATAGAGATAACGCATTGCTAGTGCTTAACAGTTTAAGACAGTGGCAAACGGCTCATATGTTCTTTGATTGGGTCAAGACCAAGAATTTGTTTCCCATGGAAACAATATTCTATAACGTTACAATGAAATCCCTGAGATTTGGGAGGCAGTTTCAGCTTATTGAGGAGATGGCACTTGAAATGGTGAAAGATGGTGTTGAGCTTGATAACATCACTTATTCGACTATCATCACTTGTGCGAAAAGGTGCAATCTTTACGAGAAAGCTATTGAATGGTTTGAGAGGATGTATAAAACCGGTTTGATGCCTGATGAGGTCACTTACTCAGCAATTCTTGATGTTTATTCCAAGTCAGGAAAAGTTGAGGAAGTTCTTAGTTTGTACGAAAGAGCGGTGGCTACCGGTTGGAAACCGGATGCCATAGCGTTCTCTGTGTTGGGAAAAATGTTTGGTGAAGCAGGGGATTATGATGGGATTAGATATGTTTTGCAAGAGATGAAATCTATGGATGTGAAGCCTAATGTGGTTGTATATAATACTTTGTTGGAAGCTATGGGGAGAGCTGGGAAACCGGGTTTGGCGAGGAGTTTATTTTACGAGATGCTGGAGTCCGGTTTAACTCCGAATGAGAAGACTTTGACAGCTCTTGTGAAGATTTACGGGAAAGCGAGATGGGCCAAAGACGCGCTTCAGTTGTGGGAGGATATGAAGGCTAAGAAGTGGCCGATGGATTTCATTTTGTACAACACGTTGTTGAATATGTGTGCTGATATTGGATTGGAGGAAGAAGCAGAGAGGTTGTTTGATGATATGAAGGAGTCTAGGCAGTGTAAACCTGATAGTTTTAGTTACACGGCGATGCTGAATATATATGGGAGTGGTGGAAAAGCAGAAAAGGCGATCGAATTGTTTGAAGAGATGTTAGAAGCTGGGGTTCAGGTTAACGTGATGGGTTGCACTTGTTTAGTCCAGTGCTTAGGGAAAGCGAAAAGGATTGATGATTTGGTTAATGTGTTTGATCTCTCGATTCAAAGAGGAGTTATGCCTGATGATAGGCTTTGTGGGTGTCTTCTTTCGGTTGTGGCCTTGTGTGAGAGTAGTGAAGATGCTGAAAAGGTTATGGGTTGTTTGGAGCGAGCTAATCAGAAGCTGGTGAAATTTGTGAAGCTGATCGTAGATGAGAAAACTGAATTTGAGACAGTAAAAGAAGAGTTCAAGGTAGTGATCAACGAAACCCAAGTAGAGGCAAGAAGGCCCTTTTGCAACTGCTTGATAGACATATGCAGAGCCAAGAAGAGGCACGAGAGAGCTCATGAGCTTCTTTATTTAGGAACACTTTTCGGTCTATACCCGGGATTACACAACAAGACCATAAAAGAATGGAGCCTAGACGTGAGGTCATTATCAGTTGGTGCCGCTGAGACCGCTCTCGAAGAGTGGATGAGAACACTTGCCAACATCGTTAGACGCCAAGAGGATCTTCCTGAGCTGTTCTTGGCGCAAACTGGGACAGGAACTCACAGATTCTCGCAGGGTTTAGCAAACTCTTTCGCCTCTCATTTGCAGCAACTAGCTGCACCTTTCAGACAGAGCGATAGGGTGGGTGTCTTTGTGGCTACAAAGGAGGATTTGGTGTCATGGTTGGAATCAAAGTTTCCACCTTTAGTTGCTTCGGAAGCATAATACGTGATCATCTGTTATCCCAAACTAAGAAGCAACATTATTTTTCCCAGTAAAAGTTGTTTATATTGTAATAGCATATTGAATCTTCTGATAAAGTTTCAATCTTTTTGTATGCAGTCTTTTTTTCTCTTTCCCTCAAATGATTTGAACTTTCCTCAAAGATTCATGTAAAAAGCTCTCAATTCACAAAAGTAAACAACATTTGCATCACTCTCAGGTCTCTCTTACGCACATACACACATTTCAGTTACTGTCTGAAAAGACCCATAAATATTTGGGGCTTCCTCTTAGCTTAGCAGCGCCAACTATTCTGTCGCTTAGCATCATATGTTGCGCCATCGCTGAGCATATCTTGAGCATCTGTCTCCATTCCGAGCTTCGAGAGTGCTAAAGCCTGCAAGTAAAAAGCTGTGGGCCATTCCGGTATGCACACCTGAGCCTGCATTGCATCTCTCAGTGCAAGCTCCTGTTGGTCTGTCATTAAGTATGAGAAAGCACGTCTGGCGAAAACTGTTGCAGAAGGAACCGGCATTATGCCCACCAACTAGAAACAGCAGATACCAGAGTTAGAATTTCTTCTCGAACACAAAGAGTTATAGATATGTTTTCTCTCACCTTTGAGTAGTATTCAATTGAGTTCTTGAAATCCTTGTCTCGGAAAGCAATGTCCCCAAACTTTTTCATGTTGAGCATTTCCTGAACTTGTTGTGTCCATTCTTGAAATGAAAGCTCATTTTCTGCACCTTCTTCATCTTTGTAACCAGTTTTAAGCAAAATGTCGTGTACTGTCGCGAGGTCCATCTTTGAACAAGCCTTTCCGAGAGGAGAAAGCATAGTTGGTAAAATTACAGCGTTCTTTGGCAAGCCCATCAATACATGAGATGCAACCTAAGCAACAAAAGTGAAACTAAAATAAACAATTTGGACATGTGAGATTCAAGTTATTGTCAGTTTCAAAATATATTCTTTTAAACCTCTTCTTTCTTTTGCAGTGGTGCCACTGCAGAGAGAAGAAACTTTGTGTCAGGTCGATCCTTTGCCTCCGATTGAAGGCATTTTGAAGCAAGCTCAACTAGTTTAGTCGCGTCATCACTCGCATATTGCCCTTCGAGAGATGAATCCATCAACAGCAACGCGTTCTTCCCCCTTATTATATCAAGAGCCTGATATGAACATCATCAAATAATTCAAATAAATAACCTCTGGGAAAATACTCGGCCAACTAACAAAAAAATAACTGCGGATAAGAGTAAGAGGCACATACATGGGTAGGTGGAATGTGTTTGCCGCTTAAAAGATCTAAAAGAATAGTTCCATAACTGAAGATCACACTTTCAGGAATGACTCTGCCTGCAAAAAAGCAGATACCTTTTAATCTTCAAATCAAGAATTGGTTGGTTTTCGAGTATGATTCACAAAGACCAAGAATGTTTTACCTGTCCGTAAAAATTCAGGTGGAGTATAAGCTAAGTTGGTACTATAGCTTTTACCATCTCTACTGTTCTTCATAAGACCAAAAGTCGATAGACGAGGATCACCTTCCTCGTCAAAGAGGATTCTGTAAGCATTTAGGTCATGATAAATCTTTCGGTTTTCGTTGTTGCAGTGATCAAGTGCTTGTGCAATATAGTCCGCGATTCGAACACGCATTTCCCATGGAAGTGGCTGCTTTTCCCCTGCAAACAAACACAGAAAGAAGAGAGTTAAGCATCTAAAGAAGATCATAAAGGGAGCTTTTAACATAAAGAAACATAAGGCTCTTACAGTGAAAGAGGTGCTTTGAGAGGGTATCATTAGGTATATACTCTGCTACCAACAATCTCTCGTCTCCTTCTGCGCAACAACCAATCAAACTGACTAATCTCTTGTTTCTAAGCTTCCCAACACCAGTTGCTTCCACCTGATTTCACAAGTAAATCAAGGTCAACACAAAAAGAATATTCCCTGCTAAATAAAATAAGCTACCTGCAATTATCCTATGCTAAAGTAACTAAGCAAAAAAGGAAGAAAGAAACAAAGAGTAACCCAATCTCTTGTGATTAGCATAGTCGGATCCTAGGATTTAAAAGCAATTTTACACCCAAAGTCACCGGCTTTTCTCAGACTTCAACCGCAAATAGACACAGGGAATCATACTCTCGTATAAAAATTTGATTTCTTTGTTCTTTTCTATAACTAATAAACATTCCTTTCACTAATCATCGATGAGCTTTGCCTCAACAATGGTCAAATAGTCTATGAGATTCTAAAGTAAGGGTATATGAATCGATAAACATGTTACCAACAACAAATCCTGCATCGACCTTTCTCAGATTCCTTACCACAAATTGCTGAGAATCAGGCCAGGACTGCCTAGAGAATCGCTTGATGGCTACAAGATGATTCCCTTCGAGCTTCCCTCTGTAAACAACATTGGGAGCTTTCTCACCACCTTCAGAGACAATGCAGCTAGGGCTAAACCCATTGGTTGCTTTCCTCAGCTCATTTAGATCAAATTCTTTGAAATTTTGGTTCTCCTGATCCACTTGGTCCCCATTTACTGTTTACACATAACAACACATAGCCGAAAAGGGCAATTAATCTAAACATGAGTTTAATTCCAAAAAGGTAGAAACTTTCCAATTTTGTTTCTGCTTCAAGGCTTAAAAAACCCAAAACTCGCAAATTGAAGCAAACCCGATGTAAGAAAAAACGGAAATAGACATCAAGACGAACTAAATCTGCAGATTTACTAGCTAGCAAACAAAATGTGAGTTCTTAGAATCTGGTAGATGATTACCTGATTCTGGTTTGTCTGGAGCTGATGGATCATCAGAAGAAGGTAGATTAGCAGTTTTGGAATGTAAGCAACCCATTTTCTCTCCTTCTTTAGTTTTGTCTCACATCAAAAGTTAAACAATTTGTTTTCCTCAAAGATCAGAAATTTGGATGTGAAATAGAAATTGGAAGATAAATGCCAAGTTGAGAGATTTTTCTGACTGCTTTCTTGGATTGGGGTAACAACAATGGTGGGATTTGATTTGGGTTTGGATTTGTGTTATGTAATCAGTTGAGGAGGCAGTAGAATATAAATTTCCCCGCACAGCCAAAAGAAAATAATAAAATTTGAAAACTAAAGAAAAATGAAGTTGCTAGAGACAGAGAGGGGAGAGAGAGAGATGATCTGAAAGTTAGCTTCAAAAGCTGCAGAGTTGAAAAACTAGAGGTAACAAAAAAATAAGTCATGTGAAGCCAAAGATCTTTAATTTGTTCTGCTCTATAATATTTTTTGCTTGCATATGCTTATTCCCTCGGTACTATACACAAGTTTAATTTTTTTTTTATAATGTGAATTATTGAAATTTGTGCAGTCTATGTGAAATATAAAAGCATATGATACAAATTTTTAGATATGTTTTTCTACTTTGTGGTGAGTAAAACAAACGATTATACTTTCGGAACATTCGATACTAGTGTTAGTTATAGTCGTCTCGTCAATATCTTTATCTTGCATTCACTTATTACATTTATACCGTAAATAGTGCAAATAATGGCTACAAGCTCAGTTTCACTTTTCTGCCTAACTTTATCAAAAATTATAATAGTTTGATTGATTTCTATTGATCCATGAGATAAAAATGTCAAGACGATTTGGTTTGTGTCACTCTTGATAAATTTTATTTTTGAAATATTGCGTTTTTCCTGCTTACTTTTGTTATGACAATTATTTATTTTATGGAGAAAGAGAATAGGTTACAATACATGACATGTCCATCAATGGGCACGTGCCACTAGCTTCTTCTGTCCTAAAATTTACTAAGATGGAAAGTAACTATTTCGCTTTACTTTTTGAGTTATTGTATTTCTTGATTCACCCTTCTTGTTTTTGTTATGTTTTTCTTTATTTCTTCATATCGTAGAATTGTGTTTTATTTTAGTATAAACTACAATTTGAAATTTGCGAAATAAATAGGTACCGTTATAACATGATTCTTTTCACACAAAAAGTCTTCGGTATCAATCAAAAATACTCTTTAAATTAAGTCTGGGCGTTCGGGTACCCGTTCGGTTTTGGTTTAGATAATTCGGTTTTTTGGTTTTTCGGGTTTAGAGAATAGGAACCGTTCGGTTATTTTTAATTTTCGGTCCAGGTTCGGTTCGGTTCCACCAAAATTCGGATCGGGTCCGTATACTCATAATATATTTGAAAAATAAAAATTAATTAAATTTAAATAAAAATTGTTTAAATTTTGACAAACATAACTTAAATTTTTAGATATTTTAATTTTTTTGAATGTTTTAATTATTTTAATATTAAATTAACTAATAAATTTAAATTTATTATTATAATTTGAATATTTAAATTATTAGAAGCCTAAATATAATTAATATATTTGAAAATATAATTATATTTTAGATATTTTGGGTATCTATACAGTTCTCGGTTCAGTTTGGATTCATGTTTGATTTTTCGGATATAAGAGTTTAGGATCCGTTCGGTTATTTGTCAATTCTAAATTCGGTTCGGTACTACTTTTTTGGATCGGATTCGATTCGGTTCTTCGGTTCCAGTTATTTTGCCCAACCCTACTTTAAATAAACCCATTCACCCACAAATAAGTAACAATATTTTTGATTTCAAATAGATATGAAATTTTTGTTATAATAAACAGATCTCTAAATGATACTTATATCTTATATGTCTGAATCTTAATGTCCTGAATAAATTATTACGCTAACGTGGACCATAAACAAAAAAAAAGAATCTTGGACCGAATCATACACTAATCATATGCGAATTTCTCCACGAAGGCAAGAATAATAATAAAAAAGCAATGCAAGCAATTTTCTTTAATACTATTCTGGATTTATATTATTTTCGAAGTTATCACCAAGCTACTACCTTTATACCAAATCACATAATGATGCAACAAATAAAAAACTGATTCATAGCACCCTGGTGCCTTCGACTATTTACTGGATGGAATGGAGATTCATTATACATAATCTATATTTCTGATTGTTCTGCCATTTAAATCCACATTTTGTATGTTCTGTATCTATATCAGTCAATTATTATTATTATTATTATTATTATTATTATTATTATTATTATTATTATTATTATTTGTGCTTAGTTTGCCTTACATCTTTGATACGTTTGCTGAAGAGGAGGGCACCGTGCAGTGTACCTCTGCCAATTCCCTCAAAACATTCAAACATTGAACCTCACACACAGGTCACATATTAAAAGCTCACACATATTAAAAATCTTTTTTTTTTTGAAGTAAAACATTATTTATTACTATTTATTTAAACATAATTCAACTAATAACAAAAAATATAAAATAGTCAAAATTGATAATACAAAATAATTAGTTTAATATTGAAAATAAAACATCATTTAATTTGATACGATTTTTTCCTCCCAAGACATTTTTGTATAGCTTATTGTTCCTTTTGGGGTGCATATATGCTAAAGAAACGTATTGACCAAATCGTTTGCACACGGGAAAACCACGAAGTGCAAGTACAGTTTGCACTAGAGAGAGGTTTCCAGCAATCATCGTTGTACACGGGTCTAGTCGTCTTCTATACCCACCAAGAGACTTTGATATGGCTCAATGCTCTCGATGTTTTCATACCGTGGACCTCAAATGGTGATACATTTGCTCTACTGATACTCTTAAAACAGCTAAAATGGAACAATACTCACTACATTGACGTTATTTTGTACAGAGGGAATGTACTTAATGGAAGTTGATAGAGTCCTGAAACCGGGTGGTTACTGGGTCTTATCCGGGTCTCCAATAAACTGGAAGACATACTACAAGACGTGGAAGCGGTCTAAGAAAGAACTTAATGCCAAGCAAAATAAGATAGAGGAGATAGCAGAGTCCTTATGCTGGGAGAAGAAGTATGAGAAAGGAGACAAATGACAGATCATGCAATAGGTTATCATCATCTGTTAAAACCTGTAAAGGAAAAGACACTGATGATGTCTGGTACAAGCAGATGGAAGTATGCTTAACTCCATTCCCTAAAGCATCAAGCGACGAAGAAGTCGCAGGAGGAAAACTAAAGAAGTTTCCTGAGAGGCTTTTTTCAGTCCCACCGTGCATAGCCGAAGGTTTGGTCAAGGGTGTGAACACTGAATCATATCAAGAAGATAAAAAACTGTGGAAGAAACGAGTGAGTAACTACAAGAGAATCAACAGACTGTTAGGTAGCACGAGATACCGTAATGTGATTGATATGAATGCTGGGCTTGGTGGATTCGCGGCTGCGCTTGAAACTCCTAAATCTTGGGTTACGAATGTTGTTCCAACCATTGCAAATAAGACTTTAAGTGTTGTATACGAAAATGGGTCTCATCGGCATCTACATGACTGGTAATGGGAAAATCCCCAACAAATTGATCATTGAACACCAAAACTGATATGTTCACTTTCAAACGGGCAGGTGTGAGGGATTTTCGACTTATCCGAGAACGTATGATATCACCCACGCAAACAATGTCCTCAGCTTGTATCAGAACAGGTTAGTTAGCTCGAGATTCTGTTACTGTCTAGATCCAAAGGATTACTCATTTATGCTCTTTTTTGTTTAACACTTAAAACATCATTTCATTACTTGAAAAAAAGTTTCATATATCCAAGTCACCATGCACAATTGGCATTAACCAATTTGACACCAATTGGAGCAAAATATATATAACAATTCCTAGTATTTGAAGCTAATAAGTTTGCAGCCTTATTGGCTGTTCTTCTAACAAAGTTCACTGAAAAATTTGGATTCCTTGATATCCAAAATATGACAGACTCGGCCATAGATACGGTTTTTTGATAGCTAAAATTAGAGTGAGACAATCAACATTAAAAGTTACATTCAAATACCCCACATTAGACCGCCCATGTGAGGGCAGTCGTCTCAGCATGAAGTGGGGAGAGAAAGTAGGGGTAAGCCTTGACATCATATAATCTAACCTGACCCGAACTAGTCCTAATAAGACTCTGGAAACCAAGATGCATCAACATTACAGGTTAAAATACCTGGAGCAGGAGCGAGCCATCTATGAGGTGCATTTGGTATTATCCCGTTGAATAGCATTATGAATCGCATCTCTTATCATTGGGGTAGACTTTGGTGGTACCTTGTTCTGTAAACTTTCTTCTTCGTGAGCCTTTTGCCACTCTGCTGCATCATACATTGTCTTATCCCGTAAATACTGTGATTGGTGTCGTTCATCATTGAAAATGAACTCATTTGTGCTCATAGCATTGTTAAGAATGTACCTTTTTCCTAATTTTGAGTATATTTGGATCTACCAAGATTAAAACACTAACATTTACCTTTAAGACTTCACAGACTTTGCTTAGTTTTTGTCATAAAGCTACGAACTTTCTTTGAATCTTTAACATAACTATTGAAAATTTCATTATGTAGCTGCAAAATTGAAGACATTCTGCTTGAAATGGATCGGATTTTGCGACCGGAAGGAACGGTTATTCTCAGAGACGAGGTTGATGTTCTAAACGATGTAAGAAAAATTGCAAACGGAATGAGATGGGACACTAAATTGATGGATCACGACGATGGTCCATTCGAACTGGAGAAAATTCTCGTCTCCGTTAAGCAGTATTGGGTCGCCGGCGAAGGAACAGTACTTTTCAGACGGATACGAGAAAAGCATTAAAGGCTTAACCAACTAATTTATCAGCTGAATATTAGAATATTTCACTTTTAGTCGTAAACGAGATAGCAAATATCAAAATATTTTAGTAGAATTTAACAAGTCATAAGGGGTTTACAAACGATGTAGAATCACAAAATAGACGCAAATAAACGAAATAGAGAGGTCCCTGGGTTTACTTGGGATAGAAGGAACCTGCAGAAAAAAAGGAAAATAATTTATTTTTAATTTTACCTTCACAGAGCAAAATACCAATGTAGAAACATATTAAACGAGATTCCAGATTGACATACCTTTAATTTTCTTGCGAGGGCAAGCATCCAAGAGGAGTTTCTCGTCTTCTTCGTAGACTTGAAGGTTTTTGGACTTCATAAGAAACTCTAAAGCTTCTTCATCAAATTGAACCAAGTAAGCCATCTTCACAAGCTCTGATAGCCGTCCAATCAGATCTTCCCTCCGCCACAACGCTCCTTTAGCAATCACCTCAGAGAAACACGTGGCGTACTCCAAAAGCTTTCTTTTCCCACAAGCTTTCTTTTTCTTCTCTGCGTATAAAATTCCTTTCTCTCTCTCCCACCTTATCATCCTCTTTGATTTTGCTATCAGCTTCTCTCCCTTTGACGGTAGATTCAGAGTATACTCCGTCGAGATCATCTCTGTAGTTTCCAGAACCTTAAGGCTAAAAAGGCTATGTATGATTTCAAAACGTTCCTCAGCTTCTATCTTCAGAGATGGATCAGAGAGCAACCCGAGAATGAGCCTCCCTAACCCTCGTCCGATCAGATTATTCTTTTGCTGCTTGATTTCGACTCCGCCGTCGGTTAACTTAGTTTCTGCCACCTCGACGCATTTGGAGATCTCTTTGACGCCGAGTTTTCTGTAAATCTCCATAAGCTTCATTTGTGACAATGAAGGGATGGCTGGAGTTGGGTACCACACGAAAACAGGGGAATCTATGAAAATATCTTTCAAGAGCAAATCGTCAGCTATGAACACGTCGCTTTTGTTAGACAGCATGATTCCTTCACCGTTCCTGCTATCTAGTGCGTTTACGGGCAAACGAGAAATCGATTCCCAGAGAAACTTGTCGGCTTTAGTTGTGTAACTGTGTCGAGATACGAATCTCCAGAACGCACAACACTCCTGGTAAGACAATATGTCCTTCTTTCTCTCCCAATCTTTCCACAAAGCACAATAATCTTTAATCGAGGGGCTGGCTCTCACGTCAAATGCAGATGAGAAGAAGCCAAGAAGATGACGATTCTCATCACTGTTGTAATGGTGATCAAGAACGTTTAGCCGTGATCCAAAGAGTTTGTCTTTGTCATAGACAACGCAGCTGGAGACATCTGCCCATTTACCATTGCTCGGGATCCAGATTCGGCCTGAAGACGCACCTTTCTCAGGTTTCCATTCAGATTTACTGAGAAATCTATATATCCGGAAAATCGCATCAGACTCAGAATGAGTATAAACGTGGCTAGCAAGCAACCGGCAAGCTTTGGCTGAATCATTACCGACTCCAATAGCAGTAAGCTCCTTCCTGAATGATTTAAGCTCTGACCCGTAATACTCTTTATCCAGGAAAGGACCATCGCAAGGCTCTAATTCCCAGCTGTTGTCAAACAATAGACACTCTTGGGGACTGCGGTAACCGGTATGTGTCTTCAACCATTTGACAGAAACCTTATCCAAGAACTCTGTAGGTAGTTTCTCAAACCTATCCTTAAGCAAGAACTTGATACACTTAAAAAGGGAGAGCGCGCTCGACGGAGTGATGCGAGATGGATCCGGGAGGCTTAGAGAGCTAACCACATGGCTCATGCCTTGTCTCATCTCAACTGTAACTCCTAAGCTCTTTAGCTCTTTATTGTAGTCATGTATTGTGTTGCCGTACCAGTTTGAGCTGTCATCGATAAAGGGGAGATTTGCTATGAGGCGGAGATGTTTCCAGTCTTGTTCAAAGAGAATGCAGTCTTTCGGTGCACGGAAGTCACCGAGTTTGGTATGCAGCCATTGTAAGTCTTTGAAGCTTTTCATAAGTTCTTCAGGAAACTTATGGTTACTTCCCATCAGCTTCTTGTAGCAGGATAGAAGAGACATGGAGGTATCTCGGGTTAGACAAGAAGAGGAAGTAGCTTTCTGCTTAAATGTGCGCACAAACCCTTTCACAACTTCTTCAAGCTGAACCACAACACCAATCTGCTTCAGCTCCTCTTTGTAAGAAAATATTCTGCTTCCGTAGAAACCCTCGTCGATCAAAGGGAAGCAATCAAATACTGATACAAGACAACTCCATTGCGGATCAGGTATGAAACAATCAGAAGGATTTTTGTAGCCGCTTGATGTCTTCAAACATAGAGAATTTCTCAAGGAATTAATCAGATTTTGAGGACTCAGAAGACGCATACAGTCAAGTACTAAGAGCATTGCATCCGGTGTCAGATAACTCAGCTTTGAAGGATTCAAGTGAGAAACGATGAGGCTGTGATTACCGGGAAACTGAACTACAACGCCTAGCAACCCAAGCTCTTTCTTGAAGCCATTGAGGTTAGCTTCACCGTAGCAATCTCTGTCAATGAATGGGATAGCACTGATCAGCGATGCAGCTTTCCAGTCTTGGCTGAACAGAACAGCACCATCTGGAGATCTGTAACCGGAAGTTGTCTTTAGCCAAGACTCTTTTTTGACGGCTCTGATAAAATCAACTGGTGAGAGGAGCTTCTTTCTCAAGTGTCTGATAAATTTAAGAATCGAGAACACATTCTCTCTTGAAAGAGATGATGTCCCAGCTAAACGCATAAGGTGGTCGCCAACAAATTCACAAGCCTGACTAAACTCAAACATGACACCAGAAATTTTCAGCTCTTCTTTGTAGTTCTCAATCTTCTTCCCGTAGAAGCTCCGATCAACAAGTGGAATATCCACAAGAATTGATCCGCTCTGAAGAATACTTCCCCATGATGAAGTATGGTAAAACGACTGAGAAGGCGGCCGATAATCAGAGCATCCATTCATCATTGTTCTCAACCAGCTTCCTCCTTTAACTGAATCCAAAAACTTTGAAGGAAGAGAACCCCTATTACTCTTAATCCACTGCAAAAGCAGAAAAACATTCTTTTTTTGAAGAGCTCCAGACAATGCAGGTATAGTAGCATTTGGTCGTTTTAGTTCAGGAATATCTCCAGCCTTAGAATAAGTTTTCAAAAACTTAAGAAGCTCTCTCTGTTTAGATTGAACACCAGCGAACATGCCAGACAACAAATACTCTTCCCAAAGCTCAATATATCCGTCCTGCCTCCAAGGATTTGAACCAGTTAAGCTAATCCATTTGCCTTCGCTAGCAGGAACAAGAACCCCATTCCTACTTGTGTTGACATTCCCATAGTTGTCCACAAGCGGCATGTCTCTGCAGCATTTCTTAGCCTCATCTTCCGATAGAAAACCCTTGGAGATTGAGTGATGCAGAAAGTGTGCATACGTAACCACAAGCCTCTTATCTCCATTAAGATTCTCCCGTAGACGTTTTGCGTAGTAGAGATACTAAGATTGGTGACGGTGATCTTCTTTTTAAACCAATTAAGTATTGTGTCCTTCTTGGAACAAGCTACAAACCTTGCTCTTGTTTTTCCTGGCATGAAAACAAACTTGGACATGCATCTGAACTCATCAAACCAATCAAGTAGCCATTCCTGGTTCTTGGCTGTGGGTAAGCATAGAGTCCGAGGACTGAAGTCAGCCAAACTGATAATAGCAGTCACTCCCTTTTGGACAACATACTTGATAATTGGAACTTCAATCATGTTTGTACCCTGAAACTTGGACTGCCAATTCTTAGCTATGAAGAGAAGGACCTGCACATACGTATCTTCTGATACACTTCTCACGAGATCGCAGCCCTGGATGCATTTGGCGTACCACTCGTTGGTGACTTTCTGCAGACCCAAGAAGTCAAGAACGTTGTCATTCTCTGCTGTGTCAAACGAGGAATCCAAAATGTATATTCCATGAGACGATATGTTATTCAAAGTCACGTTTTCTCTTCTTGCTTTCTCCAAGATGTCCCAAAAACCAGGAACGAGACGACCCACTTCGCACGGTCTATGGAAGAACTTCTGTCCCAAATGTGAGACGCTTGGTACAATTTCCTCTGCAGAAATCTTTGCCCGGATAGATTTTCGAGCAACATTTAGCTTTGCGTAAGTCGATTTCTTCACAGGCAAGAACTTAAAAGTAGGGATCAAGCTAGAAACCGGAGCATCAGTCTTCTTCACCAAGGATGTGAAGGCATTCACAAAAGCTAAGGGAACACAGTTGAGAATCCCTTGGTTCCATGTATTATCGAGAAGTATGGTTTCCCTAGAGGATGCCAGAATGAAATCAGCTTGGATGATGAACGGAAAATTCGTTACCATCTCTGTAGGGAGAAACGCATAGATACCAGGAGAGCTGTTTCCATGGCCAAGACGCTCTCCATATGGAAACGCCAAAGTAATCACCCAATCTTCAACTTCGCTTCTCCTTTCCACACGGTTCTCATCTTTCACTGGGAACTTTTGCCTCCACATGTAGTAACAGCATTGTTTCTCATAATCAGTTTCACTAGCTGAGAGATGGATTGTGTAAGCTTCAGCATCAATGCTCTTCCTTGTCATGAAATCCGTCTCGCTTACAATCCCGATCGAGTTCACTGTGCTGAACCTTGGATCTTGGCAGTGTTCTCTGATAGAGAGACGCTTGATCTTGGACAGAAACAGGAGAACTTCAGGATGAACACTAGAGAGCTGTTCTTTCACAGGCTTAACTTTGTCATCCTTCAAGGGCAAGATAATGGTTGTGGTCGGAAGAGTAGAACCCGAGCCGTAAATCCTTTGTATGTCGACAAGAGAGGGATGTTGCTCAACCCACTCAGAAACAATGTAGCCAAGGCTGCAGTGACTGCAAGGATCCTCATTAAATCGAATTTGGTAGCCGTTGCTGAAAATATGAGGCTGAGAAGTAATCAGAAACACACTCTTGAACCCGATTCCTGCCACCAAGATTGAAACAGAACACATGTAATGTAAGAAGAAGGCTTCATTCGAGTTTTTCTTGAAGTTCAGTCATTATAGAAGGCGAAGGACATACCTTTCTCTCCAATGTATCCTCGTTTTCGATTTCCTTTCTTGGTAGATCTTCCAACACTGCAAATGGAATCAATGTTCTTCTCCGAAAAACCCCTCTCGTTGTTGAAGATAAGGAGAGTTGCTGGAGCCCCAGTGGCTGTTATGTCCTCAGAAGTTATGACAAATTCAAGACAAGGATCGACACCTTCCGGGTACTCATTGTCCTCAGCGTTCTGGAATAAATTAATGTCTAGCATTAGCAAATTTGTAGAAAGCAAACTAGAAAGAAAAACAAAAAATTCCTTACTATGGTGATCTTTGTAGTATATAAAACTAAGATTTAGCATCTTAAGCTTTAAAAAATATAAACCAGGAAACATGTTTTCTTCATCGATTTGAAAGAATTATTTTCCTGATATTTCAAATTCCACATGAATACAGTTGCACTTAGATATGTAAACTTATAAAATCAAAACCATTTACGTTCATGTTTTTTTTGTACATGTGTGTACATGTGAGACAAAGAGCAAAACCTGATTCTGAATGTATACAAGAAACCAAGGCCACACATAACATGAGTACGCATTCAGTTCCAGTTCAGGTTTAGGTTTAACAATTTCATGTTAAGTCATTTAGTTCCGGTTCTGATTTAGGTTCAGAAATTCTACTATACACATATTTAACCCAAAATATGCATACGAGAAAAATAAATAAATAAACTGGAAACACGAGCTCACAAAATACGCACAGAAACAGAGAGAATAGTAAACTTACTTGGATAAGCTCCATAAGGAAGTGAACATCTTTAGCGTAGAGCTCAGCGGAGAGGTTCTTCACGGCCTGATGAAGATCCTCCGTCAACGGATTCTCGTCTCCGCCGATAGAAAACTTAGTTCTCCGAATACGATCAATGTGTTGCTTTGCCGATTCAGCCATTGTTTTTGTTTTTTCTTCCTGGTTCGGTTTCTCTCTGCGTGTGAGGAATGAATGAGAAAGAGAGCGAGGATTTTAAAGAAGAGTAGAGAAGGAAACTTCATAGGGAAGGCAATGGGACACTCTTGTACGGGGAAAACCAAAAGACTTTAACTTTGATTGGTTTGCGACAAGTAAATATTGTACTGTGTACATTTACGAGCAAAAGTAAATGCCACTTCGTAAATCCAAAGTATATATCGATTCTTTCTTCTTCGCATTTCTTTTTCTCGCTCTTTTTTTTTATGTGTACACAATTAGTTGATTTACATAACGAGAAATTCGTAACGGATAACCAAACACTCACAAGTCACAAAGTCGCATCTCCATTTATTAACCCGGTCACAGTTAACTTAAAGCGGTATGAACAAAACAGGAATTGTACCGTAGTAAACATACCAATCTCTTGATCGAATACAAATGCAATTCGAATTACATCTTCTCAACCCAATCAAGGTCTCTCAAGTCATACACACTACTCTTCTTTCAATCACCATCATGAACAGGAAACCAACAAAAAGAAGATCGACAATGCTTCACTGCATTCTTGGATCTTTTAACATTACCTGACGAATCACAACAAGCTTCTATATTGTTGTTTTGTTTTAAATGTACTAAGAACTCGTCTCTGCAATTCTTCTCTTGTAATTATCTTGCAAGATTGTGTTTGAGTCATTAATTTGTCTAACTTTCTTCTGCGTCTCTCGCTGTGTCTTTAACTTGGATAAGCTAAGTGAACCATCAACTGAATCAATTGTTTAGAAAACAACTTTCAATACATGAAAAAATAGAAATCGACGAGTGAAAAGAGGGTAAAATAGCGATTCCGCTTTCGTACCTTGCCATTCCCATACAACCTTTTGTTCACCCTTTACGATTCTCGGATATCTATCTATCCGTGAATCCTCTTGTACTAACTCCTCAACCTATAAATTAACCAGGAATATAAAGAACCATTTCAGGATCCAACATAAAAGGAAAAAGGAGAGATGGGAATAATCAATGAGAATCAGTTAGAAACATGGTATTTGTTACAAATTGTTAGAGAAAGAACAGACTTAGATCAAGACAGCATACCTTACTCCACAACAGAGGATCTCTTCTTTCTCTAGGCAAAAGGAGATGATCACGCAACCGAGATGCAATAACCCAAGGCTCGCAGTCACTAGTGTCTGCAGAATTTGATGTCACTGCATTCTCTTCCAGGAAGTCACAGACCTAATGAAACAATTCAAAATAGAAGCCCGGTTTGTATATAGACACAAAGCAAGGATAACCGAGATGGTGTATGAGTAAAGGTGTACCTGGTTGTATAGTTCTTCAACTCTACTTGAAAAACGTCGCTTCCGCTGGATTTTCCTATGCAATATTGCGCAGGCCACAAGCTGTACATCTCAACACTGTAAACAAGCTTTGAAGATGTTGATCAAGTAAACTAAACCACTTAAAGACTGACTTTTTTCTAAGAGTAGAATACCATTGCACAAGAGGACGAGATAATTAAGATGTTCTGCAAGATCCATTGATGTATGCGGCAAGTAAAAGGTTTGTAACTTTCCATCAGCGATTCAGGGCACTTCAGTTCATTGATCCTTCTCATAAGAAAAAAAATATAAAGTAAGAATCTTTGGCAATGAAACAACTTCAAGAGTTAGTCTTAACCAGTGATGAAGATACTAACCCATTAGCATTATTCCTTTTCTCTAGCAACTCCGCAACAGCTTCTACAGCCTTTGCTTTCACAAAATTATAAGAAGACTCGTCTAAATTATTCATGTAACCGCTGTTACGTAGATCTTTCCAAACATCATTCTCTGGGACCTAAAAGATAGATGAAAATAGCTCGGTGAAATGCTCACCATTACCAGTTTACCACAAACTGAACACACTCGTTAGTCACTATAGTTAAAGATGAAGTAGAAGCATACCCAAATGGTCCCAATACCATAGCATTCATTATGAGCATATGCCTCACAAACTTTTCTCTCGAAATGCCCAACCTGATCAACAACACGACCAGATACAGAAATGATTAAACCAAATAATAAAAAAAACAGGAATATCTTAAATTCCATTATCTAGGTGTTATAATTCAATACCAATTTCTTGGTTGATTCATTGATTTCTCCATCTTCTATGCATAAATTCCATTGCTTTCTGTATCCATGATTACATTGCAACTTCCCTTGGTAACATTCCCCATTAATTGGACAAGGTTCACACAAATCTGTGGCAACGAAATAGAGGTAAGAATTGATTAAAGTTCAACCATGAAAAAAAATAATTATTAATGAATCTTGAGCTTACCTAAATCCGAGTCGATGGAATCTAAGTTACTGTCGCAGAAAGATTTAGGGTCTGAGCCCAGATACTTAGCGAGGAAATTGCAGGTAAACGCCACTACACAAGCCACAAGCAACACCGTCAGGAGTCTCACGAACTCTTCCTTGGAAGGGAAGAAGCTTTCCGACGGCTCGAGTAATGATCTGATCGGAGTCGGAGAAGATTTAGGGTTCCGTTTAGGGGTTTTGGTCTCCGATTTGGGTCGCTTCCTTGGTATCGAATCCATCTTGAGGGTTTCAGGACAAGAAATTGAAATTGAAATCGAAAAATATGCGTTGAGAACAAAAAGAAAAAGAAAACTAATGTCCAAAAAGAAAAATCTAATTAATAAAAATTGAGCGTGGTTAATGGGCTTTCTGTGGACACATTATGAGCCCAATTATTATATTCGAAGTCCAGATTATTTACGAAGGCTTAATTGTGTTAATATACAGAAGCGCGTGATGTTTGCTTTCGAAGATTAGAATGTTTCTAAGGGCGGATTTAAAGAAAATTAAGGGCAAATTCTTCTTACACTTCTTTATGTCCTTATTTTTGTATTTTTTTGTATGATTATAGCATAACTCATTACAATTTTTTTAAAATAATAAATTTTATATGTAACATTATAACTGTTTAGATAATTGTGGAACTGAACTGATATACAATTTTTTCTTTTAAGAGTTTTTTTGTATTATGCGCCATCTGTCTTTGCTTATTTTTCTAATATGCATATTATCTCGATTGTGTGGAAGCAAGCTTTGCATATACTGAATTCTTCCAAATGAACAAAGAAAAATAATCATTCTTTCGGTGCAGTCACCATTTTGATAACTTCCGAACAGTTTGTTGCAAACACAATTTCTAATCTCTAAGCCGCAATCATATACTCAATTTTTTAAATAAGTGTTTTTAATTCTGTATGTAATAAGGAAATACTATTCTGAATATTTCTAGCCCCAATCAGCAAATCGTCCATCCCATTCATATGAGAGACTCATCCCTGGCCTGTCAATTTGTCTAATTCATTTTACGATTTATCCACCTGACATTATCAACTAACACATGATGTGGGATCTGCTGGTGACTCCGATGGCCGTTTTTGTTTAATTTCCTGTGTTATTTGTGCTTCACCCCAAGTTCTTGCTTCTATTTCTAAGAGGAAAATGATTTCCTTAGTTGATTTATCTATATTTTTGAAATTTTGTCGTTTCTGTTCTTCTATAATCACCAAATTATTCATGGAAAATATATGCTTTTATCCTCATTCAACAATTTAGTAAACAAATAATGAAAGTTTGAGAAAATTGATTTTGTGGGAAATATATTTGGATAATTCATTAGTACTTACTCATATGCTTCAAAATAAAAAAATGATCAAGTTAGATCCATATTATATAGTTTTTTTATTACCAAAACTACCAAAATATCCATGCATTATGTAAATCTTTTGGATAATACTATAGTGATAAATTATGTTTTTTGGAAAATAATATAAGTGTAAACTTTTACAACAAACTTACTAACTACGTCGGTGGGATAAAATCTATGAGTATAGTATTGTTGGGAAAACATCTTATACTGCATGCAAGGTTGTCTGTTTTAATGTTTCTCGCCCGTGGGATATGTGTAACTTTTACATTATGGAAGTGTTCTTTAGATTTGCCATAATCCTTCAAATGAACTGAAAAAGCTGGTCACTCTTTCGGTGAAAACACAATTTTTACAGCATCAGAGCAATTCATTTCGAAGACTACTTGTAGTCTTTGCAGCTCAATCATGTATTTCATTGCACAAATAAGCAATTCTAACTCGGCATGAAGTGGAGATTGACTACACCGAATGTTTTGCGCCCCAAAAACCATGTCCTCCCTCCCATTTTTATGATCGATCCATCCTTGCACAGAGAAATTTTCATTCACCTTCCAAGATCCATCAATTTGATATCTCCACATATCTGACTGCATTGTCCCCATTTGAGGGGGTACTGTCACTGTTGAGTATTTTCTTCCTTCCAATGTTTTTGCCGAATCTCAAGATATCCATTCTACTTCTGCCATGAGTAGAATTTTTGGTGGAGTTTTATCCAAATTCTTGTATACTTTTTCATTATGTCATTTGATAAGTTAATAAATAAGTAATTTATATTTGAGTAAATCAATGCCGTTAGAAAAACTTCTGGTTGTGAAGATATAATGGATAATGCCCAGATTTAGATGACTGGGAATATTTGAATATGAAATGATTAATGGTCTCTTCCGCTGCTCCACATTTACCATAGCGCATATCACATGGAATTTCTCGTGATCTCAATCTTTGAGTTACCAAAATACAACCTGATAGTAGTTAACGAAAATTTTGCAATTTTGGAAGATATTTAATATTCCAAACCAAAGCTTGAAGGGAACATATATATGGTTGGGCCAAACTGAATGTATGGTATGCCGCTGTCTGGATACCGTTGTTCAATCTCATAACGCGGCTTAATAGTATATTTGCGATGTTTTGTAGAGTGTCATCCATTAGTGTCTGGTTGTCCTAAACGGCTTACTACTAATGATTGTATTATTTCCATATCCTTTAGTATTATAGTTGCTTGTAATAATGCTATATTCCAATGATTTGTCTGATTGTCGATTAAGTCACTGATTTTGAAATTTGTAGGATAAACAATGAGTTTACAAGTTGTTGATCTTGACAGGAGGTTGATACATAAGGATCATTTCAAACAGAAATAGTTGACCATATTCAAATTTTTTTAGTTAGTCATTTTCTAACTAAAAGTTTAACAAAAAATTATATTTCTCCATTATAAGATGGAGAGAGTATGTTTGTAATGGATCCTTGGGATCTAAATTTCAAAAATAACAGTATTTAAAAACTTTTAAAAATAATGAATCTGGATAATCCGACAATCATGTTTCTATAATGATAAATTATGTTTTTGTATTTACCTAAAATTATCTTCTAAACATAATGTAGAACATCATTCATTACGAAAAGGAAATATTTCTCTCAAGGTTATTTTTATTTAAGAGATATTTAATTATTTTGTTTGTTTTGACGTGGTTTTAGGGATTGTTTAAGTAAGTGTTTCGTATTTTTGTAGTCGTAGAAGATTAATTAAGGGATTTTTTGGTAAAATTAATTGTACGCGTCTTTATTTTAATCCAGCCTATAAAAGCCTCACCTCGAGGGGAGAAAAAAGAAAGTTTCTTCGCCGTTTTTTTATTTCGCCGTTTTTTATCGTTCTCATAACTCTCCTTAACGCCGAGTGCACTCACTCAAAATCGCTCGTTCGTTCGATTAATTCCTTTCCCAGGTAAGCTTCTTCGATTTCTTTCTCGTATCATTGTTCTTTCGCGTTATTCCTGTAATTTCGTTTGTAAACGTAATGTTTTCTCCTCTTCCAAGGTTTTTGTCGATCGCAAACGTTTCGATTTCGATAAACCCTAATTATTTCCACTCTGTTGTGCAAAATTTTAAATTGGATTATTCAGGATTTAGTCGGAATTTTTGGGTATCTAATTGTTGAATCGATTTGATCGTTTTGACGTATAACCCTAATTTCGGGTTTTGTTTAGTCGCGCATAGAAACCCTAATTTTAGGGCTCGAGTCTGAAAATGGTTTGCTTTACGTGTTCAGGTGTTTTCGAATAACGAAATAATGGTTGGGATAGCCAAACTGAGGATAAAGTTTGGTCCTGAAGGTTCTGTCAAAACTTTCCAAACGTTTCCGGGTATTAACAACTGCAGCAACGCGAAGAAAATTGAGAAATCCATTGGTGAAGAAGATGTAATTAAAGCCGCAAATCAGTCAAAGAAGCGTGGACCTGATGAGTTAGAGGAGGTTCTGGCTAATAAGAAGCAAAAGCTAAACCGTGTTTTGTTAAGTCACTGTCTTACGCTGTTAAAATTATTGAGGGGGCACCAGTATGGATGGCTATTTGGCGAGCCTGTGGATCCTGTTAGATTGAAGATTCCTGATTACTTCTCTGTGATATCGAAGCCGATGGACCTAGGCACAATCAAATCCAAGCTTTTAAAGAACGCGTACAGCACTGCAGATGAGTTTGCAGCAGATGTCCGGCTAACTTTTACCAATGCGATGCTGTATAATCCTCCTGAAAATTTGGTTCACAAGGTGGCAAAGGAGCTTCAGGAGAGTTTTGAGGTTAGATGGGAATCACTTAGGAAGAAAAAGATTTCGGAATTACCCGGGAACAAAGTCACAGAAGGTTTTAAAAGGCAACCAGTTGAAATCGGTTGTATAAGACAGAGCAGCCTTGAAACATCAGCATCCTGTGGGAGGTTCTCTGTGGAATTGCCAAAACCAGCGAAAGAGAAGCCCGAAAAGGTTTCTCTTTTGTTAAAGCCAGTGAAAGAGCTGAGCAAAAAGGATACTCCTGTTGTCACACCGACAGCTTTAGCAACAAAGGTATGATATATGATCAGAATGCTACACTTGTTACTGTGATAGTGGTTTATTTTTTGACTGATACGATTGACATATATTTGATATTTTCAGTTGAGGATTAAGAAATTAAAGCAGGGCCTTGGAGTCTGTGCGACTGTGAAAACCCCAAGCAAAGGTACTACGTTGGAAAATTTTACTTCTCTGTTTCGTGGCTTCTCAGCATGGATCTAACTCTATGCCTATCATGCAGGTTCAGCTCCAACTTCAGCCTGCAAATGTAGTTCATGTGGTAGGATAACGTGCATATGCCTCAAGTCCTGTAACTCATCTGGAAGTGAAGTTTCTTCATTAGCGGTATAAGCAGATTATTGCTTGATCTTTGATGAATTTGAGTTTCCTCTTGTTCTTGTCATTGGCAAAAGGAATTCAAATCTCGATGCTCTTGTGGAAACAGGATTTTCTGGTAAAGAACAATTCAGGTTCACAGACGAGCGAGTCAGATTCACATTCCAATGGTGAGTAATCTTAAGCTCTTTCTTTCCCTTTCGTGTTTCATTCAAACGCCTCTTGACTCTATTTCTGCTACTTTTGTAACATATACTTATTTTTGTTTCTTTTTAGAGTCTATAAGCTCAAAGAATGATAAAGCTGGTTGTGTCAGTTCTCAGCTTGATATACCTTTGGATAATGGCAAGTTACCATTCCTCTCTTATGATCTATGGGATTCCTACAGTATGGTTTCTTAGGATCTCTCTCTGATTCTACAGAGTTGAAAACGCCATTACCTGCTATGCCTCCGTTGCCACCTGAGAAGGCTCTTCGTGCTGCAATACTCAAGGTTCAATTTGCAGAGACCATCCTGAAAGCTAAACATAGAAAAGTCCTTGACCGGGTATCATTATTACTTTCTTGATTCCAGTTACAAAAAAATAGACTTTCACAGCTATTGTTTTACTGAAAGTTGCTTTGTTGTTGTGTTGTTGACAGAGTAGCAAAGCTGATCGAATTAGAATACAGATAGAAAAGGAACAGATGGAGAGAACTCAACGTGAAGGTACAGTATATTACATGTTCTAATGGAAGTAAGAAAACGCTCAAACTGTTCGGTCTTCTCGCCTGTTGACGTTTACAAAAAATTGCAGAGAAAGCTAGAATTGAAGCAGAGATGACAGCCGCTAAGCTTGCTGCAAGAATGAGAGCAGAAGTCGAGTTGAAAGAGAAACGTGAGAGACAACGGCTTGAACTAGAAAAGGTAACTTTGTCAGAATTTTAAAAACCGTTTTGTTTTTTTTTCGCAGTTTCTTAAAACCGTTTTAACAGATTGAAGAAACCAAGATTCTGATTTCTGTAAATGTTTACAGATGGAAAAAGTAGTCGACTTCGAAGAGAATAACTTCTTGAGATTGAACGAGGATATGATTAATCTTTGTGGTAGCTCTAATGTGACAAGAACTCGGTTACTTGAGTTGGGTCTGTTTTTAAAGGATGATTATTCGGATGAGATCGATTCAGAAATTTCTGATGCTATAAGAATCGACGATCTTGAGGAGGGAGAGATCTTGTAGAGTCTATAGAAACCTCTTGGATGTAATTTTTGACCAGAACACAGTTGTATTACGATGACCTGAACTTTGTTAATATATGAAATTAGATGTTTGTTGCTCGTATACTTTCTTGTTTTCTTGTAGAGCTTATGTAAATCCGGAAAGACAAAAACAAAGGTTTTGAAATATAGAAATGCAAAATTTGAGTTTATCATGTCTTAAACAACTACAGAAACCCGAAAATTGATGTAAATGCAATGATATTCCATGGATGACAAACAAAACATGTTAAACGTAGTGCAGAATGTCAGTCTTGACATTCAAAACTTTTTTTTCTTTATATAAAAGTCTTTTGACATCTGTATACATAAATTATAAAGATAAAGAAACGCATCTACACATGCGTCCAAGTTCAATCGACCAACGAAAGTTGCTTAAATAGAAATGAGTTTGCATGAAGAACGGAATTTTGGAAAAAGGGACGAATTGTTTTTGTAAGGTGAACAAACCTACTTTTTGACATGGATAAATAAATGCATCACAATTTGACCGGTCGGACACAGTATGATAAATTTATAAAATCATCAATTATAGGGTTTATTCAGTTTAAGAATCAACTATATTTTTTTGATGGAATTTTTTTGGGGGTTGAAATATACAAAATTTACGATATTGTTTCATTTCCAAAAAAAAGTTGAAAAAATATATATACATATCGAAGGATTTTGAGGCCTGAAAGTGGAGATATCAATTTTAATGGTTAGGTTGATGTCTTTAAGGATTTTGAGGCCTGAAAGTGGAGATATCAATTTGCTAGTGAAGCCTGCTATTGAGCTCTCTCCATATATCATAGTTCGAGGCTTGCCAAGCCCATCGAGAAAAACATTTCTTGTCAGACACGACGAGAAGGAACCGATAATTTTTATTACAAATTAAGTATCGTTTTAATTATTAACTTGTAGGTGTTTTCCACCCCATCTGTCTCAGGCCTTCTATTCTTTGGCTTGTCTGATCAGGATCACATGGTTAAACAAGTCTCAAAGGTTAGGATTTCAAATGATTTGTAAAATTTTATATTTCTTATCAGTTCAAGAGTTTTAGACGATTACACTGGTGCCGATTTGTATTTTACCCTAATTATATTTTTAAGTGGTCCTTTAAAACATATAAAGAGGAAAAGGAATTACAAATATATTAAAATAAAATGGATGGAGTTCTTCACCTTTAATCTGGTATACTTTTCTTTTGAAAATAACTGATGTCTGATGTGTGATGATGATTATTCTTATTATTACTATAATTTTTATTATTTAGATGTATATATTTGGTTATATAAATATAAATATAATGTATGTGTACTCTAAAAAGGGAAAAATGGAATTTATATGTTTTAGTTTATTACATGAGTCGTTAGATTGACCAGGGTTTATTGACCAAACCTTTTTCGTCTATCTTTCTTAAGTTGTAAAGATATATATTTTTTTTCATCGTCAATTCGTTTTTACATTATTTTCCAATTTCTTCACATAAATATATATTTTGAGCTTTATATATTTGTCTATTCTTTCTAGTATATACCTTAATTTTGCATTTGAAGTCAAAGTATATGCATACAAAAATAGTTCTTTTTGTTTCTCATTTGCTTCACGTGACTAAAGCAATAACAAAAAAGAATTCTGATAATGAAGCAAATTTAAATTTGAATATTGGTTACGGTTAATATAGATTGATTTTCTTAATTATATTTCAGGTTGCTGTGAAGTTTCTTTACCTTGCTGTCTACGCTTGCGTTATGTCCTTCCTGCGTAAGCCCAAACTCTGTTTTTCTTCTTATTCAGCTTTAGCTTAACCTTAAAATTGGATACAAAGCTAACAAAGCTTTTTCATTTTTTCTTGCAGAGGTCTCATGTTGGTTGGTAACTGGGGAGCGTCAGTCTGCCAGAATCCGAGGGATATACCTAAAAACAATATTAAGACAAGAAACGAGAATATATAACTCTTCGACCGAAAACAAAACAAGACAAGAAACGCAAGATAGTATCGTTGAGACGGCTTACTCACCTCGATTTCAGTTTTGTTGCTCGGTTCATTGGCTGCAGCCGTTCACGGTATTGTGTACCCTGTCCAAAGTTTGTTTATGTCAAGATATTCTTCGAGCCTTCAGATCAACTACACAAAGATTCACTTTTCTGGTTTAACGGATCTGATCAACTATTTGTTCGCTATCGCTGGAGGAAAACTTATCAAACGCATTAGATCATTATCGTTGATAAAGTTATTCACCAGGAGATAAGTTGGTTCCATAATACTGCGAATTCTAGGTCATATAATCACTAAAGTTTCCTGATCGTTTATTTCTAACTACTAAACAATTTGATGTCCTCGTGGGCCTATAAAATATATTATTGACGGCATTTTTACTTAACAGCCGTTATCACTTCATTAATTTTTTTAATAATAAATAATAATATTTTAATTAAAAATTATAAATTTTATAAAATTTTAAAAAATCATAAAAATCTTTTAGAATAAAAAACTGATAAAATCATAAAAATCTTTAAAACTAAAAAAAAAACTTTAAAAAATTCTAAATTTTTAAGGAAATTAATATTTTATTGAAATAAAAATTTATTAATATTTCAATTAAAATAACAAATTTCAATTTTTTTTAGAAAATCATATTTTTTTTAAATGGGCATGATATCGAAATCTCATATATTTAAATGGAAAAAATAATTAATTGGAATATCAGAATGTGTAGAAAAATATGAAATATTAAATAACTTATAGAAATAAAGTTGGAGTATTTTTATAAAATTTTCCCGATTTTTCATCTCTTACGTACACTTATTTGCTAAAACAATTCAAAAATATTGTGCGAATGAATGTCAAAGAACACGGTTGAATAAGTAGGTGATTGGTTGGGTTGAACACGGATGAATATCAAAACTTATCAATCATGTTTTATACTGATTTTTAAAACTACAGAAAAAGCTACGGGAGTTATATTTACTAAAAAATTATTATTTAGACAGTAGAAAACAAAATATGACTATAAAATTTTCTTATCTTGTTTTTTCTTTTTTTTCTTTGATTTTTTTATTTTTTTATTTTTACATTTACATCAGATACAACTATAGTAAATATGTCTATAAACCAAATTTTACAACAAATAATTTACAGTTACAGTCCAACTAATCATCTAAAATAATGTAGAACCCACATCATACATTCACAAGATATATATTCTCTTATGTCCATGTAAATAAACGAATTACTTTTATATTATTCAAAAACGAATTTTAAAACATAACAGACTTACGAAAACAATCAAACAAATATTCTCTCGTCATTTTCTATATTTGTAGTATTTTCCTTTTTCTATGTGTATGCATTTTTCGAGTTTACATATATTTATCCTCGTGAATGAATTATACATATTATGATAATGTTGTTTTTAATTTAATTTGTGTCATTGTTTAATCAAATATTATAGTTATGCGATTTTGAAATGCATTTGAGTCAAACCATGCAAAAAAAACTATTTTAATTAAACACGTACACACAAATTAAGAATTAAGAAAGAAATAATTTTCAGTGTAATTCCAATCAAATAATGCAAACCACACAAATACACATCTTCAAATAAACAAACTGGATAAGAATATATAAATTATAAAACAAAGAAATAAGAAGAAAATAAATCCGTTTTAGTTCTTCGATTTAGTTTCGAACTCCGTATATAGCAGCGATATAGAGAAGTTGTGTCGCAGAAAGTATTATTAGAAATGCCTCCATTGTCCTCTGCCGAAAAATAAAATAAAAATTAAATTGTTGAAGTATTTTTTTCCTCACTAATTGAAGTTTTTGAATAAATGTTTTTTAGCTATTCACATCTAAAGTATTCTTTTAAAATTAATGAAATAACTACATATATAAATGTTTATATGACTAATTATGCCATAGACCTTAATATAATAGAGGTTTACTTACCAGACGAGCATTTCTCATCCCAAGTTCAATTTCTTTGCAGCCAAATCTGCACAAGTAGATTCAAGAATAAAAACGATTTTAATAAAATATAAATTGGATTTTTATCTTTGGTGTGGAAAAGGTAAGAATTTTAAGAAATAAAATGAATGAATATTATGTCAAAGAGTCAAGTGTAGTTTTAGGGCGTAGTTTTAATTAATCTCTTACCCCATGGCTAAAACTGTGAGCGACCAAGCGATGGTGGCGGCAGAGACAGCTGCAGGAAGGCTCGCAGTAGTCCATGACTGGAGATGACTGACACCGGAGATAACAGAGGCAGCCCCAGCAACTCCGGCAATTAAAGCAAACATCACAAAGAATCCGGTGGCCGCATTGCCCATCGGAAAATATATTGGCGAAAAATGAGCGGGAAGGCTGAAATCTGCACCTTTAATTTTTGAAAAAAAAACAACCTAATAATTAATTCAAACCATTATTAAAATTGTTTAAAAGATTGTTTTTTATTTATTTTTGAGAATCAGTTTACCTAGTCGTTTAGCATGTAAGTTTAGAACCTTTATAGAACTCTATATTTACTTTCGGTAGGAATACATACTATTGATTTGTGTAGAGCCGACACTAAAAATTTATATCGATGATGGTTAGTCAAGTACAAAACACCAAGCTTGGATTAGTTACCAAATTGTTTCATCTTGACTTTTTTTCTTTCAGATTTGTGATGTTGTACGATTAGTGACAGAAAAATTGTAAAATCCATTTTGGGAATATAATATTGATTAATTATGAAGATATATCTAGAAACAGTGTTTTCTATTACATAAAGAAAATTATATACCAATAGGAAAGCCATGGCTGATAGCTTTGTTCATGGACCATGCTCCAATTCCGAGAACAATGGCGTACATGCAGAAATTCAGGAGTAGAAGCAAAGAGGCCACTGGTTTCATCTGCTGTTCCACCATTTTTCTTTGTCACCCTAGACAAGAGAAATCCAGAACTATGTATTTTTTTTTGTTCTGAAAAAGATATATTTGATGTTAAGATCTTAACAATTTTGGATGTGGAGTGGTTTAATAGATTAGGTTTATATATAGATTTGATTAGATGGTGCTTTTCTTGGTTAAGGCTGTTTGGTTTTTCTGGATTCGTAAAGGCAATTAAATTCTTGTTCTTGCAGGTTGTAAAGGTGAGTTGCTGTTTTTCTTACAAAGAATCCATGTTTTGCTTCATTCACAGGGCACAATTAAATAATTTGAAAAAGTAATTAAATAAAAGACCGTTGGAAACTCAAAAAAATTCTTTGGTTCACTTAGTTTCTTTCGCATTTTTCTTGTTTTGTATAGCTTTTAGACTTTCTTGTATCATACATGTACATAGATATTCAGTTCATTATAAATACAAGTATAACATTCAAGATCCATATTATAGTCTTTTAGAAAGAAAAAGAAAAAGAAAAAGAAAAAGAAACGTGTATGAGAAGTAACATTTGCAATAAAGGATGTGTGTAAGATGTTGTTAAAAGAAATCAACAATGGAGGTACCGTGCAGACCAAGTCTCTAGGATCTTCTATCTCGTCGTTATCTGCATAAGTAAAAAACCATTGGTCTATATTAGAAATGATACTGAAATATTAGTGAGACATAGAGTATTGATTCACTTCCTTCTGAATGCTTACCCTAATTCGTGTCCTGCTTCTCCTTGTCTCTGCATCGCATGCTTCAGTCCCATGGCATCCATCATCAACCATTTTGTCTTCATCGGCTTCAAAAACAGGTGAATGAGTATTTGGATTACCAAGTTGGTTCTCTGGTGATGAAAATTCCTTCACCTTCAGTTCCTCATCATCAGCTTCGCTTTCACCAATTGTGAGTAGCCAGAGATGGAGTATTGTCACCTGAGAGTCTTATACCACATCCTTTTAGTTTGAGTCGTACACTAGCAAGACGAAACTCTATCTCAACTTGATTGCAATCTTGGTTTAGGGGGAAATGACAGTCAAATATAATCAGATGATTATATTTCTGATGTAACGAGAAGTATCTTGGATTAGCAGGCTCAAAGTAGTTCCCGTGCTTATCTCTAAACCGACATTGTATCTGAATGTCTCTAGACTTGCGCATTATTGGTGTCTTCTGCTTCCTTGGGCCATCTAACTTCAGTCAATTTCTCACAGTCTCATCAAGATTACTGAGTTTGAAAACCCTTGGTGAGATGGATTTTAGCTGGGTGCATTCCCACATTTCCAGAGATTCAAGGCTAGAAAAGTTTTCGATCCTTGGAGGAACTTCTTCAGTCGCTGTTTAGTTGAGATAGAGAGTCTAGATGTTGCTTGAGATATCTGGGAAACTCCTCAACTGCAAGCATCCATTGAGATTGAGGCGATAAAGAGATTTCAGAATGATGCCATTTGGCAGAGTCTCTAGACTTGAGCATCCTATCATTTCCAAAGTCGTCAGTTGATTGAGATTTTGAATCGAGGAAAAGAATATTTCCAAAGAATACACTGGCAATATGTGTTTCTCTCGAGTGTATTCTTCTATTTTTTTTCTATAGAAAAGAATATTCTAAATATATTTTATTTTATTTTAATATTAATATTATTTATTTATAAAATTTGCAAATGAACCCAATTTACTTTAATTTTGTATTCTTAAAATAATTTGTCTTTATAATAAAAGAGGAAATAACTTTTTTTTATTTTTTTTGAATATAATTATAAAAATTTAAAATTGAAAGAACTATTGTGTAAATAGAAAGATTGAAAGGAAGACATGTCATTATTCTAAATATACAATATCATGCTATAATTCATCGTTTTCATCTAAAAAAATCAATTGAGAAATCGACAGTGATTATAGAGTGGTTCATATTCTCTATATCCTATATTACTAGAGGTATTTCGCATTTTTGGTCAACAACATGCATTTACTAGGTTTGAATCTTGATGGTAACACACTAACAGTACTATAGTACAACCACTACATATACTACATTACTAAAAAATTGGTTAATGACACATATGTTAGTTTAAGTCCTCAGTTTCAATGTAGATTGTCCATCACATTAACTTCCAAATTTATTTTTGATGTCAGATTCCTAGCATGACTTATAGAGATAATACATATTTTAGCCTATTCAAATAAATTCCATTTTTGAATCAACACTATATCATGTTAAGTTGAATTAACTTTCATTTCAAAAACCATTTGCTAATAATATAAGTATGATGTCTCAATTGATTTCCAGTATGAGATTCCAATAATTGAAAAAAGAAAAATCATTTACTCACCAGTTTCACCAATCATGAACAGTATAGAAGACTTCGAGGGGAGAGAGTCCAGCCCTGTAGCACAAGCTCTCTGAATACTATATTGATGGTGAGGAAGAAACACTTGATTGTAAGCCTTTATTGCTGCATTCTTTAGAGAGTCATCACCTCTGTGAATCATATAAAAACAGAATATTAACACCGAATAAAATTAGAACAAGCCACGGTCAAACTGATACAAGCAACTAATATGTATGGCTATCTATATCTGTTAACATTTCGCGAGAGAGAGAGAGAGAGCGTATATATATATATTAGAAGACTTACTCGGTAGCCAATAACTCTTGGCACATAACCTTGATCATATCAAGAGCCTGCTTTATCTTCAAAAGGTTTCTTGTATGGCTACCAACTTTCTTTACACGGCCTGCCTCAATATCTTTGTCAATCATTACCTCTAATGTCGATACTGAACGGGAAGCCGCGGCAAGATCATTAATCTGGAAATATAAGTTTGTTTCTCAAAGCTTGATCAATCGTCATGTAGACAAATACCCAATTTCAATATCTTCACGAAGCATTATAATTCAATTACAAAGAGCATCCTAGATTTGAACACCTCACAATAAGAACTTTTAGAAAACTAACTAACTCATCATAAATATTTTACCAAGAAAAAGAAAAGATTCGTCAAAAACTAAACTGATGGAGCAGAAGTACAATAATGCAAGGATTATGTTAAATTCTTAAAATTTCCGCAACAAGCTTTCTCAAAACATTCCCAAAATTAAGGAAAGAAGATAATCTAAGTTCCAAAGTTCTGATCAAAAATCAAATCGAATGTGATTAAAAAAATAAAATTCTTATTTATTACTATAGTTAAACCTTGATAAATGAATGTTAGATAAATGAATAACCTCGATAGATAATAATTATTTTTGATCATGACTTAGGTTAAGGGACTAAATGAATAATCTCGCTAAATATATTAATGAATAATTTACTTAAAATCTTAGAGACCCTATGTAAATATAAATAAATAATCATCATATTTTATTAGATATATATATAAAAATATTTTTTAATTAATAAATTGAATGTTAAAAAGATATGGTAATATAGAATGAATTACTTACCAAACCAAGACTTGAAACTATATATATAGTTTGCAGTGTAGGTTAAATACATTTTCTAAGACTCTAAATATTTCATACAATATAATACAATGTATCTTAGTCCACATAATACAGTTCATATATTAGTCTACATATATACAATGTATTTTAGTCTATATACATACAATTCATGTATTACTAATATAATATCTTTAATTTTAATATATATATTATATATTTATATAACTATAATTTTGTGAGAGATATATATATATATCATGTTTATATTTATATAACTTTAAAATCTCTTGAAAAATTATTAACTTGTAAGAATATTTTTATATTATAATATGTAAAGTAATTATTTTTACGAGAATATCAAAATACTATCTAAATGAAAAAATTCATTTATCGATAAATGAATAATATATTAATTTATTGGTATATAAATAATTTTGCTAAACGAATATTTTTTCTGGTCGTAAGAATATTTATTTACAGTATATACTAAAATATAGTGGTGGGGGGGGGGGCATCGACCAATATTCTAGAATTTTAGATAGATGCTGATTGCTGGATCCGTAAACCAACCATCCAAATTTCATTTTCCTGGATCATGATATGAATTTCTAATAACCACCTACATTAGAATCCGAAAATAATAGCTAAATCTAATTAAATTTACAATAATTAATATAAAAAAATAAAAAATAAAAAATATCAGTTGACAAAAAATATCGAATCATATAATAATATTATATAATTTTATAATTGATTTTATAAAATTTTGGGAAATAATATTATAGCCATTCTATAAACTCTTTTTTTTTTAAGTAAATTTTAATTCTTTTGTGATATTTCAAAGTTTTCTTCAGCTTGTATCAAAACATTAGGATAAAAAAATTCTGGATATACTATTTTTGGATAGAATGAGATCTAGATCCCATATATTTTGTCTACCGCTATTAAAATCCAATATTGACTAAAAAACCTAAATCAACTAAAACACAAATGAAGATAGAGTTAGGTTTATAAAATCATTACACTGTTCTCGGCAACCAAAGAATAGTAAAATACCTTGCCAACGTAGTCCGTCTTTGCAAACTTGAAGGACATATCAAGAATACCAAAGAGGCCCAAGAAGAGAGAGCAAGCGTCAGCGAACTGCTTCACAGTCACCGTCGGACTCCGTGAATTCACGATGGCCGCTAGTTCCTTGAATGCGTCGGCAACAATCTCCAGTGACTTCTTTGTCTCCATACCAAATCGCTCGTTCTCTCTTTTCGATTTCGATTAAATACTGATTTGTTCGGATGAAGAAATTATGATTGCATTTATAGTCAAATAAAACCCTCTCATGGTCGAGATAGTAAATTTTTTTATCATTTGTTATAATTTAGTAAACAAGTAGTAGTATTTAATCCCATACTTTTAACTGTTATTTAAATTTTCTAGTTTCTTTAATTTTGTATTCGTTCAATATTTGTTTTCAATATACTTTCTAACGCGTTTGTTTCAGTACCTAGTCCAATTTTCTCCAAAGATTTCTCTTGTATGTGTTATATATGTGTATATAACTAGATTCCGACATGCACCTTAAGAAAACTCAAAACACTAAATTGCATATATATGAATTTTGTGTCGATGGTTTAACATGTCAAATCATAGAAACTTCTTTACTTTTCTCCTACGCGTGTTTCATCAGCTTACTAGTTTGACAGGAGATGTCACAGATCTCTTGTGTTCCACTGGTCCAATGTGTGTACATGATGAGATGAAAAAATCCTCCTGAGCAGGGTTTTTTTTTGTTCTTCTTAGGTTGTCCCACCAACTTGTATATATCTTTCAACATTTTGTCTTTGTTTGTTTTCATTGGATGTTGATGCATGCTTTAAGCTATATAACCGTCTATTATTAACAATAACATGTGATATCTTCTTACCACTATGTAAAGACGGAGTTTGATGCTTCACAAAGAAAGCTAGTTTGTCTAAGTGGAGCCAACAACCAACTGACGCGAGATTGCTGAGCTGGAAAGTGCGTGTCGTGACTGTGTTATCAGCTCACAGACCAGATTGCATTAAAGAAAGTTAACGAGGAAGAAGTATAACTGGAGGCAGTTCGCCAAAAGAAGATCATGAGCATGGCAGTCGGTGTTACAACCATAATCTACTGATGGAAGCCGTTTGACAATTGCAAGCGAGGCCGAAGAGCATTACAAGGAGGTGGTGACCAAAGAGGTAGATGTTTGCTCGTATATATTTGGTCAACTTCTAGTAGTGGCTGAACGAGTACCCGTATACCAAAAAGTCCGTGAAGTGATTTCCAGACTTATCTCACGAGGACTTTACCAAGCCTTACCAGGAGGCGGATAACATTGGTGTCTTGCTATGTAACATTTTTGATTGAACGTTTCTAGCCTTCCACGTGTCACAGCCATATCATGTGCGGACCCTTCAAATATGGGATGATTGGTTAGAGAGCGTTAAATGTTGTCGAGACTTTTTCTTAACGTTTTATAAATTATATTTGAACATTTTTTAGTCCCAAATAACTTACAATAGATTCTCATGGCGTAACTCCTCTTTTTGTTTTGTTCTTTTCATGGTTTACTTTCTCCGTTTCTACAACACAATGATTGACTTTTTAATCATCAACACAATGATTGACTATATATTTTCAAGTTCTTTTGAAAAAGAAAAAATAGTTCAACGCTGCACTTGGCACGTCTTTTTTTTTTTTGTAAACACAACATGGCACGTCTAAACACCTAATCATATTATATCTAATATGGAAAAATTATAATAATCAATAATACTCATTCCAAGTTAAATTCCTTTCACCCGTACAAGTAAAATGAAATTACGTTAATTTTGTAATAATCTATAGAATGATATAAAATTGTTGTTTTCTTGTCTTATCCCATGGCTAAAACTAAAAGTGTGAACGACCAAACAATGGTAGCTGCAGAGACTCGTCGTAGTCCATGACTGGTGATGACTGATGTGAGCTATAAGCCTGTAACTGAGTTGCAACTCAGGAAAGAATCCGGTGGCCACATTTTCCATTAGAGTTAACTTTACGTTTAGACTTTATCATACATACATATGTAAATAAATACTCAATTCATAAGCACCAAAGTATAAAATTTCAAAATACATTCCTTAATTAGCTTATTTGTTCTGAAAAAATAAGTATTGTTAATAGTATAGTATTGTTACTAGTCGTTACAACGACGATGAATAGTCATAAATGTTTGGCTTATTTTTCAGAAGCAGCAATAGTCGTTGTTAATAGGTTCCCAAGTTGAAGTTACCTCTTCGTAGAAGTTTATAAAGGAAACTAATGATGATCGTACCGTACAGAGCAAGTTAATAGGTTCTTGAGTTGCCCTAAATTAATATCGTGCACTACGTTTTACTTTTTTTTTCTGACTAAATTAAAATTCTGATAGTAAAAATCATCTTTATTCAAAAATATGTATTAAAAACCTTACAGTATGTCCGGGCATCAGTATTTTAAACCGCATCCTATTAGTCTGAGTCCTGTACTGACGAGACTAAGCTCTATCTCAACTTGTTCGCAATTCGATTCACCATTGTCTTGGTTTTGACGGAAAGGACAGTCAAATATAACCAGATGATCATACTTCTGAGGTAAGGAAAAATCTATTGATTCTGCTGAACCAGAGTAGTTCCCGTGGTTGTCTTTAAACCGGCAATGTACCTCAATGTCTATAAAGCAAAGATGATGACTGGCGGTTTCTGTTCCTTCAGAAAACGGAACGACATCAGAAACCACGACACAAGCCTTGAAGTCTAAGACTGTTTGTTGAGAGAGAGAAGAATGACGTAGAGGGATGGTAAAGGTGCTTTCGGTAGATCGGTGAGTAAAATAAGCGGGCACTTCAATACCTGGTAAGATCAGATACTTGGCAGCTGATTGTTGAATGAAGGTTTCTTGATTCAAAATAAGACAGTTGATGAAACTTATCAAAGACAACTTCTTGCGAGCATTACCGGTGTCTTCTGCTTCCTCAAGTGGATAGTAGAGCAAACTAAATTCAGCCAAATGCTCGCAGTCTGAGAAGAAAAGCTCGTCAACATTTTCAAGTTTGAAGATTCTTGATGAGATGCATTTTAGCTGTTTGCATTCCCACATTTCCAGGGCTTCAAGGCTACATAAATTAATGATCCACGGAGGGACTTCTTCAATTGCTGTTTGGTTTAGATAGAGAGTCGAGATGTTGCTTGAGATATCCGGAAAACTCTTCAACTTCGAGCATCCATTGAGGTTGAGTCGATAGAGGGATTTCAAGTTGATGCCAGTTGGAAGAGTCTCTAGACTTGAGCATCCTATCATTTCCAAGGTCGTCAGTTTATTAAGATTCTGAATTGATGAAAGAGTTAGCTCCACTAAACTCGAGCAACCATTGAGATTAAGTGTCTCTAGACTTGTTGCCATTGAAAGATCTGGGATTTCTTTCAGGTTTTGAGATCCTGACAACACTATCTTTTTGAGGCTTGTAAGAGGCTGAATAAGCACAAAAGAATCAAGTATTAACATTAATAAACAAAGGATCGTATTAGACAAGTCGTAACATCATGTATCATTTTATTTTTCACTGTCAAAAAGTATTAACATAAATAAATAACTAATTGAGGTAATTTTTTGAAATAAGGTGGGAATGGTGATACAACAACACTAGCACAAATAAATAGCCTACATGTCCGGTGATTTTATAATGTTTATATATAAGCTTATTAGTCTTGTAAAGATATAACCAAGAACATATTTTGATACATTTTAATTTTAAATTTTAGTAATTAAGAAGTTTCAGCAAGTATATACGTCATACCTGAACTCCGTCCCACAACATCTCACTCATGCTTTGCTCCATGCGAAGTTCAACGAGATGCTCAAGACGCAATATAGAGGGGTATATATCGAACGCTGTCTTGGTTGCAATGATGGATTGGATATTACTTGAGATATCAGGGAAAGCCTTTAACTGTGAGCAGCCAGTGAGAATGAGGCGAATGAGAGATTTGAGGTCGGTGCCATTTGGAAGAGCCTCCAGCTTTGTGCATCCAGCCATGTTCAACTCTGTCAATTTATGGAGATTCTGAATAGAGGAAGGAAGCTCCACCAGACTTGAACAACCTTGAAGATTCAATGTCTCAAGATTGGTCGCTGTTGAAAGATCTGGGATTTTTTCAAGACTTTTAGAACCGGACAAATCCATATCCTTCAAATATGTAAGCGGCTGCACCAAAACAAACATATCGAAAAACGCACCCATCAATTGAAAATGATTGTCACAAAAACCATACAAGTAGCATACTTATTCACGTCAATGTTTTTGATTGAGCTAATTATTCTAATTAGTTGAGCTAATTAACCACATTCGAATAATTAATGGACACTAACCTCAACGCTTTTCCATAGCTTTTTAAGTTTGCTGTTGGGCATACTGAGTTCAACCAGATATTCAGGACAAAACTCAGAAGGCATGCATGCCATAGGATATCCCGGCCAACTTAGTAATTTGAGTTCCTCGGGAAAATCATTAAGTGGTTTGTGTATTTGCCATCTAACATCTTTCTTCTGTTGCAATGACCGTTTATAGAATTTCAGGAAACGAAGATTACTCATCCTTTTAAAGGCTTTCTCATGTATTCGCACCTTATCAACTTCATCTAAATCCATTGATATACCTACAACCTTTTGAGTACCCTGAAAATATACAAGAATCAATCATTGTCTTAAAAAAAGGAAAATATTTAATCTTTATAGGCAGAGAGTTATAGAAAGAGAAAGAAAACTTACGGTGCGATCTTTAAGAACATTGCAAACATCCTTTGAATCCATCAAGAATTCCCGTTCTCCAGGCGTGTCTGATTGTGAACGACCAATCTCTTTACCCATTTCTTGTACCAAACAGTGCATCTCCACAATATTGGTATTATTCCAAGATGGTACTATACGTATGAGGGATTTATCAACTAGAACTCCAAGACTCAAGTCAAAATTCAACTCACTATCTGCAAGCATCAACTTAATGTAACTGACTTCATCACCGTTGAAAAGACACGCGATGTGACGAAACAATGCTTTATGTTCTTTTCTTTCTAATCCTTTATAGCTGAAGATTAGTGCTTCCTCAATTCTTCCGTCTAGACCTTTCCGAAGCGCTGGCAACATATTCACCCAATACGTTCTGTCCTTTTCCCGCAAAGACGAACCTAGAATGTTGAGTCCCAAAGGAAGACCACCTACACGCATTTGCAACTTCAGAAGCAACCTCCATGAAACCATCAGGCGGAAAATCTTGTCTGAAAGCAGATCGACATAATATCTGGAGAGCTACTTCTTTAGATGGTGTTTCCACATCATAAACACATTTGATCCCATGGCCCCTTAGAATTTGCATAACTTTTGTAATCGCAATTATTCTACTCCCAGGACAAACATTCATCTCCACCCGCCAAGGCATCTAACACCACGTGATCATCCAAATCATCGATAAAGATGAGAACTTTCTTCTGCTTTAGCTTCCATTTTCATGTAAATTATTCTGTTATCTTTTGATTTACAGGTCGGTCCGTCAGTGATCGGATTAAAGATTGGTTCCAGCTTTTAAAGTTAAAACATCTGAAAATGTAACGAATGTCAGAATAGATTCTGAATTGATCATCTTGATACCAGAAACCATAAAAACATTCAGTCACTCTTCAATACGCAAAAAAGTAAAAAAGTAGATAAAGGTAACCCTAGATATCTTTTAGGGCTTTTTTCACTCGTCTTCCTGGCTACGCAACCTAGCAAGCCTGTTGCTAACGACGATGTCTAGCTGAGAAGCTCTCTCCACTATCGCTTTCCTCTTCTTTGTTGAAACATTGTGGGCAATCTCGGCACAGTAAGTCCTGAGAACCCAAAAGCAAACTTACATGAGAATTTGGCTTATCTATTTCTCAGACATAAGATTAGAGGATATATATGTACCTGTTGTGCATCATGAGTAACTCGAGATCAGCGGAGTTGTGGACAACGAATTTCTTGAATCCGTTGGGGAGATAGTGACGGGTCTTCTTGTCAGATCCGTAACCAACATTGGGCATCAAGGTAACACCTTTGAACTTTCTTCGAACACGGGAATCAATACCCTTTGGCCTTCTCCAGCTTTCCTGAACACAGTAACAAATCAAACCGTGTTGGAGCCAAGAGAAACAATACAGTAAGAAAAATTCAAAAGATTGTTTGAAAAACTGAAATGTCAACAGGGTTAAAGTAACAGTAAGCATATCGAACAAAAGCAAACTATGTCGCAAGACCTGTAGGAGTTTTACTATATGCCCTTGAAAAACGAAGTGTCCAGAAACATAAGTTGAATTCTGGCCACCAGATACCACAGGGCATTATATAGAATGCAAATGAAGCTGAAGTAGATTGAAAAACTATCAGGAAAGCCTCGTCTTTTCAAGCTAAATTGTTATATATTCAAGAAAATTAACAAGCTATCATTAAGCGTTAAAGCATTACAAAAACCTGGTAGCATTATACTACATGTCAAACATTAACAAGAGACTCCAAACTAAAAGCAAAGGATTACACTCAAACATCAGTGTAATAACCAAGTTCAATAGTCTAATCAATCCGGAAAACAAAAACCGAGTATTTTTCGCAGACTCGGAAACTAAAACTTCTATCATTTCACGATTGTAATGAACAGCCATAAAATTCCACGATTACCAACGAGAAAGTTTAAATCACTAACAATCAAAAAGTTGTTACCTTCACGGTGATTCTGCGATCACTCTGTGGTCTGATGAATTTGGCAGACCTCTTCTTCACGACCTTCTTGGTAAGCAACGGGACTGCCATTTTTTCTCTTTGCGTAAGATCTCAAAGGCGTCTCTCTTCACAGCAGAAATACCTTTTATAAGCGAACCCTAGGGTTTTCTGATACACATGAATTGGGCTCATGCCCAAGTTATGGCCCAATATAATTTCTTTCCGGGCTTTTAAACTATGAGAAACTATAGAAATTCTGTGGGCCTCTTAAAAATTTAGATATTTGGGCTATCAGCACTACACAATGGGTAGAGAGATTCTTATCTTTTCTTTCTTGAAAATTCAAATTTATCAACCTGATATCATTAACTGAATATGAGAGATTAATTATGCTAAGAAAAAAAATTTATGCAGAGTATAATCGATTGTGTTTTCTAGCATAGATGATATTTTACTTGTCAAGTAAAATTGATAAGCTTCTAGTGTGTTTTTAAGGAAGTGTACATGTCAAATAACAAAAACAAGAATAGAAGAGGAAGCTCCACTTTGTTTTGAGTTTATCGTATTCTGGTTTTATTTTGGAGTGTGATGTCGAAACTTTATGAGTCTTGTTTTAAATTCAAGCCTGTCCTGTCTTGTCTTTTCTAAAAGCGTTTTAGATGTGCGGAAGAAGAATCTTACCTGTGATGTACATGTTCTATGGAACATCTTTTCTAAGGAACATAATCATGTACATGTTCTAAACTGTGATGTTCATCAAACAAATCTTAGCTGATGAAGAACATTCTCTCAAGACTGTGTAAATATCAGAACGAAACTCAAACGAATTTGGTTCTGATGGTACCGACTCGATCCACTCTTTCTCAACCTTCTGAACATGTGAATTCATCTTCATGACAGCTTCAAACTCAATTTTACCCTTCACTCCCTTCAGAAACTTCAATGTGAATACTATTTCCAACTTCTCGACTTCAGATTCTTCGTTCACCTGAATCCCAACCTCTGTTCCTTTTGCGCTCACGAATCCAACGAGCATCGGATTAAAGTAATGTTGCGGAGGTTGTGATTTTGTTTTAATGCTGTGTACCTATGAAGATGCCACCAATCTCAAAGCTTAATGGTTTTTACTAAATTTGAAGGAGAAAATAACTTTTCTGGATATGTCGGAACAAAGAGATACAGCGACGAGTTTATGATCATCGATACCTGAAGATAATCGACTCCAAGGCTGGAAAGAGAGTCTGCAATTCCATGTGAAGCAAGGATGCTCAAGACTCCTCCAGAGCCAACTGGGGACTTAAGTATCTCCCATGGAGATTTCATCAAAATCTTGTGCTTTTTCGGTTCCTCTGGTGAGCGACAAACTACGGGAAGGGTTTCTTCTTTGAGAAACCATATCTAAATATTGGTAAAACATGAATTTTGTTAGACAAACCCTGATATAATCTGATTACCGAAATGTAAAAGTATCCAAGGAGGAATTAAAGTCTTCACCTTTTCTGATTCAAATCCAAAATAATCATTATCCTGAAATAGGTTCTGCAGAGCGTCAATGGAATGTTCAGGGGAAACAATGACAAGTGGCACACAAGCACGTTCTTCTTCCTGCAAGTAACCCGATGAGTTATCTAGTAAAAGCATAACTATATGAAAGAAGAATTCATGAATTTATAAATTATTGTATCAGCTAACCTTTAGGAACCTCTGCTCATCATCAAATAGCGTCTGAAGGTACGAGACTGGACTATTCTCACCTTCCCATTGCTCGTTCTCATGATCATTGAGAACCAAACAAATAGAAACTTTTCTTTCAGAGAATAAACTTTTCCCCTGTTGAATGAAACTGAAGTTATCACCCACTTTCTCTCTACTTGCATCAAAACTAAGGCATTCACGTGAAACATTTAGAGTACATTCCGATACTCGAGCTCGCAATGCATTGATTTCCTCAGTTGCATTCCATCTAATTCACAAAGATTCACACGAAAATGAGAAATCAGACTTCTCGCAGTGGTTGGGAAATTTCTTATAAGTTAATTACCTCTTGGATGAGGTCTCGATACTTTGCAAAGCTTTCTGAAGCAGTGTGGAGTTTACGTCAAGGATATGATCAGCAAGCAATTTCCTTTGAGACTTTTCTCCAAACCTTAACCCATCAAACACATGCTTTTGCTCCAATTCACATAACTTCTTTTTAGCAGCAATAAGCCGTTTCTGCTGCTTTTTTCTTTCTTTCCATTCCTGAAATCACCAGAACGTAAAGTTTAAGAGACAAAAGAAAGATGACAATGGAAAAGTCTATAGAAGACTGGTCAATATGAAGAGCACAGAAGAATATGCCTCACAAGCTGACGCCTTTCTTTCTTGGATCGATCATCTGCTCGCATATTCACCTCTAGGAGTCCCTTCGGAGGGGTTATATACATCTCCTTTCTTTCTAAATCAACATCGGGAACAATTGCATCTACGAAAGGTATCCACACAAGCTGGTTCGTCTTTGCACTCCCGTTGCAGACTTCCATGGAAGAATCAAGCAAGACATGTAAAAGATCATTTCCTCCATTGTCGAAAACATTAGCAACAGTTCCAACAAGTTGACCATTCTCCTGTATAAAAAATTTACTGGTTTACACCGAAGACTTTTCACATTTACGATTTATCGTATAAGAGGCAAATCCAAATAACACACCTTGAGAAGAACTCTCATGCCTACAAGATCGCGACTGTAAAACTCTCCTTCATCAAGCTCAGGACGATCATCTTCCTCAGCAAGAAGAGTTGCGCCAACGAGTTGTCTCACCTAAAGGAAACCCGCCGAACTTTAAATATAAACAAACTATCTCCAATTGTATCTTCTGAATCTCTCATGGATCATTTACACTACCTGATCAACATCATCTAGCCCTCGAAACTTGAGAATCCAACTCTTCTGCGCTGGATGAGGTCTGCCTTCAACTAATTCAACCTCATCAATCTTATCTTGTCCCATCAATTGTTGTTTTAACCATCTTCTACCAGGCTAATGAAAATAAAACCATGCCAATGGAAAAGCATTGTCAAATAGTAGAGATTTCTTAATTTCTTCAGAAAGAGAAAAAAAAGATTCAAACTTTCTACAAGTTTTCTCTTCTTTTGTAATCAATTTCACCTTAGAAAAACGTAAACCAGGAAAATCGGTGTTTGGTTTTATGCAGATCTCCCCTTGTAAGCCATGAACACCAGACAAGAATCCGACCTCTACTAAGTCCAATTTACTGTTACTATTGGTTTCCACAACTTCCTGAGTAGCTGAAGATCAAAAGAGCACAGAGAACAAATCAAATCAAGACTACATACACAATCAACTTAATAATCCAGTTGCAAAGAAGCTTTAAGAAAAAAAACACAGCTTGAAAGAGAATAAATTTATCGAAAAGAAACTGAAAAAAAAAACATTCATGGAACCAAGCAAACAAATTTCAGAATGTTTACTCGATAATCCAGTTGCTAAAAAAACGAAAAAAAAATTCCCAAACTATTATTAATTACCGGTGCTACGAACGATAAAGTTTGATTTTCCACGAGCCCCCACGAGGCTGAAGTGACATCGAGCACGAGACGAAGCCGAGACGAGACGACATAGTTCGAAGTTCTGAAAATGAGGGGAAATATTGTTGGGATTGGATAGTTGGATTTGTGTGAAAGTGATTGAGGTCGAAGAACAGAGAAGCGCACAAGCTCGCTGCATTTTCTTTTCTTCGTAAGACTTCAGTTGCGGGCAAATGGTGTATGATATGGATAATGATTAATGACCAGGTTTATCTCCATTGAAAGACTCTAAGCGACTCAGAGTGTTTTGATGGTCGTCTCATGCGTGTGATTCGACTCTTGATTTTTGTGTTTAGCAAATGGTTTTCAAAACCAGACAGGACCGGCGGTCCCAACTGAGAATCAATCTTCTTCTCAAATCCGATCACATGAAAATCCAAATTCTAAGTAGACCGATAAAGTCGAACGAAAACCGCTTAGAACCGGTGACCAGAGTCAAATGTCCGAACCCGGTTCACAAAATTTTCATCAGTCATAATGTAATATCACAACCAAATAGCTGGTGGTTTAGTGGTTCAGAGAATACTTGCAAGTAATTAGTACAATCCTTTTAGGAGGAGATAATTTTCAGTTTAAACACGGTGTTATCAATGAAATAACTGATTCTGAGCATCATGGGGACATTATAAAGCCAAAAATACGGAACTTCCAGAGTTTAGCATAAAAACATGCATCATCACTTGTCACCATAAGACCACGTGATAATACAAAGTGTTGTAGACCTCAGAGTTGTTTTGTAGACTTCATAGATTGTAGAGAGGTTTCTGAAGACTATTGAGAACTTTTTATAACTGTACAGTGGTTTTATAACCATTATTGAAGACTATTGGTTCCACTACCCAAAAAAGTCCATGAGACTACAAGGGTTCTACCGACTGAAGACAAGTTCCGATAAAACTGTGAAATGATTACTATACGTTGAGAAAAAATGCCTCTAACAAGAAATCTCTTTTAATAGATTATACAAGAGTTACAAAGTTTTCTAACTGTTGAAAAGGTTACTTTCATGGGAAAACAGAGAGCCTGCAAATGGTTTTAAACTGATTCTTGGAAAATTCACTCACAACATCAAGGCTCAAGATACTAATGGAACTTATACCAATCACAAGCACACAAATGTTAGGAACCTAAGAGGAAAAAATAAACCTCAGAAATTGATTAACAACTTTACTGAAACTGAGATATACATATTGATCATCATTTGTGAGTGTGTATGATATAAGTCTTATTATAATCTACATTAAACACTAACGAAAGAAACAAGTTTTGGATAGGGTAACAAATTGTGAAACAGCTTTATGTATAAAGATTACATGGCTTTGGTTCAGGCAACCAAAAGGTTAGAGAGGAAGTAAATATGAAACCAGAAGCAAAAGAAGGTTAATAGGCAAAAAAAAGAACGACAAGTAAAAACGGATTTAACATACTTACTCGCCATTTCCTTAAAGCGTATAATATAGTTCATTACTTCGTTAGATGATATCTGCACATAAGGCATGTAAAATCATGAAAAAATTAATGAGGATCACAAACTATATACCATGAACTTGACCCGATCATCGCGTATCAGTATTCCTCCCAGCTCGAAGTATGATTTCTCATCTCAATGTTGCAAAGCCAAGAGGCGAAAAGTGGAATATCAAATCCTTTAAAATAAACCATATAAGCTGAATGAAGATTCAAGATTTAAGATTCAAGCTCGACTTCTGCATTATTTGAATGGCTTTCTATGTATTTATATCTGGAAAAACAAAATCTAAAAGGTTTGGATTATACCAGTCAAAGCAAGAATTTCAAGCTTAATTAGCAGTATAGGATAAGATCAAAGAGAAAGACATGAACGCAGCTGGTGTTAACTTCCAAAATGATTTCACGCAATAAGAACTCATTTGTGCACATCCATTATCTCAGCTTAACCAACTGTACATCTGTAACAAACTGCAAGATCTAGGATCCATCTTGGCAGAGAAGAACCAATAATAGAATAGGATTTAAGCCCACAACTAGGTCTTCTATTCAGAAGGTTCTAAAAAATCGAGCAAGCAAGGAAAACTTACTCTCACTAGCCTTGACAAGCTTATTCTTTGGTTACCTAATTAACGACCTAAGAAGAGATATGAGGAACTAAAATTAAGGGCCATTTATGACTAAAATTCCAAAGGAAAGAAATCAGAATCTGTACTCAATGTATGTAAAGAAAAAGAGAAGGAAGCTCTTATTCCTTGTTACCAAATCTCCTGCCAATGATAGGCCGAACATCATCAGCAACAGCCAAAGTCTCCAAGAAGGGAAGTATACTAATCAAACAATCATCAGTTGGATCATCATACCAACTTTTGATAGGGATCCCGTTGTTTATTTGCAACCTGTACACCTGAAACAAATAAAAAAAGATGATTAACAGGGAAACCTCGAGTGTCCATAACGCTTTAAATTTGTGAAGTGATAGATATTGTTCAAACTGAAGTTGATGGCGGTGCCTTGTCATGAAAAGAATAGTGTTCTTAGTAAACGTGCACAATAAGCATAAAGAAACACCAAACGCCAATGAAAAATGTCAAGATCCATGGCAGATCTCCAGATGAAGTACCTGTGGACAGTTGTCAATTATAGCCACTTTGGCCAAATCAAGACCCAGAACAGTTAAATCCTTCGTGTAAATTCCTTCTGAAAGAATGCATGAGTCACGATAAAAACGCTGCGATATGAACTTTCCATCTGAGTCCAATATATCTAGAAGTTGTGATGCATAGATGCTGTGGCTCGCAGTGAAGATAACGACGTGAAACAATTCTACCACCCTCTCCAAGAACCTGTAAAGGTGTGGCCTTTGTTTCACGTAAACCGTGTTCTCTTGCATGTTGAAAAAGACTCTGAAGGAAAAATCTGCAACATTGCAAGATTCCAGAGTCGAATGGACCAAAGTTTCTGCATTTAAGAGAAAAAGATATTTGATAAGTTGGTTAGTTCTTCTACCTTAGAGGTAAGAGAAAAAGAAAATTTTATAAGTACAGAATTATAAAAGTTGCTTCACCAAAATTTCCTAATCATATAAACAATCAATGAGAAGCCAGTCAGTTAACATTCTGGGTCTTAACATGTTTCGATATACAACATAAATTTAAAGGGACAACTGTTCTGACAACCGAGCTTATGTGAGGACTATCGTGAAAGGAAAAGTCAGAGTCTGTAATGATTAAATGAGAGAAGTCATACCATCCAAATCAAGGACAAGAGTCACAGCCTTCTTTCTTAGGGTATCCATAGGCCAATAATTGGATACGACATCTGATAGTTCCGGCTGATTCTTTATAAAAAGCTGAGGGTCAAAATCTTCAGCTTGTTCAGATTCAGCATGATCCTCCGGTTGCATATTGTGTGATCTTGTCCGGTTGAATGCCAGAAAGAAGTCATGGTTATCGAGATTAATCCGGCTGTCAACATCTGACTTAACATCATCTGTGTTGGCTGATCCATCTTCCAAGTTAGGTAGTAAGATGTACTGCTCTGGGAATATGTAATGAGGGAAGGGGCTTATTTCGGTAAAAGCATCATTGTTTCCACTCTCATCAAACGGCAAGCTCGCAATAAGAACGTCAGAAATAAAGAAATCAGAAACGTTGCACATTTGGTTGTCAAAGCACATCTTGTTGCTGCTCTCGTCGCCTCCCCACCTAGGAATTTCCCAGTGCACAGAGTTTCCTGCCGTAAATACTGAAGAAAGAAAATTATTAGGTTATTATATGTTAGAAAAAGAAAAAACTTAGATCGAAACTGCACCAGTAACAGAAACCTCGATCAGTTCCATCCAGTTCATCATTCAGAACAGGTGAGAATATTGTATCCGAGTTCGAAATATAATTGCAAGCCATTTCCTGCACAAAAATAACAAAATGTTACTCATCTAGTATGTGTGAAACAAAGATGAATAAAAGTGAACTGCATATATCAAATATTACCATTTTGTCGACAGATTCAGAAGCATCAACAGAAGATGCAAACGCCTGAGACTGAGAAGTGTCTTCAACAAGCATTTCAGCGGGTTCATTGGTTTCAACATCCCGAGCAAAAGTATCCGAACCTGGAGAAACTGACACAATCATCAGAATGAGGAAAGAAAAGAAGCATTACCAAAAACGATGGAGAGACACCAGAAAGTAATTTACACAGATGATCTAAATCAACAATTGTGAAACAATACTTTAACAAGGAAAAAGCTTTACCAAGATGCTGTTTGTCATCGTCGTGGCAAGTCTGAGTAGCTGTTGTCATGCTTTCCATGTGCCCTGATATTTTGGACAGAGAGCATGAATTTCTTGTAGTTGCTTTATGTTTCTTACAGACACCAAGAGCCTTGCTTTTCTTGCTCTTCATTTCTATATATGGCATTGGCTCCGTACGTCGAATTATAGCGACCTTGGATCGAGCAGGTTTAGGTACAAGAAGGCCTTATTGACCGATCAAGCCAACAACATATGCTGCAAAAAGCAGAGACCATCGCAATCAATCATTTGAACAATCAATCCCAAAACAAAAAAAAACAAAAAAAGAAAAAGAATCTATATATACAGCATTGAAATGGAATCTCGGCTCACGGAGACAAAATCAAGAAGACAAAACAAACCAAAAGTCAACCTATCAGAAATAGCAAACCCAGAATCTTACACAGAAAAACCTAATTAACATTCACAAATAGCTCGCTTTTCCTAATTCAGTAGAAACGTAAGCAAATCAATCAGAGAAACAAAATCAAACTTACATGCTTCACTAAAACTACAATTCCAACTTCAAATCAGATATACACTAACATCGAATCAAGTAACCGTTACCGAAAACTCGATAGCAAATATAGCAAAAAGTAAAAAAAAAAAAAAAAAAAAAAAAATCGGCAGAATCAAATTTTCAAACTATATTTTACCATAGACAGCTAATCAAAAGAAAACCCCGGAAGAAAAATTCAAAAAATTGAGCTCTTTCTCCAGCACAATTCTAAAAACATGGAATAATCGTCCAGAAAACCCGGATGAAATTGGCAGGGTCTTCTAAAAAATTCAACAATTCACGTCGGGAATAAGCAATACAAGCACAGAATTAAGAAATCCGAAGTCAAACAACACAGAAGAAAACAAAATTGTAAAACTGAAGAAAAATGAAACGAAATTTACAGAAGAAGAGAGCGATCGAAATTTGGAGAAGATGACGAAGACCGACCTGAGAGAAAGAGGAGAGAGCTTTCTCTTTTTTATTGTTATGTGGTCTCTCTAGGTTTCTTTCTCTCTCACATAACTTCCACGAACGGTCAATACAGAATTATGACGGCTCTTATTGGATCAAATCGACGGCTACGACTTGTTCCTTTGGTGGGCGCTTCTAATCCAGTAGAAAACGAACACGTGTGTAGTAAAACCAGCTGGACGACTCACCCACATGATTTTGACGCGTGTTCAAGCCCTCGAACTTTTAAAAAATTTGATTTAAGATTCTTTTCTAGATTTTGCATAAAGCAGAAAAAGACACTAATTGCGAAAATGTACCAACGGATTTACATGAAAATAAGGCCTGCGGATTTGCCTCTCAAAGCAACTTGTTTTTTCCTTCAATTGTTGTGAATCTTTATAGAACTGTTCTGCAATAGACAAATAAGCAAGCAGTGCTTTTGCCACAGCCAAGCTAGAGGAAAGACCCATCAAGTCTCTTACAACAATAGAAATCTCCTCATAAGTGTGACGCGTAGGGACCAAATCTTCTTCCATGGGGTTTGAAGAAAGGTCTCCGTTAACATCTATTCCACATTTGATCTTCTCTTTCAAAAACGCTGCAATCTTCCTGAAGCTGAAAAAAGTACAGGACAAGTATAATGTAATGAAGAACCTTAAGCCACAGGAACTCGAAGTATTTGAACATCATTATTGTCATTATAGAACATTTGTAAAAGGACATACTTCTTGTAATACAATTGCAACTTTTTGGAAGGATATCTCAGGGTCCGGAGATATATATGAGCCAATGAACTCCATTGCTTCTGGCCCAAAAGAAATTCTAATCACTTGTCCCAAAGAGTGCAGGAAGAAAAATCTTTTCCAACAAACGAAAGGCCCCTCTCAAATAGTCTGCCAAAGAAAATTTATGTATGGTAATCAGTTCCAAAAGCCTTTGGTTTTCCCCAAATAAAAATAGCGACAGTAGCTAGAGGAACTGAATTAAATAATCATTCGATCATCAACTAAGTATAAGGAACAAAGCCAAATTACGAAAATAAATTCTACTCTGCTTTGAAAATTGCAACGATGAGCAAGCATGTCAGATTGTTGTTGAGTTCTAAATTAAAATGAAAATTTTAAAATAATTAGTTACTCAAAGCACAAACACAAAGCCAACCCATAAATTCAAAAATACCTACTAACATCATGGGGATCTTCATACGCAGCAACAGCGAAAGTACAATAGTCGAGCCATACAGCTACAGAATAAGTAGCTGCTTGTATTGCTCGTTCGAAAACTTCAACAGCATCTTCCAAAGTGCATAACTGTATCTTATGGTAGGCATATTTCCTCCAATAGCCATGGCACAACGGAAATTCCAAAAAGAAAGTATCGTAAACTAAACATTGCTTCTCGATATCATCCTACAAATAGCAAGTTCGGCAATTTTAGTTCCAGAGAAACAAAAGTTTCAAAATTTGAAACAAGAAACCCTGATTTTTTATCACAAAATCAGGTACAGTTAAATGGAATGCAACGCAAAGTTTTCAACTTTGCACCAAATGCTACTTACTGGGAACGAATTCTCTATTTCGGAAATTAACAAAGTCCAATCATCAAAATCTAGTCTTCCACTGGAAAAAGTTTCCTTTAGCTTATCTTTATAAAGGAAATCTGCAAACGAAACACCTATTCAATGAGGTGACTTATGATTCTACTCGCTTCTTCAGAGTAATGGTGGGATCATTCTGCAATGGGGTTAGCTCAAAACCGATGCAGAAAAAGCGAAGAAGGGAATTAGGTTTTACCAGTAGACCCGTCTGATTCTGGAGGCGGAGACATTGGTTCCATACCGGAGACGGCGGTGCTAGCCTCTGCAGTCACCACTGAAGCCGAAGTACACGACTTTAATTTTCTCTCACTCGGGGATTTTGTATGACTGCAATTATTATTTATGAGCCCTTTACCGTAGCTATAATTTTATTTACGCCCCGAATGTTTTCTTTTATTCTTTGACACGCCTAAATTTAGCATCTGCCGTTCGTATGAATGGTTCTTACATTTAGCCAAAAACAGAAATGTTTCTTTATCTTGAAGTCACGTCCCAAATCTGGCAATGGCCTCTTCTCATGAATGCGATATTATTAAATAGCCAAAAATTCAATCACACCCAAATGTTTCCTTTATCCTTGACACACCACCCAATACAATTCATATATAGACGCTATTCGTTAGTTTTGGTTGGGGTTTTATGCAAAGCATAACAAACAAAAAAGGGCCTTATAAGTTTCATCACGATTCAGCTTTGTTGAAGAATGTTGCACTTAGACAAACGTTCTTTGACTTCATCCCAAGCTGCATATTGTATATACCAACAAAAAAAGGAAGATCAAAATGAGGTTAATAAATCTTCAAATGTTCAACAAAAAAAAAACTTTTTTAAAGAAACGAAGATGCAAGAGCTTGATTTAACCTGGTAAATTTCTGTAATCAGGTTCAATTCCCCCACCATTGATGTCTATATGGTTAGGTGTGACATACTTTCCTATTGTCACAACAACTCCTGAACCATCTCGGAGTTCGAAAACCGATTGAATTAAACCCTGAAACCCATAATTCAGTCAACAAGAAGATGATCACAAACAGTTTCAAATTGATAAGGCTTTAAAATAACCTTTCCGTAAGTTCTTTCGCCAACAAGAACTGCTTTACAGTTATCATGAAGTGCAGAGGCCACCTGGAAACAACAGGCAAACTCATTTACTTAAGTGATCCAAAAGAAGACGAGTTTATGTGGCTTATATCTATTGAGATTACTCACAATTTCACTAGCACTCGCTGTTCTGTTATTTACCATTACCTGCAACAATGATAAGGATTCTAATTAGCTCATGATGAAAATAAAACAATATAGTGTGAGAAATTAAATGGCTTACATGATCCATCACATACAATAAGTGGGGCAGTGATCAACGGTTTTCTATCTACAAGAACAGTCTTTTGAGTCTCGGTGTCTCTCCCGGCTGTGTATATCACCTGTTACGCAGTTGAAACATACAACTAGAGTTTAAGTAAATCGCGATGGATATCTTCATGTGGTTGAAGTAAGCTTTTATGTTTCATATTCCTGAAAAACGATTCCAAATGTTCCAAATGTGTGATTTACCGTATCCCCTTCATCTAGGAACAGCTTAGCAGTTTCTATTCCAGCCTGAAATAACCAAAACCCAGAAACTCGGGCTAAGTAAAGAACCAAGTGCATGTAAAGCATTTGTGAGAAGATATTGTCTTAAGTTACAGTTGTTAAAAGAACCTGCACTAGTCCGCCAAGGTTATCTCTAAGATCCATTACGAAATAAGATGCACCCTTGTCCTGGAGTCGTTTCATTGCTGCAAATAGTGAAAAATGGTAAGCATAAACAGAAGTAAATAAAGGTATGGAACCACTAGTTGAAAACTTTAGATGTGACAGGACAAAACATGGAAAGGCTTACCAATCACCAAATCTTTTCTAGCCAGAGCATTGAACTCTTTTAGGCGGATATACCCAACAGAGATTTTCCCATTGTCAACTTTTTCCAGCCGATAAGAGACTGGAGTCTGCGCATTAACTTGTCTCTGGACTCTAATTGACCTAAGAGGTCCACATTTCCCACGCTTCACCTGCAAATACGCATACACATCATATATCTTCAAAGAAATACCCATCTTAAATCAAGTAGTAATGTATTTATTTTGTAATTAAGAATAAGAACCTTGAGAACCACATAAGTTTTACTAGGGCCTTGTAACAAAGATGATACTTCAAATGATGATTTCCCACTAACATCCATTCCATTGACAGCAAGAATTTCATCTCCCTAGCAAGAGAAAGGTATTGCACACTTTTAAGTGAAATCATCATCAAGCAAAACTACTAGAAAGTTGAAGACCAGGTTTTTTACCTGTTTCACGCCAGCAATGTCAGCAGGACCGTCCAATACAAGACCAAGGACCTTCAGCTTTACATTTCCACCACCATCAGAAACTTCTCTAAGGTTTATTCCAATACCGGTGATGTCATACTTCGACATCCTGGAGAACTTCAACAAGTGACACAAACAAAGAAATGTGTAACTGAGATCACTTAATAATTACAATCAAAGGGATGTGTAACCGAGACAACTTAATACTCCTCCCTCAATCAAATTCATAGAATCCAATACTGAATGTAGAGAACAAAAACCTCATCCGGTGAGAGGAATCGAGTGTATTGATCACCCAAACTGGTTAGCATTTTCTTAATCACCTCGTGAGCCTTTGGTCTACTCTTAATTGGACTAGCCAATACCTCTTCCTTCTGTTTCTGAAAAGTAACGACAACAAAACTTCTATCTTTCCATATAAAAAGCTTCTTCCTTATTCAACCCCAAAAAATCCAATATTTACACATTAAAGTTTCTTCCTTTGTCCATTAACCAAGCTATTTAACATTACCCACATAGATGTTTAACTACCTGCCAAGTCTCAGGAGTCCAGCTATGACGAGTATCGAGGAAAGCGTCATTAACAATTTCCCAAGCTTCTTCAACAATCCCTTCATTAGTTACTAATTCAGGCCTGGCCTCTTCATCTAGCGTCTCAGTATCAGCTTCTTCCTCGTTAGGGCAATCTTCCGGAGATGAACCGAGGTAATCCAGAGAAGAATCAGGCGATAATGAAGGCGGATTCAGAGAGATATAAGGATCATTAATAACAGCAGCGACGGAAGTGATCGGCGACGAGAATACGAGAGTGAAGGAGAGAGCTCCGGTTAGGGTTCCGATTACCGATTTTTTGAAAATTTTCGTCAGACGAGAGCAGTCGGTTATGGACGAAGGTGAATATTCAGGGAGAAATTGCGGCGACGCCGGCGGTGACGTGGCGGATAACAGAGAGGAAAATGGAAGCCAGAGCCTCATCTTGTTTAACGGTTAGTTTTTGTTCGTGAGGATTGAAATCTAACAGATATATGGTTCAACAGTATGTAGAGCTATTTGCAAATAAATCCTCGTACTTTTAAGTATTAGATTTAAAATAGCAATTTTAATAATATACATCTTGACCCGCAAAAATGTACTATTCGACTTTGACTAAATTGGAATGGAATTGATGTTCAATGTCGATTATTTCTTCAATTAAATTTGGAAATTTATGTCTATTATATACTTAATTGGAATATTTTTTTCCGTTTCCCAAAACATTCACTATAAAGCCCAAAGATTGAAAGAGAGAGACAGAGAGGGAAAGGAAAAAGAAGGTTTCTTGATACTCGAAGCCAAGAAGAAGCGAGAGAGAGAATCATTCTAGTTCGTTCTTCTGCGACTGTGAGAAAAAGCTCGACAAGTTTCAGTTACAGATTCCGAATAGGGATTTTCGTTTTCCGGCAAAAATGGGAAGAAGGAAAGGAAAAAAAAAGGGCGCGAATGATGAAGACAGCAACGTAAACGCCGATGATATTCCGGCGGCTTGTAGAGAGATCGTTGAGAGGTTACATGAAACATTCGGGACTTTCTCCCAAAAAGAGATTTACGCAACGCTTGTAAATTTCAATATGAAGCAGAACTTAGCCGTTGAGCGTCTTCTTTCTCAAGGTTTCTTTCGAAAAAGTTTCTTCCTTTCTTTCTGGGTTTTAAAGCTTTTGTAGTTGTTTGATTGAGAGTAAAGTGAGAATACGAATCGAAGATTAAAGAAAACAGAACAACACCTTAGAGATCAGTTGTTTCTTTGTCTTCTTTCTAATTCTTATTCTTCGTCTTGTACAGTTTCTGCAATATCACTCTGTTTTTGTGTTCAACGTACATGGAAAGTTTTGCTTCTGGGTTATCTTTGCTTCGTGATTCTTGTCCATTAAGTTGATTGCTGATGATGTTGTTTCGATACCTTTTCCAGTTCCTTTCCAGGAAGTTATGAGCAATCAAGACGAGGAGAAAGAGGTATTACAAACAGAATCTAGAGACCCTTTTGTGTAAATTTTTAATCTAAAGCTTGACCCTTTCTATGTCCTATTCCACTTATTTGCTTATTGTTCCAAGACCACGTCGGATTGTTGCTCTCAAGGAGTTGACAGTAGCATCCAGAACAGTGAATTAGGAGATGGCGGTGATCATGATGGTGATCAAGGTGGTGAAAACAAGCTTCACTCAGATGGTATTGAGATGCATAAGACTTATCTTTGTGGTTCTATATCTTAAACAAAAGTCTAAAGCTTGTCACTGTGTTTGGTCAGAGACGAGTAATGAGCAAGGAACCACTAATCAATTGGCTGATTTATCTACTACTTGTACTATCCTTGGTCCAGATAAGAGGTTCTTTTCATGCCGTTCTCTGCTAATCAATTGGCTGATTTATCTGGCAATTGATGCATCTTCATCGCTTGTAAGTTGTAAAATTCCTTTTTATATACTTGTCTTTGCAGTGATCTAACAAATGTTGAAATTAAGAAAGTGCCAATAAGATCAGCGAAAGCAGTTCGACCACCTACTAGGATGGTATCTACTTGTGGGTCAACATTTGCTGATGTTTTGAAGGGCAATTTACGTTTATCATCGAAAGAGAATGTAACTGAAGCTCCTGTAAAGGATGATTCTCCCTCGCATGAGAAGCAGGTTGCTACGAATCCATCCTCTAATGCAATTACTGAGCCTGATGCTGATCAACTTGGGGAGTCTGCTTCAGCACCCTACCCACAATTACCCGATGACGAGGATGTCACTAATGCAGAGCGTCACTTATATAAGATGTATGCTGCTGAAAGAGATCAATTTCATGAGTCTGCTTCGGTACTTCAAGGACCGCCGTATGCTCTATACTCAACTTTTCCTTTCAATCAGCCAACGCCTACAAGACAAAGCAATCCTACTGCATTTTCACTTGGTCGTTGGCCATCGACGGAGGTGAACTCATTTTCTCATAAAGCAAACAAATCTTTTTTCATCTTTTAAACGACTTCTCTTAAGCCGTTGTGATTCATATAAACTCTACTAACTTTAAACCACAGAGGAATCAACAAGACATGAACTACAATTACTCTCAGCCTAAAGTTCTTTCAGGGCGCTATAGTAATATGATGAACTCTCCTTACTGGTGGCCAAAGCAGAACGACAGCTACAATTACATGCCACCATCACCAGCATTTCAGCAACTTGGTGGTAGTAACCTGCCTCAGTCAGCTACCTCTATTGGTCCTTCTGCTCACGGTTTTGCTTATGGGTCTGCTTACTATACCTCGAGTGATAACGCTGCAAACCAATTGCCAGCAGCTCAGCATCAGGTGAAACCCATCAAATCTCTCTTAGGGTCTTGAGCCTTTAAAATTTCGGTTTGGTATATCTCTACCCAACTCGATGACTTGCCATATCCGTAACGCTTGCTTTTTCTTTTCTCTTGCTCGTGGTAATGATCTCAGAGTGTAAACTCAAATGTGTGGCCTGTTCTTGGAGAGTCGCCTCATTGGAGGTCACCGAGTTTCGGACAAAGCCAACAAGTGCAACAGCCTTATAGAGGGATTGGCAACGAAAGAAGCAGTGCTCCATCTGACCAAACCCAACAACGGTAATGGCGAAGAGACAACAACTGATCAAATTAACCAAATCAGAAAAAGTACTTATTTCAATGGCTTAAGCTTTTACTAACTCTTCTTTTTAGTATTAGCTACTTCGTTTGTAAACTCAAATCATGTTTTCTGATGTACTACATTCCACTTGTTCTTGTTTCTTTGTTAATACTAGGTTCATGATCAAGGGTAGAAGTAAAATAAATATTTCTGGTATACCATATGAAGATAACGTAAACGTTAAATCTTTGTTTCTTAAGAGTGTTTGTATGAAGGGGTTGTTAATTTGCTATTCAACGAGGTTTTAGCACATCATGTAACTCATAAGGTGAATTCCATATGATTGATCTCAACAATTATGAAACATTATATATGTACTTACAACCATAAAGATAATAATATCAATAGTTGTTGGTACGGTCAGTTATAATAATATTTCTGGTTGTTTTTGCTGTCGACAATGATGTTATGACAACAGCTGTCCCCAAGTTCGTGTAAATCAAGTATATCATTTTCTTAAGAATCAGTCTTATTAAAATTCAAAAGTCTCTGGAAAATTTTTATCTTATATAATCACAGTACCATTCTGTAGAATAACTGAATAAAGCCATCAAAACTCCCATTTGAAAGAAAGTTTCTACCTTTATCCACTCTTTTTTTGTCCACACACCATTATCGGAAAATCACACCTGCTTTCTCGTATTCCGGTGAAAACCCAGATGGCGAACGACGGCAATGGCCGTAACGACACTGACCCTTTACTCCAACACTTGATCAGCCCTAGAATCAACCCACCATCGACTCTATTTCCCTTACCTGAGCACAACGACGTCGACGTCGTGATTCGGATGCTAATGACACCATCTGAACTCAAAGACCGATTAGTCCTCGGGTCATATCCGCCCTCTGTTCTCATCGACGCTCTCTCTCAAAACCCATCGCCGTCATTCTCCGCCACAACCTCATCTTCCGATTACTCAACCGTAAGACTCGTATCGACCCGTCACGGATTCAACCGATCTAGATCAGCTCCTGCTATGGCTGCAATCAACGACCCAACTCACTCAGTTGATCACGTACTCCACCGATCTAAATCAGACTCGAAATACATTGTAAGCCAAGCTTTTGCTCTGCTTATTGTGTATCTCTTGGGTATGTCGGTTGCTATGGTTGGGTACGGAGATCGGGCTTTTAAGACATTGCCCGGTAGGGTTATTGCTGCGATTTGGTTGCTTGTGTCTACTTTAGCTGTTGCTCGAGCATTTTTTCATTTCGCTGAAGCAAGACTGTATAAAAGAAACAGAGAGCTGACGAACATAGTCCTTGGCCAAAAAATGTCTATCTCTCAGTTCTTTGCTGCAGATATGGACAGCAATGGCTACGTGAGGTATCATTCAATTTCTATGCTTTTTTTTTCCTTTTTCGTCCAGTTTCTTATATGTTTGAACCTGTTAGAATTCACCAAAAGTTTTTTTCTTTGATGTTAGTTTCAATGTTTCATTCTTGTTCATGTTCTTGAAATCATTAAATTTCTCGTTTCCAAGTTTTTGATTTAGTTGATTCCTCGATACGAAGCATTTAACTTGTTAGAGTTGATTCCAAGCGGTTTAAGATTCGTTGTCTGAGATACCCTGAATATTCTTTCTGCAGTAAATCAGAGTACGTCATACACAAACTGAAAGAGATGGAGAAAATAACCTCACAGGACATTGAACAGATCGTTGACCAGTTTAACAAGCTTGACCGAACTAATAGGGGAACGATTACTCTTTCAGATCTCTTGGACACTAGCTCCAACCATTTATCCACTGCAACTTCGCCTTAGGAACCAACATTACAATATGATTGAAAATGAAGGTGACAAAGCAGCCGTTTCCGGTTTAGTTGAACCGGTTTAAATTCTGATTTGTCTTTTGGTCTATTTTTTATAGCAGAACGTATCACCTTCCACCCAAGACAGTGATGAGGATGAAGAAGTTTGGTGGAGGATTAAGAAGTTTGATGTTCGTTTTCTTTATGTGTATATTCTTAATCTCTGATCGATATTTCCATTTGATTGAAATCTTCTGTCTCGGTTTGGAGTTAATAATCATTTAAAATTTTTGTTTTTATCAATCTTATTTTGGCTTATGATTAATTAATCAATCATATTTAGTTTTCAATTAATGTACATCTCTAATAAATTTAGAAAATAAAAAAATAGATATAAGTGATTTGATTTTGTTTCCCTATATTGTCACGCAACTAAACTATATATGGCTTATAAATTTCTCATATATTAGCATCAATATCATTTTTAGTTAGAATTTATTATAATAATAATTTCAAATGATAATAATTAGATTTGTGAAAATCATGTGGTACAATGGTGTACACATTTAAAATTTATCATATATATCTGAAATTTGATCTCAGTATAATGAGATATTAAAAAATATATTAAAATTATTTAGATTAAATTTATATAAAAAGAAAATCATTAGATTTATCGAATATTTACTGGATTAAATTTTGGTTCGTGTAACAGATCCGGTAAAAGACGAAGAAAACCATCTTCTCAAAGTGAGTTATTTCCAAAGAGTGGTTCGACCACTGGAAAGCGAGAGAGACATGCAACAACATAATTAGTCAGAAAACAACGTAACGACAAAGGATTGTCTTCTTCATGGATCTATGATGCTCAAGTCAAAAAAAACAAGACACGTGATTGATTGGAAAACGACAACATGATTGGAATGAGTCTGGGAGATTAGGTTGTAGACCAATCCAGAGAGTCTACAATCTAAACTGCACTTTTTTATGGGCAAAGAGAACAAGAAGAAATTATTTTCGAGGGGGAGGGGGTGGAATAGAATACACTAAGAGTAAAAGAGTTGACTAATATAAAATTACGAGTAAATTATCTTTGTTAATTAGAATATACACGTTCCTATCCCTCAAATTTGTTATAATCTATAGATTTGTATATGAATACATGAACCAGTCCTATATGTTGGATTTGTATTTGGGTCGACTTGTTTGCATCACGTTAGAATTCTTTGAAAACGTAGTCTAGTTTTTGTGGAATGCAGAATGCTATATTTGTACAGGCTTACGTGGAGTCACATTTTAAGCTCATAAACTTTCTTTTGTATGTATACGTTTCGGTAAATCAGAGAGAGAAAATGCGTTAGAGATAGTAAAAAAACATGTTATATTTTTATTAAGAATTGGATGATGCAAGATTGTTTTTTATATCGCGTTTAATGTGAGTGAACCTTGTAAGATATAGCCTCGCATTTACATTTCCTGTAATCATAAAATAACCGATAATATTTGCGAGATACTGAATCAGTCCGCATTTAAAGCCAGCTCGAACTTAGCTCTAATTGTCTATATTACTTAATTGTTTTCCACTTTTTCGGAAAATGCATATTTTTATGTTTGAAGACATCAAAAAAATGTTTCCAATTCGGAAGCTGGAATATATATTGTTTTTTTTTTCTGGTTTCACTTGTTTTTTTGTGATGACATTGACACTAGAAATATTCCTTTTAATTGATTGTTTGTCAGAATCCGAAGTAAAGGTGTAAGGAAATTCTCAACATCCGACTTTGGCCCAAACCACGTCATACTGACACGGCGAAAACGACACGACGTGACGTTTGTCATTGGTAGCTAGAAAGAGACACGGTGTCGCTGACAAAAAACAAAGTTGACCTCTTCAATTATTTAATATCATATACACTAATTTTGTAAAATTTTCCAAAGTTTTATAGGTTTTGACCTCTTCATTTCCAATACAAACATATCTCACCCAAGACAATGCATTAACAATGCACTATGCTTTAATATACTAACTTGCATATTTTTTCTTTAAAGAAGATTTATTCCCATCATTTAAATCTTTTTTCTACGAGTACAAACTTACAATATTGATTAACAAAAACTGATATATAGGAATGTTATGGTCTAATTTATAATTTATTAACGAAACCACATGGTTCGTTGATCAAATAGCTATAAGTATATTCATCATCTATTATATAAAAAGATGAATAATTCCCTCCATATGAATGACATGTAGCGAAAAGAAAAATGATACTTGAGAATAAATAAAAAATATAAAATTAAATGCATTTTTCATTTTTTGTGAATTAATATAATTAATAAAAATAATTGAATTTTAATATAAATAAACTAGACCTAAAGAATACAAATGAGAATATGAATTTAAAAACTTGAAATAATTGAAAAATAAGAACAATAAAACTGTAAGACAAAAAATATGTTTAATAAATAAAAAGTAAATTAATTATAATAAATAAAATGACGGATATGATAAAATATAAAGAAAAATAGAAAAATATAAATTTAAAAAGATGAGTAAAAATGAATCTAATAAATATGTATAGAAAAAATCAAACGCAAAATAGTAAATCAAAATATTTTGAAAACAAAATATTATAATAAATACTAAACACATAAAATTAAATGCATCTTTCATATTTTTATTTAATACAACTAATAAAAATTGAATCTTAATATAAATAAAATAGAATTAAGACTAAAAATGAGAATATGAATTGAAAAAAAAACTTTAAAAAATAAGAACTACAAAATTATAATACACGAAATATATTAAATAAATAATTTAAAATATAATAAATTATAATAAATAGAATGAAGGGTATGATAAAAATGTAAAGAAATTGAAAAAAATATAAATTTAAAAATATAAGTAAAAATGGACTAATAAATCTATTGAAAAAAAAATCAAACGTAAAATGATAAATCAAAATATCTTTTAAAATAGTTATAATATTGAAATGTGGATTAATAAAATAATATTATATGAAAAAAAATAAATATATGTAAATAAAAAAATCAAATGAAAATACAATAAAAACTGATAATCATAAAGATATTTTTAATGTTATATGGTAAAATATTTTATACTACAAAGTTCAGTATATTAAATATTTTGATCAATAAGACCGTCAGTAAGATAAAATTAAAGAAATGGTTACAGGACATGATTAGTTTTTGAAAAAGAGAAAATAATAATAGTAATGTGGATGTTCTAAAGTAATAGTAAAATCTATCAAGTAGGAAGAGCTAAAAGGTGGATAATATTGTTAATTAATAATATTAAAATTAAAAAGATAAGATTTATATATATATATATATATATAAAATAGTATTAATAATTAAAATAAATATAAAAATATATAAAATATTATCTGCCTATTGGCGTAGATTCTATCTTTAATCTAAATAAAATATGATAAACTGTAACAAAAACATACACAACTATCAGAGTGTCGTGTCAATCAAATATAATAATATATGGTACTTCGAAACAATAACGTTATTAAAGTCTATCAACATTGAAAACTATCGTCTTATATAAATAATCACAGAGCTTATGAACGATTCTCTGAAAGAATTAGCCATCAAACCCTCCCGACCCCTCGAAAAGGTTTGATCTTTCATCTTTGTGGGGACTTTCGGAAGAAAGCTTCGAACTTTGGTGGGGCTTTTGGAAGAAAGCTTCCATTTTTGGTGGGGCCTTTGGAAGAAAGCTTCAATTTTGTACACTCTTTTTGCCCCCACACCACTGTCGGTAAACCACCCTGTTTCCTGTTTTTTTGGATATTCCGGCTTTCCGGCGAAAACCCAGATGGCGAACGATGGAAATGGCGGAAATGACATTGACCCTTTACTCCAATACTTGATTAGCCCTAGAATTAACCCACCGCCGCCTCTATTTCCGTTACCGGAGAACAACGACGTCACGGTTCCCATACTAATGACACCATCGGAAATAAAAAACCGATTAATCTTCGGCCCGTTCCCTCGCTCTCAACGAGATTCATCTCTTCTCATCGACGCTCTGTCTCAAAACCCTTCGCCGTCATCCTCCGCCACAACCTCATTCTCCGATTCCTCCACCGTGGACATCCTCCTCCCACCTTCGGAACATAATTTACCCGCGCGAAAACCTAAAGCGACCCATCACAAATTCCACCGATCTAAAACAGCTCCTCCTATGGCTGCAATCAACGATATAACTCACCCGGATGATCTGAAAACAGAGCAATCAGATTCGAAATCCATTGTAAGACAAGCTGTGGCTTTGCTCATTGTGTATCTTTCCTTAGGTGTGCTTATCTATTGGCTGAATCGAGATAACTACGCAGTGACTCAGACTCACCCTGTTGTTGATGGTTTGTACTTTTGTATTGTAACAATGTGCACAATTGGGTATGGAGATATCACACCGGATAGCGTCCTTACGAAGGTGTTTGCGATCTTGTTTGTGCTTGTTGGGTTTGGTTTCGTGGATATATTGCTTAGTGCAATGATTACTTATGTTCTTGATCTTCAAGAAAAGTATATGTTAGCAGCTGCGACGAGTGAGAGCATTGTTGAGACAGAGAAGAAGACATCGTATATAATCGATGTGAAGAAAGGGAGGATGAGGATTAGGTTGAAAGTTGGATTGGCGTTGGGTGTTGTGATTTTATGCCTTGGATTTGGAGTTTTGATAATGCACTTCATTGAGAAAATCGGGTGGTTGGATTCGTTTTATTTCTCGGTTATGTCAGTTACTACAGTTGGGTATGGGGATCGGGCTTTTAAGACGTTGCCCGGTAGGCTTATTGCTGCGATATGGTTGCTTGTGTCTACTTTAGCGGTTGCTCAAGCGTTTTTGTATTTGGCTGAAGCGAGAGTGGATAAGAGGAATAGAGAGCGAGCGAAGTTAGTGATTGGTGAAAACATGTCTATCTCTCAGTTCTTTGCTGCGGATATCGACCACAATGGCTGCGTTAGGTACTCATTTGCTCGTTTTTAAAATCATTTTACGTGTTTTCGCCCGTTTATGGTTTGATGCAATCGTTGATTTTAGTACTTAAGTTTCATACTTGTTCAGGTTCTTGATATCAGTAGGTTTTTAAGATTCTTGAATCTTTTAGATTTTCAGGTTTGCGCGTTTTTGTGAAACTTGTGTAAAACTCGAGGAACCTTGATCATATTCAAAGACTATGTTTTACAAAAGTTTTGAAATTTCCTGCGTTCGCATCATTTTTCCGTTTCCAAGTTCTTGAACTTGTTGATGTATTGATATCAAAGAATTTCTCTTTTTGATCAAATTCCATAAGCTTAGATTTTAGTAGATTTTGCATACCCTTTTTATCTAAATCCCACCCTTATGACCTGTTATCTGAGATGCCCTGAACATCTTGGACTAATATGGTCCACTTGATCTTCTTGGTTTCTTATCTGCATCAACAAATCCTCTTATAAGCTTTTTTTATTTTTGTAGTAAAGCAGAGTTTGTAATATACAAACTAAAGAAGATGAATAAAATAACGGATAAGGATATTAAGCCGATCGCTGATCAGTTCGACAAGCTTGACCCAACCTATAGTGGAAGGATTACTCTTTTAGATCTCTTGGAAACCAGCACCAATGATTTATCCACTGCAACTTCTGTTTAGGATCCCACATTGCAACATGACTGATCAAGACGAAATTGAAAAATCCGCAGTTGCCGGTTTACTTGAACCGGTTTAAATATAGTTTCTCACCTTCTCACCTAAGATGATGAAGAGATTGAAGTTTGATGTTCGGGTTCCTTGACCGGTTTGATGTCATACCAAAACTGGTTGTATATTTCATGTATATTTTCTTAATTTATGATGGATACTTCGGTTTGATTGAAGCCATTTATTCCGGTTTGAAGTGACTAACTTGTGTTTCCAAATATCAAAGAGTGTAATTGTGAATGTAAAATATGATATTTTTCAACAGTTTCTTGGTACTCAACTATTTATGTGTGCTGTGCTTTTTATTCATCTGAATGATATTAATTAAGTGACTGATCACAAGATAGAAGAAATTGGATAGATACAATAATAGGAGAAATTAAGGTACAAAATTAAGAGAAACCAATAGTGATTACCACACTAACTCACTAAAGAAAACGGGTTTGTACTACATTGGTTATATCAAATTCTGTGCTGGCCAAATTCTTGGAGAGAAGAACTGATGAAGACATAGGACAAGGCTAAGAATCCAGCCACATCACTTTTCTTTGTATGACATACAAATTCTTATCATTCTAAATTTTTCTTGTTTAAATATCTTAAGAGATAGATTTCTTCATTTACTTTTTTACACAGAAACTATTGTGTATATTACCGACAAAAATTAATTTTCAAAGAAAATCAATATTACTTTTTTTTTTGTCAACAAAATCAATATTACTTAGTAAATTGAATATACAAAATTGTTAGCTAATATGATTATTAATGAATTATGCTTGGGGTCCGATCTGATGCATTTATGGGTTTAGCCAGTTTGAGACTTTCCGGTCCTAATTAAATACCTAATTCCACTAGTTATCTAACATATCAATCATTACATTAATTTGATAAAAACAATTGCTAGCGTTTACTATATTTTAATATTTTTAATATAACTGTTGTACTCTCAACTTCTATACGATAGCTGTTCAATATAACAAAGATTTTAACCAAAAAAACTAATAATAATAATAAAACCGTTCAAAAAAAACGATAGTGAAAGAAAAGTCCTACTCACCAACAAAAATCTTTAACAAGTTTGGTGCATCCGTACATATTCCGCAAAACTGGTCGTGAATATCAACTGTGAACATGTAGATTTTGTGCAAGTTTCGCTTTTTTGTCTCTTATCAAAATAGAGGTTGACTAAGTAATGTAGGTAATTTACAGGCTAATAATATAAGAGAAAATATACTAAAACTTCAAACTATACATCTATACTTTTATAATTTTCTTAAATAAAAGGCTTCATACATATATATACACTGAAACCTCGTGGATATGAAGATGCGACCGATTACACAAATAAGATTTATACATTTTATGTATTTTCTTTGTCAACCTCAGATTTTGTTTTGTATGTGTGTGTTGGAGATAGAAAGTAAATACGTTAAAAACGTAAGTAGCAATTATTGACGTTTTAGGTCCACCGAGAATCATGACTCATTAGTTTCATTTTTGGGATCATCAGCGAGAATGATTGCTAGTTGCTACAGTTGTACTTATGCACAACAGTATATAATCATTTATTTATATTTTGTTAAAAACTCGAAAACGTTTTTCATCATTTTTCGCTTTTTCAGAAACATCTAAACTTAAAATAATTTGTTAAAATGATGTAAACAAGTTTTTTTTATTATAGACTATGTGGAATGCTGCTGTAGTTCATATTTAAGATCGAGGTACAGGAGAAACTTATACTTTTAGGGTTAAGGATTTTCCATATATGAACTTTTGAAGAGTTGATTACAAAATAATCACCTATTTTACAAAAAAAAACAAAATTAGAAAAAGAAACACAAAGAAGCGTCACTGAACGATTAGCACTTATATATTTTTAAAACTGAGTTTTTGTAAGCTATTAAATAGGTTTACATCTATATAAAACTTAAAAGAGGGGGAAAATAATCATATTGACATACAAATGTAAACTGTAAATTTCTCATTGTCTTTTTCTGTTAGGAATCATGTCCCTCTTTTCTTATTTATTTTATTTTACTTATATATATATACTACTTTTCATCAATTCCACTCTTTATTTTAAGATAAAATATATATTGTTTTTTATTTTCAAAAGCATGTATAATAAATTTGACCAGATTTCTTTTTTTATTATTTTAATGTTCATTTTACATGCCTGTGGAACGTTGTAATGTGAAAACTGAAAAGAGATTTGTGCAGCGTGATGACGTTGGTAATCCGTCAGCATTTCAGTCAAATTTTCTTTTTTTTCCTACAATTTCAAAATTTATATTTTGATCATCCTTTTGTCGTATTTAACGTGTTAAAATTTGTTGTTATATGTCTAAATTTAGTTGAACCCCAATTATAAATCCGAATTCATCAAACTTTTATTTTGTTTTTTTATCAGAAAGCTTCTTAGCTTGTAATCATACCCCTTGACTTGGACTATTAAATTCATAAATAAACGTCAGATACTGATATTTATTAGGGTTGAGGAACAAGATGCAATAGTCCACCACGTGCCAGGTAATCTGTCGGTTACGGTCAAATGCCGGTGCCAATATTTACCACGTGTCATCCTAATAACCGCATAAGGTTCGCTTTTGTTAATCTTTCTTCGTTTGATTTTTTGACTTGGCTCTTCCTTCTTCACACAATGATGACCGGCGACTGACTGTTTCCGGTTACCGGTTTAACCATCAGTCATCGGCTTCCTCCATATTAATTTTTGTTTTCTTTGAACATTCCTCCACAAGATTGTTCCCACTATTATTTAAAATCTCTATAGAAAAGGTGAATAGTAACTTTCACGTCTTACTTTAAGGCCCTAAAACAAAAGTAGCATGCTAAAAAACCCTCAATTTTGCACCTAATGTTGATCAAATGTAGGGCAACTTATCGGAAAAAAAAATTATTTCATATATAAGAGTTAGAGACTTTAAAGAAGTATAATTATGATAAAAATGACTTTTCATTTTATGTTTACGATGTTCATTTAAGAAACAAAGCCAAGTAATGTTTCCTTACTCGAGGCCACTTTTGTAACTCTCCATTTGGGAAAAAGTCATTGAAATCCGAAACCTTTTAATCATTCACACCACAGAACCATTTCATTCAACCTTTTGATTTTTTAGATGTTTTTGTTTATAAAAAAATTCAGATTCTAAATCGGCATTTTCACTATACTTATTCAAGAAGACATATTAAATAATATATATTTTTTCAAACGGCATAAATACGAGAAGATCCAAAAGTCTTAACACCAAATTTAGACCGACTAAAAAATCCATAAACGTAAAAAGTTCGTCTTCCTTCTTTCTTTCTTTCGTCTTCTTCAAGCTCTTCTCTTGATCTTTGTGTTTGTTTTTTGGTTGAAGTTCCTCTCTTTGTTTTTCATCATGTCTGATGAAACCAAAGATTTTAACAACTATCACTACACTTCATCGTTTAATCATTACAACAACATCAACAGCCAAAATATTATGAATCTCCCTTACGTTTCTGGTCCATCCACTTATAATGTAAACATGATCTCATCACAAGTCGGTTCTGATCTACACTCGAGTCCTCAAGGAGCGTACGGATTGGGTTTCGAGCTCTCGCCATCGTCCACCGAGTTTTTTAATTCTTCTATCGATCAAGAAAATGGTTTTTATAATGCTTATAATTATAATAATAGTCACAAGAATAGTGAAGTTGTCGGTGGTGGTGGTGCAATTATTGAGAGTGAAACTAGGGTTTCTGCATCTCCTTCTTCGAGTGAGGCCGATCATCATCACGGCGAAGATTCCGGCAAGAGCCTGAGGAAAAGAGAAGCTGACGATGGAGGAAAAGATGATCAACGTGCTCAGAAAGTGTAAGTTTTATAAGTGTTCTTGCAAAAAACTAAAAGTTTCATAAGTGTTTTTAGTAGTTAAACTTTCATATAGTTAAGCAAGATGGAAATCACATGAATCATGATCAAACTTTTTTTATTATTATTAAAAGTTATTATTTTCTCTAATCAAACACCAAAACCTTAATTATTTGAGTATGTAAAATGCATTTCTTTTTTTTCAGTTTTAGGGCCAATCAAAAAATCGTTTTCTCGAAAATATCTTCTTTAACTTAATATATATAATTAGAAATATTGATCTAGATTGTTTTCATAGGAGAAATAAATATGGAGAATTTGAATATAATAAAATGACGCCTTTAAGAATGCCTTAGGGGTTTTATTCTTATGAAACTAAATATGCCTGTGAGAATGTAATTTAACATACACATGTTTAGCTAGAATGCTAATTCTATAGTTGAAATTAACGATAAATAAAAGTATTTCACTCACAGAAGTTCAGTATATTTTCTGTAATGCATTGTTTCTACATATATATATATATGATATTCTGATTGTAAAATTGATTATTCATTTACTTTTTACATATCATTATTGATGAATTATCTACCCCCGAATCCCACTTTGGTAGACTACCACTTAAGATTATTGTATTACTTGTGTCTTAGCAATCATTTGGTGCCTAGCATTATTACCTGTATAGTTCAAAGTCAATTGTATGGTATGGTATCATTAATTACAAAACGGGTCCATTATAATTAACTACGCATTAATTTAACTGATCAGTAATACATATATATGGTTCAGAGTTAAAACAAAGAAGAAAGAAGAGAAGAAGCAAAGAGAGCCACGAGTCTCGTTTATGACTAAGACCGAAGTTGATCATCTCGAAGACGGCTATCGTTGGAGGAAGTACGGCCAAAAGGCAGTCAAAAACAGTCCTTATCCGAGGTGATTTAACCGGCTATTATACTTTATATTAATTAAAGAAATACATAAGTACAACAAATCAATGAAATGTTTAACAAATGTAGCTTTTAGTTTAGCTTTTGGCTTCAAATTCTTAAAAACATTACTTTCCAGTCATTTTTAAAAATAGTTTGATATTCTTTTCTTTTAAAATAAAGAAATTATTTTTTTTCCTAACGTTTTCTTTTTGCTTGGAAAATAAATTTTGCTTTTTTCTTGGTTTTTATTATCTACATCCATTCAAGGTCTAAGATTTCCTTAGTATGTTGTTTACGTTTTTTTCTCGTTTAGTTATTATATGATTTCAATTTGAAAATTGTGGGTTCTATATTTCTTAACTACTATGCTGATTGTTCACATTCACAAGCATATTTCATAAATATCTTTCACTTCAATTATTGTAATCAAAAGTTTAGTTTTTATATTATTTTAAAAATACATCGATAAAAATATTTTGGTCAAGTCAAGTTTTTTTGGGCAATTTTCCCCGTATTTACCACTCATCATATGTATATATTCCATATAAGATTTTGACATTGTATAAAACGTCAAATCAATTTTGTTTATAAGTAAGTACGACAAAAACAAAATGTAATTTTAACCGATATTATAATTAAGTCACATGCTAAAACTATTAATTACGAGAACAGGGGTTACTATAGATGCACCACGCAGAAGTGCAACGTGAAGAAGAGAGTTGAGAGATCTTACCAAGATCCAACGGTTTTGATCACAACCTACGAAAGTCAACACAACCATCCGATCCCAACAAGTCGCCGCACAGCAATGTTCTCTGGACCCGTCGCATCTAATAATAACTCATCGTCTCTATCTCCAATTTCCGATTTCATCATCAACACTCCAAGAAGCTTCTCACATGATGATCTCTTCCGTGCGCCATACGCTAGTGTGAATGTAAGCCCTAATTATCAGCAACAAGAAAGCCAAGAGTTTCACCATGAGAGTGACTATGAACTTTTGAAGGAGATGTTTCCTTCGGTTTTCTGCAAGCAAGAACCTTGATGATATAGTTATACTTATATAGAAACAATATCGGATGCATAATAAGTGATGGGTGTTATTTAATTTTGCATCTAGATATGTATACTTTTGAGACAATAGGATATAATGTAGAAATGTTAGGCATGAATATGGAGTCTCTTTGGAGTTATTAAAATAAATTTCTTTGAATAATATTGTTATATCAAAGAAATTATAGATGGGTCTCTCTCTCTTTCATTACTTGATATATATATAGATATTAGCTAATGAGGAAAAAGACATACGTACCTCCTAGTCTAAATATAATCGAACGAATTACACTTTTGGGTATGTGAAACTAAATTTAGATTAGAAAGATATATCGAACGTAACTATGTTTGACCACCAGTACACCATGCACACATCAACCTTAACATATATGCTATACATATGATATTAAATTCTATTGTACTAAATCACCCATTCATCTCGACAAATAATTGGGGGTTTAACAGGAAATTCATTTAATTTCACACGTCTCTTCATGTGACCTACCGGTTATATTGATCATTAATTAAATCTAATCAATCTATTAATTATGTTATAAGCATATGAAATTCTCTTAAGTAAGAATTAAGGAACCAACCTAACGAGTCTGATCATTGTTTGAATGATAGTACATATTGTTGTATATTAAATAGATTTGATACAAATTCAACATATATTAATAGAAGCACACATTCTCCCTTGGCGTATCATGTAAGGGATGCGACCGGTTAGTTGCTTGACAAGTACTCCATATATATATATACGGCCCGCCGGTTCTGTGAATTAAAAAAATTTGTGCTTCCAGCAATTAATATATTAGTTGTTTTAACAACTATATTTTAAGGTAATTTTTAAATATTATTATGATTAAATTTTTTTTATAATAAATCAATATTAATATTAATAAACCATACTTTTTATATATGTTTTTAGTCCTAAAATTATGAAACCGACTAATATATATATTGAAATAAAAATTTGTTGTTAATCCACAGACCACAATAGTTTTTATGCTCTACGATCCTTTTCCACAATCTTAAAATGAATTAGTACATATTATTTGTTTTCATATTGATATGTTAATTTTTACGTATTTGAAAATTTGATTCTATTGTTTTTTACCATTTAAAACGGTCATTCGTAGAAATTATATGGCATAATGGTAGCCACCTCTGCATTCATTACACTAGGTCTGAGATTCGAACCCAGCATTTCACATGTTTTTTGGGATATTAAAGCCACTGAACTATGTTGACAAAAAAAAAAAACGCCCATTAATTCTTCACGTTTTCTAAAATATGCTATATAATTTGAGCATGCTAAAAATTAATCTCTTAAAACTAGTTTCTAATATTTGTATAGTTATTATACGGAAAAAAAAATTCAGGTTAAAATTTGTTCGTTATTGGATCATTCGACAATCTCGCTATTTCACTATTCAGCTCAAATATCAGTCAAAATCATAATTTAATTTTTATTTTTAAAATTATTCTTGACCAGTTATATGGCGTAAGATTAAATTAATAACGGTAACTTACTTAAAGATATTTTTTCGATGGCCAACCAAATCTTGATACATGTATAACACTTTTTGTTATGTTATTTGGGGGCACCAAGACCAAATTTTATATAACTTAATATCTAAAGTTAAAAAAATTAATGGAGTTCTGTAAATGATATTTTTATAATTGTTGTTTTAAATTTTTAAACATAGATTAAAAAATCAATAATTTTTTTATTTTTAAATAAAAAATCATTATTTACATATCTAAACTCAATCTACCCAATAATAAAATAAAATACAGAATAAAAATAATTATAAAATATTAAAAATTAATAAATTCTATATTAAAAAACACTTATAAAAAAACACAAAAGATTATTATAATTAAAAGAAGGGAGTACTTTAGTAGTATATTATGAGTGGACACGAAAAATATTGTCGAGTCACTGTCTCTAACCAGTACGCTGAACCGCAGCGACCGCTCGGAAAAATCAATCGCCGGCGATCGAAAACGACGGCTCGCCCAACGTCTTTCTCTCTTCTTCAAGCAAACACTTTCACACCCTCTCTCTCTCTCTCTCAGTCTCTCTGTTATTTATTATGATCATCTGCTAGAAATCACTTTCTCGTTATCATATCTTCTCCGTCGAATTTGCCTCAGTTAACGTCTCGATCTCTGGTAATTTTAACTCCCTGAGATCCTGTCTGATCCACTTTTTAGGATAGTTTCTTTTAAATTTCTCGTTCGACTGCGCATTGTCGATTATTGGATTCGTTATATAAAATTCGTTCGTCGTTGGTGTTTTTTTTGCAGTTCGGAAGTTTTCATAGCGACCCCTGAAAATGGTGGATCCGGGACCAATTACGCCGGGCCAGGTACAATTTCTCGATAAACTTTCACACTCGTACTTAATTTTTTCGATATTCAATGCTGAGTCGATTTAGGTTGATTTAGTTGACAAGGTTGTAAGTTGTAGAAGTTTAAGTGGGACGAAACCTAAGAAAGAGAGTGAATTTTTGATCTTTAAGTCAGCCTAAAGCATAGGCACATGTTCCTTGGTCTCATCAGCATCCTTGATACTGTACCTCAATCCACAAGTGCAAGGATTTAACTTTCGAATGAAATTTTGTAGGTATCTTTTCTGCTTGGAGTAATCCCAATATTTATCGGTTGGATTTACTCGGAGCTACTCGAGTACAGGAAATCTTTGGTTCCCTTGAAACCGTAAGTTTTTGTAATGTGGTAGTAGATTTTAGGCGTGAAGCCCGCTCTGTAGTGCTTCTTCTCTTTTAATTTAGTTCTTGAGGTTGTATTCTTCTGATGCAGTCACTCGGACAATAATCTGATTGAATTGGGAGGCGTAGCAGAGAAAGACGATGACAAAGCTGATTTATTGGAGGGAGGTCTTGCCCGATCGGCATCTGTAAGATTTCATAATTCATCCATCAGAACAAACATAATCAGGTGGGTGATTCTAGCTCATATTTTGTGATTTTGTTTATTACAATTCTTCAGCACTTCTCATGCTAAAGTTTTCGTGAATTATAGGTTTTTGAGTATGGAAGATTCGTTTTTGCTGGAACATCGAGCAACCTTAAGAGCAATGTAAGTAAAATTAACCTCAAGAAGTCATACTATCTTTGTTTGTCATCTTATGTTAACATCCATAATCATACCTAGGTCGGAGTTTGGTGCAATCTTAATATATTTCTATATCTGTGACCGCACGGAGTTGCTTGGAGATTCTACCAAGGTACTCATGTCTTTCACCGGCTTCATATATTTGAGCGCTTTTGCTCATATGACTCTGTTTCTTTCACCTTAAAATCCATGAAAGAATATCTACTCTGAATATTTGAACGCTTTTGCTCATATGACTTTGTTTCCTTTGACAGAATTACAACCGCGACCTTTTCCTTTTTCTCTACGTTCTTCTCATCATAGTATCAGCCATGACATCTCTCAGAAAGCACAATGACAAGTCACCCATAAGTGGGAAATCCATTCTTTACCTTAATCGCCACCAGACGGAAGAGTGGAAAGGATGGATGCAGGCAAGTATCTCTTGATTACTGGCAGCATGATCATTGCCTTTTCTTTTGATCGGTCAGTGAATTGTAGCTATTAATGGCCGCTTTCTACATATTGTTCTTATGTCTTACTTCTTAACAGGTTTTGTTCTTAATGTATCACTACTTTGCTGCGGCTGAGATATACAACGCAATCCGTATCTTTATTGCTGCTTATGTCTGGATGACTGGTTTTGGAAACTTCTCGTACTACTATATCAGAAAGGATTTCTCTGTGGCACGTTTTGTGCAGGTGATACAATGCATTCCATGACAAACCCTCGTCATTTTACTTTATATTCCGCATCTAAAATCTTGTTCTCTTACAGATGATGTGGAGGCTGAACTTCTTTGTAGCATTTTGCTGTATTGTTCTCAACAACGACTATATGTTGTATTACATCTGCCCAATGCACACTCTCTTCACCCTAATGGTTTACGGAGCTCTTGGTATCTTCAGCAAGTACAATGAAGTTGGATCAGTGATGGCTCTGAAGATATTTTCATGCTTCCTCGTTGTCTTTTTCATGTGGGAAATTCCTGGTGCTTTTGAATTATTTTGGAGTCCATTAACATTCTTGCTAGGTGGTTAACTTCTCTAGATCTGATCATGTTTTCTATATGGAATGAAACATGGAATCAAAGGTTTTTTTAATATTTCGATGTGAATAAATACAGGTTACAGTGACCCTGCGAAGCCTGATCTTCATCGGTTACATGAATGGCACTTCAGATCAGGCCTTGATCGCTACATATGGATCATTGGAATGATTTATGCCTATTTTCATCCAACTGTACGTTCATAAACATAGACATACTTTCAGTCTTTATTTTGCTTAGTGTCGGTTTTAAACTCTTGATATCATTCTTTAGGTGGAGAGATGGATGGAGAAGTTAGAGGATTGTGAAACGAAGAAAAGGTTATCAATCAAGACCGCCATAGTTACTATTGCCGTCCTTGTAAGTCATTCAAGGCATCTTTTTGATTATTGATTGCATCGTTCAATTATACACATTGACATATGTTTCCCGTTTGCTTACATTTTAGGTGGGCTATGTGTGGTATGAATGTATCTACAAGCTGGACAAGACCAGTTACAATATGTATCACCCATACACATCTTGGATCCCCATAACGTATGTGCATAAATCCTCTCGTTCGTCTTTTATATCCGTCTCTGATCTTACTTGCAGAAACTAAAACATGACTCGTCATTTTGTTTCCGGAATCCAGTGTTTACATATGCCTTAGGAATTTCACCCACCAGCTTCGGAGTGTCTCATTGACTCTCTTCGCGTGAGTAAACTCGCAGTTGCATTTAGCTTAAATCCCTGTTTGATATGTTTGCCTCATTTCCATATAAATACTCTTACATGTCTCTGCGCAGGTGGCTTGGCAAGATCACTTTAGAGACTTACATTTCCCAGTTTCATATATGGCTAAGGTTTTTTTTCCGCAACTTGAATCTTGTTTCCCTGAAACTTAATTAGATCTCTTGTTGACCAAACACACCAACTTTCAGATCAAACATGCCTGATGGGCAACCAAAGTGGCTTCTCTCTATTATTCCGGGATACCCTATGCTCAATTTCATGCTCACAACTGCTATATATGTCCTAGTAAGAAACCAAAACTTCTTCTCTCCCCATCTTTTTCTGTTACCATTTTTGTAACATTTTCTATGTGTTATCCTTTTCCTCCAGGTATCTCACCGTCTCTTTGAACTAACCAACACACTCAAGACGGTTTTCGTACCCACAAAGGACAACAAACGTCTCTTCTCTAACTTCATAGCTGGGGTCGCCATCGCTCTTCCTCTCTATTGCTTCTCATTCGTTCTTCTTCAGATTCATCGCTGAAACCCGTGAGTCCACAAATCAGTCTCATTGCCACTTACTCATCAGAGTATAACTAAAAACTGTGTTGATTGACAGGCAGAAAGAAGTGTTGTTCTTTGTGTTTCTTCACCGGAATGTCGTCAAAGCGAAGCAAAATAAGATAAAGACAAGTTAGCTTTGTAGATCATTTTCTTGTCCATATTCAGCTTCAGAGTTCGTTCAACAAAGCCAAGACCAATGATCTCAGAAACCAAGACTGCTTTGCTCTATTGCCATACGATGTCCAAGTAACCGTTTTCAATTTAAAATTTCAATTTTCTTTTCTTTCTTGATATAGTTTCTTTAGATTTTGTTTTGTAAGCATTAAGCAAACAATCTTTCTGGTTCGTAAGAATGTATAGTGATGTTAAAGAATTAATCAAGTTGCAAAAAAGAAGGGATACTTGCTTACAGTAAGTACCCTGTGGGGGAAAAAAAAAAGAATTATCTACCTTCGTACAAAAAATAGTATCTTGTTTCAAATTGAATATATGTCTTCAGTTTCTTACACATATCAAAAAACAAAAGTAAAATTCAATTTTAAATGCATCATTTATTTTGTTAACAAATAGTAACTCAATAGACTAAATTATTTTTTAAAAATTACAGTTTATTATTATTAACTAATAAAAATACATAAAAACTTTTAAATCTATTTTTTCTTAAACAATTTCTTTTTCTTTATAACATTAATCTTTTTCAAACAGAGGAAGTAATATTTTGACCCAAAAAAAAAGTTGCTTCCTTTTTGCCATCTAAAATAATAATAGGAGAGAAAAACATAATGTTCTGAAACAAAACACAAAAACAGAGCATCAAACTTTGTAATAGTATCAAACTCCCAATACTAAGAATAACTATACGCTGGAAGTCGCTTCTCGGTGAATACGATCTTGAAGCCACGATGGACCTCCCATCGCTAAGTGTGACTGAAATCTCTCAGATTCTGCATGTAGTCGGGTCATGTGATCAAGCAATGAACGGTGTCTAGGCCAATCATTCGGTTTGATGATGGCTTCCAGTACTGCAGCGTAGTCGGATGCAATACTAACAGCTGAGATGTGCAAATCCTGGAATCTTTTAAGAGTCCATATAATATTGATTTTGTTAGTGTTTAAGTTTTCCAAATTAACTACAAATATTGTAAGATTACGATAGATAAAGGTCTACATAATTTGACAAACATATTAAAATAATACAAAATTACAAATGAATATAATCAACGGACGATGAGTATCACAATTTCCATGCATATGAATTCAGTTGATAGTTGTATATCACAATGCGCACAACACAGTCTTGTTTTGCAATATAGTTGAAACATCATCTTTAATCTCATTCAAGCTAGCCGGTAAGACACTGTTGCAGAGGAAATCTTACAGTTCATAAAGAAACCAATGCTCTGAATTATTTTCCCTGAGACATTTTGAATAATTTTATCGATGAGGAAGTTTCAGCTACCTAAGCGAGCAAGACGGTTGATCCAAGTAGTGATTGAGTTCTGAAACTTAAATTCAGAACCTCATTGTTCTTGTTTGAGCATCACACCAATATCATTAATAAATTCTTATTTTATTTTACAATCCCACCAAAATCAACCAAATATCTTCAAACCCCACCTAAATCTCACTCCTAAAATTTCTTATCCAATACAGCCCCCATAATTCTAGAGCTAGAGAGGTTTATGATTATTTTCACACTAATTTATGCATTATCTTGAGATTTTATATGATATATATATACATATATATATATATATATATGTATTGCTAGTTTATAACTTGTTTCCTGAACAATTTCAGTTTTATCTTCTGCAAGTGGAACAATGTTGGTTTTCTTTTGTTAAACTACTTAGTTTTTTTTTTTTTTTATGTAAACATTATGTGCAGTGACTAAAGTCATACCTTTGTAAATGATCCCTAAAGACTTTGGAGGAACGAATGTGTCACCTTAGTTTTTGTTTCAGGTCGAGCTTCGTGTCCTTTGTTCGATATGGTTATAGAGTTGTGACATGGGTTACATTGACTTGAAGATGATATATTCTGGATAGATTATGGTGCCTTGACCCATCCACTGTTTATCAAACATTAGCGTTTGAGATTAGTTCTCAATAATTTACCGGTTTGTATAAATCTAATAAGATGGTATTGGCATTGGAACTACTCCAAATTCTAAACCAACCAAACCTGACTAGGCTTCTGTACGGCCAAATTTTGTAGAGATTTGAGGCCTTTCATATGAACCCGCAAGCTAGCATGAGCCTCACGAAGACACTTTATACAAGTAGATGACAAGAATGTCTCTTCTCTAACTTCTTAGCTGGGATCGCCATGCTCTTCCTCTCTATTTCTTCTCATTGGTTCCTCTTCAGATCATCGCTAAAACCCGTGAGTCCATAAATCAGTCTCATTGCCATTTCCTCATCAAAGTCTTAACTAAAACTGTGTTGATTTACAGGAAAAAGAAATTGTTGTTCTTTGTGTTTCTTCATCGGAATCTCGTCAAATAAGATAAAGACAAGTTAGCTTTGTGGATTTCTTGTTCATATTCAGCTTCATAGTTCGTTCAACAAAGCCACGACCAATGATCTCAGAAACCACCACTGCTTTTGCTCTATTGCCGAATGATTCCTATTTGGTTTCCAACGCTTTCTTCTTATATATTCTCAACTTGCAGAAGTTCACTCCTTTCATAGTCGATGCTCTGTTTCTCCTCATTATTTTTTCTACTCTCCATGTGTTCAACAATGAATCACAAGCCACAAAATCATCTAAAGGAAAATATGCAATAGCCTTCTTCCTATGTACCGTCGCTTCTTCTGCTGGCTCTGGACTGCTGGTATCTCCTAAAGAACAGTACGTTTTCATTAGTCAAGGACTTGCTTTTCCATCAGTCTATGTTTGCAACATGTGCGCTTGTGGTTGGAATTTTTGCAAGCGGGGAGTCGAAAACTTAAACGGTGAAAGAAGAAGATAGACACATCAAGCAACCAGTAGCGAGAAAAGCATAGTAAAGATGGATATGATTCAAATAATCTGTGAGTAGTTTAGTGATCTTTGCAATAAGAGAAAGCATCCGTAGCCTAATGCATATGTATATATTTGAAGTTATAGTGTTAGTTTATCAGTAGCAATAAAGTACATGATTGTCCATTTATGCCAGAGAAAGATATACAGAATGAGCAACTTCAAATTTATCAGCTAGAGTCATTAGAAGTAGTCTACTACAAGCAAGATGATCAAGAGGAGAGATTTCATTTAGGCTTTTGTAGCTTATAATGCATAACTGTACTAACTCTAGAGTTTCAATCATTCCAAAATAATTGGTAAGTTATAGTTAAGACTTGTAAAGAAGCAAGCCACTCAAGACATAAAACCATCTAATTCCCAACAACTGTAACAAATGGATTTCTACTTTAAAAGATGGAGAAACAGTGACTAAGAATCAAAACAAAGAGAAAACTTGTAAAGAAGCGTGGAGTTAGGAGAATGGCAAAGTTGGTATGTCGTTGGATCAACTGTACCAGAAATCCCTTTTAGATGTGCCAACACGAGTCTGTTGTTCCATTACCATAGCTCGTTGGTGAGCCTCTGAAACCGTGACGGGATCGAATTGATTAAGTATTTTCCGAAGTTTTGGTTCGAGACATGCGATGAAGCGTGCCACCAGTTGACCCTCAGAGTCTTGTATACCATCGATCCGAGACAGCATCTGGAAAAACACAGTGGCGTATTCATTAACTGTTCGTGATCCCTGACGGATGTTGTTGAACTTTTGAAAGAGCAAGCGGTGGTAGTTGTACGGAAGAAAAGCTTTTTTCATGTGTTTTTTCAGTTTGTCCCAAGAGTTAAGCTTCTCTTTGCCCGAAACAAAGCGTTGGAGCTTGAATTGGTTCCACCAAGTTGCAGCGTGGCCACGAAAACTTGTTGCTACTGAAGACACACGATATTTCTCAGGAACTTTCTTGAAATCAAGAATTTCTTCCACTGTAACCAACCAATCGAGAAAGGCTTCCGCTGATGAGGCTCCTCCATCAAATTCAGGAATCTCGATTATAAAGTCTGACTCCCAACGATGATGACGGCCTCGCTCTCTGTTATGATGAAGAGGCAGAACATCTTCCTGAGCCAAAGGACTGTCCTCTGATTCGGTGTCTGAATCGTCAGTGACGACGAGAAGAGGGTTCTGGCGATCTTGAGGAATTGTTGGAACGTCGTGGTTAGCTCTGTTGGCTGATGCAATAGTGGCTTGAGCACTTTTTTGTACACCGGTTTGTGTTGCATCGGCCACCATATGGGGCAAAGTGGCTTTAAATTCTTCACAAACTTGCTGTATTACATCAGCCACCCTACTTTGCAAAGTGGTTTGGAATTCTTCACAAAGTTTCTCTATTGCAGCAGCATCAGCCACCCTACGGTGCAAACTGGCTTGACATTCTTCACAAACTTGCTCTGTTGCATCAGCATCAGCCTCAGCCACCCTAGAGTGCAAAGTGAGGTAAGATTCTTCATAGATTGGCTGAAACCAATCATCCACCACGTTATTCAGTGTATGTTGCGGAGCCATGGGATCGTTCTTTGATTGAGAAATCAAAGAAGGAAGTCTCTGTTACCAACTGATGAAGTAAGAGAACCGATAACGCATGGGTAACGCTTCAAGTTTACGAGAAAAAAAGAGTCTTTCCAAAAGCTCTGTATATATATTGCAAGTCATGTAGTCATGTAGGACTTCTTTATATAGGTAAAACCTAAACAGAAAATAGGAACCGACTTTTAAATAAGGAAATATTCGTAAAAGTATAAATCCTATGAAAAAAAATGAAAACATTCAAAGAGCCAAACAGGAAAGAAAAAAAAGGAAAAAAAAAGATAAGCTTTGTAGTAAAAAAAGAAAAAATACACACTTAGAGCAAGAAAGCGGAATTTCATTCAATCTCCGTAAACAGATTATGATAAAACAAAGCTCGTCTTCGACTTTCTTAAACCCTTGGCTTGTTTGCTAAACATCTCGATCATGGTTGGTTAGGATCTGGAACTGAGATCGCCTTTCCTCTGAGTTTCTCTAGATGAGTAAGAATCTCATTCACATCAGGCTGATCTTCGGGTCTAGACCTTGTACAGAACAAGCAAAGCTTCAACAGATCTCTCGTGGAATTATTCCAGCGAGAGAGTTAGAATTTTTTTTGCAGAGTCCTGAGTTTTTGAAGCTTTCCGATTGACGGCTTGAGCGTTCCTGTGAAGTCGTTCCGTGCCAAATTAAGAAAGTACATGTTTGAACAGTTAAAGATGTCATCTGGAATTTCGCCTGTAAATCGATTCGGCCCAAGAGAAATTTTGGTAAGATTCATCCGTCCTAAACCCCTCCGAATCTTGCCAGTCATCTGGTTAAAAGACAAGTCCAGGACTTTAAGACCTGTGCAGTTACTTATGCTAGAAGGTATTGGTCCGGTAAGAAGGTTGTCGTGCGCTGAAAGGTTCTAAAGATTTGAAAGAAGCCCTAGATTCGCCGGGAGCTCACCGGATATATAATTGAACCCCATCGTTATCGCTGTCAAGTTCCTCGAGTTTGTGATTGACTGTGGAATCTCCCCAGTCAAGTTGTTGGAATGAAGCGTGAGTACTTTTAAGTGATGTATGAAAACCAATCTCTTCCGGTATTGGTCCAACCAACTGGTTTTCCGACAATCTCAAATTGGTTAACCCCGTTAACCGAAACAAAAATGGAATTGAAGAATTCAGTTTGTTCTTGTATAACCGGAGTGCCTCCAGCTGAACCAAATTCCCTAATTCAGTTGGTATTTTCCCGGTTAACTGGTTACCATACAGCTCAAGTTGGACCAAGCTCGTGCAGTTTCCTATCTCAGCCGGTATTTCTCCTTCCAACATGTTATCAACTAAAATGAGACTTTGTAAATTCGATAGATTCCCTATCTCTCTCGGTATTTTACCGGTTAACTGGTTACCACTCAGGTCTAAATCCTTCAGATTAACCAAAGTACCAATTAATACCGATATCAAACCACTAGACCGGTTAAAACCTGTTACAAACATCTGGAGATGAACCAAATCTCCTAAGCTTTCTGGTATTGTTCCGGTTAAGATGTTGCTTCCAACGCCTACTAATTCCAAAAATCTAGTTTTGCAGATTGCTTCAGGAACATCACCAGTCAAACAAATTATCTCTCAGATCAAGATACACAATATTCTTAAGCTCCCAAATCTCAGAAGGAATCGAACCAGAGAAGTAATTTAAGTAATTGGAAGTGAGATCAAGAACCTGGAGATAGGTGAGATTTGCAAGGCTGGAGATAGGACACCTTGAAGTTGCTTCCCCAGCAAGGAAACGGAGACAACGTGACCTGCACGATGAAAACAATGGTACTAAAATGAAAACAATGATATTTTACTAGTTTGAAGTTAACATTATTTATATCTATCAGTTGATATATTTAAACTTTAAAGTTAATTCAATTGGACAAGCTGTATCCGG